>CM065119.1:3345000-4027500 GCA_033026305.1 Cirrhinus molitorella
AGGCCTGTTGCAACAGGTTGGCGCTGCAACAAAAAGCATCTGTCTGTGCGACACGCTCTCTGGAAGCGAGAGGCCGATACCCTTCTGTAAATCAAAACACACATGCATGCATGATCGTTCTGATAATTAGTCATACTCAGCGGATGTCTCTTAACCGATACAAAGCACTCGCTCAAGTACAACTACCGCTTTCAGCCGCTCTGCAGTTCCCAACAACTTTACAGGGCTTGAACCTTCAACCTCTGAGTTACAAATCCACAATGTTCTTTTGCATGGGCTTGCAATTACAATTTACATTCTGCATGTAGATACTAGTCACCAGCGCCATGAATAACACCTCAAAACGCTTATGATTTTGATTAAACAGCCTAAATAAACTGACACTTGAACCGAAGAGAGACCAGAAATATCCTGAGACTTGAAACCGGACTTTTCTTCAGTAAGAAACCACCTAGCAACCACTCAGAACACCTTAGCAACCACCCACAGGCACACTTTTCTTCAGATAAAGCAAAAATCTAGTTGCAACTTGCAATGGGACACAGAAGCAAAATGCGTTTCGCCAAAAAAATACAACTCCGGAAACACTTTTCTCCAACCGTGGCTAATGAAGCAATCATCTTTTAACGTGAACTGCTGTCAAGCTGATCACAAACACGCATTGCGCTAACAAGATATCGGTTTTAGTTTATTTTTATGATGCAATAACTCGTTCCCACAGGGATAAATGCTTTCAAGATCCATTTACAGTTAGTGCATCCCCTCTGGCTTGATCTAGACGGCTCTCACAGAGAATCGCAGAACTCGCAGCCTTCAAAGCCCGAACATCTGGCAACATGGCCTCAGAGAACAGACCTAACGCTTTACAGCACCACAAATCTATCAGCTCCAATAAGACCCGGGCAGTTCTTGGCACTCACGCAGATGCATTCGATGACTTCCCAGGTGAGCGATTCAGCATGTGAGACAATGACGGATCTCGGATGAGAAGCAACATTAGCACTATATACTTCAGACTTATTGGTCATGCAAAGAGCTGTTGCTGTTTTTGGTACTGTGTGACAACATCTACAGTGGCCACAAAATGATTAAATGTTTTGTTAGAAGAGTGACAATAAATGACACTTGCTTTGATCTAACATTTAATGCAACGACAGTTTTAAGTGACCAAATACTTTTTAGGATCACTGTCTGCCAGTGAAAGCTTCCAAGACTGAATATGATCACGCAAACAATTGTTGCTGTTCCTGGTACTATGATAAAACCTCTACACTGGCACCAAAATTAAAATTACTAAGCGTGTGTTCTGTTTCTTTACAATAAATAACACTTGCTATGATAGAATCTAATGCACTGACATTCAGACATTGACCATCTGCAAGTTAAAGCCTCCAAGAGTGAAAATGATCTTGCAAAGAATCATAGGTGTTTCTAGTTTATGAAATGTATTGTGGCCCAAAAATATAAAATAATAATCCGAAATAAACAATGTTATTGCATTTTTAATTTGCTGAATGTCTCGTTAGAACAGCACGCATGTGCAGTTTCTTTACAATAAAAATACTTGCTTTGATAAAATATCTAATGAACCGACATTCAGACACTTTTAAATGTTGCTTAAGTGTCCAAACACCTTTTAAGGCCTTTATCTGTCAGTAAAAGCTTCCAAGACCGAAGATGATCATGCAAACAGTTGTTGGTGTTTCTAATACCTATATCTACAGTGGCACCAAAATTCTGCTGAAAGAGCATATATGCACTGTTTCTTTACAATTAATGACACTTGCTTTGACAGATTCTCTAAAGCACTGACATTCATATGTTTTTACATTCACTGTCTGCAAGTTAAAGCTTCCAAGTGTTCCTGGTACTATATGACAAGTATTGTGGCCCAAAAATGTCAAATAATAATCTGAAATAAACAGAATGTTATTGCATTTTTAATTTGCTGAATGTCTTGTTAGAAGAGCATGCATGTGCAGTTTCTATGTCCAAATACTTTTTAGGGCCTGTGTCTGACAGCTAAAGCCTCCAAAGATGATCATGCAAGCAATTGTTTTCTGATACTGAATGACAAAACATCTGCAGTGGCACCAAAATTAAAAATTGTAGGACAAAACAAACTGAATGTAATTGTGCTTTGATCTAGCATCTAATGCAATGGTCACCATCTGTCAGTAAGACCGAAGATAATGATGCAAAGAATCGTTAGTGTTTCTGGTACTATGACAAAACATCTACAGTGGCACCAAAATTAAAAATAATAGCCCAAAGCACTTTTAAATGCAATGACATTCAGATGCTTTTACATTCACTGTTTGCAAGCTAAAGCTTCCAAGATCCGAAAATTATGTAATGTCAAATAATAATCCGAAATAAACAGAATGTTACTGCATTTTTAATTTGCTGAATGTCTTGTTAGAAGAGCATGCATGTGCGGTTTCTTTACAATAAATGACACTTGCTTTGATAAAATATCTAACGCATGGACACGCAGACACTTAAGTGTTGCTTAAGTGTCCAAATACTTTTTAGGGGCTTTGTCTGCCTGTTAAAGCCTCCAAGACCAAGATAATCATGCAAAGAATTGTTTTCTAATACTGCATGACAAAACATCTACAGTGGCACCAGAATAAAAAAAAACAATAGACCAAAACAAACTGATTGTGATTGTGCTTTGATCTGACATCTCATGCATTGACATACAGACAGTTTTAAGTGTTGCTCAAGAGTCCAAATACTTTTAAATGCCAATATTTGCCACTTAAACCCTCCAAGAGCAAAGCTGCATGAGATACGCAACTGTATTCCCTTACAGATCCTGTGTCGTTACCTAGACTCTAAAACCTTGAACTATTTTCCCAGTATAAAGAAGGTTTTATGGAACGGAAAGGTTCCATGAAGATGCCAACAAGGGACATCAGTCCAATGCATGACTGAAAAACAACTTGCAGCTCTTACCTGCATCAGTTTCCCCTCAGCATAGCCTGCGCTGCCTCCGGCAAACACCCCTTCTAGGGTGATGGGCCTGCTGGTGGGCTCCTGCTTCAGCAGTGACACCTTGATCATGGCTGCGGAGCGTTCGGACTCCACAGCGGCGGCTAGTTCCAGGCCCGTGTGGCCCAACACCACCTGCAAGGCAGCCATGAGCAGCCACGGCCAGAGCCCGGCCAATCGCCGCACAGGAACCCTCATTGTCCTGGCTGCAGCGGCGGGCTCCGGCCATACATTATGCACTGTCCACAAAACTATCCGTCCAATCAGAGCTCAGATAAAAGACAGGAGAATCCTTAGAGGTCACTGAAACTGTTTAAAAACCCTGTGGCTGTTAGAGCGGAGAGTATTTTTGAGCTCAGCAGGGTTGAAATTGGCAATAAAAGAATATTATTAACACCTGAATGGAACTTTAGTTGGTGACTGGCCTGTATCACTGACAGAACATGATTGACAGAATGACAGAGTGATTGACAGCGGACAGACTCCTGGCGCGAGCATTGATTTAAACGGCTGAAAGAGTTTAATACGATCTCCTAAAGGTCAAATCAATAATATTTGAGATTTTCCCGTGTCTTCCCGCGCGTCGTGATTGATAACGTGACGTCATAATGACTCCATTATTGTGCGGTGCGCCGCGTCCACTTCAAAGGATTCCAAACATTCCAGAATGTAACAGGTTGTAGCAGAATCACCGTATCCATCAATGCAACAATGTCTCAGTTATTCCACTCTGACCACGCCGTAGAAAACACGCATAGCAATCCCACTGTGAACGCCTGCAAATGTTTCCCATGAGGTTCAACATTAAAAAAAAAAATGCGACAGGAAAAATATTATCCAGATAAAACAAGAGCTTTGCGGGAGCGATCGAAAACACTGTCAGGAGAGAGCCGTTTCTTCAACACTCATTTCCATGTTCCTAAATGAATTAAAACTTCACAAACCTATTGGACTCAGATTAAATCTCCACAAATCCATGTCGAGAAATCCAGTCACTTCAAGTGTAGAATCCGCAAGCGTTGTGCCGTAGTCTCAGTGTTGTTGATCCGAACAGCAGGAACGCTGGAAAAGTTTAAAGTTGAGAGTGAACGCGAGTGCGAGCGTGCGTGTGTGTGTGTGTGTGTGTGTGTGTGTGTGTGTGTACCTGCTGACTGTCAGCGAGGGTGGAGCAGAACTGATCCGACCCATTAAACGCGTGCACACACACACACTCACGCAGTAACACACACACACACACACAGTGCGTCCTCTAGCGACATTGCTGGAGAAAAACATCAGAATTACAGAACAATGCTGGATGCCAAAAGTGATTTTCCGAACATAACGTGAATATAATCATCAGTATAACAACTGTAAACTCCATAATAATGGAATTTGTCATTCCATCACTTGCGCACCAATGGATCACCTGCAGTGATGCATCTGCACCTGCAGCCGTCAAAATGAGAATCAAAAAACAGATGATAAAAACATAAAAAATAATCCACAAGCAATCCACACCACTTTGGTCCGTCAGTTAATATCTTGTGAAGCAAAAAGCTGCGTGTTTGTAAGAAACAAATCCATTATTAAGTAATACAAGTCCAAATACACGTCCATAATCAACTATTCCTTTAAAATCAAAATCAAATGTTGAAAAATAGTATTTTGATATCTTTTTAAAGATGCAGATTTGAGGCAAACAGAAAGAAATACATTGAAAAAAACAGAGTTTTAATTACGGTAGGCGTATTTTTTTATCGAAACTGAGTGACTATAATTTGCTTGTGTCATAGGACAAAAAAATAAGGTAATTACACTATTTAACATTATATTTTACAGTTCATTAAATTATAAATAGGTAATTTAAAAAAAGTAAAGTCCTTAGGGAAAGGAGCATTTAGTATACTGGACATTTATGAACTGGTTTATAATATAATAATATTAAATATAATTATCTAAGCAGTCAAAATAACAGAAAACACACAGCAGTGACACACGTTCAGCCTTTATCAGGGATTTCAGGTGGTTTGCATGTATTCAAATCCAAAAAAGCTGAAAACAAATTAGTTCATTCAATGCTATTAAAATCTGACTTTCACTCTTGTGCTGCATGAAAAATAAATTATATAATTATGATTATAAATACTGAAATATATAGTATATAAGGTAAATAACAAGACTATATATGATATAAGATATATATTACATAAATACCATTGTGAGAAAACAACTTGTCAAAAAAAAAAAAATCTAAACAAAACACCATGCAATATTAACTTAACACTACTTAATACATAACATTTTTTAAACACTGTAAATAACTTATGTTAATAAGTAAATAATCATAAGCATAAATAATTAAGTTAATTAAATTATTAATAATTCAGCATGTTGTTCATATTATGATCCTTGTCATTTGCATATGCTGATGAATCCTGCTTGTCATCTGTGGATCATAACAAACATAAATTCAAAAAGAGTTAGAAAAAAAATCTGAATGCTTGTTTAAAAACGGAAACTGAGCGTGTGATATAATCTGAAACTGTCCTACCTAAAGTACGTGCAGTGAGTCTTGCTCTGCTGTCACTTTCTCATCTGTAGCAGCCTAATAAAAGAGTACTGAGTTATAGCATCAACCCATAAATTGAATTTGAGTAGTCTTTAGCTAAAACAACACACTTAAGGACCAACTAAGATGATACCAGCTTCTTTTGACCTTTTCTGGGGCCTCCAGAGATGAATCATCTTTGTGTTCGCTGGCTCCTTGCATCTCAACATCATGTCCCTCGGACTCCAGTTCGGTGTACTGAGTGCCCACACCGCAGGTCATGGCAAAGGGCTGCTTGTCTTTCGCAGGACTGGATGCTGCAGTGTCCATCCTGGAGCTCTGAGGACTGTCAGGTTCAGGTTTAGAGGCAGCAGGTAAAGTGTAGAGAGATGGGCTGGAGGTGTGCTGGCCTTTCACAGGGGTGCCCACTCGGACTATGTGAACACTGGGCAAACCCTGGAACTCATCCACCATCTGGAACACCCTGTCGAGGTTCACATCGCCCCTCTGGTGAGACTCAGGCGTAAAGTGTGCGGGCCAGTTTGCAGTTTGGATGCAGCTGTGATGGTGGCTCACTGGATAGTTGTGCTACAGTTGACAATTAAAATCTTTCAATTGTTTTATAGAATACAAATAAATTTAAATACTTTATTAACTGTATTTTGACAAAGCCTGCAATTATTTGATATTTTATTTAATTTATTCCAGTGATTTCATAGCTGAATTTTCAGCACATTACTCCAGTCTTCAGTGTCACACGATCATTCAGAAATTTTGCTGCTCAAAAAACATTTTTTTAAAAGCAGAGTAGATTTTGTTCAGGTTTCTTTGATGAGCAGAAAGTTTATCTGAAACAGAGACCTCTTTTAACATCATAAATGTCTTTATCATCACTTTTGATCAATTTAAAGAATCCCTGCTGAATAAAAGTATTAATTTCTATAATTTATTTTAAAAAAAATTACACTGACTCCAAGCTTTAAATGGGATAGTGTATAATTTTACAAAAGCTTTTTATTTCAGATAAATACTGATCTTTGGATCTTTCTATTTATCAAAGAATCCTGAAAAAAAAAATACTCAACTGATTTAAATATTGATAATAATAATAAAAAAAATGTTTCTTGAACAACAAATCAGCATATTATAATTATTTCTGAAGGATCATGTGACACTGAAGACTTGATCACAGGAATAAATGAAATTTTTATATATATACAAATAGAAAACAATAATTTAAATAGTAAAAATGTTCAAAATGTAATTGTTTTTGCTGTACTTTGGATCAGATAAATGCAAATAAAAACTCAAAAAAAAACAAAAACATTAAAAATCTTTTGACTGGTAGTTTTGAATCTAGTTTTGTGAGATTCATTCAGAAGATATAGTTATTTATAACTATGAATTATCAGAAATATACGCATCATATAAAATATTTCTCACCGGGTAGTAAGCATAATGTGAATACGGCAGAGCTGTTTGATCTCTACCTACTCGACCTGCTTCAACAAAACCAGCAGTACAACACTGACAAACTACTGAGAGCAAGACAAACAAACAAATATTCAACAAAACAATGCAAGTTCATAAGTAGAAACACAACAGTAACAGTTTCAACCAAAAAATTAGGAGGACGTCTGACATTGTGGAGATCTCTTCTCAAACTCTAGAGTGAATCCTTTTCCTGTGGGAAATACACTGAAAACACTGTTTGCAACATTTTAAACAACGGCTTTATTTAATGACTGTATTTAATGTAGGATAAAGTAAGTTAGTACCTGGTGAGTAAAATCCAGGAGGATAGGACAGCTGATGGGGTATATATTTATGCTCCTGTGGAAACAGGGCGCCAGGACTGGACTGAACCCTTTGAGGAGTGTAGTATGGATTGAATTGGATGACAGAAACCGGGATGCCTTTGTTAGAGTAGAAGGGAGGCATATCACTGTAAGGAAAGATCCAGGAGGGCGGAGGGATCGGGCTTCGGTCAGACCCCTTCTGCTGATGGGATACGGAACCAAAATGCTGATTTGGGTCTGCAGAACCTAGTATGGAGAAGTAGTTTATAGATCATTACAAGATTTAAAAAGCTACACATTTTATGCTGTCACTTCTTCCTAAAACTGTAAATCATCATAGTCTAGTGGTGTCATTCTATGGTCTAGTATGCATGAGGGCCAGAGTCAAATCCTGATATAATATACATTTTTATAATGAAACGAGCAAAATTGCAACTAATCTCAACTAATCAACTAATTACCAGTGATTGCCCTGTATTTTTATATATGGAAAAAAGTAGAACTGACTTAATAGCACTGTTTGTGTTTCATGGGAAAAACCCAACCTCAAATAAACTGAATTTTTATCATCTATAATACAGCTTTGGTTAAGTTTTCACTGTAATAATTAATGCAATGCATTAATCACTAAAGACTAAATATACTACATATCTCATTAAATGCTAAAACTCATTGACAATTAATATATTTTTCTTTATTTTATTTTTACATTTAAGACAGATTTACCCAAAACACCCTCATGCAAGTGTCTTTTTGCTGTGAAACCTTTGATTTTTATAAACATAAAATATATATTGTTAGTAACAGATAAACACTTGCTTAGAATATTTAGCAGCTTGGTTTTACATAATTATTCAGATATACTTTTTTCAAGTAACTAGTAAAGTAACACATTACTTTTCATTTATAATAAAATTGATAATAAAAAGTTACTTTTTGTTTCCCTTATGTATTTAATCCCATTTTATTAAGCAATGTCTTTGCTGCTAATCTTTGTTGATCCAATTCAACCATAATAAGCAAAACTTACTTTAGATTAACTAACATTTGTGCTTCATTATCTCATTGCTGAAGAGTATTGGACTTCCTTCTCCTACAGTTCTACTGTACAGATGTGAATTTACTTTTCCTTCAGCCTTAGGCTTATTCATTTCACTTTTCTGGTGTGAAAGGGCTTTTACATCTGCTAAAATCTATCTTTTTATATTAAAAACAAACAAGCAAGCCCTGACCAGATTTAAAAAGTAATGCAAAAGTAACGCAAAAGTAATGTAATTAGTTACCTTCCCCAACAGTTTTAGGGAGATCAGACCACAGCTGGCGCTAACACAGTTTAAAAAACATCATATTTCTATTGCAAATTACCCGCATTTGCAAATAAATAAATAAATAAATAAATATATAGATATATTAGTACTGACCTGAATAAGATATTTTACATAAATTACATTTACATATAGTCCACAAGAGAAAACAATAGTTGAATTTATAAAAATGACCCTGTTCAAAAGTTTACATACCCTTGATTCTTAATATTGTGTTGTTACCTGAATGACCCACAGCTGTGTTTTTTTGTTAAGTGATAGTTGTTCATAAGCTGAAGGATTTTTCTGATGAACAGCAGACAGTTTAACTGTTCCGGACAAACAATGGACTCATGAACAACTATCTCAGGTCAGTACTAAATAAAAAATAACATGAATTTTGTATGATCCCTCTTATTTTGCTTAAAGAATGAACATTATGCAGATTCTGCAAGGGGTATGTAAACTTTTGAGCACAACTGTATATATAATTGATTTGGGTGCTTGTAGCTATATATAGACATATATATATTTTTTAATTATATATATATATATTTTATCAGTATTAAAGATGATCATCTGTTTTTTTTTTTTTTGGGGGAATGTTTATTTGTTCATCCCTCAATTATCATTGGACTGCATTGCATATATGTTTTGATTATTTAAATATCATCTTACTAATTTTACTGTGACCACTGATATTTATATCATTTTATGTAAGTATCTGCTATTCTGTTATAAAGACCTCATTGATTTACAATACAAGCATCAGAATTTCATAATTTTTTGTCCATATAAATATCAGCATCTGCACCAAATTGAGGATTTTGGAATAAAACTAAGCTAAAACTAAGTCTTTTCTTCCATATTCTCACTATATTATAATTTTTGAGCCATAAAAGCCTACTCAACATAAACTATTATGTGTGATTCCTCATATTTACTGTTCAGTCTTGTATATGAAAGTTATACGTATACTGACATCTTCTGTGTTGAGACTGTTGATGGTTTCGGCTTGGGGGACGAGAGGTCACCTCCTCTCCAGACTGCATCTTGGCCTTGTTACCAAGTGTGAGCCTCTTCATATGGACCAGAAGCTCTGGTCGACCCTGTTTGAAGTAGGGGTTGTGGAAGTGGTGCAGGTTGCGGGGTTTGTCCTTGAAGGGCACATCAAAAACCTTCCGGAAGCCGTAAAGGTTGAGCTGCCGGATGAAGCTGGTAAAGTTGGTGGTCTTGAACAGTTTAGCATCCTGTTTGCACGGTGACAGCAGTTCATCCTCGAACCGCTGCTGGTCCACAATCAAGCTCTCTCCATTTGGGCTCCAGAAGACTGAGTCGTTTTGGGGATTGTTTATCAAGCGCCACAACTTAGCCGGGAAGTTATTGTAGTTAATTTGGACTTTGAAAAGAGATCTATCAAACTCCACATCCATTACGGCCTAATCAAATAATCAATCACGTAATGACCTGCAGATGATTGAAACTACATAAACATTACTAGCATTCAATATAAACATTCAAACATGTCGCTAATTCATTATAGATAGATCTTAGATTGACTAGATCATTAGAAATATTCAATAAATATGAAAGTTGTGATCATAATAAAACACAATATACATGTATATCATCAAAAACTATAAACCTTTGTTAATTAAAATCGATTAATTAATGTCTTGAAGTGTCTTTATATTTACCATCGGCTTGCAGAACCGTTATGCGCGTTCACATATAGAACGCATTTAAACCGCATCAGAATGAAGTTCACGTGATCTCGAAACTCACGTGAGTTAACAGCGTCCTCTAGTGCAGTTTGTTTACAGACGCCTTCTAAAATCGCGTTAGAACAAATTTAGTTTAAAAAATATTTTGAAACATTCTGAAATATTCAGTAAAAACATTATAGACTTAAAAGGCTTTGGGTTTTTATTCATTCGATCATTTTCATTCCATTTTGAAACTCTTATTTTGCACAGTTCGTTTACGGTCACCCTCTAAAATTGTTTTAGAACAAATTTAGTTTAACAAAATATTTTGAAGCATCATGCAATATTCAGAAAAAATGTAGAATTAATAGGCTTTGTGTTTTCCATTTATTCGATCACTTCCATTCCATTAAGAAACTCTTATTTTGCCCATTCCGTAATTGGGCACTCTTATTTTGCCCAGTTTGTTTATGGTCACGCTCTAAAATTGCTTTAGAACAAATTTTGTTTTAAAAAAAAGATATATATCGAACCATCATGGAATATTTAGGGGAAATACATCATGAAAATTAAAAGGCTTTGTGTTTTCCATTCGTACAATTATTTCCATTCCATTATGAAACTCTTATTTTATCCCTCTAAAATTGCTTTAGAACAAATTTTGCTTAAAAATACTTTTGAAAAATTATGGAATATTTAGCAAAAAAAAGAAAAAAAAGAAACAACAACAACAACAAAAAACATTACATATTTTTTTAATGCTGCTGTTGTTGTTTTTATTTCTTCGATCATTATATCCATTCCATTACGAAATTATTATTTTATTTTATTTTGCACATTTTGTTTACAATCACCCTCTAAAATAGCTTCAGAATGAATTTAGCTTAAAAATACTTCGAAAAATCATGGAATATTTAGAAAAAAAACGGTCGAGTGGCGCATATCAGTGACGTCGTTAAACGTCGCCGACTGTGCGGTTGTGGCTAGTGGCTAGTGGCTAGTGAACGCTAACAACTCGTTGAAACAATCGTTGTTCTGAGACATCTATAAAGATTTTTTTTATTTAGTTTCATTTCAAGTATATTTTATAAAGCCACAGGAATGTCTCTGGAGACGGTCCCGAAAGATCTGCGTCATTTGAGAGCGTGTTTGCTCTGCTCTCTTGTCAAGGTAAACGAGACATTTATCAAAACAGATGCTTTCATCATTGATGTATTTACATGTTTAGATACAGCAGATGAATATGGCAGGATTACATATAAAAACTCTATACAAAGACTTTCTCAATCTTACCACGATAATGTTTTTAAATATGAAAATACCATGTTTTAACATACTATGGTAAGTGTATTTGTCTTCTTACAGCCATATAATGTACATTAAACGTTACATTCTTAGACACAGTCATAGGAATTACAATTACAACATAGTTAATGTTTGTAAGAGAATACTGAATACATTTGATCGAAATCATCTCTCATCTTCTCTGGTTTCAGACTATTGATCAGTTTGAGTACGACGGATGTGACAACTGTGAATCATACCTGCAGATGAAGGGCAATCGAGAGATGGTTTATGAATGCACAAGCTCTTCTTTTGATGGGTGGGTAATGATATTTCTTACAGTTAAAGAGATAATTCACTCTTTGGTAAACATGAGCATCGCTTACTCTCACTGTATGGCTTGCTTGGTTTTATTTTAGAAATAGAGTAACCCATGCAACTTAGTCAGGAGATTTACACTGGTCTTGAAGTTATGGGTGTGTTAAAGCAATGGCGTTGTGAGGGGTGGGCTTTGGGGGCTTAAGCCCCTGATGTTTTGCTAAAAGCCCCTGATCTTTTTGAAGATGGACCATTCACTTCACAAATGAAATATGTTTTATAGTTTTTTATTTGCTCTCCAAGTACTAGAAATTTAGTAGGTCTTTAGTAGGTAGTTTACCGCTTACCTTACATATTCATTGTAATAAAACACAGCTTTGAAGCCCTAGTTTGATGTTTGATGTTTTCCAGATCAGACAGATTCAATCACCCATGCAATCATGTAATGGAAACACATAAATGACTTTAATTTTAGATAAAACATCAAAGATCTGTTCAGTGAGGTTCAGCATCCAGAACACACACACACACACACACACACACACACACACACATTTTATATATATATATATATATTTTGTGCTAAGTATTCTACAAATAGATTTACATATTTAAATGTTATTAATAATAAAAATACCCTGCAATTGTTCTTTTAGAATACTAAACTGTTATACCTAAAGTGTAAAAAAAGTATTATACCTAAATAATTGTGTGGAAGTAGTGCTGAAGTCCAACTAAAGATATAGCTACTGTATATTAGATTGTGTTAAAGTATAACTATTGCAAGTATACAGTACTTCAGGTACACTTTAAATATCTTTAAAGACTGATATTATACAGAGACCATACAATCTTTATTAATAGTGATAATAAAAAACACATTATAAGCAATATATTAAAAAAATGTGCATTGTCCAATAACAAAATACTCCAAATGATATGGCAATAAATATGTTAATGGATTCAAATTTTACTTAATTTGAAAAAAATTGAAATAAATTATGGCAGAGTTGTTTTTTTTTTTATGGGGCTAAGCCCCTTATCTCTCTCAACCCTAGCAACGCCCCTGTGTTAAAGATGATGGAATTTATATTTTTGAGTTGATTAAAGAACACACAAATGTTTGTTGGATTTCATTTGAGCACTAATGTGTGACGTCTCCATTATAGAGTTGTTGCTATGATGAGCCCAGAGGACAGTTGGGTGGCAAAATGGCAAAGAATTGGTGAGTATTTGAGTGCACTTTACCTGTGAGATGTTCAGAAGCAGTCAGGTTTATTTCTATAGCACTTTTACACAGATGCCTAAAAGCATAAATAAACAGGAGAGTAACAGTGTTAATGTTGCATCAATAGGCCCTTTTCACATGGTCACGCAACTTCTGTTCTGAGGCGAAGCAGGGTATTCTTACTTCCGCCATCATAGTAAAGCGATATCGCTACCAGTATAGAGTTCGCCAAGACACATTTACATCGGTCACAAATATGTTTAGAGGTCGACTGCCGGTGTTTACTCTCATTCAAGCGAGGCGTCTGGCATCTCAAACGAACTTACCGAATACCGATCGGCGAGATTTGCTGCTTGAAGTCGAGGGAGGAGTTGAACATCCAGCAATGAAAATCACTGACTGCCGTGGCTCTAGTGTTTGCTGTCTTTATTGCAGTTAGATGATGTTCGCTAGATATATTTCTCAAATAAACAAACGTTTTAGACATTTACATGTGGTGACAAAGCCTTTTAATTCTATAAGTTATGTACTGCTTAATACAGCGCTTACATGTACAAGAATGAAGTTCAACATAAGTTTGTACTATTGATCAAAGGGGGTTATATTTTTCTGTTTTATTTTTATAAACATGACACAATATAATCTGTAAATAAACATTAAATATATTAGGTTTACAATAAAAAGCTTTTACTGTTAAAAACAGATTTGTGAGCATTTGTGTAAATAAATATAAACTGCACGTCATATCTGTTTTTTAAAATAAAATTGCATATAGCCTATAACAAAAATATCGACCAATAATAATTCACAAAGAAAAAACAGGGTGTACATTTAAAGTGAAATTAAACGGAGGAATTCAATTGTGGAAGTCCAAAGTCCAATGCACTATGGCTTGACTGTGGTTCTTCTGTTGTTTCAATGTAAAGCCATTTTATTGTTGAACTGGATAATATTGGGTTTCTTTTGAGATCACTTGCATTTATGATGTGAAACTTGCTATGTAGTATGAACAGATTTAATATAAAAAATGACTTGTGTCCCTGTCATTTTTCCCATTTAAAAAATCACTGCCAAACAACTACACTGTGGAACAGAGAATTTTCAATGTACATATTGCACTCACAAATAAATGAAATAAATTATCCAGGGAATGACTATATTTTGTGTGGATCATACAAATCTGCACGGAAGGATCCTATCAAAGGCAGATGCAGAAAAACGTTCGCAAAAGAACCCGGCTATAAGTACATTAACATGATTAGTCTTAACTCTTAACAAACGCCTATCATTTTTCAAGTTTTTACCTCCAGTGTAAATGTATAAAGGAAGTACAGATACACAGCTTTGCGGAAAAGCGGAAGTTAGCTGACGTCATTGTAACAAGGGTCTATTATGCAACCTCAATTTCAGCTATAAAGCTGCTTTACCGAAGGCAAAAGTGTCATTATTTAGAACAGTTCATTTCAGTAACAGTGTGGAATGTCTTTCTCAGGTAACTTCAAGCCAGGTGTCTATGCAGTAACAGTAACGGGTCGGTTACCTCCAGGTTTGTGTCTGATTTTGGTCTCGTTCAGCAAAATGGTTCTCTCATGACTATTTGCTGAGGTTGATTTTGTATTTTGTCTCTCAGGTGTGGTGCGAGAGCTGAAGAGCAGAGGAGTCATCTACAGATCCAGAGACACTGCTGTTAAAACATGAAAACATTTTTTTGAAAACATCAGTTTATGGATCACGTTTGTAACGCTACACATATAACCAGCTGTTTTAGTGACTGCTGTTCTGTTAGTGTCTGTTATTTCATTAAATGTCTTATAATTTTCTTACTTGCACGTTTTGGGTATTTGGAGCGATTATGGTTTGATGGCTGGATAAACGATTGATTTGATTATTCCATGTAAATGATTTAAACATGAATAAAGGTTTTATAAACAGCATTTTGTTTTTTTTAATATGCTCAGTAGGGTTTTTACAGTTAGTGTTAATGTACTTGAAAAGGTCTTAAATCTAAACAGAAAGTCTTGCATTTATTGCAAATATGAATATCATTCTTTTTTTTTTGGTTTGTTTGTTTTCCAGTACAAATATCTAAACATCCTTAAATTAAGATACATTTACTTGAGCTGCAAAATGAAGATATCAAGTCTCGTTATCTGAGAAACTGAACAAAATTAAGTGAGTTTATGCTTAAAACAACAGCAAACATCTTTCCATGGGGAATGAAAACTTGTTTCCCCTTTGTATTCCTTTTTTAGCCTGTTGGCAGATATGTGACTCTGGACCACAAAACCAGTCACAAATTTATACATCATCTGATTAATCATAACATAACATCCATTGATGTTATGATAAGACAATATTTGGCCGAGATACAACTATTTAAAAATCTGGAATCTAAGGATGCAAAAAAATCTGAATACCGAGAAAATTGCCTTTAAAGTAGTCTAAATGAAGTTCTTAGCAATGCATATTACTAATCAAAAATGTATTTTTCATATATTTATGGTAGAAAATTTACAAAACATGTTCATGGAACATGATCTTTACTTATCCTAATGGTTTTTGGCGTAAACAAAAAATGGATAATTTTGACCAATACAATATATTTTTGGCAATAGCTACAAATATACCCATGCCACTTAAGACTGGTTTTCCTAAACTCACTCATAAACTTCAAGTTTTTCGCTAATTTTGCTAAATTAAATGTATTTTGATTCAAGAATCATTAGACATTAGTAGTGGAAAACAAGAAAAAACTACAGAGGAAGAACATCATTTTTTGTAGTGTGATCAGAAAGTATAGTAAAAGTTATTTCCATACTCTAGTGTTTGAGATTAGAGCAGTTCAAGTCTTAAATTTACCTTTATTAAACCAGCAGAACTGGTCATTTTGAGAAGACACCATGAGAGGGTGCTGTCGCTCCTCAAACTCTTGCTGATAGAAATAAAACTGACACAAACTTGAGAAACAGACAAGAGTCTCATCATCAGATATGAAATTAAGAGATCAGATTCATTAACGGTGTTTACTAGAATTCATATTATGGTACTAAACTAATACATTAATAAACGAACTAATAACTTGTTTAACCTGTTTATTCAACATTCATGATACAGTAAACAGTGCATCGTGTTGGTTAGGAAAAGTGTGCTGTTACTTTCATGCGTTTCTAGACTTCAAGGACGATACAACACCTAAATGTTAAACATTTGACTTAAATATTATACTACTGACACAGAGTAATAACAACCAAAAACTGGATAATCTTTGTACTTTTTTGACATTTTATTCCTACCTTGTTACACTTGCAATAAACAAATGTCCAGCCTGCAAAAAATGCTGCATTATTACCAAAAATCGGATATCAACTTTTTTTCAGTTGTTTTTGGAACTGATGTGTTTGATGTCAGCTTTTTAAGCCAAAATTACCCATAAATGATTTTTTTTTCACTCAAAACCAGAGTTAACAAAAGATTAAATCAAGATTTGACGACAAAAGAGCACTGAGAAATTAGGTAAAGCACAGCAAGGGTTAAATTATGAAAATATCCCTCATGAACTGAATAAATGTAAGCGAACAAAATAAAGTAGATCTGAATTAAACATTTACTCTCATTATACAGTCCTTAGCAAAGCATTTGGCAAATTCAGATTTTCTTCACTTTATGTGCAACTGAAAATTAGTTCAAATTAATAATTGCAGTTCTTGATCAGCATAATTTATATATTTTAATATTTTTAGATACAATTTTTTCGCCCAACTCAAAAAATCATGTAAGATGATTTTATTATGGTAGCGTATAGTTATTTATTATTGTGATATTTTACAAAACCACTGGATATTTTTAATGCAAGCAGATGGGTTATGAGTGCCTGCATTTTTTTTAAAGAGAATAAATGTGTTGCGATGTCTGTAGGACAATATGAAACGCAACATGCAACAAAGTGTCGCACGGATGCAAATCTGTCATAATTGTTGACATTATAAACATTGCAACCAACCTTTGATGAAGATGATATTATAAAAAACTCATTGTAGATGTGGGAAGTGTGCCGGGGTGGGCCTGATTTTTCCATGTTTGAGAAACACACTTTGCATCTACACCTCTGTCACGTTTCAGAGGGAAACATCACCTCCTTCACACGAGCAAAACAACAGTTACTGACTGACTCACAAACCAGAACAGAGTCATTTCAGTCATTTCACTGAAGCACGACGATGTCTGAGAAATGCTTTTACTTCTCTGCACTCAGGCACTTCTCATCAAAGTATTATTCTTTGTATGTTGCATGAAGTTTTATATATAAATTTATAATACATATATATAATTATTCTTCAGTCACACTTTAAACAAAACATTTGACCAAAGAGGTTGAAATAATCAGCGAAAATGATATTTTATATCTAATGCAGTGACATTCAGACTTTTTAAAGTGTGACTGTAGTAAGCACACATCATAGTATGTGTGACATGAGCAGCAGACAGGAAGTGGTTTGTATAAACTGAATAAAAATTCTAATTGGAACTTTTTTTTTTAAATGTTACATGCTTCAGACAGTTTGAAAATGGACTAAATGTCATTTTGAACATCACTTACTAAACATGATGTTTGAACATGGGTGGATGTGATTGTAGTTGGGCCTGAATGAATCATGGTAATGATAAAGCTGTGATCTGTGACTGTTTGATGGGGATCCGTACAGGTTTGACACACAGCCAGTCACAGACCCGCGTCACTGAGCTTATCAGACAGTTTGATCAAGGTCACTATGAACTGAAACGCAAAGCTGAATCAGACATAGTGTTTGCGATCTTACTAAGGTGCCTTATGACTACAGAGATCATTTACATAAATGAATGATTAAGTCTAAAAGTGCAAAAAATATTTATGGGAATATGGCGACATTTTATGTGTATTTTAAATATATTTTAATATAAAGAACTTAAATCATATACAAGATATACTTTATATACATACAATTTTATTTAGTTGGAATATCATGTTCTTGACAGCTTTCAATTTTGTGTATGTGTGTGTGACCATAGACGACAAAAAGCCATAAGGATCAATTTTATGAAACATCATCTGCCGGTGAATAAATGAACAAACAAGCTTTCTGTTGATGTATGGTTTGTTAGGATAGGACAGTATTTGGCTGAGATACAACTATTTGAAAATCTGGAATCTAAGGGTGCAAATAAATCTAAATATTGAAAAAAATCACCTTTAAAGTTGTCCAAATGAGGTTCTGAGGAATGCATATTACTAATCAAAAAGTTAGGTTTTGATATATTTACGGTAGGCAATTTACAAAACATCTTCATGGAACATGATCCTTATTTAATATCATAATGTTTTTTCCCATAAAAGAAAAATCAATAATTTTGTCATACAATGTATTGTTGCCTATTGCTACACATATAGCTGTGCTACTAGCTGGTTTTGTGGTCCAGGGTCACATATAATAATATCTTGTCTGTTTTTTTTTAGCCTGAACATTACATCACATTAGTCTGAATATTGCATAATAATGTAATATAACAAATACATTTTTAAATTAAGTATATATTTAAGTTAAAATATCCAGTGTTGGGGGAAAGTTACTTTTAAAAGTAATGCATTACAATATTGCGTTACTCCCTAAAAAAGTAACTAATTACGCTTAGTTACTTTTTATGCAAAGTAATGCGTTACATTACTTTTGCATTACTTTTTAAATCTGGGCAAAGCTTGCTTGTTTGTTTCTAATATAAAAAATATAAAAGGCCCTTTTACACCAAAAAGTGAAATGAATAAGCCTAAGGCTGAATAAAAAAAAAATAAAAAATTCATGTCTGTACATTAGAACTATAGGAAAAGGAAGTTCATACACTGTAAAAAAAAAAAAAAAAAAAAAAGCAATGTTTTACAGTTTACAATTTTCAGTTAAATTTAAAAGTAAATACCATAATTTCATTAACTGATATAATTGTAATGTACCAACCTTTTGAAGTACTGAAAGTTTTATACCTTTGTAATACACTGATAACCACCAAGCAGGTCACATGATAAACTAAAGCCCATCACAAGCAGCTTTTAAATATTAATGTATATAGAAGGTGCACAGTGTCATTCACACAAACACTAAACACCATCATGAAAACACACATGAACCTGAAATAATGCAATAAACATTCATTTAACAACATTAGATGTAACATACAACCCTAATGTACAAAACTGCTAAGAAAAAACTAAGAAGAAAGAGTTATTTCAACAAAAAAAAAACATCCAATTTAAAAAAAAAAATGTAATGCAGGGAATTCTGGGAACGTCAAATTACGGTTATTCACTGTAAATTGTACAGTCTTTTACAGTTAACCATTTAACAATTTTGAACTGTAGCATTTTTACAGCTTTTTACTGTTAAATTCACAGTCATTTTTTACAGTGTACTCTTGAAACTGAAGCACAAATGTTAGTTAATCTAAAGTAAGTTTTGCTTCTTATTATGGTTGAATTGGATCAACAAAGGTCAGCAGCAAAGACATTGGTTAATAAAATGGGATTAAATACATAAAGGAAACAAAAAGTAACTGGTGTTATTTTCTTGTAAATGAAATTACTTTACTAGTTACTTGAAAAAAAGTAATCTGACTACGTAACTTGCATTAATCACCCCCAACACTAAAAATATCTATTCATTCACCCACATGTACAACACTATAGCAAACAAGTTTTTTTTTTTTCTCCTATTGCACCCACCTCAAAACTGATCTCATGTCAGTGAGCTATGATGGAGTTCATCACCTATACAAATGAAGAAGAGAAAGTTACTTAAAATTTAGTAAATGAAACTCAAGAGTGAAAGCACAACTTCTCATTAGAACACATACAGAAATAACTTCAGTGCTCTGATGAGAAATGACGACTGAAATAATGTGAAAGAAATATTTCATTACAGATACTAATCAGTGTTGTCCGTTCTTTAAAACACTAAAACGAATGTGTTTCAAAAGATCTAGAATATTGAAGGTTCTAGTTTCTAGGTTATAGAATTTATGAAGGTGATTCTATTAGAAACACGTTTAGGTTTGAAGATCTTGTTTAGATTCAAACACGTTTGAGCGCGAAAACAGGTGATTTCATCTTCCCTCCTCAATTTTGAGTTCTGTTGGGTTTAACCACAGATACATAACAGTGGCTCACTATGTAGGCTGTCTATGTGCACTTCAAAGTGTTTCAGTTTTGCACCCGAGTTTACACCCTAAAACATGGTGCAAAAACACACCCACTCAGTAACAGAACCAGTTCAAAACCAGCAAGTCAGCATACAGTATGACCGAAAACTCTTATTACACATGTATTAGAAAATCCTAATCATGCTGACTAAATGCTGGCTTAGATATAATTATATAATGCATGTGCCAAAATGGTTACATGCTCTTTATTACTTACGTTTCGTATGTGTGCACATAAAATCTAATCACGAGCTACTAGAACTTGTTTTTGTCATTTAAAAGCTAACTGAAACTAGTTGAAGCATGAAAATCCTCATAATACACTAAAAGGAGTTTAAAACGTTTCTAAGCTTGATTGATAATCAAATGAAAGAGAATTGAAGCTCAGATCCACATCAGCTTCCTGTTTTAAGATCAACCGTTGAGTCTCATGAGTCTCGTCACACTCAGATTGACCTGATTAAAAGCTTGGCTTACTTTTTGTACCAAAACTTGCATGTGTGTTTAAACGTTTAACTCTCTGGTGCTGTTTGGTCACTTTTGTACTTTATCTGAATGTTAGGAAACCTGGTAACGGTTTTGGCACCTGCTATATGAACAAGAATGAGGAACATGTTCCATAAAGTTTCAGTTATCCTGAAGAAAAGAAATAGTCACACTTGTACTCCTCGCTGTCCAAAATGACCACTTTAAAACGGATGGGAACTCATTCTGTTTTTCATTCTGTGGAAAAAAAATCTGATTTTTTTTTTTTTTTTTTTTGTGAAGTCAACTTCAAATTGGGAAATATTTTATATAAAACTTTAAAATGCCATTTTTATGAATTTTTTTCCCCTGCAAAAAGACACCAAACGTAAGTCTGTGCTCGAAAGCATTCAAGAATTACGATTTACAATTTTCATTTTTTCCCTTAAAAAATAATGGACAGGTAATAAATGGAGCAACTATTTCATAAACAGAGCTTAATTAATGGCATGCAATCTGGATTATGTAACCAGATTCCAAAAATCTATTATTTTTTAAAATACTACTATTGAGAATACAGACTACTTTTTATGGATTGCATGAATATTATTTACAAAATAGCAATAAATGATTAATATTTATTGATTCTCCCTAATTCCTCTTTTTTATCTTTTAAAATTTCCTTTCTAGAAATAGTCACTGTAAAAAACTATTTATTGAGTCAACTTAAAACAATTTGTTACCTGGCTGCCTTAAAATTTTAAGTTCAGTCAACACGAAAAAAGTTTAGTCAGTTTGAAATGTTCCGTTTTACTAAGCGACAACTTAGGTATTTGAATTGATTCAACTTACAATTTAAAGGATAGCCGAGTAACAAACACAGTGGTTAAGTTTTACAAGTTTTAGTTTAGTCAATTCAAGTATCTAAGTTTTTTACAGTGTACTGCTTATATTCAGAAAGTTTTGTAACGTTTTGTAGATATTCATACAAAGATCAGTCATTATTCACGTGGCGACAAAGCATTTGACCACTGGTTTATAAAAAGCATTTCAGGTTTAAGAAGTGTGTTAACAATGCGTCAACTACTGATTTTTTTTTTTTTTAATTATCACTCTGTAGTTTTTTTTTAAACCATGTATTTCCATGTCTTTAAAAGGCTTTTTTCTTTCAAACACATTCAGATGCACAAATTCACAAACATCTTCTCATCTCTTTCACCTAATATATTTACTTGAAGTACCCCTGAAATTATAAAATAAATAATTTAATAATTAAGTATCACATTTGCATGTTCATTGGTTCTCTGACGTTGGTTATAGTCACATGACATGCAGGTAAACAAATAAAATATTTATTTTTTAAGTAAGTTTACATTTTTTTTTATTTTAATTGAACTTTTTTATGATTTAATTCATTAATAGCTTTTCATTAAACTCATAATGCAGTTCCTTTACAAAAACCTTGAGGTAATGTAATGTTTAATGCACTTTATGTTGTTAATAACAACAAATGGAATATATTTTCTTACGCTTTCTATTATGTTTTGTCAATATGGTACAATATTAACCTATTTTAATCAAAATGATAAATGAGTTAGATCATAAGTGATCTAAAAGTAATCAAAAAGTAATCTGATTATGTTACCTAAATGGATTACGTTACTAACTACAATTTTTGTCATGTAATTTGGAATCAGTAATTGATTTTGTACAATTTGTAAATAATCTACCCAGCTCTGTCTATAAATACAAATTAATACTAATGAACTCCCTTAAAAATACAAAAATAAGACCACATTCATTTAATTGAAATAAAAAAGACCAGCAGCACCAGAGGGTTTAACTAATCTCTGCTTTGAAAGGATTGAAAAGATTCACTTTGAAACAATTTTCATTCAGAAATTGCTAATAAATTCAATATAAAAAAATCTAAGAAATGACAAAATAACAGTAAATTTAATGTGAAGTTTAAATTTGAATGACTAAAACAGTGTTTTCTTATAATAGTCTTTGTTGAACTTAAAAATAATAATAATAATACTTTTGTAGTGCAATGATCAGCTCAGCTTGTAAATGAGGATTGTGTTCTGTGACGAACAGATTCTTTAGTCCATTAAAAGATAAGCTTATCGAACAAATCATAACCACATTATTAATCATGTTATGTTACATCATATTCTCTGTTGAGAGGAAATATACACACACACGTAAAACAGCATCTCTGAGTGTTTCAGTCACACAATCTTCAGTTTAAAGTCAGAATGACGGCTGTCGAGTGTGACCTCATCATGATACGTCCGCTAGAGCGACCGCTATTGGCCGGGTTCCTTCAATATGGCCATATTTGGAGACGTGCACTAGTGAGTGCAGATGACTGATTTAATGAATGTGAGAAAACAAAACTCATCTCTCAGTGTGGGTTTCTGAACGCTTTTTGCATGACAAAAAAATCTGTGATCTTTAATGTGTGTCTGTGGGATTTTTTTTCACTTGTTTTATGGTCAGGCAGGAGAAAATAGTTGATCTGATCACTTAGTAAAATAACAGCAGCACACTTGCAAGATACTTACAGATTATTTTATAATATTCTGGCTGAAAAAGTATTTCATGTTATTAATTCAATTATTCTGTAATATTCAGGCAAAAAAAGACACATGCAAATTATTTCAGAATATTCAATTATGATGTAATATTTATGCAAAAAAAAAAAAAGACATGCACATTCTTTTTAAATATTAAATTATTCTTAATATTCGAGAAAAAAAAAAACACTTGCAAATCATTTTGTAATATTAAATTATTATAATAATTTAATATTATAATAATATTCAGACTAAAAAACAAGACCCTTGCAAATTAGTTTGTAATATTCAAACTAAAAAAAGGAAGAAAAATATGACCCTTGCAAATTATTAGATAATTTGCATATTTTTCATAATATTAAATTATTAGGTATTATTATTATTATTCGTAATATTCGAACAGAAAAAAAATCTAAGAAAAAGACACTTGCAGATAATTTTGTGATATTAAATTCTTTTGTAATATTCAGACTAAAAAACAAGACACTTGCAAATTAGTTTGTAATATTCAAACTTAAAAAAAGAAAAGAGAAACAAGACACTTGCATATTTTTCATAATATTAAATTACTGGGTAATATTCAGACTAAAAAAACAAGACACTTGCAAATTAGTTTGTAATATTAAATTATTATGTAATATTCAGGCAAAAAACGATACATGCAAATTATTTCAGAATATGAAATTATTATGTAATATTTATGCTAAAAAAACAAGACATGAACATTGTTTTGTAATATTAAATTATTTGTAATATTCAGACTAAAAAACAAGACACTTGCAAATTAGTTTGTAATATTCAAACTTTAAAAAAAACAAGACATTTGCAAATGATATGATAATTTAGGCTAAAAAAACAACACACTTGCATATTATTTTGTAATATTAAATTTTTTTGTAATATTCAGACTCAAGAAACAAGACACTTGCAAAACATTTTGAAATATTAAATTATTTTGTCAAATTTATTTTTATACAATTGACTTTTTTTGAATATTTTAATATTTCAGTAGCTCTTAGATATGTTGATATTTGTCTGTAAATGTTCTGTAAAGCTGTTGTGAAGCAGAAAGTGTTATGCATTTATAACTTGACTGATCTAATGAACATTAATAGACATTTTCTCTCTCTCTCTCACGCACACAGACTCTCACAGTCATATTTTAAAACCAGAGGAAGTAACAACGGTGACGGCATCGTTTGCAAAACACTGGTCAGCGGTCAGTCTTGAGGACAGTTAAGACAGAGGGACAAACCAATGAAAGGAACAAAGACGCACAGGAGGAGAGCAGGGGAGGGGAAGCCAGTGCCAAACCAGATAAGGTCTATCTGTCTGGACAGAACAGCCCCGCTGTCAGCCAATCAGCTTTCAACACAAGCATAGGTCATTTCCTGTTCAGACAGATCTATAAGTTCTATAACCTTTTAGCAACCACAGATGTGAGAATCACATTAACTATTAACGCAACCACAGACACAATACTGTAATCAATAAATGTATTGATTTTACATGTCAAAGCCAAATGTGTTTATGCTTCTGTAACTGATACTTCATTTGTTCATTACTGATACTTCACACACACACACACACACACACACACACACACACACACACACACACACACACACACACACACACACACATATACAGTGGTCAAATTGTAAAAAAAATTCAGGGGGATAGTGGGGTGGGGGGTCCTGTAATTACAAATGATTTCAAAATTTGTCAAATTTTTATTTATCAAAAAAAAGAGCTTTATTAAATGTACTATGGTTATGAGCTGTTTTACTTGCGGGGACTGAAATGTCAAAAGTTTTAACTTTTTTTTTTTTTTGTGTGTGTGTGTGTGTGTGTGGGGACATTTATTCTTTCCAATGTAGGTTAAACCAATGCACACACACACACACACTTGCATACACACAATCTGTGCCTCTGTGTGCTAAATGACTTAAATGATGACCTTTATTTAGAAGTGTGCAATATTGCACAAAAGCTCTGTTGAATCTACGTAATTTGCACAAAAAAAAAAAAAAAAAAAAAAAGTGTCTAAAATGTAACTCACTCAATTCATATCTTGTCAGTTGAACTGCTGTATAAAATTAATTTAACAGTGGCGATCTCACACACTTATTGTTGTAGGATATTACTTAACTATATCATATATCATATATCCATTTATGTAATATTTATGCTAAAAAAAACAAGATATGAACATTCTTTTGTAATATTAAATTATTTGTAATATTCAGACTAAAAAAAACAAGACACTTGCAAATTAGTTTGTAATATTCAAACTTTAAAAAAAAAAACAAGACACTTGCATATTATTTTGTAATATTAAATTATTTTGTAATATTCAGACTCAAGAAACAAGACACTTGCAAAACATTTTGAAATATTAAATTATTTTGTCAAATTTATTTTTGTACAACTGACATTTTTGAATATTTTAATATTTCAGTAGCTCTTAGATATGTTGATATTTGTCTGTAAATGTTCTGTAAAGCTTTTGTGAAGCAGAAAGTGTTCTGCATTTATATAATTTACCAGTGGCGATCTCACACACTTATTCTTGTGGGATATTACTTAACTATATCATATAAAGTTAATAAAAACACAGGGATATTTTTCTCTCATTATTTTAATTATTTTGAATTTTATGAGTGAAGAAAACTTTTTTTTCTTCATAACGAACTTTTGATTTTATATTGACATTCCTGTGTAGATGATATTCTGCTTCTCTATGGACTGACTTTGAGTAAAAGAGCACAAAATCACTTGTATTTTAAGTTAAATCATTGTATTTTAAGACGAATCACTTGCATTTTAAGATAAATTACTTGTATTTAAAGATAAATCACTTGTACAGGTCCTTTTCAAAAAATTAGCATATTGTGATAAAGTTCATTATTTTCTGTAATGTACTGATAAACATTAGACTTTCATATATTTTAGATTCATTACACACAACTCGAAGTAGTTCAAGCCTTTTATTGTTTTAATATTGATGATTTTGGCATACAGCTCATGAAAACCCAAAATTCCTATCTCAAAAAATTAGCATATTTCATCCGAACTATAAAAGAAAAGTGTTTTTAATACAAAAAAAGTCAACCTTCAAATAATTATGTTCAGTTATGCACTCAATACTTGGTCGGGAATCCTTTTGCAGAAATGACTGCTTCAATGCGGCGTGGCATGGAGGCAATCAGCCTGTGGCACTGCTGAGGTGTTATGGAGGCCCAGGATGCTTCGATAGCGGCCTTAAGCTCATCCAGAGTGTTGGGTCTTGCGTCTCTCAACTTTCTCTTCACAATATCCCACAGATTCTCTATGGGGTTCAGGACAGGAGAGTTGGCAGGCCAATTGAGCACAGTAATACCATGGTCAGTAAACCATTTACCAGTGGTTTTGGCACTGTGAGCAGGTGCCAGGTCGTGCTGAAAAATGAAATCTTCATCTCCATAAAGCTTTTCAGCAGATGGAAGCATGAAGTGCTCCAAAATCTCCTGATAGCTAGCTGCATTGACCCTGCCCTTGATAAAACACAGTGGACCAACACCAGCAGCTGACATGGCACCCCAGACCATCACTGACTGTGGGTACTTGACACTGGACTTCAGGCATTTTGGCATTTCCCTCTCCCCAGTCTTCCTCCAGACTCTGGCACCTTGATTTCCGAATAACATGCAAAATTTGCTTTCATCTGAAAAAAGTACTTTGGACCACTGAGCAACAGTCCAGTGCTGCTTCTCTGTAGCCCAGGTCAGGCGCTTCTGCCGCTGTTTCTGGTTCAAAAGTGGCTTGACCTGGGGAATGCGGCACCTGTAGCCCATTTCCTGCACACGCCTGTACACGGTGGCTCTGGATGTTTCTACTCCAGACTCAGTCCACTGCTTCCGCAGGTCCCCCAAGGTCTGAAATCGGTCCTTCTCCACAATCTTCCTCAGGGTCCGGTCACCTCTTCTCGTTGTGCAGCGTTTTCTGCCACACTTTTTCCTTCCCACAGACCTCTTGCTTGAGGGTGTCAATGATGGCCTTCTGGACAGCAGTCAGGTCGGCAGTCTTACCCATGATTGCGGTTTTGAGTAATGAACCAGGCTGGGAGTTTTTAAAAGCCTCAGGAATCTTTTGCAGGTGTTTAGAGTTAATTAGTTGATTCAGATGATTAGGTTAATAGCTCGTTTAGAGAAACTTTTCATGATATGCTAATTTTTTGAGATAGGAATTTTGGGTTTTCATGAGCTGTATGCCCAAATCATCAATATTAAAACAATAAAAGGCTTGAACTACTTCGAGTTGTGTGTAATGAATCTAAAATATATGAAAGTCTAATGTTTATCAGTACATTACAGAAAATAATGAACTTTATCACAATATGCTAATTTTTTGAAAAGGACCTGTATTTTAAGTTGAATCACTTGTATTTTATGATAAAGTGCTTGAATTTTAAGATGAATCACTTGTATCTTAAGGGGAATCACTTGTATTTTAAGATGAATTATATTTTAAGGGGAATCACTTGTATTTTAAGATAAATCGCTTGTATTTTAAGATGAATTATTTTAAGGGGAATTGTATCTTAAGGGGAATCACTTGTATTTTAAGATAAATCGCTTGTATTTTAAGATGAATTATTTTAAGGGGAATCACTTGTATTTTAAGGTGAATTACTTGTATTTTAAGATGGATCACTTGTATTTTATGATAAAGTGCTTGTATTTTAAGATGAATCGCTTGTATCTTAAGATGAATTAATTGTATTTTAAGATGGATCACTTGTATTTTATGATAAAGTGCTTGTATTTTAAGATGAATCGCTTATATCTTAAGAGGAATCACTTGTATTTTAAGATAAATCACTTGCATTTTATGATAAAGTGCTTGTATTTTATGGGGAATTACTTGAATTTTAAGATGGATCACTTGTATTTTATGATAAAGTGCTTGTATTTTAAGATGAATTGCTTGTATCTTAAGATGAATTACTTGTATTTTAAGATGAATCGCTTGTATCTTAAGAAGAATCACTTGTATTTTAAGATGAATTGCTTGTATTTTAAGATAGATCACTTGTATTTTATGATGAATTACTTGTATTTTAAGATGAATCGCTTGTATCTTAAGATGAATTGCTTGTATTTTAAGATAGATCACTTCTATTTTATGATGAAGTGCTTGTATTTTAAGATGAATCACTTGTATCTAAAGAGGAATCCCTTGTATTTTAAGGTGAATCACCTGTATTTTAAGATAGATCACTTGTATTTTATGATGAATTACTTGTATTTTAAGATGAATCGCTTGTATCTTAAGATGAATTGCTTGTATTTTAAGATAGATCACTTCTATTTTATGATGAAGTGCTTGTATTTTAAGATGAATCACTTGTATCTAAAGAGGAATCCCTTGTATTTTAAGGTGAATCACCTGTATTTTAAGATAAATCACTTGTATTTTATGATAAATTACTTGTATTTAAAGGGAAATCACTTGAAATCACTTGTCATTAAAAGTACAGCATTTTAAAATGCTAGTTTACACATAACAGCCACATAAAGCAGCAAATAAGCAGTAGAGTATTGGTTAACACTAACCAAAATTGTTATATAGGTGGAGAAAAACTTTTTCCCCCTTCATAATGAACTAAAAATAGGGATTAGATTTTTTTTATACTGACATTGCTGTAGATGATATTCTGCTTCTATATAGACTGACTCTTCAGGAAGAGTAAAAGAGCACGAAACTTGTCTGTGACACGATTAGACTACAGCGACCATGAGAAACTGGCAAGCTCTCACACTTGGTTCGACTTGTGTTTTCCTCTTTCTCTTCTTGGGGACAAAAATATGTGAGACAAAAAAACAAAATAGTTGCATCTCACACCATCTCAGCAAATGACCAAACATCATGATTGTCATACTGACCTGCTTTATCTTGTGTCCTGTGTAAATGTGAAGGTGTATTTCCTGCTAGATTAAATTATGATATCATTTTAAATTGCATACAAACCTTTTTACGTTTCTTGTTGGCCATTTTTTGGTTACTAAAATTGCAACATTATTTGGTAAACTTCCATTTTCAAAGTCTTTCAAAGTCAAAGGGTTATTATAGTTCACTAAAACTAAAACAATAAAAATACATTTTTATGACTTTAAATAAAATAAACAGTATTAAACTGAAATAAAGTTAACAAATCTTAGCTAAAACTAATATATATTTTTTTTTAATAATTATGAAATTAAATAAAATATACAACTATTTTATTTGAACTATTTCAAAACTAATAAATAAAATAAAACAAAATAATGCATTCAAAAAAAAATTAGTATAACTAAATTAAATCTAAATTTGATTTCAGGCATCAGCCAAAATGAATCAAATCAATACTTTTAAATTAGGCCTGCAAACAACACAGTTGTGTACATTTCAGAAGTTTCAAATTCATATTATTAATATTTACTTTTAACATAAAATATGTTAATATTTAAATACCTTTAATGTACATACAAATATGTAATCTTAAACCTGTATTAATTTAAACAGAATATTAAATCTATATATTACACTCTCCACTCTTTTCCTTTTTTTAAAAGACAAAGGCATTGAAACTGGCGGGTAAATGTGTCATAGCGAAACCAAACGAGACGCGAGTCAACTTCAGATCACATCTCTCTCACCACACCTTTTTCCACTCTGCTTTTTATAATTGTTCAAAAACCATGCGGCTCTGACCTCAAGCACAAAAACACACTCGCTCTTAAAAAAAAAAAAAAAAAAAAAAAAAAATCCCCGACTCGGCTCTTGCTCTATCAAGTTGTCATGGTTGCAAACAGACTTTGAAAGGCTGGTCTGATAATATGAGCTAGGGAATTGAAACCTGGCCGGTGTTCCCTGTATGAAAATAAATGCTCAGGCCATCAGACTCAAGCTATATCTGATGCCCTTGTTCAGAAACAAAAAAGAAAGAGAAGGACGATGCGGTTTCATGCTGCAAGATGCAGCATGTCAATAACTGCTAAAGAAAGCATCAGAGAAGACCTTCTTAAAACCACAGTGTTCCAATGATCTGGGTTAAAAAATCACATTCAGACATTATTCATCTCTAAATATATTCTCAATAATCAACTGATCTTCAACCACAGCTGGATGACTGCTGTGCATGTACGCAATCGTCAAATACACCTAACAGCAACATGCCGTTACTAAACGCTTTGTAAAATAAATAAGACGCATGCAACAGCTCATCAGACTCATGCATGCAGAGTTTTTTGCAGGTGTTGCACACAGGAAATAACACGCTTGAGTCGCTTTACGGCTCCTTCCTGTGCCTGATCACATCAGATGTATGTTTCTTCTCTTTTAGTCAACTTTACTTCATTTTAGCATGCTTTTAGACTAATAACCTGGTTATTCCAAAAACAAACTGTGAGTACTGGTCTGGATTCTGCTTTGAATGCAATCCTGGTCAGTCAAGACGCAAACTCCCGGCATTGTTTCTCCCACACACTTCTCCTCACACATAATCTTACATCGGCTGATAATTCACTTCCCTCTGATGGGGATTTAAGAGACACGCTTTGGCGTTTCCTCTCGTGTTGCAACAGTTAAGCAATGGGAGAACAAACTGAAAGAGCTCAGGAGAACAGAAAGCAAGATAAGGCTGAACGCTGACTGGGAAATAGTCCTCTATGACATTTGTGTTCATTTTAATGTTCATTTGAACCTTTTTATGCTTTAGAATGAACTTCCAAAACATTTGGTCCCCCACTTTTGAATATTTGGTTGCATCCTTAAGATGAATTGCTTCTATTTAAAGATGAATCGCTAGTATGAATTCACTAGTGTGACATGAATCACTTGTATTTTGTGCTACATTTCTTGTATTTAGAGATGAACTGGTTGTATTTTAAGATGAATCACTTGTATTATCAGGTGAATTTTCAAAAGAATTACTTGTATTTTAATTTGAATTGTTTGTATTTTAAGATTAATCACTTATGTTTTTGATGAATTGCTTGTATTTAAATATGAATGGATTGTATTTTAAGTAAAATCATTTGTATTTTAATATGAATCACTTGCATTTTAAGATAAATGATCTGTATTTAAAGATAAATAATGTGATTATAGTTGTATTTTAAAAATGAATCATTTGTATTTTATGATGAATTGCTTGTATTTAAAGATGATTCACTAGTATGACATGAATCACTTGTATTTTTGTGATACATTTCTTGTATTTAGAGATGAACTGGTTGTATTTTAAGATAAATCACTTGTGTTTAAGGTGGAAGCACAATTTGCTGGAATTTAAAGGTGAATCGCTTGAATTTGAAGATAATCACTTGTATTTTTTGGTACATTTATTGTATTAAAATTGAATCTCTTGTATTTTAAGATGATTTACTTGTATTTTATGATAAAGTGCTTGTATTTAAAGATAATTCACTTGAATTTTACAACGAATCACTTGTATTTTCAGATAAATAGCTTGATTTTAAGGTGAATCGCTTGTATTTAAAGATCACTTGTATTTTATGATACATTTCTTGTATTTGAAGATGAATCATTTGTAATGTAAGATGAATCGTTTGTAATGTAAGGTGAATCACTTGAATTTTAAGGTGAATCACATGTATTTTAAAATGAATCGCTTGAATTTTAAGAAGAATCACTTGCATTTTTTGATAAATTGAGTGTTAAAATTTAATCTTGTATTTTAAAATGGAATCTCTTGTATTTTAAGATGAATCACTTGAATTTTAAGATGAATCACTTGAATTTTCAGATGTAATTGCTTGCATTTAAGGTGAATTGCTCGTATTTTAAGATGAATTGCTTGTATTTTGTGATAAATTGCTTGAATTTAAAGATGAATCGCTTGAATTTGAGGATGAATCACATACTGTAAGGTGAATCACTTGTATTTTAAGGTGAATCACTTGTATTTCATGATGAAGTGCTTGTATTTAAAAATGAATCATTTGTATTTTCAGATGAATTGCTTGTTTTTAAGGTGAATCACTTGTATTTTAAAATTAATCGCTTGTATTTAAAAATGAATCGCTTTAATTTGAAGATGAATCGCTTGTATTGTAAGGTGAATCACTTGTATTTTAAAATGAACTGCTTGTATTTTAAGATGAGTTACTTGTATTTTATGATGAACCTTTGTATTTTATTTCAGTTGAATCAGTTGTATTTTAAGTTAAATCACTTGTATTTTAAGATGAATCTCTTGTATTTTTTGATGAAGCGCTTGTATTTAAAGATGAATTGCTTGAATATTAAGGGGAATCCCTTGTATTTTAAGGTGAATCTCTTGAATTTTAAGGTGAATCCCTTGAATTTTAAGGTGAATCCCTTGCATTTTAAGATGAAGTGCTCGTATTTAAAGATGAATCGTTTGAATTTGAAGATGAATCGCTTGGATTGTAAGGTGAATCACTTGGATTTTAAGGTAAATCATTTGTATTTTAAAATGAATTGCTTGTACTTTAAGATGAGTTACTTGTATTTTATAATGAACTGGGTGTATTTAAATTGAATCAGTTGTATTTTAAGTTAAATCACTTGTATTTTAAGGGAAATCCATTGTATTCTAAGGGGAATCCCTTGCATTTATGGTGAATCTCTTGAATTTTAAGGTGAATCCCTTGTATTTTATGATGAAGTGCTTGTATTTAAAGATGATTTGCTTGAATTTTAAGGGGAATCCCTTGAATTTCTTGTTGAATTGCTGAATTGCTTGTTGTTTTGCTCATTTCTTTGGATAAAACGTCTGCTAAATGAATGAATGAATCCTTGAACAGAGCAAAATAGCATATTGTTGAAACAGGCATCAGTGCTTTTTACTGTTCCAACTGTTTTATTCATACAAACGTGCATTAACCTGAATTGAGACTCTTAAAGGGACAGTTCACACAAAAATTTTACCATCAAGTTGCTCCAAACCTGAATAAGTTCTATCTTTCATCTGATAAACATAAAAGAAGATATACTGAAGAATGTTGGTAACTAAACAGTTGACGACACTCATTAACTTTAACAGTATTTTTTTTTTTAGTATTTTGGTAACTATTTGGTTATCAACATTCTTCAAAACATCTTTTTATGTTCCACAGAAACTCTTACAGGTTTGGAACAACTTCAGGGTGAGTAAATCATTCATTTTTTGAACAAGCTATCCATTTACGTGAATTTTTAAATCTTTACCGAAACTACACCTGCAAAGTAAACGCTGCGTTCAAAACGCGTCACAGCAAAGGAAATGCGAATATGTGTGGACATTAGCATGCGCTATGAGTCGGGGGTCAAAAAGAGCAGCGAATGAGAGAGAGGCGTGAGGCACTGACTGTTATGCCTCTTCCTGTGTGGTTGAGCACCACGTGGTTGGCAGCAGGGTTAAATACGAGCACTTCTCCTGTTTTAGGCCCATTTCTACTTGGGTTGAAGAGGAAGACGCCTGAAGAACCCTGGTAAGACCACTGGAGAAGAAGGAGGAGGCAAATATGGCACGACTGGTCTTGATCTACAGAGGTATGGATGTAATTGAGCCATAAAATACAAGTTCTAATGGGTAAAGTATTGGATATGATTATACTGGGATGTGCATGAAACAGGAAGCAAATTATTTGGTACATTTTGACTTTTTTTATTTTTTTTTTTAAGTTTTTTTTTTTAATATATATATATATATATATAAATTTTGATACATGACTTTATGTGTTAACGTTCTGCATAAATATTTTCACTATAATGTTTGTGATTCAAATGATTCAAATTTCAAATGATCATGTTGGACTCTCCATTGACGCATGTGTACAATTTAAAAATTCAAACGATGTTTTAGCAATTTTTGGAATTCAACAAATCGTCGATTGCATTTCAGTATTCAGTACGAAACATTTTTTAAAAGTAATGTACATGCACCAGTTCCTGTTTAATAAAATTGCTAAAAGTACTAAAAAGTACACTTTTTTTTCAATCATTGTAGTTTTTCTTTCCTCACACAAAACAGCAAAAAAAGAGTATTTTAAGATAAATATCTGTAATAAAACACTCGTCTTCTTTTGAAAGAAAAAGCTTACTCATGTTGCTCAAAATGGCTGCCGTCTGATGTGAGGAAGACATTTGTGTGGCCAATGCTAGCATTTGCGAATGACGCATTATATATTCTTAAATTGATTTTAATCAACTTGCTTTCAAAAACTGTTGTGTAAACTTTAACAATTCAACAAAATGCATGTTGCAGTATATTTGTGCACATAATGACCTTAATCATTTAGTTCAATTAATTATTAATTGCAAAAAAAAATCTATTTTGCATATTGCATGCTCAAATAGCAATCAATCGCACTTGATTTCCTCAAATGTTAAGAGTTTAAAGTCTGTATAGAGTTTGGGTGCGGTTCACGAGCTGTGCAGAAGTGGAAATGTGTGTATGTTGATGCGAAGGAGGAGTTTGAGATCTCCAGCGTTTCTCCAGAGGAGACGTGGACACCTGGACACTTGGACATTGGGATGTACAGTGCAGTCATCCATAAAGTAGAAAGCACTACTAAACCCCTCGCCACAGTGTAGTGTTTCCTACTTTATGGATGAGTGTACTGTTGGCTGCTGGGAAACTTCACACCGCTCGACGCAGAACGACAGGAAAGACTGAAAAGAGGAACTGGCTTGGTTTCGTAAAGCTGTGCACGTCTCATAGTGTCAATGCACGTCCACGTGAGATGGCGGCACGCTTGCACAAACTAAAGCCAGGTTTCTCTGATTGATGATGCTGTAAAATCATTGAAAATGTCTTGTTAATGCATGTTGTACAGGTTTTTAAACTTCAATAAAACAGAAACCAACAGAACACTCATGTCTCCCAGTCAAGGTTATTATTGTTAACTAAAACTGAAGACTAAAATAAAACCAAAGCTTTTTGTCCCTTTTGTTACTTGAATTAAATGTTAACTGAAATGAAATAAAAACTTTTACTTTTATTTAAATTTTATTCATCTTGATACTTAAATCAAGAAAAACAAGTAAGAAAAACTTGAATTTATTAAATATTTTTGTTACTTGAAATAAATGCTAACTGAAATAAAATGCAATTAAACAACAAAAAAATAATTACTTAAAATGTCAACTTAAATAAAAATCATAATTTTCATTTAGTTTAACTTCATGTACTAAATAACTAAAACTACAACTGAAAATGAATTAAAAAACTATATAGACGTAGAAAAATATTAAAAACAAACTAAAAGTGAAAAACTACTAAACTACAATAGAAAATAAAAATATTCAGAAAAACTATTACATCATTATATATATGGCATCTTATAGTTTTAAATTAATATTTTGAACACACCCCCACACACCCCCACACACACACACTAAATGATGATTCCATCACAACAGAAACCCATTTTATGTGAAAATATACTTTATTTCTGTAAAAAGTCCATATTGCAACAAGTCTTGTCATTCACTTCAAGTAAATCACTACGACTTTCCCCACAAAGCAAGATGCCCGTGTGACTATCCAAAAACATGGTTTCGGCATGCACAAAAGAAACCCAAAAAATACTTTACCAAAAGAAGCCATATTTACAGGTGAGTTTCCAAAAAACGCATTACAAAAATGTACAAAAAACATCCTTCAGGACAGACACAAGAATAGAGTCTCGTTCTCGCTGTATGAAAATATCATACCTCAAATCACACAAATACACCGCCTCCTCCGCGTACGGCCAAACAAAGCTACGTGCAACTACTACGACACATAAATAGAATAAATAAGGCCGTGTATAGATGGAAACCCATCATGCATGCAGTCATTACAAACACAGCTGTAGTAAACTTGAAGTTAAGACTAAACAAGGTCTTATAAGGCTAGTTTTTATTATGGCCTAGGATACGCCTACTTGCAGTATAGCAACGGTTGCGATGGTAAGATCTGCGGCCTGTGCGTTCCTCAGCTTCACCGTGGCAGGAATCACAGCATGCGTCTGGATTATATAGTGCAGCGAGGGAAAAAAAAAAAAAAATCACCTGACTAGTTGATATTAAGGGGCTGTACAGTGCATCACTACCCATGAAATGATCAAGAATGCTCGTTTGATGACATACACAATCTACAAGAATGCTAAAACACAACTTTCTTTGTATATTCTCTTCTGTCACTTCGAGAAACGGTTGAAACTTTCACCTACTTCCTGTCTGTGAGGACATTCTGGCTCTAGCTCCGCCCCTCCAAACGCCTGGCGTTCTGTGATTGGTTGCTGTGGTGACGTGCAGAGCACCTCAATGTTTGGCAAGCTTGTGTGGTTTGGACAGTCTCGCCTGAGAAGAGCAAGAGCTGACTTAAGACGCGAAACTGATGTGCGGTTCGACCTGAGAAATGATTTCACGTGAGCCCTGTAAGACCACAAGAACCAACGGATGACGCGAGAAAAACAAACACATTATATTGTAATGTAAAGTTTTAGGGTGTGTGGTGTTACGCTCACATGCTGTGTCTTTATTACAGCGCTCCTAAAACGGAGGAAAAGAAATTAGAAACTAAGCAAGAGTTAAAACAGAGCTCATGTGGAAAAAAGACAATGTTTCTCGGTTTTAAAAATGAGTGAATTATTATTGACGCTATTGTAAAGTGAGTTCCATGTCCATGAGTTTGAGAAAAGGCGAAGCAGAACTAAATACAAAGTTCATTACGAACAATAAAAGCTTCAATGCAGCATCAGATGCACAATATTAAGTTTAGAGAAAGATCAGCATTTTCTGGTTCGAAATGCTGTTTTAGCATGCAAATAACATAAATCTGATAATAAATATGTATTCTTGTTTTTTCTGAGCAAATGCAAGCATAATGTTCAATAAAAAAAAAAATGAATGAAAATTTAATTGATCGCCAAAATAAGCACAGAAGTATGGAAGCCAGTTTCTGCTACTAAATAAAAACGTAATTGCTACATTTTATCTCACAATTCCACATTTTTTACACTTTACAATTCTGACCTTTTTTCAGAATTGCAAGATATAAACTTACAACTGTGAAAACAATATTTTTCTCCATCAGAATCGGACTTTATAACTCGCAATTGCGAGTTTATCTTACAATTCTGAGAAAAGAAGCCAGAATTGGGAGAAAAAAATTGAGAGAAATAAATGCGCAATTACAAGAAAAAATTATGAGAAAAGTCAGAATTGGCAGATAAATGTAATTACATAAAAAAAAGTCAGAATTACGAGAAAAGTCAGAATTGTGAGATATAAACACACAACTACAAGAAAAAAGTCAATTACAAGAAAAGAAAGAATTGCAAGATATAAACATGCAACTACAAGAAAAAAGTCATAATTACGAGAAGTCAGAATTGCGAGATATAAACACGCAACTACAAGAAAAGTCATAATTATGAGAAAAAAAGAATTGCAAGATATAAACATGCAACTACAAGAAAAAAGTAAAATTTACAAGAACAGTCAGAACTGCGAGATATAAACGCAACTACTAGAAAAAAGTCAGAATTACAAGTCAGAATTGCGAGATATAAACACGCAACTACAAGAAAAAAGTTATAATTATGAGAAAAGTAAGAATTGTGAGATATAAACGCAACTACAAGAAAAAAGTCAGAATTACAAGTCAGAATTGCGAGATATAAACACGCAACTACAAGAAAAAAGTTATAATTACGAGAAAAGAAAGAATTGCGAGATATAAACACGCAACTACAAGAAAAAAGTCATAATTACGAGAAAAGTAAGAATTACAGAATATAAACATGCAACTACAAGAAAAAAAGTCAATTACGAGAACAGTCAGAATTGCGAGATATAAACACGCAACTACAAGAAAAAGTCAATTACGAGGAAAGAATTGCGAAATATAAACGCAACTACAAGAAAAAAGTCAAAATTATGAAAAAATGAATTGCAAAATAAAGGCAACTACAGGAAAAAAGTCAGAAATGCGACATAAACATGCAACTACAAGAAAAAAGTCATAATTATGAGAAAAGTCAGATTTGTGTGATATAAACACGCAGCTACAAGAAAAAAGTCAGAATTACAAGAATAGTCAGAATTGTAAGATATAATTGTAAGAGTTCATATCCCGCAATTCTGACTTTATAACTTGCAATTGTGAGTTCATATCTTGCAATTTTGAGAGAAAAAAAGTCAGATTTCTGAGATAAAAAGTCACAATAATCTTTTTCGTAGTGGCAGAAACAGGCTTCCATGCTGAAGTGCACAGGATATAACAAAACACTATTTCCAGTAGAGAAGAGTATTAATACAACAAGAGTACCAATGAAATAATCGGAAACCGCAGAAAATATTGTGATATACTGTACATATGAAAAGCTTTTGGCCAGTTGGTGATCATTCAGATTTTCTCCACTAAAAATGAAAAAAAAATAAAACGCAAAGATTTGAGTTCAGTCCAGTCCAGACTGTACTGGTTTAAATAACCGGTTTGTATCATTTTAGCCTTAACCATTTAATACTAGCAACATTAAACAGGTGAAAAGACACAGTTCTGCAGTCTTGGACCCTACTTGTAGTGCAAAATATTTTTGTAGTGACAAAACATTTCGTCACCCTCCTTCGCTTTAATTTCCAGAATTCCTGGAATAAATATCATGTCAACATATCTCCTCTAAGTGTGCTTTGCCTTTCAGTAGATGATGTTTGTGAACACTAGCAGATGCTTATTCATGTCTATATGCTGTTATATTGAAGTTAAGCGTTTATTCTGAACATTTCGCTAACTTTTACTCTTTAAATGAGTATTTTCATAGCTTTTTGACAGGCATGAGCTCTAGTCACAGCTTTAATGGGTTCAAATGGTCAAACCCATTTTACTATTTGCACAAGTATTGCGATTATTTGCTTTTCGAAAAGAAGAAACAGTCTGACAGACGAAAGCGCTGGTAAATTTGCGTCATTATGGCAGAGAACGAGAAGGATTCTCCTATCGGACGGACACACACTCAAACTGACACAACACACGAGAAAAAGTGCAATCTGCAGATCTTCAGGCTCACAGCTACTCCTTCTTGCTGGAGCCAAGCTTTCTGAAGAGCTTCCTGCCCTTGGAGAAGAAACCTTTCTTCTTTTTCTCGGGCAGGGAGGCGTCGGGGAACGGAGGAGTTGCGGGCGGAGGCGAGCTCAGGGTCGGTTTCGGATCAGTGTCCAGCTCGGGGTTCGGCTCAGGGTTGGGATCTGGCTGAGCTGGTGGATTTAGGTCTGTTTGAGAGGAGCTCATGGGATCAAGATGCTCAGATGATTCTGTCTGGCTCACCTGGGAGAAAAACAGATGAAAGATGAAGGTAATAAAGGAGATTTTAATGCAATGTCAGCCGTTGGATATAAAAAAAGAAATATAAAATAAAATAAAACAATTACACAAGCTGCTAAAGTGTGCACATAAAAAAAATCCTAAAACTTTTTCTGGTAAGATTTTATTAATCAAGCCCTTGAGGGAGCTGGGAGACTTTCTACCAATTACATAAGAGTTGTATAAAATAAAAATAAATGTAAAATAAAAAATGAAAATAATATAATAAAGTAAGGTACATATGATTTAAAAAAAAATCTGGCAATATATTATTAATAAAGTCTTTGTAACTTTCTACCAATTACATATTTTACAAAAAATATTAAAAAGATTAATATTATGGAAGATGGAGATTTTAAATTCTGTACTGTCTGTATGAAAATGTATTGTGGGAATCTACAGTAACAGAAACAAAATACAGTACCAGACACAAGTCAAACAGACATTTAACACTTAAATTGCAAAACAGGTCTAGTTCACCCAAAAATGACAATTGTGTCATAATTTTCTCACATTTTTTGTAGAACACAAAGATGATATTTTGAAAAATGTTGGCATCCAAAGCAGGGTTATTACATTATGTTTTGTTTTTCTAAGCTTGATAATTTAAACCAAACACTCTAAAACTTTTTTTGTGTTTCACAGAAGTCAGTCAGTCATATGGGTTTGAAAAAAAGAGGATGAGGACTAAATGATAACTACAAATTTTTCAGGTAAACTAACCCTTTAAAGCATGTGTACTGATTCAATAATTAGTTCATTGTTCAGAGTCATTATATCTAGAGTCGCTAGAGAGGGCTTGCTGCAGGTCGGGTCAGATCTATGAAACACTTACGGTCACTGTTTAAAGTGAACACCTCTCCTGTGCTTCTGAAAACCATGCAAAAATAAAAACAAACACACATAAGACGACATGCAGAACAAAAGACAGCTTGAGAAACTAATGCTGTTAATCAATGATGGACAGAACAGAATGGAAAATGCATGCATTGATTAACATTTATGCATGCAATAACACACACAAACTCTCACACACTTACCTGTGAATCTCTGCGGCTTTCAGTCAGCGTGTGCTCCGTCCGTGTCGCGTCCTCTTCCGTCTCTGGAAAAGCTTGCAGGAAGTTGGACGGCGCAAGGCCTTTGTGTCCATTCAGATCCCCCTGAAAACAACACAGACCCATCATGCACTGCTGCTTTGCTCAGTCATTTAATCATACTGTATGTGTTCTTGGCCGAACTCAGGGTTCCAGAAATACCCAAAACTAAGCGATTTGTATTCCATGATCTACATATTTGCACTTGTCCTCCATTTAATCTGGATAATAATAGCTTAGATCATCTTTTTTTTAGTCTTTTTCACTCTTTTTCAAAAGTAAACAAGAAGAATGTAATGAAAAATAATATTTGGGTTTGGAAGGACAACATTTGAATAGTAAATAATAACAAAATAAAATACTTTTAGGTTTTTACATTTTGAGAACAGACAAGACATTGACATCAATATACAAAAACCTGTACTGTTATTAAGTGTCATGAAAATAAGTATAAAATGTGATAAAATTCAGAAAGAACTGAGAGAGAGAAATTAGTGGAGGAGAGAGGATACAGAAATACAGACAGAAAGACAGATCCTACAAGAATGATGCCTTGATAGAATCAAAATGATGCCTTAAAAAGAATAGCCATATAGTTAAAAATCACATCTCAATGAATAAACCACCAAGAGTTTAAATATTCCTCCTCTCTCTCCTCTTTATGAAAACACATGTAAAGAGTTTGGATGCTGCGCTTTAAAGATATAATAAAAATATGGTTATCATCAGTACTGTTACAGATATCCCAAATCTGCTCGCAAAGTGCATCCCTAAATGTTTTGGTACTCACATGTTTATTTATTCCACACAGAACCCAAAAAATGCACTGGACAAAATTATTGGCACCCTTAACTTAACCCTAACCTTAATATTTGGTAGCACCCCCTTTGGAAAAAATAACTGAAATCTAATCGCTTCCTGTAACCATGAATGATTTTCTTACACCTCTCTACTGGAATTTTGGACCACTCTTCTTTTGCAAACTGCTCCAGGTCATTCAGATTTGAAGGAGGTTTTGAGATCTCTCCACAGGTGTTCAATGGGATTCAGATCTGGACTCACTGCTGGCCATTTCAGAACTCTTGCTTTGTTTGTAACCATTTCTGGTGGAGACGCAGCTTTCTGACACTGGCCACTATGTTGTGCCCCAAAATTCTTTGGTAATCATCAGATTTCATGAAAGCGTTCACACAGTCAAGGCATCCAGTGCCAGAAGCAGCAAAGCAACCCCAAAACATCTCTGAACCTCCACCATGTTCGACTGTAGGGACTGTTTTTTTCTTTGAAGGCCTCATTTATTTTTTGCAAGTGTGATTACTGTGTTACTTGCCACAGATGTGTCTAAATACAAATTACAGAAGCATCACATGCTTGAAAAGCAATCATTTCTTACAATTTTGACAAGGTGGCAATAATTTTGTCCAGTCCATTTTTGAGTTCTGTGTGAAATGACTTTTCCTGTTTTTTTTGTGTGTGTGTTGTTCCATTGCAAACAAAAACAATAAGCATGTGAATACCAAAACATTTGCAATTGGAACAATTTTCTGAGAGAACTGCAAGGGTGCCGATATTTTTGGCCATGACTGTACATCTCAGAAACAACTGAAAGTGGAACAATTGAAAGCTATGAATGTGTCATCGTACAAAACTTTCACACTGTTTATTTTACATATACTCACAGACAGACAGAAAGACGGACAGAGACACAAGCATGAAAGAAACTCACATAGTAGAAGCCGTCATCATCCATGTCACCGAAAACGTAGATGATGTCACCCGCGCTGAAAGTCAGTTCAGCCTGGAGAAATGGTACAATAGATTCAAATGCTTAGGCTGTTAACTAGTATAAGGAGCTTTTATGTCACAGTAATAAGGTCACCTCTATGTCTGCATTAGGAGAGCTTTCTCTCGGGTCATAATCAAAGATGGCCACCATCCTGCGAGGTCTGGAGCTTCCCATCGCGCCACCAGATCGACTGAGGTCTGCAAGTCAAATGCAACATCTAAATAAGCGTCTTTTCAGAAATTAAGCAGCGCCCAGGGTGAAAAGTTACAGAAAGTGACAGAAATGTCAGAAAATGTATCTGATACAGAATATTTGATATATGCTACCCTGGACCACAAAACCAGTCTTAAGTAGCACAGGTATATTTGTAGCAATAGCCAAAAATACACTGTATGGGTCAAAATGATAGATTTTTATTTTATGCCAAAACTCATTAGGATATTAAGTAAAGATCATGTTCCATGAAGAGATTTTGTACATTTCCTACTGTAAATTTATCAAAACTTCATTTTTGATTAGTAATATGCATTGCTAAGAACTTCATGTGGGCAACTTTAAATATATATAATGCAAGTATACCAGTCAAAAGTTTGGAATAATTACAGTGTAATACTTCTGTAATATTGTAAAATATTAATACAATTTAAAATAGCTGTGTTCTATTGTAATATATGTTAACATGTAATTTATTCCTGTGCTACAAAGCTGAATTTTCAGCAGCACTGCTCCAGTTTTAGTGTCATGGGATTCTAACAGAATTCAAAACAGAACACACGCAGCTGTAGCAAAACTTTTACATTATCACTTTTAGGTCAACAAGTGTCATGCCAGAGGAATAGTTTAAAAACAATCTAGTTAATTAAACAATTAACGAAATGGTTAGTTACAGACATATAAAAGAAACACAATCCATCAGGCTCAGTCTATCTCTATCAATAATGCATGAAAATGATGTTTAACTTCTGCATTTGTGTTAAAAAATGTCTTGCAAACCTACAGCATGATAAACAGACTGAACAAAAAAAAGGCACTAAATAACTCTTTGAGACAAACACTGAAAGTACATGACAGAAATCACATGCAAAGTGAACCAAATCAAGCATGATGCACTAGCTGTCAAACGAGAGACTGAAAGAGACTGAAAATCATTAGTGGTTAAATCAGAAGAGGGCGTGTGGATGCAGATCTCCAAGGCAACGGCATGCGACGCCGCATCAGTACGTTAACATGCTGGAGACATGAGAGAGAAACGCGGGATGGGACAGGAGGAGCTCAAACCTTGACTGGAGGAGTCCATAGCGGACGTGTCATCCCACACCGCAGCTGACTCCACTGGAAAAGGACAGAAGTGGGCGGGGAGGGAAGGGTTAGACACAATCTGATTGGCTGCCTGACCTTTGATTGACACTCGAGCTCATGGGGAAAAAGACAAATTAAACTAAAAACCAAACAAAACGAGCCACAGGTTATGAGTGCAGCGTTTATGAGACACAAACACACACTTCAGGCAGTCAGCGTAAGCGAGATGAAGAGTTGACCAAAGGGGGTTGTGAGTCCAAACACTAGTATAAAAATATTATTATTATTATTATTATTATTATTATTATTTTTCTAAAATAAGAAATCACTATAGAGAGATAAGGTAGATGCTTACTAAACATTATTATTATTATTATTATTTTTTATTATTTAACTTTTCATCTTATGTCTTTTAAAAAAAGAAAAACAGCATGTGTGGCATATCACTTTATCACCAAGTTATTTTATATTATATCTAATTATTATTATTTCATTTATTTTAGATTTTCTATATTTTAAAATATATTATTTTAACAGAGGTGGTCTCACTCTAGTCTGCCTTGACTAAATAAAGAAAATGACTTGAACTTGGGATCAAGTGACTTGAGACTTGACTTGAACTTCACGACTTGGCAAGACTTGACTTTATAACTGTAATTACTATTTTTTTTTATTAATAAACAATTATGATTTATATTGGTAAACAAAACACAAGCCCCAGAATCAGCAGCACCAGCGATGTGTTTCTGCGCAGTTCATGCCGCTGCACAAGCAGTGTTACAGCGAGCCAAATACAGAGAGATGTTTTCTTTTGGATATAAACAGTTTGAAACGTCCAGACTCACTAACAATGTCAAACTTTAAATTTGCTTGCGTTTGCCTCTCAAAACACTGCTTTGTCAAGTAGGCTACATTGATGACTGAAAACAATATGGAATTGTGTCATGGAAATCAGTGTTTTATCAATTTGAGATAATTGTCTTGCACCCAAAATCCTAATAAAAGTTCATTTTTATATAGGCTAGGGGTGTCAAACATACGGCCAGGTGTTTAATCCGGCTCGGAGGATGATTTGAACAGTGATTAAAATAGCACTGGTCCACCAGACATAAATCTGAACATTTTTTAGGTTTATTTTAGCCTCTATGCAGTCATTTTAAAATGTGTGGAAATATTACAAAGTCTGTAAAGAGGACGTTATCACAGGCACATGGTGAATACTGACGCAAAGATTTACGAAATACTGAAAGAAAATATAAACATTTAGTTGAAATGATACTCTTCAGAGTTGCCATGCTGCTTTATTTTCCTCTTATCTCCCTATAAAATAGTAGCCTATAAACGCAGCGCTGTTTTGTTTACAGCAGTAACCAAGAAAACCTAAGTGCCACTTGTGCATGTGTCATAGAATAATTTCACAAAGTTACAATCAGACCATGGATTTATTTGCATTTATTTTTTGCTTTAAATCTTGAACTTATACAATGTAATTTAAATAGAAAAATGCCAACTTATGCTTGTATGTGTAGCATCATTGTTTGGATTGTAATTACAATGAAGTGCACATTTTTAAGACCAAACTGGCCTGTTATAGATGTTATGGAGTATCAGTTATAGAGTATCAGAATCGGCCAATTTGCTGGTGAAAATGGAATTTACCATGAAAAATCAAAGTGGTTGCATCCCTAATTTTTTTTTTTAAAGTAAATAAAACATTATTTAAAAAAAAATCTAAATTTAAAAGTATTATGTAAAATTATTTTCTGTTCATTATTAAGGTCATTTCTGAGGAAAAATAAATAAGGTTGTGGCAAAAGTAAAATATACTTGTTCCTGTTTGGTACTGTGACTTTACTTGACTTGACCTGACCTTTAGCAGGACTTGACTTGCTTGAGACTTAAACATGTGTGACTTGGACTTGCTTGAGACTTGATGGTATTATTATTATTAATCTTACAGTTCGTTTTTATTTACTTATTTAGTGTTTTTCAGCTTATTTATCTAAAAGAAAAAAAAAGCGTGCAATAATCACTACAAAAAATACTTATATGGTCTTGCCTAAATCAGCAGAAAAGTTCATATATTTTGATGAATTGCTTTCACCACAATAACATGCACTGAATCATGCACAATAAGACCAGGAAAGACTTATCTTACTTAGTATTTTTATCTTGTTTCTAGTCAAAATATCTAAAAATTCGTAAATTAATATGCATTTACTAAATAAGCAAAATGACATAAGATATTTAATCTTGTTTTAAACTAAATGCACTTAATTGAGTTTTTCCCCCTGGGTACAAGTAAAATAATCTGACAGTGCTGCAACAGTACTAGAGTATTTTACTTACCCCACTGGCAGATAATTGTACTTATTTTAAGCAAAATGCACATTTATTTTATTTTTTATTTTTTTTACCCCTGGAAAAAAGACTAAATATCTTTTGCCATTTTTCTTATCTAGTAAATGCAACTTAATATAATTTGTTTGATATTTTGACTAGAAACCAGACAAAAATACTAAGATAAGCCTTTTTTGCCGTTAAAGGTTAATTCTGATTTCATGCTGACTGTGGTTAATAAAATAGAACTAGTGAGATTAAGAGTATCTAATGTTCATATTCCCCTTTTGGTCAGAGTTTCTGATGCAGAAGCAGAAAGCAGATGGGAGTGAATTCAGCAAACCAAACGCAGATGAAATCTCGGGGAGAAGGAGGAGACAGCGAGCGCTGACACACACCTTTCTTGGAGCGTCTAGGTTTCGGCGGTGCAGCGGGACGGCGTGGAAGCTGTGCATGTAAGCGGGCGTCTTTATGAAATTTAAACAGGATACGAGGAAAAAAAAGACAAGTGGCAGACAAGAATGAATGAGAAGCCAAAAGAAAAGCAAAAACCTCACAAAACAAGGATCAAGCTGAAAACAAGAATAAGAATAAGCATTAGCATCAGCAATGAGGCGCCATCGTGAGAAAGAAAGAGCTGAACTGCCACTGCAGCAAAGCATTCTGGGAAATAAGAACCACTGTTGCTCTTTGAACTGCTTACAGTGACCACAAAAAACACATATTTACAACAGCACTTTGGCACTTTTGTAAAAACAGCAAAGCTTTGTGATCTGAAATGAAACTGCAGACTGTGAAACATAAACCAATGAAAGCTTGTTTCTGCCACGGGTTGAAATATTCAAGTAACTGTGACTTTTTATCTCACAATTCAGACTGTGCTCTTGTAATGCTAAAAAAAAAGCTAAATCACAAAAACTTGCAATGGCAAGAAAAAAGTCAACATTTTGAGAGAAAAATTCTAAGATACAAACAGAACTGTGAGACATAAATTGTGAGATTAAAACAGAATTCACTTCAGAATTCACAGAGTCACTTAAAAGTTAGCAATTTTCTATATTTCTGCATAAATTTGACCCAAAACATCATCAGATTTTCATTTAAGTCCTGAAAGAGAACCCAATCAAACAAGTGAGAGAAAAATACTTCTTTGTCATTTATTTATTGAGAAAAATGATCCAGTGTTACATATCTGTGCTTGAATTAGCAGTTAATTTAAAGGTGAAATTACAGTCCATCTGTGCAGATGTGTTTTCAGTCAGTCAAATGTCAGTATGTGATCTATCAAAGTCTGATCAGGTTTGTGGAAGTGAATCATGTCACGAACAAAGGAGATTACTGAGGAACTCGGAAAAAGTTGATGTTGCTTATCAGGCTAGAAAAGGTTACAAAACTATCTCTAAAGAGTTTGGACTCCACAAAAATTCAGAGTCAGACGGTGTACAAATGGAGGAAATTCAAGACCACTATTACCTTCCTGGGAAGTGGTCGACCAACAAAGATCACTCCAAAGCAGAACGTGTAATAGTCTGCAAGGTTGCAAATGTTCCCAGGGTAGCTTCTAAGCAACTAAAGATCTTTCTCACATTGGCTAATGTTAATGTTCATGAGTCCACCATCAGGAGAACACTGAGCAACCAATGGTGCAGATGGCAGAGTCGCCACTTGTCTCCAAAAAGAAAATTGCTTGCTAAAGATCATGTGGACAAGCCAGAGGACTACTGGAGAATGGTTTAATGGATGGATAAAACCAAAACTGAACTCATTGGTTTAAATGAGAAGCTATTATTTTAGAGAAAAGAACACACTGCATTCCATCTTAAGAATCCTATCCCATCTGTAAAACATGGTGGTGGTAGTATCATGACTTAGGCCTGGTTTGCTGCATCTTGGTCAGAACAACCTGCCCTCATTGATGGAACAATGAATTCTGAATTATACCAGCAAATTCTAAAGGAAAATGTCAGAACACCTGTTTAAGAACGTGGGTCATGCAGCAAGACAACAAGTCATTCTACCAAAGAATGTTTAAAGAAGAGCAAAGTTAATGTTTTGGAATGGCTGAGTCAAAGTCCAGACCTCAATCCAATTAAAATGTTGTGGAAGAACCTAAGCAAGCAATTCACATCACAGAGGTTAAGTGTTTCTGCACTAAGGAATGGGTTAAAACTCCTCCATGTTACTGTGCAGGACTGATCAGCATTCACAAGAAACTTTACCTTCAGTTACTGCAGCAAAAGGGGCTCACACTAGTTAATAAAAGCAAAGACTCACATACTTTTGCACCGCACAGATATGTAACACTGGATCATTTTTCTCAATAAATAAATGACAAAGCAAATATTTTCCTCTCACTTGTTTAATTGGGTTCTCTTTGTCTATTTTTGATGATGTTTTGGGTCATATTTATGCAGAAATATATAAAATTGTAAAAGGTTCACAAACTTTCAAGCAGCACTGTAAATATATTGCAATAGCAAGAAACAAGTCAGAAAAAACGCTTTGAAACGCGCAGCGAAAACTTGATGAAGGGATTAAGCCATATTGTGCTTTCAGTTTTAGTTCATTTGAAAAATACTGTGCCAAAGCATAATGACCTAAAACACAACTTTAAAGACCTTTTATGTTAGAATAAGTTTAAATATAAAAACGGCACTTTTTGCCTGAAAGACCTATCGTTTCACATCTTCACATGACCACGATAATGGTTTTGCTTACTTTTGATAATATCGTTACATTCCTAAAAAAGAACTATGTGAGAAAACAGAATTGTGAGATATAAATGTTCATTTTGCTAAAATAACCTCAGAATTGTTTAGATTAAAAGTAAAAATTACGAAATATAAATTCATAATTGTTATATAAACTCTAAAAAATAAAAAAATTCAAAATTTGAGAAAAAGAATTGAGATATAAACAGAACTGCGAGATATACATTTGCAATTGTCAGAATTCTGAGACAAAAAGTCAAGAATTGAGAGAAATAAACTCAGAATTGTTAGATTTAAACAGAACTGCAGGATTATAAACAGGGAAGTCAGAGAAAAAGGTCATAATTGTGAGACGTAAACCCAAACTTGCGAGAAAGTCAAAGATGAAAAGTTGCAATTACCTATTTTTTTTATTCTGTGGCAGAAACATGCTTCCACATAAACCAGATTAAATTAAGAACAGATTCATGAAATGCAGTGCAGAATTCATGTGCACAGCGCATTAAGACAAGTTTCCTGAAATGTTATGTTGAAATATGCAAATGACATATTATCTAATTAAATATGCACTCATTTACATACATTTCCATAACAAAAAAACTAAAAACCTTGACATTTTAAGTTTTTTTTGCAAAGGAGATTTTGGATTTCTCTTTTTATTACTCTCAGAAGTCTGTCAAAAGTCAGGATAAAATACATTTCACCATGTTTTTAGGGGTAAAATGTTATATATAATTTATATTAATAATTTATATATAAATGCTGCTGAAGTGGAGAACTCAGAGCCTTTAAAGATATGCACTGAAATTGAAATCTACATACACAAATACATAAAGTGCAATAAAACAAACATCCAAATGTGCATTTAGGATGTTTTCTTTCTTTCTAGTCTAAAAAAAAATGGTATGGAAGCAAAATAGCTCAAAATCTTTTGTGCATTAAATGAGAGAAAAACTACTGCGTGTATTTTTACGGCCCCATCACTTTAAGAACTTGAATTCAAGGGAAACCTAAGTTCCTCAAAGTTTTTAGCTTTAAGCCTATTTTAAAGCTTGTGTCTTCAAGAATCATTCTAACTATGGTAACATGTCAGCTGCGGCTGGATTTTTGTGGCTTTTTCTTTGCACGATTACAGGGAGTTAAGAGATGTATTTTTATTTTAGAAACATGCTCAAAATATGATCTTAAATAAATCTCAGTCAGAGCACAGTTCTGCTCCTAAACCTAGTCAGTTGTCTATCTAGACAGCACTTTAAGATCCTGATATGAAGCTAGGCAGCGACATTAATGATTTGGACATTGATATAAGGACATTGCACACACAAATACTTTGTGAAACATGATATATGTTAACACTGAGGTGTAGATGTGCAAAGTGTCTGATGCATGCGCTGACAAACACACCTATCTTTTCCATTGACGCCTCTGTGGAGAGGAAGCCCTGCATCAGGAGCTGGTCTCTGGTCTCTTCATCATCAACCTGGATCTCTGAAACCATATTACATGGCACATAGCCACGACGACCACCCGCCTCGCCTCGGTAGAAACCATCTGCATCTTTGTCCCCATACACCTGCAGAGAAAGAACACTGCAATCAACTTGACTGTTTTAAATGCTTTTTGAACAGCAAAATGGCATTTTCTGCTGATTATAATGAGAGAAATAAGGTTATGCAGGTCATGGATGCACATTTTGGAGGCAAATGTGGGTTAGAAAAGATTTATTTCTTTGTAGTTTTAACCCTATAAAGCCTCAAATAATCAACATGATCAAAACTATTCCATGCCTTCTGTCGTCTGATTGACAATTTGGACTTTTTCAGCCGTAAATATACCAAACTTCATTTTTGAAAAGTAATATGCATTGCTATATGGAAGACGAGAAATGACTTAAGCATAAATGAATAAATAAATACATAAATAAATAAATGAATTAAGAAATGAATAAAAAAAAAGGTTGAAATTAATAAATAAATATAGAAATATATGTAGTATAAGACAAATGGTACAAAAATAGAATTAAAAATGACACTTTCGACAAAATTATTTATTCATTCATGTATGCATATCTGCATTTATTTATTTCAGCATTTAATTGTTTATTTATTCATTTATTTATGTATTTCTACATTTATTCATTTCAGCATTTATTTATTTATATATACATTTATTTATTTGTTTATTAATTAATTTATTTATTTCTACATGTATTTAATTATTTCTTCATTCATTCATTCATTCATTTATTTATGTATTTTTTACATTTATTTATGTATTTATGTCTACATTTATGTATTCTTTTATTTATTTATACTTAAGTCATTTCTCGTCCTCCATATTGCTAAGAAATTCATTTGGACAACTTTATCAATGTTTTTATTTTTTTGCACCCTCAGATTCCAGATTTTCATATAGTTACAATAGTTGCATCTCGGCCAAATATTGGTCCTATCATAACATCAATGGAAAGCTTATTTATTCAGCTTTCAGATGATGTATAAACCTCAAATTCAAAAAAGTGACCCTTACAACTAGGGATGCTCCGATCCGATCTGTGGATCGGGTATCGGCGTCGATCTTGAATAAAATTTTGGATCGGGTATCGGTGAAAATGGGCCGATCCGTGGTCCCGATACGTTTTTTTTTATCCAGCATAACAAACATGCATAAACATATAAATAATTAATTTCTGTTGTGGCGGCGTTTATTGTCCCCGCCAGCCACAGCAGCGAGCGCAAGTGCATTCGCATCTGCTTGAAGCGATCTGCGTTCAAACGCACGCTATAGACTAAAGCTGGCAATGTTCCGGGAAAAAGAATTACTATGAATGTGTCGGAGGTAAATAAGGGGAATACTTAAATGAATCATTATTAAACTAGTGTTTTCTGAGCTAGTGTCGCGAAGTTGACGATCCTGACTAGGCATTTTCCCACTGGACGCGCCTTTGGAAAGAAATTAATACGGTTTTTCTAAAATATCCCAATAAAATCAAAAGTTTTAGTTTTGATTTGATTTTTTTTGTTTTGACTTCTTTTTTATGAGCAAAGATTGCTTGTATTTTAATGTGTTTGCTAGTGATCGCGCTGGCGCCTTCATCTCCTGCAAAGTGCATTTAGCTTCCACTCTCTAACAAATGATTGCATGCGCATAATATCACGCAGTTATCTAAATTTAACATTTAAAATAATATTATTTATTTTAGCTTTTTGTAGGCTGCATGTTAACTGATGGAAGTGCTGAAATAAACACGCACCTGTGTTAATTTAAATATTTTTCAAAACTATAAAAAACACCGCACCACTGAGTTGGTCCATAACCACCGCGGTGGTAAAAATCTGCCACAGTCACAGCCCTAGTCACACACCAGTGACGCGATTGCATCTACACTAACGGAAATGCTTGAAAAGTGGCATATTCCACTTAGCAAAGTCCACGTTATTCTCCGAGACAACGCCAGCAACATTAAAAGAGCCATGGACATGGGAGTGAGCAGTTTAGGCTGCGTTGCTCATACAATGCAACTGGTTGTAAACGAGGGACTTCTCTTACAACACAGTGTAGGTGATGCCCTTACAGTTGGGAGAAAAATTGTGGGGCATTTTAAACCCTCTCCTCTTGCATATTCACGGCTGCAAGTTGTTTAAATAAATCCTCTTGCATATTTTTTTAATATTATCTTGCATTATCTTGCATAATGTTTTAATAAATCCTCTTAAATCCTCTTGCATATTCACGGCTGCAAGTTGCTGTTTTAATAAAGAAGTCACTAATAATAACCAGTTTGTGCATTTTTTAAAATTTGTTTTACAAGTTTATGAAATTATTGCTGGTGTAGAACCTGATACCTTGCCTTGCGTATGTTTTTTTTTTTTTGGTAATGCAGCATGTTAAAAATTTTATTATAATATCGGATCGGTACTCGTTAAATTTCAGGTATCGGGATCGGTATCGGAAGCAAAAAAGGCAGATCGGAGCATCTCTACTTACAACTGGATTTGTGTTCCAAGACCATATTTATCTACAGGTTTAATAAACTTTTGCATGTCTGATTTTTCATATGTCAGGCTTAAAGACAAATGCGTTTGTGAAAAATCGCAACCTTAAATTCAACTGAGTCATACCTTGATAATCTGGCCCTCTTTGAAGGGAAGCTCTTCTTCAGCAGCGTCAGGATTGGGTGACATGACTGTGGGATCATACGGGAAGAGGGCAACAAACACTCTCACCTCATTTTCTCCAGACGCTCTGGCCTCTGCAAAACCAAAGAGCAAACATGAAAGAAAAAATTATTTTCACAGGACATATCTGACTAAACACCTCTAGCATTTATGCAGCAAAACATTAGTGGTTGATAGGGACATGTCATGCAAGTTGCATTTTCATGCAACTTTCCATGATGCTAATGTTTGTGGACTCCCCCTGCCTGAAAACCATTATGGTCCGGCCCAGGCGTGTCCTTAAGTGAGGTAATCATACTAAAACCTCCTGATCCTAAGCCGCCATGAGCCGCTACAGAAACGTGCACGCATGAGTCATTCGTACAGAGCGAGGATGACAGGAAGAGAGAAAGGCACACAAATGTCTATGCAGATAGCACAAAATTTTGTAAGTTTCAATAATGTTGTCATGGATGAGAACCATAATCAACAATAAACAAAAATACTCCACCATATCATTACATTTAATAAAACTAAATTAGTTCTGGTTCTTAATGCTGACTGGTCAAGCTAATGTTTCCTATAGTGTGTTGTCATTTAAAAAAAAAAAATAATAATAATTCACAATTTAGCACCATGTCCCACAAATTAGCAACTGTGCTGAACAACCAATCTATCCCAAAGTATCTACTAAATTAATAAATACAACAGCAAAGATCAAATTAATTGTGTAAATAGCTGTAAAGGAAACACAAATGCCCCAAAACATCACCCTGTGCTATTTATTGGACATGCATGCAAGATAAAACTGCTGTTCTGACAGTAGGACTCAAGCATCTGTCAGGGTCATCAGGTCAAAGGTCAGCACCCTGAAGCCATCGGGATCAATTTCCTTTTTCTAGATGAGTTGGAAAAGGCTGGGTGAGGACTATAGTGTAAAACACAGTTGTATAATCAGTGTTGCTAACAGGTGTCAGTCATGTTTGTGTTAAGCTCCAGCAGTGAGATGTGCTCATCTCATTAGTGAGGATCAAGACCATCTGTAGCAACAATCAAGGGCAGAGCAAAGAAAAGAGGACATTTAACAACCTCTGTGTGTCACATTTGAGGGCAAATGTGAAGAAAAATGAGCTATCTTTGGGAAAACCATCTTTTGGGGATGTCCTCAAAGAAAGCAGATTAAAATATATACCAAATTATATTTTCTAATTGTAAAAGTGCAATGGTGTACTAGGCAACCAAGTTTGGGTTTTCAATTGTGTGGTCAGATGTTGTCCACTTTCAAATCTCTATGACATCATGGCTACTTTATAGGACTTGACTGTCCCTAAGTGCAAATCTGTGGGTTTTCAATTAAATAAATTGCATGTCTGATCACTTAGAAAAGTAACTGCACTCCTTAACAAGCAAGTTCAGAATATATTCGAAGCCAAACGTTAATATTTTATGTTAAGGGGATTGATCAAATAGCTAACCCTAAGAATGAGCAATAAAAAAAAACAGCCTCATAAAACACTACTTAGTAGTTTTATTTAGGCACAACAGAAGTCTCAGTTTAGACTAGGCTAGATACACGTGTTGGTTTGGTTGAAACTAGTTTAGAGAAGAATGGTCAAGGGCAGTTTAAAGTTGTGTGGGTTGGCAAGACTCTGAAATGGATAAATGAGAGAGAGAGAAAAGGATGTGATCTAAACAAGACCTGAATGCAGTACTCTGTGTGAGAGTGAGAGAGAGGGAAGTGAGAAACTCTCACCTCTCTGCAGTCTAATTTCAGAGCGTGGCGATTTTGGAGTGACATCGCACCACGTTGCACCTGGATCTGCCAACGATGCTTCTCTTCCACCTGCCTCCTGGTTTGAGAGAAACAAACAGTTAGATAATGACACGTGGGTTACAGCCACTAACTTGCATCCCGGTAACACTTTAGTGAACACATATTCACTATTAAGTAAAGAGTTTTCCTTCAATAAACTCGTAATTTGCTGCTTAATGATATTAAGCAAGTTAGTTGTTTGTAGTAGTTATGTTTAGGTATAGAGTAGGGTCAAGGGATCTAGAATATTATCATGCAAAATAAGGCCTTTATACATACTTGTAGATAGCCAATATGCTAGTAAAAGCATGCTAATAAGCAACTAGTTAATAGTGAATTGTGTTCCCTAATCTAACGTCTTACCAAGGAAGTGGAACAACTGTAACATCACAGAATCTGCATGTAATTCCACATATGAACACTAGGGGCTCCAGACTAGAACAATTGCTTAGGAGTCACTTCTAATTAACATTTTATAATTTTCACAAATTACAGAATCACAATAGTCCATATTAAATGAATGCCAAGCTAGCATTTGGAACATTTGCAGTGTTCCAGAATGCAACTTACTTTGCTTAGCTTGCTACCTGTTAACCAAAAGGCTTGAAACACTGTCTACACAACTAGCTATGTACAATGCACTGCAATTGCATTTGCATCTGTGTTAGTGAACTGTCTTACAGTATTTACAGAAGCCACAATTTAAGACGATGTAAAGTTCTTGTATCTTAGGCTAATTGCAAATAGATTCGAAATCACTTTTGCAAACTTTTTTTTTTTTAACTGAATTAGCAATTAGCCTGGAGCCCTGAAATACACACACAAGTCAAAAAAGCCAATACTCAAGCGATATTTGATTTCTAGATTAACAGAGGAAGCCCTTGGGGTTGTTCTTCATAGCAACACACTGGAATAATGGGAACAAAGAGGAGATCCCTGTGCAGGTATGACATACAGTTTCACACAGCACATCAGTGCTGTCCAGTCTCTGCTTTAAACACTCAAGCAGTCTCTGGACAACCTTGAAGATACGTGGAGCAAGAAGCATCCCATTTGTATCAAAGAAAGGAGATGCGCGGAAGCAAGTAAACTTGTTGAGCAAGGATGCACAATCACAGTCTTAGCATAGTGCAACATTCTAATTGAACACTGGGAGGAATAAGACGTAGGACAAATACACAGGGTAGTGCTGCCAGCTACACAACTACAAATATGAGGATGCCTTGACTAGAGACTGGGAGATAGGGTGTAGGGTACACAATCATCTGCAAGGAACAAGAAGTAGAGGCTTAAACCTTTTGCATCCAAAGTAAATTTGGTGTTGGAGAGTCACTGTGCACTTGGTGGAATCCAATATGGCACGGTAGCAGCTGTATGTAGTAAATTAATGCATTTGAAATGTTCCATGCTCCATGTAGAGAACCACTTCTTATTCAGAACTGATGTTCGATTTTTGTTTTTCAGTTCCATTAACAGGTTTGGAACATCTGCATTCTTCTTGAGCAACTTAACGTGAAATATATATATTAGAGGTGCTAGAATGTGCAACAATGCCATGATCTTGTCCATTTCAAAAGGATTGTTAATGAAAACATTAGGCAGAATTGAAACCAGAATTGCTCAATTCCTCAAGCTGTCCCATTGCTAACTCCAACAATACCCATTTATGCCAGGGTTTATCAACTCTGGCCCTTGAGGTCCACTTTCCTGCAGATTTTATCAAGGTTGGAGCTAAACTCCACAGAAAAGTGGACCTTAAGGGCCAGAGTTGACACCCCCAACTCTTAACCTTCCAACTATGATGCAACAAGACGGACAAACTAAGCTACAGTGAACCTATAAGAATGGCAACTGATGTGGGTGCTTTTTTGATTTTTGATTTTAGGACGCAAAAGGTTTCAGCCAGCTCTTTAAGGGATGGGAAGGTTCTCAAAAAGCACTTCTCAAGGGAAAAATGGCACAACAGGAGACAGATGGACAGAGGACAACCCACCCATGAGCGGCTGCTTGAGGGCAGCTCTGGCTGGGGTCTGCATGTCAGGGGCAAGTGGTGGTACTCATTGTTACTGCCTTCCACCCACCACTCCGAGCTCATTTGTTCTAACACCACTTCTCCAGGATCAAACAGCTGAGGCTCCTCATCGTTATCGGTTCCATACTCTACGTCAATCTCTGTTGAGGGTCCCGTGGGCGACTTCACACGGTGTATGGTCTTGCTAACTAAATACGGTACCTGCCCCGATCCTGAAGTCATCTGGCTACGGAGCAAGGCCTCTCTCCTGAGTCGGTCACCATGGCCTTTGTGCGGTGTGCGACGTGCAGACACACTTAGAGAACTAGACCCAGCGTACAGGCTACTGTCTGAGTCCAACTCCACCTCCTCTTCATCCAGATAGTTAATGGTGTCCACAGTGTCAGCGTAGTGCACTCTAGGTCTAGTCCTTACAGGCATAGTACCTTTGTACCTCACTACGGGCGAATCGGATTCCATTTTATGTCCATGATTGTGGCGGTGGGGGGAATGATGGCGACCCTCGTGTCTCTTGCCAGAAGCAGTCCGCCCTGGTGAAGGCCTAGTGTGGGATTCTGACTCTGTGTTGTCTTCCTCTTCTGTGACTTCTGGGATGCTGAAAAGCTGCTTGTTGTGGTAGGCCTGAGGGGGGAGCTTTATAATCCGCTCCAAAATTTCTTCATCGCTGTCAGGTTCCCACATTTCAGACTGGGATTGTTTTAGAGGAGCATTGGGAGTTACCAGAGTAGGAAACGAGCAAGGTGATTGATTGAGAAAATACAGATGAGGCAAAGGTTTTGTTTGGTGTCAAAAGTGGAAAACAGAACAAAACAAGGAAAAGAAACAAGAAAATTAAAATGCAACAGAGGAAATAAAAGAATAGAAAGAACGTAAATGGCAACTATGGCTAACACTTTGTCCCAACTTGTTTATATTGAGCAGGATTTTAAACCAGAGGTATTTAACTCTGAGCATGACTACCTGGTACAATACCAACAAAATGTCCTGACACATTGCTAATCTTTTGGTCCAAAGGGTCACTGAGGAACACTACGACATTCATATGCACGTACATACCCTGCCTGTAGGAGCTGTACTGTAACCTCTGGAAGGGATGTCAGCGATAGGCTCAGAGTACAGATCTTCCTCCTCTTCTTCCAGTATGTCAGACAGATCAGACCGACTGCTCTCCCCATGGTAGTCTGGGGGAGGGTCCATAAGACCACCAGCAAAGACCTGATAAGGTACCACAAAAACAGCAAATTTAACACAGTTTTCTGAGACATAGGACAAGGGTGTCCAATCCTGCTCCTGAAGGGCCACCTTCCTGCAGAATTAAGTTGCAACTTGCCCCAACACACCCCAATCCCAAAGACCTTGATTAGTTGGTTTAATTGGGGTTTGATCTTAGCTTTGTAAAACAGTGTCCCTCCAGGAGCAGGATTGGGCACTGCTGCACTAGGACAACACAATGTTTCAAGTAATTAAGGTGTTTCTCTGCTGGAATAAATTAGTATATAAAGGAAGGAATGGTAAGATACTCGACATGAAAGTCTGAAATAATAATGATGGATCAGGGACACACCTGGTCTCCAGATTTGGTTTGGAAACTGACCTTTATTCGAGGTTGAGGTACAGGCCGCAGAAACTCTTCTATGGACACAAGCCGGGCGTTTTCCCTGTCTTCCTCGGGCTCTGACTCAAAGGGTGATGGATTGGGAGGCCTCAGTGGGTGTGTATCTGGTACATCAAGAGGGTCCTTTCCTGGGATGTTGAACTTGGGGCAGGTGGAACTGGGTGGTGGTGTGTGAAGTTTGGCACGGGGGTCCTCCAAGAAGTCGGAGAGGGAGGCAACAGGACGCTGGCCTCCTGGGCTGTCTGTTTCTCTGCCTGGGTTCTGCACAGCAGGAGCCACACTGGACTGCACTGGCACCAATGCAGGTACAACAACAGGTGGAGGTATGGGTGCAGACATGGGCACAGGAATGGTGGCAGGTGCCGGCACAACCACAGGACCTGGCACTGTCATGGACACTGCTGTGGTCAAGGGAGCAGGTACAGCCATAGATGTTGGTGTAGCAACAGGCACAGGCATGACCATGGACGCAGGTGTAACCATAGGTGCAGATACACTCACCTGTTAATGGAAATGTTTTAATAGCTTACAAAGATTCCCAACTATTATTTCACCCCTAAACAGAATCCATACATCCCAGATCTCTGCACACAGACAATGTATCTCAACTCAAGTTCAACCAATTGTACATTACATTGTAATGAGGATAAGTTGAAGGAGAATGGACATTCTGCTAAACATTTCCAAAACTGTAGACAAGTAGATTTTTAGTTTTAACTCACCGTTGAGTTAGTACGCGAGGCACATAGCGGTAGTGCCTCCTGTGCTGCCATGGGTGCAGCTGATGTTGGGTTTGCCCAGGCTTCTACATAAGATGCAGGAGATGGAGATGCCTCACGAACGTTTGCATTGGGTGTGTTGACGTAGGCTCCCCGCACAGGACCAGTGGTGTGTTCGTCCAGTGTAGCAGCGTGTGGCAGAATGGGCGTTTTGGCAGCAGAGAGAGATGTGGCACAGACAGCAGGATCTGGGTTGGCACTGGTCATGAGGACACTGGCGGTGGCTGGCACAGACTGGCATTGAGGCAATGAGGCACCGGACATGATGGCAGGCAATTTGGCGGGCACATTCACCGGCAATGAGTCCAGCGACTCACCAAAAGCTGACATGGTCCGTACGGTGAGCTCATGAGCCGCTTGTAATGTCTGGATCTGAGATGGACCAATCAGAGCACTGCCTGCCGTGGGTGACGACACCTCTAATACCTAAAGCCAGAGGTGAGAGTGTTTTACATGTACACTTATTGCATAAATCTGAATATAAAAAGTGGATTTCAGAAGAATTCTTTGGTTCACCTTCTTCTTGTCAGCATAGATGGTGTAGCCAGTGACACGTACACCATTGGACGTCCCGGCGGCATCTATAGTAACGGGTAGCCAGCTGATCTGAGCTATTCCCGGAGACGGGCCCTGTTCCAACTGCACATCCAGAGGAGCATCAGGAGGACCTGGAAGACAAAGGTAAGGGTCAAAGATCAGATCAAAGGAACTTAACCAAGAAAAGAAACATCGTCAATGTATCTTTGCATCTCACCTGCAGTCAGGGTGGTGAAAGAGGTCACTGCGGTTTTGCGTTCTCGGCACTCCGGCGGTAGTTCCCAGGCTGTGCGGTGCGGCCTGGCCTCCACTTTAACGTTATAATGCATGTTGGGTGTGAGGTTACTGAGGCACAGTGAATAACATCCCGCCTTTACCAACTCACACTCCTCGTCATTCAAAGACACAATGTGCACATAGTTACTGTTGCTAGGCAGCCAGGTTAGGCTGGCCGAGGTAGCCGTTACACGTTCAACATGCAGGTTAGTCGGCGCCACGCACACGTCCCGTCCAACTAGCATACTGCAACGCAACAGATCCGAGTTGCCGCGCTCCGTCAGGCACTGCACCGCAATCCGATACGCCTTCTGTGCCAAATCCATCCTCTCCAGAACGGCCTTCGTTTGAGTACCAAATGGCACGTTGAGTCGCAGCTCATGGTCCACGTATACGTTATAGCTAAACACAGAACCCCAGCCAGCCGGGACCAGCGAAGACTCCCAGCCAATAATGATGCTCTTAGCTAACTGCTTGATTAGCGTTAGCTTGCGGGGGTAAGGCACAGTGTCCACCCCAACTTCCTCTAGATCCAAGTCTAAGCCGTTAGTGAGCGGGACGGCCAGGGCAGGGTTAGCGGGATTGGCTTTGGCATTGTCACCAGGTGCCGAGGCTGTTGTGGAGGTCTCCGTCCTCTCGGAGGCGCTGTGGGTGAAACGTAAGTGGTGTTGGTGCAGCCGCTCGCTGCCACTGTGGAAGCTGCTCTCCTGGAAGGAATTATGGGACACATCGCCAGCCTGGTGAAGGTGCGAGCTCATGAAGTCGTCGTCCGACACACGCTCCACAAAGTTGGAGGGAACGAGGCCTCTTCTGCCATCCATCAGCTCACCTACAGAGGGTGACAGACACAATGTAACGGAATAGTGTAGGTTGTAGGCAGTGTTACTGAAGGAAATGTAAACTATCTAATTCAGTTTTTACTTCTATTAAGATAACATTTTAGAAACATACAGTTGAGGTCAAAAGTTTACACCCCCCTTTCAGAATCCCCTTTCTTAATTATTTGATCAAAATAAGAGGGATCAAACAAAATGCATGTTGTTTATTTAGTACTGACCTGAATAAGGTGTTTCACATAAAATATGTTTACATATAGTCGACAAGAGAAAATAATAGCTGACATTATAATATAGTCAAGGTTGGAAAGGGTTCAAATACAAACCAAATATTTTGTGCAGGATTTTTCTAAAGAACAGCAGGCAGTTTAACTGTTCAAAACAAACAAGGGACTCATGAACAGCTATCACTAAACAAAAAAACAACAAAACAAAACAAAAAAAACACAGCTGTGGATCATTCAGGTAACAACACAGTATTAAGAATCAAGGGGATGTAAACTTTTGAACAGGGTCATTTTTATAAATTCAACTATTAATTTCTCTTGTGGGCTATACTTAAACATATTTTATCTCATTCAGGTAAGTACTAAATAAACATTAACATGCATTTTATATGATCCCTCTTATTTTGGTAAAATTATTTACATTTTGCATGTAAACTTTTGACCTGACTACCTAACTGTATATAAATATTTTTTCAGCAAATAACTATTTATAAATAAATTATTTAAACAGTAAAAGTGCTTTTAGTATGCATTTTGGTCATTTTAGAATGATTTTATGGAATTAAACTATTAATCATTGTAATGTTTATATATATATATATATATATATATATATAAAAATTACAAAAGCATTTACAAAAAAATTGTATTATTCAAAATGTAAAATGTGATAAAATTTTATACATTTTATAATTTTTATAAATATACATATTTTCGGCATTCCTGAAAAACTATTTACTTAAAAATATTGCAAAAAATATTATAAATGTATATTTATGAAAAATATAAATAAATAAAGTCACCCTCATAGAAGCCATCATCATCCATGTCTCCGTAGACATAAATGTACTCTCCTGCTGTGAGGGGCAACTCCACCTCTGGGTTATCATTAGGACCATCATAAGGATTGTAACTGCATTTAGAAAATAACAAGTCTGTTAATACACATCCCAGTTTAATATGCAGAGACGACTTTGTCATTTAGGAAAACCATTCATAGGTTGATTTTCTCCATGACACTGTTGATCATGGCAGTTTAGTAAATGCTGTAAGCTTGTAATCAGAAATCAATAAATAAAGTTTAATGGTATTTACCTGTAACGTGCGATGAAGACCTGGAGTTTAGCTGCTCCTTTGCTGACCGAATACGGTGCCGGAGAAACGTCAATATCCAGCTCCTCAACTTCACTAGCAGTGTCCACCTGAAACACATATATTAACACACATTGAATGGATGGCTGAAATAAGAGCACTGGATGCATTAAACAAGTTTTGTTTGTTTTTAAAACGTACATTTACCTGTCAACAATTTGGTAATTAGATCGTGATTTGGATCTACAACTAATTTGAAATTGCCCTAAACTATTTGTCTCAAACTTTTTGCATAATGCCTTCATCTTTAAAAACCATGAGCAAAACTCAAAACTCAAACATTTGACTAAATCACTAAAAACCAATAACTGCATGCATTGTGCTCATTTACTTAAAAACAAAAGTGTTCACTACCAGCTTCTCAGGCTATGCAGCACATGTAGAATGTTCATTAACAAATAATAATAACTCGACTATGGTTTAATAAACTTGCAGAGTCATCATCTAAATATAGTGCTGCTGTGAGTAAGAAGTAAATGGAGTCATGCAGGCAGTATTTATAGCTCAAGGGTAAAACCTTTTATGGATAATCACTTACAACTACTACAACCTTCATAATCCAGCAGCACTGCACAGGATTATCTCACTGAATATCAGCTTTAGACAGCTGCACGCGCGCAGAGAGCGCATGCACTCTGACCCGGGAACAGTTTTTAAAGCTCAAACTAACAAACTAACACTTCAAAAGTAAACTCATTCATGAAATCTAACCCAGACAGAACCAACAAATTAAATGATTCTAGAATGATTTTATTTTTATTATGATTTTTTTTTTTCCAAATGTCTATTTGGCATTTACAATTTTTTTTTTTTTTGGTTGTTGTAGTGAATTATTGTTTTTATCACAATTATTGTCAATTGTGTCATTTATTTGTCAATTTAGTCATTCTGTTCTGTTGTTTTTTTAAATTTTTTTATTTAATAATATAATTTTTATATGGCTTTTTATTTTTATTTCTTTATTTAAGTTTGTTACTTTAATACTTTAAATAAAAAAATTGAAATGTTAGCAACTAACTAATATAAAATTATTTAAGTTTTTATTTTATTTCATAAATATTTGTAATAGCTTTAGTTAATGATAACAACACTAATCTAGTCTAATAAACCTGGCACTGTATATTACAAATATTGTCCCTTTTGTAAGTCACTCTGGGTAAAAGCGACTGCTTTTACACTGACTGGGTGTGTAGTGATGTAGTTCCTCTCACCTCATGTGTAGGGCTGGCCTTTCTGGGGCTGGCCGGGTGAGATCCAGCAGATTTGGGTGAGAGGTGTGTGGTCTCAGATCTGGGGGGCGTAGGGCTGGATGTTGAGCCGGACTTTACACTGATGGCAGGCAGCTCTCTGTGTTTGACGGTAGGTGAGCGTTCGGGTCGTGACAGTTCAGCCGCGTGTGGAGTGGAGCCCGCCCGCAAAACAGCAGCCACATCTAACATGCAATGAGTGCAGAGAAATACAACTTTAAACCATGCTAAATAATATTTACAGTATTATATAAATAGCTTCATATCAAAAGGAGAAGTTACGTCCTCAATAGGATAAACATGCATATGTAAGTGTGCACAGATGTGGGAAATGCTTTGAGCTGCGGTTTACATGCATGTGTTTGTGTGTCTAGTCAACCCCTGTGATCAACAGGTTAAAATCAGGGTTGATTAAATGAAAACCATCTGCTTGCATAAGGATCATGGCCCCCATCACTATGGACCCTTTTTGCAAGACTTTCAACGGTCATCATCATAAATCCTTGAACGTTTAAAAAAAAAAAAATGTATGTACATTTACTGTCATGGCCTGAAATTCTGTCTGAAAATGCAACACTTGAAAAATTGTTCCAATTTAAATGTTTTGGTATTCATGTGCATATTGTTTTTGTTTGCACTGGAAAAAACAAAGAGGAAAAATCAAACGATAAAATTTCACACAGAACTCAAAAATGGACTCGACAAAATTATTGGCACCTTGTCAAAATTGTAAGAAATAATTGCTTTTCAAGCATGTGATTCTCCTGTCATTTGTATTTAGACACACCTGTGGCAAGTTACATAGTAATCACACTTGCAATCAGTTAAAATGGAGAAAAGCTGACTCAGCCTTTGTGTTGTGTGTCACACTGAGCATGGAGAAAAGAAAGAAGCGTACAGAGTTGTCTGTGGATTTGAGAGAAAAAATTGTGGAAAAACATGGAAAATCTCAAGACTGTAAGTCCATCTCCAGAGATCTTAATGTTCCTGTGTCCACTGTGAGCAATATCATCAAGAGGTTTACAGCCCATGGCACTGTAGCTAACCTCCCTGGACGTGAACGAAGAGCAAAATTAATGAAAAACTATCACAAAGGATTGTTCGAATGGTGGGTAAAGTACCCAACAAAGGCATAAAAAAGCAAGACTTGAGTTTGCCAAAACTTAGGTGACAAAATCACAGTCCTTCTGGGACAGATGAGACAAAAGTAGATCTTTTTGGTAAAAGACATCATGGCACTGTTTGCAGAAAAATAAATGAGGCCTTCAAAGACAAAAACAATCCCTACAGTCAAACATGGTGGAGGTTTAAAGATGTTTCTGGCACTCGATGCCTTGACCTTGTGAACACTATCATGAAATCTGATGATTACCAAAGAATTTTGGGGTGCAACGTAATGGCCAGTGTCAGAAAGCTGCGTCTCCACCAGAGGTCATGGGTCGTCCAGCAGGACAATGACCCGAAACACACTTCAAAAAGCACTCAGAAATGGTTACAAACAAAGCACTGGAGAGTTTGAAATGGCCATCAGTGAGTCCAGATCTGAATCCCATAGAACACCTGTGGAGAGATCTCAAAACAGCAGTTAGGAGAAAGGCATCCTTCAAATCTGAATGACCTGGAACAGTTTGCAAAAGAAGAGTGGTCCAACATTCCAGAAACTCATTCATGGTTACAGGAAGCGATTAGATTTGTTATTTTTTGCAAAGGGGGTGCTGCCAAATATTAAGTTAATGGTGCCAATAATTTTGTCCAGTGCATTTTTGGGGTTCTGTGTGGAATTGTATCAGATTTGACTTTTCTTCTTTTTTTGTGTGTGTTGTTCCAATGCAAAAAAAAAAAATAAACGTGAGAATCAAAACATTTGCAACTGAAACAATTTTCTGAGAGAAGGGTTGACTTTTCTGACAGAATTGCAAGGGTGCTGATATTTTTGGCCATGACTGTATAACACTATACTTTGTATTATATCACCTTTTCATCAAGTTACAAAAAAACGAGTTATTGCTAATCCGAGGGTGTGTCTAATGCCGCGTCTATGGGAGAGACGGTAAAATAGTTTTCTTCTGACTGCCGATATCATTTTTTTCCTTTCATTAAAAGTCATGAAAATACATGGAGTTTTTCTTTTGCTATTTGAGCAAATGGAAATGCAAAAAATATATTTATAGTATTCCACTATTCACTGCTCTTTTTTCCCCCAACTATGATGACTTCTGCTATGAGAAATCCGGAAATGTGAGAAAGGTCCATAGCAGAAATCATTCTTTGAGCTTTATCTCTACCCTCTGCTCACATTCATGTTTCATTTACTTTCATTGTGCATTTCCATTGGCAATTGTAAAATAATTCTTTAGGCTACATGTGACCCTGGACCGCAAAACCAGTCATAAGGGCCAATTTCTTGAAAGCTGAATAAATAAACTTTCCATTGATGTATGGTTTGTTAGGATAGGACAATGTTTGGCCAAAATACAACTATTTGAAAGTCTGGAATCTCAGGGTGCAAAATTTTCTAAATATTGAGAAAATTCCCTTTAAAGTCGTCCAAATGAAGTTCTTAAGCAATGCATATTACTAATAAAAAGTAAAGTTTTTATATATTTACGGTAGGAAATTTAATAACCCAATGATTTTTTGCATAAAAGAAAATAAAACAATAATTTTGACCCACACAATGTATTTCTGGCCAGGGTCACATATTATAGTGGAATAATCAGAAAGAAGCAAATTAAAACAATACGCATAGCAGTGCATGTTAAATTTAAACATGCAGTTATTTGTGTGATAGACATAATAAAACATCCAAACCCTCAGCAGATGATCAGGACTATGTTCAGAATGGAGTACTTACAGCAAACAGTGCAGTACATACTGCATTCAGTGATATTTTGTAAAAGTAGTACAAGAAACAGTGATGTATTATGCCACACTTTGACCTCACTATGTTGCATGTTTAATTTAGTATCCAATTATCAATTATCATCTTGGAAATATTCACAGTTACTGTACTTTATATTTTAATCCAATTTAACACACTTGGTTCATTAGTTTTTTGTTTAAAAATATAGTAAAACCGTAATATGATAAAATCTGGAATTTATTCCTGTGATGAAAAAGCTGAATATTTGGAAGCCATTATTTACTATTATTAGTGCTCAGTCATTATTATTAATGGCTCTTATTATTATCAGTGTTAAAAATTGCTTTTTGCAGCTTAATATTTGTGTGGAAACCACAACATTTTCAGGACTGTATAATGAATATAAAGTTCAAACGGACAGCATTTATTTTACATTTTCAGCAAGGATGTATTATATCGATCGAAAGTGAGAGTAAAGACATTTAAAATGTTACAGAATAAATAAATGGTGTTCTTTTGAACTTTCTATTCATCAAAGAATCCAGAAAAATAAAATGTATCACTGTTCTGACAAAAATATAAAGTGACACAGCTGTTTTCAACATTGGTTTCTTTGAACAGAAAATCAGTATATTACAATGATTTCTGAAGGATCATTTGACACTGAAGACTGGAGTAATGATGCTGAAAATTGAGCTTTGCATCACTGGAATAAATTACATTTTACTATATGTTTACATAGAAAACAGTTATTTTAAATTGTAATAATATTCAACTGATATTTTTCACTTATTTTGCTTGTAGCTCAAAATTAGACCATTCCAACTCATTTTGCTAGCACTGGTCACACATAAGCATTACTACAAAATAGGTCAAATATTGCACTAGTAAACCATTGTGAACATAGTCAAGCAGCAGCTGTTATGAAGCACAAATCATCATGGTGAATTCTCACTGGTCCATCAGAATAAAGCAGCCAGTCATATCCTCACACATGCAATGTGCTACCAACTGCATAAGTGCTCACATGACAAAAACCAAATCACTTTCATAAACAAAATCAAAACCAAACCTATGTTAACAAGGTGAGATCTGCAAACCACCATCAACACATAAAACGGTAATCAAATCACAAAGCGGTTCAGGTTAGAGGTGGGCGGTATAATCGACTAGTAAACCATATTGCCTAAAGTATTGGGACACCCCCTTCTAACAGGTCTGACTACTTTAGTCATTTCCATGAGTACTAATCTTAATGTTTAAGTATATTATTATAGTCTAGGGAACTGTGTGCTTCTGATTTTATAGCAAAAGTTTGGACAGGACCTTTTTTATTCTAACATGACAATGCCTCTGTGTATAAGGCAAGGTTCATAGAGAAAAGTTTAAATCAGTCAGTGTGGATGAACTTGACTGGTCTGCATAAAGCCAAGTCCTAATCTCAGCTGAACACCTCTGGTGTGACTTTAAATGCAGACCTTGAGCCAAAAACTCATCACCAAACACCAATGACCATGTATTGGGACACCCCCTTCTTTAGAACAGAAAAAGGCACTTCCAAAACTGTATCAACAAAGATGGAAGCATAATTCATGTATTTAAAAACTGCATTTCCTTTTCTGTTACTTCAGTTTTGGAAGTGTCTAAAATGACTGTATCCATATGCACAAGTCACTGGTGTTTGGTGATGAGTTTTTGGCTCTAGGTCTGCATTTAAAGTCACATCAGAGGAATTCAGCTGGGATTAGGACTTGGCTTTATGCAGACCAGTCAAGTTCTTCCACACTGACTGAACCAAACATTTCTCTACAAACCTTGCCTTATACATTGTCATGTTAGAATAAAAACGGTCCTGTCCAAACGTTTGCTATAAAATTTGAAGGACAAAATTCCCTAGAATATCATTATGTGCTTAAACATTAAGATTAAGACTTACTAAAGTAGTGAAACCTGTTCATTAGAAGGGGGTGTTCCAATACTTTTGGCAATATGGTGTATCTCACGCTATATACTGTCATATCACCCAGCTCTAGCTCAGTACTGAACATATCAAACTCTTCATGGATGTGACCCCTGCCACCCACTGCTCGCCACACGGTCACAGTCCATGTGTTATTCATGCAGGCGGACACATAACGTCACAGCCTAGAACCAAACTTAGTTCAATAGTACCAGGCTCAGAGGCATCACAGAGGGCTTCATTACCCTCCAAACTCCAGAATGCGATGTCTTCCCATGAGGCATTTGTGCCTGGAAAAAGAGGGGATAATGCAGATGCAATCCACTTATGGATCTCAGACACTCATTCTTAGGCTATGCTCCAAAACCTAGTGAGCTGCCAACCTAGACAGCATGATCCGACACAAAAACTGGCCCAAAAGGTAAGCAACAATACAATGTTGCCATAAAAAATACCTTGTTTTGGCCTATAATTCTGTGCCCTATTCTATGGTTTAATTATTACAGATCGTAATTATTACAACAGTTCAAAAGTTTGGGGTTGGTAAGATTTTAAAAAGTTTTTAAAAAGAGTCTTTTCTGCCCACCAAGGCTGCATTTATTTGATCAAATATACAGTAAAAACTGTAATATTGTGAAATATTTGTACAATTTACAAGAATTGTTTTCAATTTGAATATATTGTAAAATGTAATTGATTCCTGTGATCAAAGCTGAATTTTCAGCATCATTACACAGTGTCACATGATCCATCAGAAATCATTCTAATGTGCAGATTTATGCTCAAGAAACATTTTTATTTTTTATATATCAGTGTCAAAAACAGTTGTGCTGATGCATATTTTTGTGGAAAACATAATAAATTTATCTTTATAAGTTTATAAGTTTATCAAAAGAACAGCATTTATTGGAAATAGAAGTCTTTTGCAACATTATAAATGTCTTTAATGTCACTTTTGATCAATTTAATACGTCCTTGCTGCATAAAGCATTAATTGCTTTAAAATAAATAAATAAATGAATAAATAAATCTTACTGGCCCCAAACTTACATCTTGAGTATTAAATATAAAATAATGAAATAAATTCCTCAGTTTAAAACTGTAATTGTTTGCGCTGTATATTAGTATAATGGATTTGAGCATGATTAACTTAGAAACTAATGATAATGTCAAACTTCACTGGCACTTCACATTGCTGCCTATGTAAAGCGTTTCAAATCATTTACATAATGTGCTGCATTTCATTTAGGATGTAAGCTCACTCGGCTTTAGTCTACTTTTTTATACTCCATCAAAGGACTAATGCACAGTTCATGTAAACAATCACAAATGATAATAAAACCACAACAAACTACACTGCAAAACACCAACAAAACGGTGGATTAAGGATGTAAAACAGCAGCATTTCATCTCGAGGTACAGAGCTGAGAGGAAAACCGACGCTTTTCTTTTGGTCTACATTTACAACAGGAACTCAGTTATTCAGTTATTCAAGAATCAATACTTGCACAGCAGTTTCATGTGCTTAAAGAAACAAAATAGCCACAAAATCTCTCCCAGCAATAACAGAGTATAACAGCGACCACCCACAATTGTTCAATAAAGAGCCTTGAATCAAACCGATCAGCTGTGAAATAAATCAACAACATGCAAAAACTACTTTAAAATCTGAAAGAACACAAAAGAATCTGTTATCTGTTGGGTAATGATCAGTATTTTAGCATACCGGTCTCACCAGGTAGGCCGACCCCATTGGTCAGCTGGCTCAGGCTGGGGCTGGACAGCAGGCCAGGCCCCGACAGGTCGATCTTTGAGGCCTGAACCCTGAATTTGTCCAGTTCCTGTGACAGCATCCCAAACTGCTCGCTCTGACTGCGGCATTTCTCCTCCAGCTCCCGAACTTTTGCCTACACACAGGATCAACATTAATATTAGTTAATATTCATAAGGTGCATTGATATGTTAAACATGTCAGATTGTATGATGAAGAAATGCAAAAGCCATTAGCCAGCCAAAGCAATGGGTAATGCACATGTGGGATCAGCCAATCAGAGCATGTGAAAATGCAATGAAGATGAAATCAACTACACTGTAATAATAATTAAAAAAAATTTTTTTGAGTCAACTTAAAATAATTTGTTACCCTGCTGCCCTAAAATTTTAAGCTCAGTCAACTCAAATAAGTTAAATCAAGTTGAAATGTTAAGCTGCACTAAGTGACAACTTAAATATTGCAGATGACTAAACAAAAAAAAATGCTGTTTGTTACTTGACTGCCTTCAAATTTTAAGTTGAATCAACTCAAATATGTAAGTTGTCACTTAGTAAAACATTACATTTCAAGTTGACTAAACTTTTTTCAAGTTGACTGAACTTAAAATTTTAAGGCAGCCAGGTAACAGATTATTTTAAGTTGACTCAACAAATAGTTTTTTACAATGTATAATTGGGCAAGTCTCCTATGTTAAATAATTGATTATTCATCTTAACAAAAATATCTAACTTAGAAGTCAATTTGAGCTAATTAATTTTTTTAGTTTTCAAGACATTCATGACCCTGGGCCACAATCAGTCTTAAGTAGCCCGGGTATATTTGTAGCAATAGTCAAAAATACACTGTATGGGCCAAAATTATAGATTTTTCTTTTATGCCAAAAATCATTAGGATATTAAGTAAAGATCATGTTCCATGAAGATACTTCTTTCCTACTGTAAATATACCAAAATTTATTTTTTAATTAGTAATATGCATTGCTAAGAAGTACTAAACCAAATATTGTCTTATCCTAACAAATCAACGGAAAGCTTATTTATTCAGCTTTCAGATGATGTATAAATCTCAATTTTACCCTTTTGACTGGTTTTGTGGTCCAGGGTCATATTTTTGTGAATTTCAGAATATTAATCTCAGTGGGAGGTGCTCTCAAAAGCTAAAAAAAAAAATAAAAAAAAATAACCAAGCATTAAATGAATTCGAAAAATAAAAATTATATGTATATCATCTTTTAAGAAAACACGCATCTTATGGAGGTGCAAACTAGGGAAAAAAATCTATAACTGCATATTCACTTCTCTGTTTCCTGACAAACATGATTCATCATACAACAGATGAAAATCACAAGTCTGAAGTTTACTGTGAAGTGTTTGTGGTCTGCTAAAATCATTAACCCTAAGCACAAATTATACCTGGTGTGTAAGTTTTTTTAGATAACAATATTAATACTACATACACATATAAAAATACTAAAAATAATAATAATAACAAAATATTCAATATGCACATTCTTGCAAGTTGCTTTTTTATGAAAGCATCATTGCAAGATGACAAAGATTCATAAACAAAAACGTTTTTTAAATTTATAATTAAAGTCTGTTCAGTAACGACACATCCGTCCACAAAATATGTGACCATGGACCACAAAACTAGTCATAAGGGTAAAGGTTTATAAAGTTGAATAAGTAAGCTTTTCATTGATGTATGGATTGTTAGGATAGGACAATATTTGGTTGAGATACAACTATTTGAAAATCTGAATATTGAGAAAATGGCCTTTAAAGTTGTCCAAATTAAGGTCTATAAGGTCTATATAAGGTAAATAGCAATGCATATTACTAATCAAAATTATGTTTTGATATATTTACAGTAGGAAATGTACAAAATATCTTCATGGAACATGATGTTTACTTAATATCCTAATGATATTTGGCTTAAAAAGAAAACTACATTTTTTTGACCCATACAATAATTTTCATGAATTTTAATGGTTCTTTTATATGTTAATATTTGTGTTAATGCAACTTAAAACCTAGAAAATCATAAAAACCTGGTGCGTATGTTTTCTAGATAACAATATTAACACATTATGTCTGCTGTAATCACATTAAAACATGCACAGTCTTTGTAAAAAAAGCATTTTTGCAAGACAATATAGCTTCATTAAAAAATAAATACTAAATATATGGTGAAAATCTTAAGTCTGATAAGTAACAGCAAGCTTAGCCATAAGAAAATACATAATTGGAGGGATAATATCACTTACTGAAGTTACTCACTAACTATAAGTTTTAATTATATATATACACAGGCTATTTTAATAGTTCTTACGTGTGTTAAGATATTTTTGTTACTAAAACCTAAAAAACAAACAAACAAATTATAAAAGCCTGATGTGTAGCTTTTCTAAATACCTACATCAACACATTTAGTCTGCTATCATCACCCCATGATATATACAGTCTGTGTATAAAAAAAAAAAAGCATCTTGCAACACAGTAAAGGTTTATAAATAAAGCAGTGATTGAAATTGAGGTAAACAGGGCAAAGGAAAGGGGTTAAAGCTATTTTGCTGAGTGTAAAACACAAACATGTAGTAAAAGCATTTAAAAACTCAAGTGTTTGAGCTTGTGAGAGTACGGCGAGCTAGTTTCACTTCCGGCTCTGTGGTTCGGTTTCCTGGCACACTGAGAGCACAAGGCTCAAAAACACACTTTCACACAAACACACACACACACACACACACATTAACTGGCCGACTGTCACTTATTCAGTCAATGCTCAAACTCTAAAAATAAAGAGTTTCCTGTAAAACTCTCACCTCAAAAGTCTGCGTGTCACATTTAAACTTTAGGTGTCACATTTGACTTTAAAACATTGCATGGGAAATAGTCAGCAAAACGCATTCGCACACTGTAACACAAAAAGCTGACCAGCACCATCTAATAAAACTGTGCTAAAACTGCTAAAACTTTGTCTAGTTGAGAAAACAGGTTGCAAAAAAACACAATCACACAGAAGCTCTGGAAAATAAAGCTAAGTTGGCTCTAAAGGGCTGAATTAATGTGTTTCGAGTGGGTCTGATACCTGCATGCAGTCCAGTGTATTCTGGTTAGCGGCCAACAAAACACAAAGTATAGGACAGAAAGAGAGAGAGGAAACATCATGCATTTCAAAAGCAGTCAGAGAAGATACTAAAATAGATTATTAAACGCTGCAATCCAGAACCTGTTGAACCGCATCACTGTTGAATGCATCTAAAACCCTGAGAGTCAAAATAGTCAAACTAGTTAAATGCTATCTTTTTCTAGAATGACACTCAAAAAAAAAAAATCTGAGCTGCATACACTTAGAAACCAATTAGGAAACTGCTTGCAACATCAAGATCAAGGGTTTGATTCTCACTGATAATGATATAGTATAAAGGTTAAATGCAATGTAAGTCACTCCGGATAAAAGGAAGTAAATTATTGCTTTAAACACTGTTTTCAAAAGCTGTCTATTTAATTTTTGTTGCATTTGAATGTGTTGCATATTGCATATTTATGCTAATACAATCATTTCATTTGATTAAGATTAAAAAATATAAAGAATTTGAATAGATCTTTTGGTTTATGTCAAACAGCTCACAGTACTTTTAAAAAAGAGAGAAAAAAAAGACTTGTAGGTAAACAGAGCCCTCTGCAGGTTGCACATACAATCATCAGTGATGCAGTTTAAAGAGAAACAGGAAATGCAACACATCAAACAGGAAGTGCACACGCTGTACTCTACCAGCTCTCTGTGCAATACGAGCTGCACCAGATCCTGACAAAGACACAATTCAGTTAGACAACACACAAATACACATTCATTAAAACCCCAAGCATTATACACACAGATGTTTTCTATCGTCCACTCATTAATGCAATTTAACCGGTTAATTTAACAAGAAACTATGATGACAAAAACAAACACAAAGCAACAAGATGTGAAACTCACCTCAAGCATTTGCACGACACCTTCATGTTCTCTTTTAGCAAATAACTGAGCCTGTGAAACCAGAACACACTCTTTAACACAAAAATCACACTTACAATAATCTGATTTATCATATGCATGCTGTGACTATAGTGGAGATGAAAAACAGCTTAGAATTAAAAAATGACTTAAACTGACAAATGAATCATTTACATCAATCAAATCTTAATTAAATAATCAAATAGTTTAAGACTCAGAGGAAAAGAATTGTCTCTTTTGGCATTTACAATCACATTTACTAATTTAGCAGATGCTTTTATTCAAAGCATCAAAAGAGAAACATAACCAATTCATCACAGAGCAAACAACAAATAATAATTAAAACATGTAATAAATATATTTTTAGTAAAAAACAATCATTTAAAAAACAACAAACCATCATTTAAATGATACATTTACATTTACTCATTTAGCAGATGATTTGTCCAAAGCGACAAATAAGAAACAAATAAGACATTTGTCACAGATTAGTGAAAATATTTCATAAGTATTTCAACAAGTAACAATAATTGAATAAATATTAAATAATCATTTAAATTATGATTTTACATTTAATAATTTAGCAGATGCATTTATCTAAAGGGATTAATGAGGGACATAAGCAATTTGTCACAGAGCCAATGATAAATAATCAGTAAAATTTTTAGTAAATTCAATTTTAGTCAACAATACAAATTTAATAAACAATAACAAATTATTTAAATTATACATTTACATGCAAAAGCCTCTAAGCGCCGTCTGAAATTTTCTTTTAAAATTAGTATTTTTCTCAGGCTCCTGTGTGCAGGTTCAGTAATTTCACTTTTATGGAAGTGAATAGGTTCTTTTCATTGCCATTAAAGTGAAACAACTGAAAATAAACATAGGAGCCTAAGAAAAATGCTCATTTTATAGGAAAACTTCTTCACTTAGCAAATGCTTTTGTCCATAGTGACTTACAAATGACAAATGAGGAGCATAAATAATAAAAAAATGAATAAATAATATTGTAATAACTGATAAAAAAAAATGTAATAATAAATAATCATTTATATAATTTAAATGTTTTAAAATCTAATCGATATAATTGCTACTACTACTACTAATAATTTACTAAACAATAAATAAACAACAACAAAAAAAACTGACTGTTTGTCAGCTGTACAATTTATGATGCTATGACAGAGAAAGGCATGTGAAGATTTAGATCACTGTCACATACATATATTTTTCTCCTGAAATATTCAAATGTTATTCTGGGTTAACAGAAGTACACTATGGTCTAACCAGGCATGACATGTCGATATGATATTGACTACAAGATTAATCACATAAACCTTGATTAGAACCAATATCATCAGATCATCAGGGTTTGCATTTCGAAATTTTCATTGAAAGCAGAATTACTATGACAATGTTCAACTGACCCGCTGGAGTCGCTTGATTTCATCCTGTTTGAACTTGAGGATAGCCAGTGCCTGCTCATGCTCCAATTCCAGCTGCTGCCTGCGCTCGGCGACCTCTCGCATGTGCTGAGATCGCATTCAAACCAGTTACACACCGAATGCAATGCAAACATGTTGAGAGAAATGGATTAAACGTGAGTGTTTTACCTTTAGGACCTGCTCTAGGTTCTCCAGCTTTGCACGGAGTCGCTGGTTCTCCTCCAGAACTGAACTATGCTGTGCGTTCAAAACACAGAGCTGCTCCTTTAGCTCCTCATTTTCAGCCTGAGACTACAGAAATACAGAGTTGATACTGAGCTTTAACACCCAGAGGGAGAATAAACACACTTGAAGGAATAGTTCACCTAAAAATGTAACTTTGCTGAAAATGTGCTCACACTCAGGCTGTCCAAGATGTAGATGAGTTTGTTTCTTCATCAGATTTAGAGAAATGTATCATTTCATCACTTGCTCACCAATGGATCCTCTGCAGTGAATGGGTACCGTCAGAATGAGAGTCCAAACAGCTGATAAAAACACCACAATAATCCAGAAGTAATCCACACCACTCTAGTCCATCAATTAACGTCTTGAAAAGACAAAAGCTGTCTGTTTTTAAGAAACAAATCATCATTAAAACGTTTTTAATCTCAAACCAGACAAAATACGAGTCCATAATCCATAATATTGCTTCCTTGTGTTTTCGCTCACATCAAAATCCACTCATACTCCTGCATACTGCATACTCCTCTCCTCTCCACTTTTTCACTGGTGTCAGTGGTAAAAAAGTGTGTTAAAAATGTCTTGATGAAGGATTCATTTCTTACAAACGCACAGCTTTTCTCTTCACAATCCAATAATTGATGGACTGGAGTGTTGTGGATTACTTGTGAATCATTGTGATGTTTTTATCACATGTTTGGACTCTCATTCTGATGGCACCCATTCACTGCATTTGACACTACATTTCTCAGAATCTGATGAAGAAACAAAATCCTCTGCATCTTGGATGACCTGAGGGTGAGCACATTTTTAATTTTTGAAAAATGTTTAATGTAAAAATGTTTCACCTGGTCGAGCAGCTGAGCCTTTCTCCTGAGGAGTTCTGCCTCCTCTACTAAGTGCTCATTTCTGCTGCGCTCGTCCACTAGCTGGTTCTCCTGTGAAAAAACACAAACACACAGTGTGCTTTCCAGCTTGACATGCACAAGATACGGACTGCAAGCATTAAAATATGAGGAAAAAACACTCACCAAATCGAGACATCGTTTCTGTCTCTTCCGCACCTCATGCTCAAGAACTTCACATTCTTTCCTCTTCTTGCCCAACTCACTTTCCTGAAGAAAAATCAAACATGGATATACTCATCAAATTCAAAGAGCACTACATGACTTTTGTAGTCATTCATGATTGCTGAGTAACGATTTTTTAAAAATAATTTAGAAAATAATTTCTAGAATATAAAAGAATATTTTACAGATGAACAACACTTTTGAAGGTTTTTGTGACTTTTCCATCATAGCTTTAAAATTCCTTAATATTGCCAGGTTTCCCATGACAGTGAAAATCCATGTTAATTTGTCCCAAACCCTTCTAATTGTGAATGTACACATACACAGCCTCTCAAAAAGGTTAATAAGGTTAAAGCTTGGGATGGTAGATTTTAAAGTCTCTTATGCTCATCAAAGTTCCATTTATTTTAGGTAATATTATGAAATATTAATGCAATTCAAAATAACATTTTTTTTTGTTTTTAATATACTTTAAAATATAATTTATTTCTGTGATGCAAAGCCGAATTTTCATCAGCTATTACCCCAGTCTTGTGTCACATGATCCTTCAGAAATCATTCTAATATACTGATTTATTACTTTTATTATCAATGTTGGAAACAGTTGCTGCTTAATATTTTTTTGGAACCTGTGATACTTTTTTTTCAGGATTCTTTGATGAATCACAAAGAACAGCATTTATTCAAAATAGAGTCTTTACTATCACTTTTTTTTATTAATTTAACAACCTTGCTGAATAAAAGTATTAACTTCTTTCAAAGAGAGAGAAAAAAAAAAAGAAAATTACTGACCTCAAACTTTGAATGTTGTGTTTACTGTTATTTATTTATTTTGATTTTATTTTAAATAAATGCTGTTCTTTTTAATGTTTTATTTATCAAAGAATCCTGAAAAAAGTTTCACAGGTCAAAAAAAAAAAAAAAAAAAAAAAAAAAAAAAAAAAAAAAAAAGCAAGCAGCACAACTGTTTCCAACACTGATAATCAATCAGTATATTAGAATGATTTCTGAAGCATCATGTGACACTGAATACTAGAGTAATGGTGCTGAAAATTCAGCTTTGCATCACAGGAATAAATCATATTTTAATGTATATTAAAATATAAAACCACTATTTCAAATAGCATTAACATTTCACAATATAATTTTTTCCCCCCCCTGTATTTTTAAATCAAATAAACTCAGCCTTGATGAGCAGCAAAGACTTTAAAAGCATAAAAAATCTTACTTTTTCCACTTATCCCACACTTTTGAGCGACAGTGTATGTACATGCATGCATCTCTATATATCTGTGATCATGTGACCCTTACCAGCAACTGAAGACGCTCGTCTGTGGTCTGCTCTTCCTGGTGGGTGGAGCTTGTGCCCTGTTCGGGCTTTACTTGCGTCTCTGACTCCTCCCCCTCTGCAGGAGTCTCCTCCCCCTTAACAGGGGCCTCATCTACTACTGTGGGCGGGGTTTCAAACGCAACCTGAAAAAAAAAGCAAAACACTTAACTGGAACCAAACATGCAACAGTAAAGGGTCATGAATGCAATACCATTTGCTGATGACGTCAAGCTACTGGGTAATACTTTATAAAAGAAATATTTCATCCAGAAACAAAAAAGAAAAATCATATTTTCCATTAAAATATTTAAAATACATTTCTTTGAATTAAAAATACAGAAAATAAAATGATCCTTCCCAGATTCAATGACATTTTGTTTTAAAACCAGAAAAAAAAAAAAAAAATCAATGAAACAAACACTTACCATGATGAAAATGTACAATTATAGTGTATAAAAGATTTTTGTAAATAAAACAAAGATTACTAGGTATATATATATAATATTTAAATATTGTTTTAAGTGTACTAAATAAATCAATAAACACATTTTTCCACAATAAAATAGTGAGAATGAGATTTTTTCCACATTACAGTATATTACTAATAATTGAGGGACGTGGTGTCATGATTTTGTCATGAAAATAAAAACAAAGCAAAAAATCTTAACCCTCTGGGGTCAAAAAAAAAAAAAAAACCCAAATGTGATCCTGGAACACAAAACTAGTCATAAGAGTCAGTTTTTCAAAATTGAGATACATCATCTGAAAGCTGAATAAATAAGCCTTGGTTTATTATGATAGGACAATATTTGGCAGAGATACAACTATTAGAAAATCTGGAACCTGAGAGTGCAAAAAAATAAAAATATTGAGAAAATCACCTTTAAAGTTGTCCAAATGAAGTTCTTACCAATGTACATTACTTTTCAAAAAAATAAGTTTTGATATATTTATAGTAGGAAATGTACTAAGTATCTTTAATGATCTTTACTTAATATACTAATTATTTTTGGCATAAAAGAAAAATCTATAATTTTGACCCATACAATGTATTTTTGGCTATTACTACAAATATACCCCCAGCAACTCCAGGGTCACAAATATCAGGGCATGTAAAAACTTCTCCAGGCCCCCAAAACACCCTCAGACCCCAGAGGGTTAATGGTGCTAAACGTGAAAAGCAATCCTTTTTACTTCTACACTATGACCCATTTCTGAGTAAAAATTAAAAAATTGAATAAATAAAAAAACATGGAGATTCCTTGTCAGTTATCGAGAGATTCACACTTCTAAAGTGATTAATAAAGTCCATTTAGCTAGTTTTGTTGAAGGCATCAGTCATGAGAGAAGCTGACATTTGGTCTCAGCTCGTCTTTACTCAGCGGGTTAAGGGTCAAATGCCTTAGTGGCTAATTTTAGTGACCATACCTACTTATGCTCTAAGTGGAACTATTCCACTGTGGCCAAAGCCACGACCTGGTAACAGGATCAAACAGCCAACGCAGCACAAGCGGGACGAAGATCTGTCCATCAGCTTCGTCAGCATTCAGACTCATTAGCATCACACACACTCTCACTTACTGGCCAACAGACCAAACTTTAGCAGTCATAGAAGTTGTATACAAGGGAGATCCATAATGAGGAGGAATATTTATATATTTGTCTGTTAGTGAAGTGTGATTTTATCAAACTAATGATTCAGGGCTGCAGTCGGCTTTAGAAACTTCAAACCCCATTTATATTCTCCAAAGAGAAATTGAATAATAAAGCATAAAGCTTTCAAAGCAGACCTGCCGATTATATAAGATATTGAAATCAAGTCAGTGATTTAAAGTTGTAATTTCTAAATGCATGTTTATTTTATAATAAGCATCTGCATCTTGGGGAAAAAAAAAATATAGCTGATTTTTTTTTTTTTACAGCTTTTTCAAAAAAAAAAAAAAAAAAATATTATATGTGACCCTGGATCACAAAACCAGTCATAAACCAGGGTATATTTGTAGCAATAGCCAAAAATACATTTTATGGGTCAAAATTATTTAATAGACAAAAATATTCTTTTATGCCAAAAATCATTAGGATATTAGGTAAAGATCATGTTCCATGAAGATATTTTGTAAATTTCCTAATGTAAAGGTATCAAAACTTCATTTTTGATAAGTAATATGCATTGTTAGAACTTCATTTGGACAACTTTAAAGGTGATTTTCTCAATATTTGTATTTTTTTGCACCCTCAGATTGCAAGATTTTCAAATAGTTGTATCTCGTCCAAATATTGTCCAGTCCTAACAAACAAATCAATAGATAGTTATTTATTCAGCTCTCAGATTACATATACTTTTCCTAAATTAATTTCCAAAAATGGACCCTTATGACTGGTTTTGTTGTCCAGGGTCACACATATTTATGCGTCAAGCCTTTAATGCATTTAAAAAAACTAAAACAAAGGCAAGTTTTAATGACAAAATAAAGTGTCCATAATGTATTATTCAACTTACAATCTAGAAAAGGATTGGAAAATGTGTTCAAATAATCAATTCAATGTCAAAAAACTGCTAAGATAGCTTTTGTGTACAAAATCCATCATTTTCTGTGGCTATTTGGATGCATCTGGCTCATGTTCATATTTTCTTCTGTCACTGGCCATAATTCTAACGCGGAAATCATTAGTAGGCATAAAATAATGTCATAATGCAAAATGGGCTGAAAATCAAGCAAATAATTGTAATGTGGCTCAGATTTAGACAGGAATCAAGTCTTTGTGATGTTTTTCTGCTGATTAATGAAGAATACAAGACTTCTTCACCTTATAAACGGTTGCTGAAAGTAAAAATGCTACAAAATACATCAAATTATATGAGAAAGTGTGGCTGAATGAATGCTTCATAGAATAAAATACTTAAAATGACATTTCATAAAATAATTTTTCTAAATTACAATGGAGAAAATAAATGGGAAAAAAGTTCTGGAACCAATGCTACTGTAACCAATTGCTCTGTAATGCAAAATCTAAGCAACAGTAAAAAGCAAAATGCAAAATGAGAAATCTGTCTAAACCGCTCACAATCAGCAGCATGAAAAGCCTCATTAGCTTAATTTGAAGGCTTATCGCACACTATTCCACATACGGATGAAATCTCTGCCACCTGTGGACGTCTAAATAACTGAAATTAACCAAATTAACCAAGCTGCGTTATTAATTCTGTGTTCTGCTCTTATTCTTTATTAGCACACTCTAATTCGTTTTCAAAAATGTAAATAAAACAAAAATGGAATTCTTTCATTCAGACCTTCTACTTTAAATTTTATGTTTGATTCAAAGTGTTACTTGGAGAGTCTCTGTCATTAATTGTGAAATTTAATAGCCATTTATGAGCACAAATCATTTCAACACCAAATTCGGTGCATCAGGGACCTCATTAGTAACTCCTTTTCTAAATGTAAAAGAAAACAGAAAATATCAAATAAGCATCAATTTCTTGTTTGCAATGCATAAAACTCTGCAATTAATAATTCTGTAGTGAACAGAAAAGCAAACTTTCACAACTGCACAAATTGACAACTTAGCAAATCTGTCAGAAGACATTAACAGTTTACTTGTAGTCTTTGTGTATAATGCACAATATATAGATATTCATAAATAACTAAGCAAAATTAAAATGCATTATGTTTGAAGGTTTGTTTGTCATGCATTTAAATGCACTATACTTTCTAAAAGTGTAAGAATAAATAGGTAAGTATTATAACCGTGGTAACAATTATTAATAATTATATACATTATAAGGCATAACTCATGCATTAAAAAAAGGCTTTAAGTAAAGTGTTACCAATATTCCTTATACAGCTAATCAGATCATGTTGATGTCTGATGGAGGTCATGAAGCTGGCTGAAACATTTATAGTCAAGGCACATTTACTTCTATAGCTCTTTATACAATACAGATGGTTTTAAAGCAACTTCACTGTAAAAAAGGAAATAACAGCATTAATGTTAACTATGAAACAATTTCTGCTGTAAAGTAGCTCTTAAAAGACAACAGTGTCATTATTCAGCTCAGTTTAGTTCAATGAAGAAATATAAAAGAAAGCAAAGGCTATGTTTGTTAGGCGAGTGTTGCACTTTTCTTCTAAAGTTTAAGATTTGAGTTGAACCTCCTCTACTTTTGATTGAGCGTCTGGCCTTTGTTTTTGTCATTTGAACTTTATAATGCATGAAACGATCTGACATTTAAAGGAAACAAGTAAAAGCGCAGGAGTGGCATCTAGCCAGTTGACCAGGCTCACACTCCAACGTCCCTGAAACACCCGTATAATGACAGATTTGTGCGTGCACTTTTAATTAAACTGTCAGCAGACACATGCAACCACAATATTTAACTGCTGGGTGCATGCTCCAAAACGTTTTTTTAAAGTGACAGTTCACCCAAAAATGAAAACTGTCATCATTTACTCACCCTCAAGTTGTACCAAACCAGTATGAATCCTGCTGAAAACAGAAACAGATATTTTGAAGAATGTGAGTAACCAAACAGATGATCCCCATTGACTTGCATCATATTTTTTCCTAACCCATGGAAGTCAGTGGGGACAATCAAATGTTATTCTTCAAAATATGTTATTTTATGTTCAACAAAAGAAACTCGTAGAGTTTTGGAACAACTTTAGGCTGAGTAAATGATGACAGGATTTTCATTGTTCATAAAACTGCATCAGAGTTGCAGTATGAACAGATCTGTGCTCATATGATCCTGAAAAGACAGTAAACACAACAGCAATAGAGCATGTAAATAGGGCAATCATATTTAATATCAGTGAACTCATAAGTTGCAGTATTGTTTCCTGTGATTATGCAAATGTTCAATTTAGCACCCTTTTATGCCCCTGTCATTAACTACAACATGCTAAGTGCTATTGCTAGTCACTAACAGGTTGAATTATAGTGAGGTCTCAATCTAAAAAACACTTTATTAGACAAAAACTTATTTTGGAACTATATTTTCCATTGTCCTGGATGTTTAAATGTGCACTGCTAACATGTTTTCAACTTTTAGTAAAACACTAGCATATTAGCTGTAAAGCTAACATGCACAAAACTCCAATATTTTTATTATATGAGATCAGCACAGACAAATAGTTATTAGAGTATTTGCACTTTTTCTAAATTTAATCCAAAACTAACTCTCAAAATGCAGACTTCATGGGTTAAACCGACATATATTGAGTACTAACGCACAGGCCTGTTGGTGGCTAAAGCTAGCTTGTTCACCATCCTATTTGGCCGCACCTTAAAGATGTAAAACTCTGTCAAATAAACTGATCCAAAACCTAACCTTCAGTTCAAGCCTTATTTTATTTGCGTTAAGGCGGTTCGACCCCATACGCCGGCCTCCGTTTCGCTATAAGCACATTGCCGTAATCCCTGTGGACTACTGAAACGGGTAACTAGATCACTTCTTTAAAAAGCACCTTAATGGATTGGCCTGCCTGCCACTGGTTTGGTTTTACAGCACATGCATTAAATGCATTGACTGTCTTCATGCATGTCTATTGCAATCTATTTGCATATTCAAACTCTCATATCTGGCGGAGCCGAATTGCTGTAAAACGCCAAATTTTGTTATGCATCATCCAAACTAGGCCTAAAAATGACTCTTCTGAAGCTATTCTTTTATGCACAATAATGCATGGATTTTATGCATGCAAAGGCACAACTGTGCAAGCGAGTTTCGAGAAGCTGGTAGGGCCGTGAGCATACGCCAGCCCTCGTCTGCTGATGAGAACAGGTGAGTGTTATAATCGCTCCTGCGCTGACGGCACGCGCGCACACACTCTTCAATCTCATATAACACATGCGTGTTACATCATTACACCATTCATGCAATTATCACGGCTATAGGACGTGCTCGTCTCTGCGCCGCTCAAAGTATGAACACTTAACTACAGGTAAATGTGACCTACCCCTGTCCTGCGAGCTGATGGTAAGCAAAGTGTCCGCGTGTGGGACGGTTGCGGGAATCTTTGGTTCGCTTTGGGTTGAAGTCGTAGCTACCATCCAAAACCCTCTCAACGCTACCAGGGCAACAGCCAGAGGATTATGGGACCGTACCATTCTGCTGTCAAAAGGGGATTAGAGCGCACACAACATGGCCCCTTTCTTTCTGTGTGTGTGTGTCGCATATGACCAGATTACCCGTACTGCCATTCTCATCCAGGCTTTACAGAGACGGTGAGGACAGCTGAGATTGAAACTTCAAATGGTCAGTAAAGAGGGTGCAACTAGCAGTCAAAAGTTCAGACTTTTCACTAACTAACCTCAAGCATTTAGGTAGTAGCCTTTACACAATGTACATATGCAAACAAAATGCATTTGATGAGAACTGATGTAATCAACCTGATTAACATGGGTGGTCCAATCTGATCACAGATACCGATCTTTTTAATACCTTCTTTTTTATCATGTAGAATTATTTATAGTTTTTTTAAATGGGGGAATTCACTTCATTATTTAGATAAGCCTGATTTCCACAAGCACATTTATCCATTATTTTGATTTCAAATCTAAACATTGTTATTAAAAAATGCTTTTTCAGCATTGCAACTCATTTTTTACACAGTACAGTCTTTCAAAGATGTGTTTAAACGCAGCAAACATAAGCAACACATTATTCAATGCTTTTTACTTCTAGATTTATATATTAAATTGCTCAAGCAAGTCACAAACATTATAAATTAAAACTTTCCATTGACACAAATAGTCAGTTCTACGGCCTTTTCTTTTGCATTTAAATCTTTATTACAAACAAGCCTGCTGTTAATAAAGAACTCTGTTTACCTCCTATTATTGCCTTGTCGATCTAAAAGTGCTTTTTCTTTAAACCTAGCCAAAACCAATATGTGCTGACTGTGAAACACAGTAGACTTTAATTATATGCATTTATTTGTTCAATTGAACTCATTTCATGATTGATGAACTAAATTAACGCTGAGCTGTCTTTAACTGAACAATTATATTTTTGCCAGTTACGCTTAGTGGAAAAAGTGATATATTAGTTACACTAAGTGCAAACAGCCTAATGATAAATTATGTTTAAAGCATTTTCTTTAGCAACATATGTGTAAATAGTAGTTAGGTGATAGATATATATTTATTTATTTCACTACCCTGAACTACAAAATTAGTCATATGTGTCAATTTTTCAAAATTGAGATTTATACAGCTGAAAGCTGAATAAATAAGCTTTCCATTGATGTATCTACTTTTTCTGTATGTCTTCAATATTCAAGATACAACCATTTAAAAATCTGGAATCTGAGGGTGCAAAAAATCTAAATATTGAGAACATCACCTTTAAAGTTGTCTAAATTAAGTTCTTAGCAATGCATATTATTAGTCAAAGATTAGGTTTTGATATATTTATGGTAGGAAATGTACAAAATATCTTCATGGAACATGATACTTAATATTAGGGTTGGGCGATATATATCGATCGATATTATGCGCATCTCATCAGTAAAGCCGGTTCTTTGATTAGCGGTAAATCTCCATCACCTGTTTTCAAACAGAGCGGCAGTTTATTCACAGAGCCGTAGATCACTGACAAGCTACGCAATATCGTGTTCAGTTTCGCGGGTGATTCACTGGGGTAGCTTTTCAGTGATCTACGGCTCTGTGTATTAACTGACGCTCCATTTGAAAACAGGTGATGGAGATTTACCGCTAATCAAAGAACCGGCTTTAGTGACGAGATGCGCATGAATTTATCGATCGATATATATCGCCCATCCCTACTTAATATGTTATTGATTTCTGGCATAAAAGAAAAATCATTAATTTTGACCCATACAAAGTATAGTTGGCTACAAATATACCTGTGCGACTGGTTTTGTGGTCCAGGGTGGTCACAATTCTTCAGTGTTAGTTGACAAACTAAACTAAAAATAAAATAATTATGCTGTTAACTACTAATTAAAAACTAAATTTGTCAAATTGGAAAATATAATAAACTATAAAGATTAAAAACTTCTTAATGCACTACTTACTAATGCACTTTTCTCATTCAGTTTATCTTCTCTAAAGCCTTTTCCATCCTTCATACAGACACACATGTTGGGTTCATACAGAGTTGCTCATTAGCTAGTATTACAGATTATAGTGTAGTCCATTACATAAGAGTAGAAACAACATTCATTTGAGTGTAAACACAAAATAAGCCTCAAAAAACCCACAGGAACAGACCCATCGTAACACACACACACACACACACACACACACACACACACACACACACACACACACACACACACACTCTCTCTCTCACAATAATCTGACTCCTGACCGGCTGCTTTAACAGAGGAAATGACTCGGTTCAGAAAGAATCTTCTAGATATCCGTTTATATTAATGACACTTCAGAGCGCAGAGAAACGGCCAAGCAAAAACAGCATTACGACAGTTTACCAGTGGATTGAGAGGATTACTGGTTAGTGGTTTTCAACTGGTTTTGCTTCATGGCCTAGATTTTACATGTGGTGACCGACCAATAAAATCATCTAAATTACTATACAAAATGAAGCACAAACATCATTCAAATTAAACCAAGAACGGTGTGTATAAAAGTCTAATATGTAAGAGAGAAAAAAAAAAAAAAGACTATGGTTGGCTAAACTTTTGTTGGAAAAAAAAATAATAAAATCAACTATGAAGAGGTAACTGAGAGCTGAAAAAGGAGCATTATTTTTATTTTTTTGAACTAAATACAAATGGTCAGAAATGTTAAGTACTTGATAAAAAAAGAATGCAATATTATATATATTTTGATGCAGAATAAAATGCAATATACTAAACTAATCTAAAACAAACTACAAATTTAAACAAAAAATCCTTCAAAATCAAACCAAGAACTGCACATTTATAAGAACACTATGTGACCCTAGACCTCAAAACTAGTCAAAAGGGTTATTTTTTGTACGGTTTATGTATGGTTTATTAGGATAGGACCATATTTGGCTGTGATACAACTATTTGAAAACCTGCAATCTGAGGGTGCAGAAAAATCTAAATATTGAGAAAATCACCTAAATTACCTAAAGTTGTCCATTAAAGTTAGTAGCAATGCATATTTTTTGATATATTTACGGTAGGAAATTTACAAAATATCTTCATTGAACATGATCTTTACTTCATATCCTAATGATTTTTGGCATAAAAGAAAAATGTATAATTTTGACCAATACAGTGTATTTTTGGCTTCTGCTACTTTTTTGTCCTCCATGAACCAATGTGTAAATTTGTGTAAAATAAGTTTTTTAAATTGATGCACAAGGGGTAACAATCTGACCATTACCTGGGTTATTATAGTTAACTTAACAATATTTTTTTTTACTTGAAATAAAAAAAACATGCATTTAAATAAATAAAAATGTACATTAATATTTTTAATAAATTAACATTTTCACAATTTCAATATTTAAACAAAATTGTAATTTCTCATTTTCATGTAGTCTAACTTGATGTACTAAAATAAATAAAACTAAAACAAAAATTAATAACTAAATAGGGATATTAAAAAAAGTCAAAATTACTATAACTTTAGAAAAAAATCTAAGCAAAAATGGAAAATACTAAAATAAAAACTACTTCAAAATATTGATAAAAACTATAATAATTTCTTAATAATACTAAAACACTGCCATTGACCCATTTAAATAATTAATATTTTTGCCCTTCATGAATAAGCGTTCCTGTGTTGTATCAGAGAGTGATTATTCTTGCTCTCACCCTGCTTTCTCTGTCCTGTGTCTCTGAAGGTTTTTCTGTCGTCGCACCGTTCTGGTCTCTGGTGGAGGTGACAGACAGCTGCCTCTGCAGACGCAACACCTCCTTCTGAGACTCCTTCAGGAGACGCTCAAACTCACTGACTCCCACAGGACCCTGAGAGAGATGTGAAGATCAATCATCTCAATAACATTTACACATTCACAGCTTTAGGAGCAGTTCACATAAATAGTCTTGCGGTGTGACAAATTAATTTCTGTGCCAGGTTCAGGCTTTAAGTGTTTGTCCATGTACTAAAAGCATGCGTTCAGTAAATGCTGAGTATGTGCAGTTCATGACATCTCCAGCAGGTGGCGACACAAGCCATAATAATAAGAAGAAGAAGAAGAAGAATGCAGGAGGGAGCAGAGAGCTGAAATATATAATCAACTGCACAAAAATGTTTGATATACATTATAATTATTAGTCATCAAGTTGGTCAGATATTTTAAGATATTGATAATAAAACTATATGATAAAATAAAATAAAATAAAATAAAATAGACTATTACTTACGATACCACAAATTTTGACTCTGATACAATACCTGACTAAAATATCTTGATATTACTACTGAACCGATACAACAAAAACATAGAATGACAGGTAGTAAATGAATAACAGATGGAGGTTATAGTTGTTTTATCTATTAAAAAAACATTTTATCCCTCTTTAAAAAATAAAATAAATAAATAATAAAAATCACATTGATAAGAGCTAAAAGGATAAAGCCAAATCTTATTTCATGATGTAGTAATTTTATTTCACAATAACAATTTATATCATGATGTAGTCCATTTTTGTTACCCTTTTTATCTTTGTTATTAATAATAAGAACATAGATGCAATTACCAAACTAAAGAACAAATACAATAAAACAAAGACACAAATGAAATAAATAGGGCCCTATGAAATTTGCTTTTTATTATTTTCAAATTCATTAATTTTTCTGGATTCCGTTTTGACATTTTAAAGGCCCTATAAATTTTTTTTATTATTTTTCTTAAATTCAGTTGTATTTTGATCAAATTATGTGAATCTGTTTTCTATTAATTTTCTGCATTACATTTGAATAGTTTCATTAAAAATGCTAATTAATTTATAAAGATTAATTATATATATATATATATATATATATATATTTTTTTTTTTTTTTTTTTTCCCTCAGAAATACCATCTTGTGTATTTACAATTTCCTTGTAAATAAATTCTGGTAAATATTTTTTTGGTAAACATTCCTTAAATATTGTTATAATAATATTTTAGTAGTAGTAGCAGCACTATCATTACATTAAGTAATATTTCTGTCAAGTTAAACCATACTTTTATTTTGACGGGTTGCTGTTTTTGTTTCTGATTGCATATGATATGAGAATGTTTTTCTCAAAAGTAATGGTAAAATGCTCACAAAGTGACTCACAGCAGTTCTAGAGATTCTGTTTATATATGCATATACTTTTATATTGAGGCGGAAGAGGCTGAAAACACTCAAAATGCATTCTTAAAGTATCGATACTAGTAAAATGCGGAATCGTACTGTTTTTTTAAAGCAGGGTATTGCAATACCTTTTTTAGTACCGGTATATAGTGCAACACTATGGCTGACTAGAACCTCGTTGGCAAAAATCAACTCTGATGACTCTGAAGATCATAGTCATACTTCAAGTAACAGCACTAGTGATGCTTGACTTGGCAAACACCAGTTATTAAAGATGCTGAATGGTTTCCGTAAGGGAGATGTGCTCATGTGTGTGTTTGTGTACCTTCCCATGTCCCTGCCGTGTCTCCAGCTGTCTGCACTCCTGCTGCAGCGCTGCGATCTGTTTGTCTTTACATAGCAATGTGTCTGCATGCTGCGCCAGGTCTCTGGCTCTCTGACGGGCAAACGCACGCTTGTACTGCTCCACGGCGCCCGCTTTCACTGGCATCGGGGTGTTTACCTGGAAACAGCAGAGAGAGATGAATAAGAGGACAGTGCCTGCAATAAACGCAAGAATGAAGACCAATCACAGTTCAATAAGTCGTTTCAGAAATGATGTCATCACTGTTTGAACAGTTTACAGGAAGACAATTGTAAGTTAATAATCACTGTACTTTTACAACAATAGTGAAGTTCACCACAACTATAATGATAATGACATTTTATTGTCCGTTTGTATGGGTGAGAATATAGTTATTGTATAGTTTTATGTATTCATCGTTTATGCTGTGGATGGGCCTTAAATCAATAGGACACTTTCTGCACTTTCATTATTTTAATATAACATTTATAAAACTGTAAATTGTCAGCTAAAATTACTAAAGCTAAAACTATAGTTATTTTAAATATAATATATATTATAATACTATATTATAGAATTTACACATACATATATACACATACACTACCAGTCAACAGTTTGGACACACCCTCTCATTTAATGTTTTTAAAAAAGTTTCTTATGCTTATCAAGGCGGTTTTCACTTGATCAAAAATATGGAAAAAAATGTAATATTGTGAAATATTATTATGATGTAAATCAATGTTTTTTATATTAATATACATTACAATTTAATTGATATCTGTAATTAAAGTTGAATTTCCAGAATCAGTACTCCAGTCTTCAGTGTCACATGATCCTTCAAAAATCATTCTAATATGCTGATTTATTATCAGTGCTGGAAACAGTTGCACTGCTTCATTTTTTTTTTTTTGGAACCTGTGATATTTTTTTCAGGATTTTTTGATCAATAAAAGGTTAAAAAAAGACCAGCATTTATTTAAAATGGAAAGGTTTTCTAACAATATACACTACTGTTCAAAAGTTTGGGGTCAGTAAATTTTTATTCTTTCTTTTTTTGAAAGAAATGAATACCTTTATTCACCAAGGATGTGTTAAATGAATAAAAAGTGACAGCACAGATTTACATTGTTAGAATAGATTTTGAATAAATGCTGTTCTTTTTAACTTGTTATTCAAAGATTCCTGAAAAAAGAATCACAGGTTGCAAAAAAAAACAAAAAAAAAAACAATCAGCATATTAGACTGATTTCTGAAGAATCACATGACACTTAAGACTGGAGTAACAGCTGATGAAAATTCAGCTTTGCATGCAAGTATATCAAAATAAAAACCATTATTTTATATTGTAATAACATTTTGCAATATTAAATTTTTTTCTGTATTTTTGATCAAATAAATGCAGCCTTGATGAGTATAAGAGACTTCTTTAAAAAAAAAAAAAAAAACATTAAATGAGAGGGTGTGTCCAAACTTTTGACTGGTAGTATATATATATAGAATTCCCATTCTAAGCCAAAGGTCAAATTCCCTAACCTTTCCCTGACTTTCACTAATTAAAAAGCTGAATTTCCATGACATATAATGAACATCCATTTGCAAGCTTTATTTACAGACTTTTACCTGTTAAATGCACTTTGATGTTTCTCTGTACTGCTTCTACAGAAATTAATTTATAATTTTTATGCTTTCAGGACCATAACAATAGGCAAAATAGGCATGAAACAATGCGATAAAACAAAATGCGGTATAGAAAAAAATACATTTTGATAAATGAAAACAAAAAAAATCCCTGATATTCCATGACTTGGACAAAATAAATATAAAATTCCCTGACTTTCAATGTCTGGAATAGACCTTTTAAAATTCCATGATATTCCAGAAATGCCATGACCCATGGAAAACCTAGAAATAGCTTATTCAGGACAGTACTAATTATAAAATAATAACATGCAATTTTCATGATCCCTCTTATTATTATTTTGTTAAAATTATTAACATTTTGCACATTCTGCAAGGGATATGCAAACTCATGAGCACAACTGTAAATACAGAATTATTATTGTTGTTGTTACTATTGTTAAATATTTTAAGTAAACAATACATTATAATAATAAATTATAATATTAAAATAAATATATGAAATTTATTAAAGTTAAAATAATTTTTTCTACAAGGTTCATGCAGAATTGCAATAAAAATAAAAAGAGGAGGAGCTTTAATATAGTGTTGACTATAAAATCATTTTCAGTTTAGTAATGCTTTTAGGTATCTTTATCTTTAGCTATTATTCTCGTTGCGAACGGACCTTGATGCAAAGCCAATTTGCACACTTTTTTAAATTTTATTTTATATATTTTTTTTGTATTTTTTTATATAATAAATAAATAACAATAAAATACTTTAATACTATATACTAAATATCAAGCTTACTTGCACTGTAAAATGTTTGGGAATAAGTCAATACAACATTCTCCTGAAAACACTGGAAAACATATCTGAAGTATTATAACATCTGAATTATTTAAAGCAACACAAACTAAAAGACAGAATCAGCTGAACTAGGAACAAAGGTCATGCCTGTAGTCCATCTGTATGTCCAGCGTGTGTGAGAGAGAGACAAACGCATAACAGGTGTTGTGCTGTGAGCGTCACTCATTACCCATGAGCACTTAGGAGCTGACAGGTGGCCATACAGGTGGACTAGAGTTACAGTGTAACAGACATTCAGAGGCGTATCTTTGTCCAAACTCTCTCATACACACACAAACACTTATTGTGTGTAGTTTCGTCTTGTCTTATGTAACCAGTATTGTCATTCTACATCAAAAGCTCAGTGTCATTGTAAAACATAAGAAGAATTAAGAATAGATCTGAAATTTATTTAACTAACCAGTCATTCAGAAAAAAGTCCACAACAAGAAAAGTCAATAAAAGCTTAATCTGTGGTTTGGCTTAATATTTGAGACTGAATGAGCAATGGGTGTGTTTGATTAGTAAACACTGGGCAGGTTAGTCCAGTCAGGTCAACTGCTCTATAATGTATTGTTCAGTTTGAAAGACTATACAATATCCAATATCCACCAAAGTCGATAAGTGGAGAAACAAACTCATTAAAAATATGCATAGGAATTAAAATCTGCAGATGCAAATAGGTTAAGTGTGACAAAATATACAATTAAATGTGTATTTTGGATGTTTTCTTTCCACTAGTCGGAAAGAAAGCGCGTTTTGGAAGAAAAATTGCCTCACAACTGAACAGTGCATAACAAAAACAAAGTATTTTGCCTTAATGTGGTAAACAAACATGTAGTGGTTGGCCAACTCCACATATCATACATCATATGAAGCTGTATAAGTGAGTACACACCACTTTCAAGTTGGCCTCCTGTAGTTTTCGAGCTCTTTCCTCTAGACGTTTGGCGATGACGGCGAGTTCAGTGTTCTTCTTCCTCAACCTCTTGACCTTCTCCTCCGTTTCTGGAGAACTGCTTTTCCTCTGAGGAAACAAGGGTATTGGAGAAGAACGAATTTGAGAGAGTGAAAACAAGACCAAAGATGCTCAAAGAGGTGAAAAATAAAAGCCATTTTCATGATTTTCCAGCACTTCACAACTGTGGTAAATTACACGATTACATTCATGCGTTCTACACTTTAAATCAGAGGTTAATGTGTTATTAAAAACCAACGGTCTGGACTGCATATAACATTGCCTAATGTAAGTAGCCAACATACAGTATACAAATTATAAAATTTTAATTTTACATTAAAGAATTTACTACAGGGTATCTGCAGTATTTTTAAATAAAAATTACAGGCTTTTTAAAACCTAAACAAATAATAATAATAAAAATACTGTATGAGTGGGGTAGGGCAATGTCTATGGTAACATATTAATCACTGGTACAAAAAAGTTTAGTATCATGAAGAAAAAAGGTTTCACAAACTCAAAGTTTTATTTGAGAGAGTGCAAGAACTGAATACAACTGTAGAGTTTTGTGGATTTTTCCTTACTGGTAACCTGGGGTGGTTCTAGCGTCAGTGGATATCTGGGGCTTAGCCCAGATGTCCTTTAAATAAAATGCTTTTTTTAAATAATAATGGCTTATTTTTAAAAGAACATTTATCAATAAACACACAGGCCTCTGTAGCTTACACATATTTTTGATGAGCTCATGCATGCATTTACAATGCATTTTCAAATTGCATAAATAATATTATGAAATTAATATTTTAAATATACAATTTAGAGCACAGCTATATGAAATGATAAAAATTAGAATGACATTTTTAAATGTGACACTGAAATTGCCTCTAGACAGCAGTAAACGACTGTCTTAATGACTGAGTCGCTGTCCTTCATTCAATCGTTTAAAATGGCTGATTCATTACAAAAAACGAAGAAACTGTTTTTATGAATGAGAATTAGAATTAGTAAATTCTGCCACTGACCATGCAAAATGCTAACGACACATAATCGTAAATGCGTGCGTGTCCTAGATAGTCTGCCATTTGTTTCAACAGTTACAATAACCTCATTTAGATAAGGAGATCTATATTATGAAATTATACAGTAATATACCTGAAGCAGCTACATTTTGCTGCTTAAGTGCTTGTTTAAAAGAAATTATTTTAATGTGAATGAAAATGTTAAGTTTGTTGCGCAAAAGACATGGTAATAAAAATATTCGGGGATTCAGCCCCCTTAGCCCAACCCTAATTTAACTAATCTAAATGCCTCTATTGCATGCATTCGTAAAACACAAACGTGATTGTTTTATAATGCTCAACGCTGGGGAAATACACGTGAGCAGATCTAAATGTATGCGGCAATAAACACTTTAATCGCGACATTCTTAAAAGATTACTTAGTTTAACTGAGCAGGGGCTTTTTGTTTACCTTTTATATGCACACTCTTCCATGAAAACACAGACTTTACAGGAAGCTAGTCAAGCATTTAGTACTCGTTTTAACCATAATTTGTATCTGTCGTTTTCAGGCCATCATTGACTAGCGGCAACCTCCTGGCATGTTTTAGATCTGGTGCTTATCCAACAGAGTGCGCCTTAATAAATCGATCACACTACAGCAACGCGTGCTGACTCGGGCGGAGTTGATACGCTTTTTATTTAAAAAAGGTAAAAACTATTCAGTAAGACAGCCAATTATTATGAAACCAATGCAACTGCATTTTCAAGCACTTTATCCAAAATCCAAGCATTTTTCAAACCTTGAAAACACTGCTTTGAAATTCAAGCATTTTCAAGGAATTCAAGCACCCGTACGAACCCTGTTTTATGCCAAAAATCATTAGGATATTAAGTAAAGATCATGTTCCATGAAGATATTTTGTAAATGTCCTACTGTAAATATAACAAAACTTCATTTTTGATTAGTAATATGCATTGCTAAGAACTACAATTTCTAAAAGGCGATTTTCTCAATATTTCGATTTTTTTGCACCCTTAGATTCTAGATTCTCAAACGGTTGTATCTCGGCAAACCACGCATCAATGTAAAACGTATTATGTGGCTTTAAACTTCAGCTTTAAATAACATCAGTGGAGATGTTTGATCTGTAGGGAGTGGCGATGGCGCCTCACCAGTATCCTGTTCTCTTCTCTGAGAGCGCTGCATGATTTCTCCATCTCCTCCAGCGCCCGCAGCAGCTCTGAGTTCTGCCGCACCAGGAAACCGTAATCCCTGCCATTCTGAGGAGAGAAAATACGCAGGAAGATCAGTTTCAGTGCTAACATGAAGATTTCTAAAGCATCTAGAGGACATAAAGACACACTGACACACACATTTTGCCGTCTGAGCCATGAAGCCTGAATAGAGTCATTTATCAGAGCGACTCAATTCGACCTGCTTAATTCATTTGTCACAGCTGAGAAAGAAACAAATAAACAGAGGAACAGATACAGAAGGCAAACCCTGTGATGCAAAGAGCAGAAAATACAGCAAAATAACATCATAAACCACTCAAGGCACTGGTTTTAGGTACTAAACTAAAGGGAAAGCACTTTAATTGTGGTAAACCAACATATATCAGCCAAGATGCTGGTTTCTAGTTAATGGCTTCAGCTTCTCCACTGAAAAAAAACAAAACAATAAATAAGATTAGAAAAACACCAAATGTGTTCTAAATAATTCAGGAACTAATGTGAAAGTATCATTAATTCAACCAAACACAGAAATGTGCACACAGTATGATGCAAAGAGCAGAAAAACAGCTAAATAAAGTAATACACCACACAAGGCCTGCATACAGTGATTTTACCATAGTCAAGGGGTGTTTTTAGGTACTGAACCAACTGGAAAACATGTTATTTGTGGTAAATAAGTGTGGTTTCAGTTTACTCCATTGAAAAAACGTAAATATGAATAAACGCACCAATGAATAATTCAAGAACTCAACATTACATCATCTGGTATTTGACTGAAATATGAGAAGAGGTCCATCAGTGCTCTTCCTTCTTGGCCTTTTTTCTTGTCTGTTCTTTATTTCTCATCTTGTAGGACTATCTGCCCGCTGGCAAATCTGAAGGGTGACAGCTTTGATTTCAGCAGAGCGTGTGTGTTTTGTTCATGTCATGCCAGCTGGAACTAGTGTCATTTCAGGGTGGAGGGTGTTTTTACTGAATATAAGGCCACTCTGAGATGTTTAGCCTCAATGTGAGATGTAAATACAGAAGACTGGGAATTCTTGTGCAGTACATACATCAATGCAATGCTTTTTGTTAAATAAATGTGTTTGATTCAGCAAGGACACATTCAACTGATCAAAGTGATAGGGAGACATTTAGCTATTAATGTTACAAAATACTTCAAATAAATGCTGTTATTTTGGACTTTCTATTCATCAAAAAAGCCTGAAAAATAAAACTCATCATGGATTTTCACAAAAATATGAAGCAGAACGTTTTTCAATGTTGTTGATAATCAGAAATATTTCTTAAGCATATTACAATGATTTCTGAAAGATCATGTGACACTGAAAATTCAGCTTTGATCAAAGGAATAAATTACAGTTTAACAGATTCACATAGAAAACAGTTATTTGAAATTGTAATAATATCTCACAATATCACTGTTTTTAGCATTTTTTATCAAATAAATACTGCTTTGGTGCAAATAAATAAATAAAAATGTAAACCAACCCGATCAAAAATTTGAATTTTTTTTTTTTTGAAATACATTTTAGTCATAGTAAATAATACAATATGCACAATATGTATAAATTACATTTTAACATAGATTCACATAGAAAACAGTTATTTGAAATAATATCTCACAATATCTCTACTTTTCTGCATTTTTAATCAAATAAATGCTGCTTTGATGAGCAGAAGTGACTTCTTTTAAAAAAGAAAGAAAGAAAGAAAGAAAGAAAGAAAAAATTAAACCAAACCGACCAAAACTTTGAACGGTAGAGTAAAATACATTTTAGTCATAGTAAATAATACAATATGTATAAATTACATTTAATTTTTTTTTCAGCATTTTTAATCAAATAAATTCTGCTTTGGTGAGCAGAAGTGACTTCTTTAAAAAATAAATAAATAAATAAATAAATAAAAATTTAACCAACCCAACCAAAACTTGGAATGGTAGAGTAAAATACATTTTAGTTACAGTAAATAATACAATATGTATAAATTACATTTTAACATAGACTGTCATAGAAAACAGTTATATGAAATGGTAATAATATCTCATAATATCTCTGTTTTTTATTCTGCATTTTTAATAAAATAAACGCTGCTTTGGTGAGCAGAAGTGACTTCTTTTAAAAATAACTAAATAAATAAATAAAAATTTAAACCAAACTGACCAAAACTTTGAACGGTAGAGTAAAATACATTTTAGTTATAGTAAATAATACAATATGTATACATTAAATTTTAGTAATAGTAAATAAAAATACATTATTTTTATTTGCACAACATACATACAAAACTAGAGCTGTAAAGTGATTAATCGATTTAAAATAAAAGTTTATGTTTGCATACTATATGTGTGTACTAACATAAAAACATTTATATGTAAAATATTTACATTTATATATAATATAAAGTGTTTACATAGCAATATATACAATACATACAAACATTTTTTACAAATATATACGTGTGTTTATACATAATAAATAAAAACGGTACACACATGCAAAAAAACGTTTATTTTGAATTGATTAATTGCAATGAATCGTTTTGCAGCTCTACACAAAGCGTTGAAGTTAAATTGTGTAAATACAAATCTACTCAAAATCACTAAAATTGATCTGAAAACTGAGAAAGTGCATTATATATTAAAGGTTGTTGGTCGATTTTTAAACTGACATTAGGCAGAAACACTTCTGAGTGCATATTTTTTAAATGAATATTTCTCAAGAATTGTAGGCAAGAATTTGTACTGAGAGAATAAATAGGGACGATTCTGATTTCATTTTAACTTCGCTATCCACCTTTTCTTAAACGCAGAAGTAACCCTATGGGTGAAACTTCCAGTTCATTTTGTTAGGGAAATAACAACCTGCAGTAAACGGTAAAACTGTTTGCACTACAAACCTTCCTTAATCCTTAAAGTTTGTGCAAAAAGCACATCTCCAAACATTAAAACTACATCGCTCCAATTACAACCAACTTCACTCCATGTTAATGCCTTTGCAATAAACACACACCTTCACAGCACACACAATCTGATTTTGTTAATTCAAAACACACTGCTTTTGTTAGTGTTGATTGGGTGTTATTATTGCATCAGATGAAATACAAACCAGCTGTTCTTTCTACTGCTAAATCTAACTGTATAGATGCCAATCCAGATGTCTGCTAAGTGCATCTGGGATGCAATCATTGTAGAGTCAAATGCATGATCATATTTAGAGCCAAACAGACACACACCACAGACAACCGGAGAAAAGTCATTAAGCAACAGTACACTCACAGCTCTCTGAATGTATACATATTAACATGCATAAGACTGCAACGATGCAGGCCAGGGCACACTGAATGCAGCAGAAATAGTGTGCAGCTCAATTCTCAATCCAGGAATAAACATTGTTCATAAACCTTATCTGCTAGAGAAACTGCCTTTGACAGAAACTGAGTAGCAGCATCTGCCGCTCTCTCGATCTCCTTTAATGACCGACCCAAAAGCAGACGACTGCTCAGGTTCTGCTCAAATCTCATGCCAAACTCTATGCTAAAACGTAAGAGACTCTGCGTCTAATGAGACTCGCCTGCTGCCAGGGCGTCCAGATGCCAGACGGACAGGTAGTTCAGCGTCCAGCATTTGGGATCATCATTTTAATTGCTAAGAATCAATGGCCTGCTTTACTACACCAGATTGGGGACTTAATTGTTACATTTGAGTTGTTTCTTTTAGATAGAGTAACAGGACTGCTGGTTACTATCAATCAGGGCTGCATATTTTGTGGAAAACATTTATTTTTTTAGTTAAAAACTGCAATTTAGTGCAATTTAAAAATTTAAATTTAGGTTTGTAGAGCTGCATAATTTGGCTAAAATGTTGTGATTATATGATTATATGTGACACTGGACCACAAAACCAGTCATAAGGGTCAGTTTTTTCGAAAACTGAGATTTATACACTATCTGAAAGCTGAATAAATAAGCTTTTTTTGATGTATGGTTTGTTATGATATGACAATATCTGGCTGAGATACAACTATTTGACAAACTGGAATCTGCGGGTGCAAAAAAATAAAGAAAATGAGAAAATCACCTTTAAATTTGTTCTTAGCAATGCATATTACTTTTCAAAAAGTTTTGATATATTTACGGTAGGAAATTTACAAAATATCTCCATGGAAAATGATCTTTACTTAACATCCTAATGATTTTTGGTATAAAAGAAAAAATAATAATTTTGACCCATACAATGTATTTTTGGCTATTGCTAGAAATATACCCCAGCGGCTTGTATTTGACAATTATTTACAATTATTTTCTTTTCTTTTGTATTTTTTGTATCTTTTGTATCTAGTTCTAAGTGGTTCTGGTATTCTTTCTGTTTGTTAATAAGTTAAAAAACAAACATGAAATGATGAAATTTTGCAGGGTTGCATAAACAATAATAATAATAATAATAATAATACATTTATTTATTTTTAGTATTATTAATAACAACAATTTACTTTGATATTATTTTAAATAATATAATTTTATTTTTTTCCTCAGTTCAAGATTCTGGTTTTAGAATTTTTTTTAAATAAAATAAAATAAAATATTAGTTCCATTTTTAAATTAACTCATAGCCTTAATGATTTGATAATCATAATTGTAGTTTTATTTTGATTAATTGTACAGACTTTATTTATTACTATTTTACAACTCGAAAACACCATAAAGGAATAAACTGCATCACATATTTTAAAATGCAAACTGCATTTTAAAATATACCCAAATAGAAAACAGCCATTTTAAATTATAGAAGTTTTGCACAATATTACAGTTTCTACTTTAACATATACGTCTGTATTTATTGCATGTTTACTGCAGAAACACCATAAAAGCAACAAAAAAATATTTTTAAAGTGCACTGAATTCTAAGTCTTTATATAAAAGGTGAGGGACAGAGGAATTGTGAGGAACAGACTCAAAAATGAATAGTTATTCAGTAAAAATCTTGTTTCTTTTTGTATGGAAAGGAGCTGAATGAGCATTCAAACCTAAAATAACAATATATGAGTTAGGAACCATACAAGACCCTATTAAGAGCCAGAACCTCTAAAACTGCGGCTGCTGAATTATAATATTCATGAGTGTCATTCTGCTGTCCTACAGGTTTGCCATTATCTTAAATACACTTTAAGTAATGTTTAAGAGTGCTGTCAATCATACGTGTGAAAGCGGTCGCGTCTGAATCCGCTGTGATTGGCCAGAGCACTTACGCGTGACTCTTATTCGAGCGCCTGTGTCTCCCGCTGGGGCTGTTGGGATATGATTGATGCCTGCTCATTACAGAGGCATCTGCGCTGGACGACAGGACCATCCTTTTGTCCCGATTATGGATGGGTCGCGTCGCTCTACGTTAATAGTTGCATCTCAGATGCGAAGGGTCTTGGAGCAAAGCTCATCTCCATTAAAACACAAGCCTCCATTAGCAGCATAATGGAGTCGACAGGGGTTCCCCGCACACAGATGGGCTTTCTGCTCGAAGGAAGAGGAAACACACGCGCAAATCCACATCCGTCAGCATTCCCCGAGTGAATTCCCAACTAAATGATTGGATATTTCACCCTAAAACTTTAAAAAACGAGGAAATTACACTTTGAGATTAATGTTTGAGATTATTAAAGCATGAAGCCTATTTTAGTATCATGAAAAGTTTGGCATTTTGATATTACTTCCATGACAATTCATTCTAAAATACTGTTTTACAGTAATGATAATCTAATGAGAATAAAAAAAAAAAAAAATGAATTGGAAGAAAAAGTCAAAGTACATGTTTTTAATGTAACTTTAATGCTAATATAATGCCCTATTCCCTTAAGAAAAAAAAAATATATTGTGCATCATTAAATTGCATTTTGACATTATTTTCAGGACATATCATTCTAAAGTACTGTATTAAATGCATGTAAATCTAATGAGAATCTCGCTAAGAATGAACTAAAATGACAAATAAAATAAAAATATCTATGCATTAGGGAAATCTGTTTAATAGTGCTTAAATAACTTTTAATGGTAAATAATATTTTAAGCCAATATATATTTTCGTATTTTTAAAAGTATATTTATAATATCAGACCGAATTGGAAGAAAAAGTCAAAGTACATGTTTTTAATGTACATTTAATGCTAATATAATGTTCTATTCCCTTAAATGTGTAGCATTCAACAGCATTTTGACATTATTTTCATTCTAAAATAATGTATTAAATGAATGTAAATCTAATGAGAATCACACTGAAAACTAGCTTGAATGACAAAATAAATATCTATGCATCAGGGAAATGTGCTTAAAAATGCATTTTTACATTTTTAATGGCTATAAAAGAGGTTTCATTTAATCTCTTCATAATCTATAATCCTATGCACAAAGTCAGGAAAAAGTCACTGTACAAGTTCCTTAATGCAAATTTAATGCTAATACAATGCTTAATTCCCTTCAAAACAACGATTTATGATTTATAATGTGTATTTTTCAACTAGACAGATTTTCAGGTTATACAAGACTTAAATGAGAAGGACAACACTCATTAGTTGCATGTCATTAATTTTACACAGATCTCATACATCATTCCTCATTCATAACCTTCTCACACACACAAACAATCACAACCCACAGGAGTTTATTCTCACCATCATACTCTCTCATTATTGTTTTACAGTAAATGATGTACTCTTGATGACCTGTGATTAACTATGACGGGTTTGTTAATGCCTAAACTAGCTTTTAACTGTGATACACACAATATGTTGCTTGATTCTCTTTAAATTCTCTTAACTGAAAATGATTATTTGAAATTATCGTCATTGTATTTTTTATATCATCATTTTAATATCAGATTATGATAATATTATTTGTTTCGCATTTTTATTGCTATTATATTTTTATTATAATTGAAAGTTTTTAGTATACATTTCTATTCTTTTATTTTGGCGTTGCAGTCAGTATACATTTCTATTTATTTAATATTATTTATTATATTTCTATCACAACCTAATGAACCTATATAAGCTTATTTTTGAACTTTTTATCTCACAATTCACAATTTTTCAGTCTGAATCTTGCAATTAATATCTAACAATTGTGTACTCAGTAAAAAGTCAGAAACTTGCAATTCTTCAATTGCAAACTCGCACTTGCAAATTTGCATATCAAAATTAATAACTCGTAAATGAATAAATGCATAATGCAAATGAGAGATAAACTCACAATTCTAAAAAGAAATCTGAAAACTGATTGCAACATAATATCATAACTGTTAATAGTGTTTGAATGTTCGATTTCGTCATTAACAATTACTAACTTGCAAATATAATACAAATCATCTCACAATTAATAACTCACAACTTAACTTGCAATTGCGAGATATAAACGTACAATTATGAAAGTCGCAAAATTCTGAGTTTATATCTCAATAACTCGCAATAACAAGATATATACTTACAATTATGAAAAAAGTTGCAATTTGTTTATAGCTTCCTTACAACTGCAAGTTCACATTTCGCAGTTCTGACTTTTTTTCCTTAGAATTCCACATACAATCAAGAAAAAAGTCTGAATTTGCAAGTTTACATCTCGCAATTCTGACTTTTTTCTCAGAATGCCGAGTTAGAAATAAAGTCAGAAACGGCGAGTTTATAAATCAAAATTGCAGGTTAATGAGTTCTGAGTTTGCATCTTGCGAGATAAAACCTTTCAATTCTGAGAAAAAGTCACAATTACTCATTTATCAGTCATTGCTAACACAACGACTAAACATCAGCTCTCTGTACTCTTTTCAGCTTCACTTGTATTAAATGCAATGGTTCTAAAACATAAAACAGTTGCTGGCTCAAGATGCATTCCCATTTTTGGGCGAAATGCTCCTTGAATCACTCCTCCTGAGGCCCGCAGGACTTGTGCATTTGTTAGTGCATTAACAAACAAACACTGCAGGTGTGGGAAGATCCTGGCTGAGAAAAGACTGTCTGCCGGAGTTCCCATCATCCCTCTCTCTCTCTCTTCCTCTCTAATCAACGCAGATACAAACAGAGATAATTGAAGGCTGCGCGCCGCTTTCAAACACACGCTGACCCGGCGACGAGTCTGGAGGCGGTTTCCATGGCGATGGCGCTTTTAAGCCAGCGTTCCATCAGCCGTTTCAGCTAAAGGCCACTGGGTTTGTTACTCTGGGGAAATAACATTAACAAACACATAACGAATGAAGCGCAGGTGGCGACCCCTGTGTGCGAGGAGAGACACAGGTGGAGCTGTTCTCAGATCAGTGACGACACAACCATCTACACGCAAATGTCTCAGGGCTCCTTCATGAAGTGCGTCGACCCCTGGGTTACCGGCACAAAGACTCGCCTTTAACAAATTGGGCCGTTTCAGCCAAGAACTCCACAGGAAGTCAATTAATCAGAACGAATTCAGCGCAGAGAAAGAAGCCCATCTAACAAAGGTCTGCCGGAGTAAATCTGAGCTCGTAATTGTGCCATATTGTGGGTGACTAACTGACCTTGAAGAAGAAAAGATGGAAAAAAGCAATGAGTTTGAACATTATCATTGCTGCTCATTAAACTTATGCATGGAATAAATGAAGCACAGAAGGCGAGTACATAAATACTACATAATTATGCCGTGAACAAATGTTTTAATTCCCTAAAACTGGTCTGTTAAAACTTTTAATGAGTTAAAGGAATAGTTTGCCTGAATTCTGTTGTCATTTCTGCCATTAAACAAATAGAGCAAATTAAATCTACATTATCACATTTTTATGTTGATTTTCATTCTTTTTGGAGCTTGAAAAGTCAATTCTGTGATACAGTTACAACTTTCGATTGGAAGTTGCTTTGGATAAAAGTGCCTGCTAAATGCTAAATGTAAATGAAAAGTCATCATTACTGTCTGATGTTTTTATATAGAAAAGAGTTGTATTTTCTACTATTTTAATTTAAGTCTATCATTGTGTCATTTACACAAACTTCAACCCATCAAAATAAAAGTTGAGACAGAAATACATTGCTTACAGAAATCCAGTTCTTTTCAAAGTAAGAATAATAACATACTTTTATAATAATATAATTTTATCATTATAATATTTTATAATAACAATAATAATGATTGTTATTATTATTTTAGTATTTTTTGAGGAATAATTATACATTTTTGAAGCTTAAAATGTAAACCATTTTCATTTATTGCATTTTAAAAGATGATGTAAACTGCTAATGTTTTATCATTTGTAATAAATAAATCTGTATCAAATAATAAATCCAGATCAATTAAACACATAAAACACACAATTATGGGGGAAAAATAAAAAAAATTCATACAGCTTTGTTATTGTAAAATAAATAATAAATAAATACATATTAAGTGTAAAATAAAATATGTTGAAAAAATGGATTAGACATGTTTTACATGTACTGTAAAAAAGAAATAATCAAAAAAATATGTCTTTAAAGTTTTACACTCCAACTATTTAGACAAGTTTTTGATTATTAAATTGAATTATTAATAATTCAGTTAAACCATTAAAAATCAGATAAATTAAAGCCAAAAACACAGAACTTGAGAAAAATAAAACAGAATTTGGGAAAAAATAAAACATTTTTCATAGGGTCCTGAAAACATTCCGTTAAACATTTCATAAATTGTTGTTAAATTTTGTACATTTCATGATTTTAATTAATTAGACATGCATTTTGATCATGAACATTTAATTAAAATGTTAAAATGGCATTCAAAAAAAAAAAAAAAAACAGAATTCAGAAAAATGTAAACAGAAAAAATTACATTTTGAAATAAATAAAAAAGATTTCATAGGGTCCTACTCTAAAAAAATAAAAAATGAATGTGACGTATGAAAAGTCTTTAAAGTTTTACAGTCCAGTTGATTAGACATGTTTTTCATTATTAAATTTAATTCTTAATTAATTGAATGAAACCATTAAAATTCTGATTTCATGATTTTAATTCATTCAACATGCTTTTTGATAAACATTTAATTAAAAAGCTAAAATGGAGTCTAGAAAAAAAACTGGAAAAATATAAAAAGAAAAAAAAAATTTTCAGGGTCCTACTGTACAAAAGAAATAGTCTTAAATAGTACTGAAAATGTACTGAAATAAAGGTTTAAATAAAGTAAAAATAGGATTTTCATTTTCAGGTGAATTATCCCTCAAAAACCCTCAAAAGTGACTCTACACAGTGACACTCCACAGTTACTCCACACAACTCCAGCAGCATGAATAATAAGTCCAGAATATGTCAGGACATCGGTTTTGATGTGACAGTCAAACTGTGACATGTCAGAAACACTTGACTGGATTCACCGTCTAGAACTGGAGTGCGTTTTTTTTTTTAAACACATTCAGTTTGGGTGAGAGTGAGAGACAGATGGATAGACAGACAGACAGACAGATGACATGTCTAATTATTTTCTCTGGCCAGAGCAGTATAAAAACATCCTGACATTCACACACACACACACACACACACACACACACACACACACACACAAACACACAGAAACTGAAGGAATGGAGTGAAAATCTGAATTTCTGCTAATTAAAATGCACAAACCATACGCATTAAATAGAAGTGGCACTTCACAGAACATATAATTGTTACTTTATTTTAATTTTGATGCGTCTATGAGGAATATGTCCTGTTATGGATGTGACAAGCCTGAAAATTGCACTTACCAGACTATGGAAAATCATGCACTAAAAATAAAAAAAATGCTTTAAAAACTTTAAGAGAGGCCTCACATGGGTATTTGAACCACCAAATTTTGACATCTGTGCTATCAGTATAGTAAAAACATTTGGCAAAAAATATTTTAATGGTTAGGTTAACATTTGCATGGAATTATGCATTTTTGTTTAAATAAAAGTAAAAGTAAGTTCAACTAAAATAAAATGAGAAATGTTACCTTGGCAAATAGCTGAAAAAAAAAAAAAAAAAAAAAAAAGAAATTTATTTCAGCTATTTGCAAAGGTAACATTTCTCATTTTACTTTAGTTTAACTTGATGTCCTAAAATAACTAAAAAAAAAAAAAAAACTAATATTTTTTAAAACCCTGAAAACAACTAAACGTGGCAAACACATGCAACAAAATTACTAAAACTTGAAAATTAAAACAGAAAATATTCAAATAAAAAACTTTTTATATTAGTAAAACTATAATATGTCAATGATATTATTACTTATATTTTAATTTACGTCATCTTACGTACTAATATTAACAAAACTAAATAAAAAAAAACTACACTGACATAAAAACTACTAAAAGCAAAATTACTATGACTGAAGTTAAAATGAAACAGATAATATGAAAATAACTGATTTAAAATGCTAATAAAATCTATAACAATATCTGTGCCGCCTTCTACTAATCTGCATAAATATAAATAAGCGCATTTTTAAACTGACATAAGAAATACAATATATTTATAGCCTGTATTTTTTCCTCATTTTACCCACTGCTGGCGATGCAGAAAAATTAAATGTTGGACTTTAGTTAAACCTGACGTCCTAAAATAACTAAAAAAAAAAAAAAAAAAAAAACACAGAAAATGAGTAAATGTGGCAAAAACATGCAACAAAATTACTAAAACTTGAAAATGAAAACAGAAAATATTAATAGAAAAAACTATTTTTTTTATATTAGTAAAACTATAATAATGATGATGATAATGATGATATGAATGATATTATTTTTTATAATTTTAATTTACTTCAACTTGTAATAAAATTAATAAAAATAAAAAACTACACTGACATAAAAAAACTACTAAACATGACAAAAACATGGAACAAAATTACAATACCTAAAGTTAAAATGAAACGGATAATATGAAAACTGATTTTAAATACTAATAAAATCAACAATAACATTTGTGCCATCTACTAATGTGCAGAAAAACAAATGGACATAAGACAATTTTAATTTTAAACATAATCCAGTTTCAAAGTGATAAGATACATTTATATATTTATATATTTTTTCTCATTTTATCCACTGCTGGCAATGCATAAAAATGAAATGTGGGACTCTGAGTGAAGAGAAAACACCATCATATTCCACAGACTTTCATATCCATCTAACAATAAATGTTTAACTTCTCTCTGGATTCAAAGACATATTTCAGTGAATTTCTTCTATAAAAACAAGAGCACATGGAGTACAGCTGCTAAATAGGAATGCATCCTGACTTAAATGTGCAGTAAAGAGAGTCAGAAATGACATTATGAGGGATGTTAAATACAGCGCATTCAACAAAAGCCTTTGTTTCAGTCAAATAACAGTGCATTTTGCTTCTTAAAATACTGTAAAGATGCACGTGACCAAATCTCTCTCAGGTCAAAGAAAAGCACAGGCGTCAGCATTTTACCATCAACAAATCCCCAGAGACAAGAAACCATGAGCAGACCGTCTGTTACGAGCAACACAATAATAACATTTGTGTGTGTGTGAACCCTACAGAGACACACACCAGACGTCTGCAAGAGACAAATGTGTAATGCTGTGAGTGTATTACAATACATGTTTAAAACAGATTGATTATCTCAGTCCAGCATTCAGGCAGGGCTATTGGTAACTCAAGATGTACTTCATACTATTGGAATTTTAATAAATTATAAAGAAGAGAGCAGGGGAATTAGTGAGTTGTGCTTGCCAAAGCAAGAATCAATAGTGTGACTGATCAGAAACAAAACCCAAACATTAAACAATAACGTTTGCATTATAAATCGGTGAACAAAAATCCAATGAATTAGGGCTGACAAAACTCATAATTGTCGAATATTGCAATTGCGATTATTCATTACGATTATCACAATTTACACTGATTAATGTTTTAAACAGCTTTATAGCATTGTTTGAAGCAACTGTAAAAAGACATGAAGCAACTGTATGCCCTAATTGTGTGTGTGTGTGTGTGTGTGTGTGTGTGTGTGTGTGTGTATATATATATACACACACACCCACACCCACACCCACACCCACACACACACACACACACACACACACACACACACACACTACCGTTCAAAAGTTTGGGGTCAGTAAGACTTGCAATTTTTTTTATGAAGTCAAGGCTGCATTTTATCAAAAATACAGAAAATAAACTGTAATATTACAAAATGTTATTACAATAGAAAATAATGGTTTTTATTTTCATATACTTTAAAATATAATTTATTCCTGTGATGCAATGCTGATTTTTCATCAGCTGTTACTCAGTTTCCCAGGCTTAAGTGTCACATGATCTCTCAGAAATCATTCTGATATTCTGAATTATTAGTAGAATTATCAGTTTTGGAAACAGTTGTGCCGCCAATGCTTTTTTTTTTTTTTTTTTTACTGACCCCAAACTTTTGAACGGTACTGTATATATATATATATATATATATATATATATATATATATATATATATATATATATATATACATAATTTCTAATATTATTGATAATAATAATAAATAAAAAAAAAACATTACTAATATAATATTTTACCAGAATGTTTCAGAAAAATAGAATACTGTTATATAATATAGACAAAAATATTATAATATAAAAAATAATGATAATTTCAAATGATTAAATATTACTATAATATTACTGTAATGTTTTACTTAAAAATATATAGAATAAAAAATAAAGAAAATAAAAATATATAATATAAACAGACAACACTTATGACAATAATAACAGTTATTATTATTACTAAATATAAATGTTAAAAACTAATTACATTTATAATATACTGTAATATAAAAAAAAATCAAGTATTCAAGAAAAATAAAATATACTACTAATAATACTAATATATCATTAGTATAATATTATTAATAATAATGATAAATATCTTAAAAACAAAACAGTACTAATATAATATTTTACTGTAAAATAAAAATTGAGTATTTTGGAAAAATAGAATACCGTTATATAATATAATAATGACAAAAATATAATAATATAAATGATAATTACAAATTTATTAAATATTACTATAATGTTACTGTACTATTTTACTTTAAAATAAAATGTAATAAAACAGAAAATAAAAAAGAAATATATTATATATAAATTATATAAAATTATATAATAGATAAATGATATAAAAAATAATGATAATTTAAAATTATGAAACATTACTATAATATTACTGTAATACTTAAAAAAAATATATAATATATATATTTAAAACAAAACTTATGACAATAATAATAATACTTATTACTAAATAAAAATGTAAAAAACTAAATATTACATTTATACTATTTTACTGTAAAATAAAAAAATCAAGTATTTAAGAAAAATAAAATACACTACTACTACTACTACATTATTATCATCATCATATTAATAATAATGATAAATCTAATATAAACATTACTAATATAATATTTTACTGTAAAATAAAAATTTAGCATTTCAGAAAAATAGAATACTGTTATATAATATAATATTTTAAAATAAAACATAAGAAAACAGAAAAGAAGAAAAGAAAAAATAAATACACAATACAAAAATGACAAAAAATTATGACAATAATAATAATAATAATTATTATTATTATTATTATCATTATTATATATGAAAAATTACATCTTTAATATTTTACAGTAAAATAAAAAAATCAAGTATTCAAGAAAAAGAAAATATATTATCATTATTATTATTATTATTATTATTATTCAGCACAACTGTAAAATTACAATACTAATATTTTTGGCTGTCTTAAATTGTTCCTTTTCAAATGTTCAACCACCAACCTTTTATTTTTAGGGAAAAGCCCTTTAAGCTTTTCTTATGTTGACAACAGTCGGTTCATAAGCGATTCATATCCTGATTTCAGTGTTATATTGATGAAATCATGCAACGCTAGCATTAACAGCGTGACAATGATTTTTCAAACGCAGCGAAACGCTGAAGGTCACACCGCTCAGCCTTCACTAGCACTTGTGTTTTGGACAAAACTGTGCATGACATTTACATTCAGAAATGTCTACACAAAATGACTGACCTTTTTTTTGAAGCAACGCAAAAAGACAACAGTATAAAACAATCAGATGTGGTCATGCTACATCATTAAAAAACTGTTATGAAGTAAAATAAGTGAACATCAGCATCTCTGCAGGTCTGTGATTAATGCTGCTTTAGCTAAAGACTGCTGGAGCGACGTGAAACACAAGTGTGCGTACGAGAGGTCGCTCATTAAATAAGCGCCGGGGGTCCATTAACTCCACGTGAAGGAGCTTTAGTTAACCTAACATTCAATAAGAAAGTCAATGCTGATATATGACTGACAGCTCAGAGACGCCGCTGTGTACGGCTGTGATAAGAGGGTCTGCGTGCTAAAATACACTCAAGTAACCACACAATAAAGCTCATTATATTCATCCCTTCTCCAGTCTCATTCAATCAAACACAAGCACACATCCAGAGATTTCTATTAAAAAGAAAACGGGCCGCATTTGTCTAAAGTGTCAGAATATAAATTAGAATTGGATATTAGCGTCTGCGGCGCGAAAACCTGCTTCGGTGAACAAACGCCACATCTGCATAACAATGAGACGCCGCTCGTGTTTTGATCCCACACCATCATAATCATCATGGAATTTTTTTTTCAATTCAAAAAATTCTCCCTTGGGGGAATTCCATTATACTTGGAATTCCATGTCCTCGCTTTTGGAATGCCTCGGAATGCTGGGAAATTTAATTTTGCCATCTAAATTGGATCTGGATGTGTGCTGTCCTGCTTTGGAAGTGGATGTGATGGGCAAGATGCGATTTCAGACCTGAACGGAGCGCTAGCCTGCGGCACTACGCAATAATCGCCTTAAAAATGGCGGCTGTCTGGACTGAGGGGGATTCAATTTTAGGAGAAACCCCAACAGTTAGATGGTTTGAAAAGACCTTCCAGAAACATCCACAACTGTTGGAAACCTTTCAGTGTTAAACAGAAATATAAGCACATTTTGTTAGTAATGTGTCTGAGCACTTCACCCCGATGGTACAGTGAAATTAAATTAGGCCAATTAAAGATAGAATCAATTAAATTACTAATTTAAATGGTTCTTCCTCTGTTTTTTATCTGCTTAAATTATCTTATCACAAAGCATAAGACCATACAAAAATCTTAATATGTGGGAACTCAGGGAACACAAGGAACTCAGATATGTTCAAAAATACATTAAATTAAATTGACCGGGATTGTTTCAGTGAATAAAATGTTTGATAGGTTACTACTGCCATGCTTCTTAGCTGGTCTTATTATTGGAAATAAAATAAAATAAAATAAAATAGTTTTATGTGTAGGGTTACGTGTTGTGACAAATAAAACAATTTCAAATGTAGGAGTATGTTTATTTTAATAAAACCAAAACAAAACAATTTTATATGTACAAGTATGTATTTTTCAAATTAATATAAAATAAAACCGTTTCATATGTAGAGGTTTTTTTGTTTTTTTCAAATGAAAAATTATTTTTAAAAAGTAAAATAAAACACTTTTAATGTGTAGGGTTACATGTTAGCCTGGTCTTACCATACCCTCGTACTTATTTCGTACAGAGGGTCTGGACATGCGTAATTGAGAACCGATTCAAGGCGGGAGGCGTGAACTCTGCTGAAGTTCGAAACGATTGGATCTGATTTTACCCAATCGCTAACATTTGGTCGTGACGTATGTAATGCGCCGAACTGTTAGTGAAAGCAAGCACGACATCTTTTCTGGAAATAAAATGTTCCAAACACTCCTCTTGCTCCGACTTTAATTTCGGGATATTTGGGTGCCTAGCCAAAACGGATTGAATGGCTTCCTTTACGCCTGTTTCACACATACTCCGTCTGCAGTGCGTATGCAGTCCGTATGTGGTGCAGAAGCAGCACGGACTGCGTTTGCAGTCAGCAACTGATCCGTGGCTGTTTACCACAAACACAACATTAATCCGTTATTTTGATTTCAAATACAAACGTGCAGCATTTCAGCATTGTGATCCTCTTTTATCACAGCACGCTAATACAATCGTTCATAGATTTATTCACGTTTAAATTCAATAAATACAAACGACGTATTATTTAATGCACGTTCACTTCTAGATTTGTATATTAAGTTGATCAAGCAAGTTGCAACACTTTTAAACACCGCATATAGCTTCCCTTTCTTATTGAAAATGGGCTACCACAAATAATTTGAATTAAAACTTAACACAGACAGAAACAGTCAGCTATTGTGTCTTTCTTTGCATTAAATCTTTATTAAAAGCAATCCCGCGGGTCTTAAAGAACTTTTCTTTTCTACATCCACAAGTACATTTATTATGTTGACTTGTTTATTTAAAAGTACACCTTTCCTTGTTTTAAACCTAGCCAAAAACCACGTGAAAGTAGACTATATTTATGTGCATTTATGGTGTTATCACTACATTTCGGTGTCAATCCATGCTCATTTTTACACAAACAATGCGCTGTCACTTTAATTCAGTGCATGCAGCACAGCAAAAAATAGACTCGGTGCGGAAACGACCGATGTACCGCTGCGAACGCACCGCTTCTGGAACGCACTGCAGGACCGCAAGCGCATGCAGTGTGAATGCTCTAATCCGTTAACATGGGTGCGGAAAAAATACGCACCGCATACGCACTGCAAACGGAGTATGTGTGAAACAGGCGTTAGTTGCGTCTGCGCCGCCATTGCGAAACTACAACCAGCTAACTTAGAGACTACAATGCTAATGCAACGCATTTTGCTTGACGTCATCGTTAACACCCCTCCTCCTGTTCGCTGATCGGCCCGGTAGGAATTCTACCGGAGGAATCGGGTCCAACGAGATCGTTCCCAGACGTACCCTGCAGGGAAATGACAGTTGAGTGGAAGCTTACGGATGGCTACGGCCAGGCTAGTTACATGTTGTTCAGACGAAAAATACAACTAAATGAAATAAATGAAATAATAAATTAAATTAAATAACTTAATGATTTAATGAGCCATTAAATATCAAATACGATATTTGTCTAATAAGTGGCTGTTGCCAAGTTTGTTGGCCTGTAACATAAAAGAACAACTACAGGCAATGCAAAGGAAATTATATATATGTAAATTACACACACTCTCTCTCTCTCTCTCTATATATATATATATATATATAGAGAGAGAGAGAGAGAGAGAGACATAATTATTACTAGAATAAAATTTTAAGCTCAGCAAAAATACTTAGACTCCATACTACTATCAGAATACTATCAGTCTGAATTCACCGCATGCAACCTACACTCGAAAACGAGTGCATTAATATTTGGTGCTGCCTTTCATCTGACTTCAAACAGACGCGTATCAGTGCTCAGCTCCTCTCAACACAGTTCTTGAAGTTCCTGAAGTTTTAGCGGTTTAAGTGGCATTTTTTCCTGCCGCTGCCTAAGCGTAGTGTGCTCTTTGATTCAGAGCTGTAAGTCTGTATTTGGAGAATAACCGGCTTCCTGTGACCTACATCCACACAATGAGCCATGCCTTCACATTTTCCACACTGTGCTGTGAATACAAGTCATTAAGTTCTGTGTGTTACTCTACAGCATGTTAAACAGATCATATTCCACACTTTTGGAGCATTTTATTATTCTACTCCACTTCTACCAAGGTCTTCCTGCACCAACAGCAAGTATAATGTAGTTTGTATTAACCATGTTCTACCTTTTTTTCTGACTAAGAGTTGGTCATATGTTCATGAGGATGCTACAACCACATGCAAAAACAAGATTTTGTTCTCTCATGTACTTCATGTGTGAGGAGCTTTAGTCTTCAATCACCTCATGAGGAAAACAATGAGTGTGCTGATTGATTCAGGAAGGTTCATTTCAGGAGCTGGTTGGGAGAAAAAGGAAAACAATCTGAAAACTACTAAATGTCATCGTTAATACTTCATCGTAGTTGGGTAGACTTCTGTGGTGAATGGAAACTATTAAATTATATTCCCATCTGTATCAACAGCAAATTAAATCCACAATAGCATCTCTATGACTTTCCAAAAGAGAAAAAAAAAGTTGAGGAACTGATTACGTTGGTGGGCAGCAGCACTAAACAGTTTTCTGAAAAGTAATGAAACACAAAATGAAAACAAAACAAAACCAAACTAAGCAAACTAAAATTACAACTTGTTTTTGTCCATCATTTTTGTTAATTGACAAAGCTGAAAAATAAATAAAATACTGTATAAATATTAGATTACAAATAAAATAAAATAAAATACATATTAGATGGAAAAAAAAAAAAAAAAAAAAAAAAAAACTAAAACCAAAAATAAAATGAAATTAAATGAAAATATTAGAAGAAGCTTAATTGAAAATGAAAAAAAACTGCTTTGGTAGCTAAATAAAAATAAGTAAAGGTTGAAGTTCTAAAATGATTCAAACTAAAACTGAAATAAAATAAAGCTTAATAGATACATATATATAAAAAATGTGGCCAAGCTGAAAAATAAATAAAATACTGTATAAATATTAGATGACAACAAAAAAAATATATTAATGAAAAAAAAAAAAAAAAACGAATAAATAAAATAAAATAAAATAAAATAAAAATATTAGAGGAAAAATGTGAACTTAAGAAACCTAAATGAAAATGAAAAGTGTTGCCTTGGTAACGAAATAAAAATAAGGGGGGGGGGGATTCTCATGCTAAACATGGCCAAAGTTTAAAAACATCATTTAGACGAATGACGGAGAATTTCTTTGCCGAAAATCTTACTTCCGGGTTGGTACGTTTCGCCTGTTTTTTTTTCGATTGTGGCATTAATGACGATCACGTCGGCTAGATCGTAAGAAAGAGAGCGCGCCCATCAACGTGCTTCATTCGGCTGCACTCTGCAAGGGATTCTTTCGGCAATGGAGTTTAGCAAGTGTGTTTGTTGATGAACGTTTCATATAATATAAGATCCCGGTCATGATTCACAACTGCAGATGGTAAGTGAAAGGGCATCAAATGTCTGTGTTTTATTGGCAATCCCAGCGCAAGTGATCGTCGAACTTAGCTCCACCCGCGGCGTGCCTCCAGAAGCTCAGCTTTTTCCGGAGAAAATCGGAAAGCTGTATTTTTCTTTTATAAATATGACAAAACTAAAGACTTTTTGGAGATATTAAGGATACAGCACTACTTTGTAGGTACTCAGGATTAATATGAGATTAGGTGAAACTGTGCATGTTCTGTACCCTTTAAGGCTGAAGTACTAAAATTTATAAAACTAAAACTGAAATAAAATGAGGCTAAATAGAAATAAATAAAAAAAACTACTAAAACTTTTAAATTAATATGAAATGAAAACTGAAAATAAAAGCTCAAATATATTCAAAATATTAACAACACTATAATAGCATATAAATAATATATAATAAAATAACAAATCACAGCTCTTTTCTTCATCAGTTAGGTAGTCTTGTTTTGCATTACAACAATCCTTTAAACAATATAATTTTGCTTACATATTGAATTTTCAATAGTAATTGCAAGAATTTTTCTACCACAGTAGTAAAGGCTTTTGTTTTGATTTAATCTTATAAAATTGTGATAGATTGATGCATAAAAACACCAAATGGGATAAGAAATACACACAGATTTTAACACATGTTCTCTGAAAAACAAGTTTAATATTAATAAGCTTAATATCTAATACAATAGAAGGACATTCATCAAATCCATTTGACATTTGCACTACAGAACAGAGCAGCCAGAACATTCTGTGCAACATCTGACTATCTGATTATCAACATCTGATCTGGGTATTTTGGCCCACAGAAGTCAGTCTTACTTTGTTTTCATTTACAATGACATAATTTGATCATATGTTCCACATCTGCAAGATTAATTGACAAACTACAAGTGTGAATATAAAGTCTGCGTGGAAACGGCAGCTTTATTTAGCTCACGTCTGTCTGCAGAGCTGAACAAAGCCAGACATGCGCTCTCACACACCCACCAGCGGTATGATTAAACACTCCCACACCGCATGTCTCTGTTATTGCCTTCCCGATCTTCACATCAGCACATAATATGAGGAATAAGATTATAATATTGACCGCTTTACCACACGCTTTCACGTCTCCTCTGAGCTGTGATTAACGCTTGTGCACTTAATTGAAAACCCAGACTAGTGTGGTCCACTCCAAATTTAATCCTAAATGAGCAGCACACTGGAAAGAGAATAAAAAACAACCCAAAAAGCCCCTGAGGACAAGGTCAGGGTCTACTGGATCCGTTAAGAAGGAGAAACACAATAGCTCAGTTTCCTAGCATCGATAGCTGACTTCTAAGCAATCCTTAGCAGATGTACTGGCAAATATCTAAACTGTTTTGATATTTTACACACCATTTATTACATATTTCACATATTATATTATTTTATTACAAAATATATAATTATATATTTTAAGATTTCATATGTGGTATCATTTAAAAGAACTATAACTAAACATTTAATATGACTTTAATCATTTGAAAGTGGCAACCATTTATAAATGAAAATGTAATGTGTTATTTATATTTAAAGAGAGAATAAAAAAACACTACGATTTACTAAAATGTAAAACAAGTTCATCAGTTTAACAAAACTAACTTCTACAAAAAGTCAGACCAACTACAAACTAAAACAAATTAAAATGAAAAACAAAAAAATAAATAATATATAACTTTAAATATAAAATAACATTAAAATAATTAAAATTCTATTTTATAATTTTCACTCAAAGTACTAAAATAACTAAAAATGAAATTAAAAAAAGAATAAAAACTGCAGGCATTTATAAAACTCTAAAATTAAAATGACAAAAAGTAATAATAATAACAATAAAATAACATTAAAATAATTTAAAAAATAACACTTATTTCAGCTTTTTTCCCCGCATTTTCACTCGAAGAGCTAAAATAACTAAAAACGAAATTAAAAAAAGGAATAAAAACTGCAGGCATTTATAAAAAAAACCCTCTAAAATTAAAATGACAAAATAATTATAAATAAAATAACAATAAAATACAACAAAATAACTAAAATATAACTAAAATACTTAACTCTTATTTTAGCTATTTTTTTCTCATTTTCACTCAAAGTACTAAAATAACTAAAAGGCATTTATAAAAAAAAAAACTCTAAAAATTAAAATGACAAAAAAAGAATAAAATAACATTAAAATAACTAAAAAACAACTCTTATTTCAGCTATTTTTTCTAATTTTCACTCAAAGTACTAAAATAAGTAAAATGAAATAAAAATGAATAAAAACTGCAGGCAAAAATAAATAAATAAATAAAATAATAATAATAAAAATAAATAAATAAATAATAATAATATTTTTTTTTTTTATATACTGCATTCCTGGGTACTCAAAGCTCTTTACATTTTACAAAGCAGGGAAATCTCCTCATCCATCACCAAAAAAATGCAAGTGAAAACAGAAAATATACAAAAACTGATTCAAAACATCAAAAGTTATAACAATTGACAGTGAAATGTAAAATGCATAATAAAGTACATGAAAAACTCATATGTGTATGCAAATATTGGGTAAAATGGTACATTATAGTCTATGTTTTTTTTAACCTGAATAAAATAGAGCAATTTTTGCACACATTTTGCCTTAAAATGCTGCGTGTGTAGCTCACTAGGTTCTGGAAAAGAGCGAACGGAAACAAAATGAAACCCGTGCAATATTGAGGCAGAGGTTACGACGGCACTGAGGGCGATAATACGAGCCTCAACCCCCCAAACTCATATATAAGTCATGAAGAGAGACCCTTAAGTGCCGTTTGCTTCCCTCACGTGATTTGTCGCGGATACCTGATGGTGACGGATTGGTGTGTGTGTGTGTGTGTGATGGGGGTTTCATGAGGAAGTATGCAGACATCAGCAACACTAAAAATCACATCAGGTTTCTCCATCCAGTTTCATCCATTTTTCACAGCACACACACTAAGATTTCTATCTGTCACCTGCATTTACACACATGCCCTCTAACTGTTGTCTCCTCCAGGCGGTTTGCATTGAAGAGGGTAAACTGGACAAGGCCCCAGGTGCACGTTTTATCTGCTTTGACGCACACACACTTAAAAAAAGGTCTCGACTGCCACTGTGTAGCTGAAGATGTTGATAATAAGTCACAGAAATCCTCCGCTGCAGGTCAAACTCATCTCTGCCCTTGAATCCAGAAGACAATGAGAGTTTGCAAGCATTTCGTCTGCGTTATGCTGTGAATTTCTAGGCAACGTACACATGCATGGGTGGATTTACAGACAAGACTGTTTAGATCACTAGTCATTGATGCAATTTGAAAAATATGCAATTCGCATTTGGCTAGAATGATGAAAAAAAATAAAAGGAATAAAACATTCTAAATTTCAAATGACAAAATAAATTATGAATAAAATAACAATAAAATAATATTAAAATAACTAAAAAAACAACTCATATTTCAGCTATTTTTTTTCCTCATTTTCACTCGAAGAACTAAAATAACTAAAAATGAAATAAAAAAAGAATAAAAACTGCAGGCATTTATAAAAAAAACTCTAAAATTAAAATGACAAATAATAATAATAATAATAATAATAATAATAATAAAATAACTAAAAAAACAGAACTCTTATTTCAGCTATTTTTTTCTCATTTTCACTCGAATACTAAAATAACTAAAAATGAAATAAAAAAGAATAAAAACTGCAGGCATTTACCAAAAAAAAATCTAAAATTAAAATGACAAAAAAACAATAAAATAACATTAAAATAAGCATTCTGTCTGCGTTATGTTGTGAATTTCTAAGCAACGTACACATGCATGGGTGGATTTACAAACAAGACTGTTTAGATCACTAGTCATAGAATGAAGAAAAACAAAACACCAAAGGAAAGACTGATTCCTTTGCTCACATTTATTGATCGAATTAGCCAACAGCCACTTCTGTTCTGCGAGGGAAATGAGTTTCTGTATCTCAGCATCTGCAGCACATCAATGATAAGCTGCCGTTTGGGACTAAAGGTCTCTTTGGTGCTAACAAAGTGTTTTGGTTATTGACTAGCAGCATCAAACTGAGAATTTGTCCATCTGCAACTGCTGTAATAAATCCTTCGCAAGCCGAACACTCAGTGGAGAAATTAACAAAATGGCAAATCAATTCATGCTTGACATTTAAAAAGAGTATAAGGTGTGGAGTCATGGAAAACTACGGAAGCCCGTTCTGCCACTGAATAAAAAAATAAAAAAGGTAATTGCGAGTTATCATCTCGTAATTCTGACTTTTTTTCTCACAATTGTGTCATACAAACTCACAATTCTGACTTTTTTTAATTAATGGATATACACTCACAATTGCCAGTTATAAAGTCAGAATTGTATCACATGAACTCGCAATTCTGACTTTTTTTTTTTCCTCAGAACTACGAGTTTATAACTTGCAATTATGACTTTATAACATGCAATTGCGAGTTAAGTCAGAATTGTGAGATATAAACTTGCAATTCTGAGAACATAGTCTTTTTTCCCTCTAAAAACTTGGACTTTATAACTCACAGTTGCGAGTTTATATCTCACAATTTTAAGAAATTAAGTCAGAATTGCAAGATTAAAACTCACAATTCTGACTTTTTTTAGAATTGCGTGATATAAACTTGCAATTTTGAGAAATAAAGCCATTACAACTTCCAATTCTGACTTTATAACACGCAATTGTGATACTTTATACTTTTTAACATGCAAAAGTCAGAATGTATGTGCGTGTGCGTGTGTATATATATATATATATATATATATATATATATATATATTCTTTATTTATGCATTCACCATCACATACTACCGTTTGGGTTGGTAAGATTTATTTATGTTAAGAAGTCTCTCCTGCTCACTAAGCCTGCATTTATTTGATCAAAAATACATTCAAAATAATGAAATATTATTGTTATTTGAAATAGCTGTTTTCTATGTGAATATATTGTAAAATGCTATTTATTCCTGTGACCAAAGCTGCATTTTTAGCATCATTAGTCCAGTCTTCAGTGTCACGTGATCCTTCAGAAATCATTTTAATATGCTGATCTGCTGTTTAAGAAACATTTCTGATTATTATCAGTGTTAAAAAAAAGTTGTGCTGCTTCATATTCTTGTTTTGGAAACCCATGATACATGTTTTTTGGCATCCTTAAATGAATAGAAAGTTCAAAAGAAATAGAAATCTTTTGTAACACTGCAAATTTCTTTGATGTCACTTTTGATCAATTTAATGCATCCTTGATTAAAAGCATTAACTTCTTTAAAAAATAAAACACACAACAACAAAAAGACTGGTGTGACTTTTGAAAAGCTCCAAACCAGTACCTGACTGTAAACAGGCTTCATTTTCATGAGTTTTCCCCCCTGAGCCCTTAAAACCTTGTTGTAGTCCGTGTTATGATAATGAAGCATGACCCCATCAGTGAGGAATAATTCAAAAGCAGCGAGCACAGCAGATCTTTAATGCAGTTATTAGCCATGTCCTTGCCACATACCGCTCGTAATCGCATGCTAATATAAAGCAAATACCAGGGTCACCGTTTAAATAATGAGTAACCTACAGGCTGATCTTTTAAAGTAATTTTTTTTTTTTCAAATAAATGCTGTTCTTTTGAAATTTTCTGAACTTTTTTTCTTCATCTGTGAATCTAGAAAAACACAACATAGGCCTATCACAGTTATTCAACTGTTTTTAACATAATCAGAAATGTTTCATAATTCTGCAAATCAGCATATTTGAATGATGAAGACTGGAGTAATGATGCAACATTCTAAAACATTCAGCTTTGATCACAGAAATAAATTACATTTTACAATATATTCACATAGAAAACACTTATTTTAAATTGTAATAATATTTCACTATTTTATTGTATTTTTGATCAAATAAATGCAGCCTTGGTGAGCAGAAGAGACTTCTATCAAAAACATTTAAAAAAGGCAGCGGCTATTTGCACTAAGTGAAAATAGCATATTTTCTCAACAATAAATGCTATTTACACTAAGTGCAAATAGCAATGGGTTCTATTTACACTTAAGGACTTTCTGCCATTTATAATACTTATTGCAAACAGATGCAAGTATTACTATTGTATAATATTAAAACAGTATTCAGTAATTATGCATTGAGTGTAAATTATCGTTTCAATTCAATTTATTAAATGGATGCAGCCTAAGTGGGACAATAAGCCCTCCCCTTCACCTACCCTAACCCTAACCGATACTTTATTTTACAATTTTCAATTATTTCCTTAATTTATAAATTAATTATAAATATTATTAAAATTATAAATATTTTTTATTGAAAATTAATGCTTTTCCGATATTATATGAGATTTAAAAAGGATGAAAAAAAGCTGGCCACCAGGCGGAATCGAACTCGGGTCGTCCGTGTTGAAAAGACTTATCCGCACGCTTTAACCTCTTCGCCACTGTATCTGATGAGTAACAGCGACCTTTTGTACTGTTGACTAGATCCATTACACATTGGTGGGCGGAGTTAGTGTAAATAGCCACTGCCAACAAGGCGGGCTATTTGCACTTAGTGTAAATAGACACTCCGTTAAAAAAAAAGGTTGAGTTTCTGTCGCTAAATCTCTTCTCAGACAGCAATGATGGGACAAAAATCAGTTCTTCTCACCAAATCTCACTTGGATTTACACTAAACACACATCCACTCTCACACAGATGTTCTAAATACACATGCAAACACCATAATCATAAGACTTCATCATAATCTAGAACTGCACAGAAATCTCTGAATAATTGCTGCTTCATCAACACAATTACAGAGTGCAGCTGCGACTCCTGCGTTAGATATTAAGCATGCAAAAGGTGCAGTCATCAGATTATCACATGTATTTCACAGCGGGTCAGTAATTGGGTCTAGTTTCTTGTTCAGGAACGGGGGATGTATTTGCCGTCTAATCCCATCACCCCCAAACCGACCCAAGACCCCGACGGCTTCAAGCGCACATAAGCCCTTAATCTCGTCATGCGTTTCATACAGCACTACAAACTCCACGCCCGACATCGCCTCACATTGAGAGGCTAATATCACTTTCACAGCAGGATACAGAAGATATTTATGGAAGTGGCCTAAAGCTTTGACAAACACACACATACTACATGCGCACAAATTCACTACACAGAGAAATTAAATCAATTTTTAATCAATATATATGACCCTTGACCACAAAACTATTCATAAGGATCAATTTCTGGAAAGCTAAAAGCTGAATTCCATTAAGAGTTTCCATTGATGTATGGTTTGTTAGGATAGGACAATATTTGGCGAAGATAGATACCATTTGAAAATCTGGAATCTGAGGGTGAAAAAAGCTAAATATTGAGAAAAATCACCTTTAAAGTTGAAGATGAAGTTCTTAGCAATGCATATTATTAATCAGAAAGTAAGGAAATTTACAAAATATCTTCTTGGAACGTGATCTTTACTTAATATCCTAATGATTTTTGGCCCAAGTATGACCCATGCAATGTATTTTTGATGTATTGTTGAATGTACTTACGACTGACCGATTTGTATAAGAAATGCATTAAAATAAAATGCATATTATAATCATTCATTACACTATGGAAGCTTGTTTCTGGAACAAAATGAAAAAAGTAATTGCAACTTCAAAATTCAGTCTTTTTTTTTTTTGCAAAAAAATATCTGAATTGTGATATATAAAGTTAGAAATTCTGACTTTTCTTAAAATTGCAATAAAAAGTGAGATAAAAAGTTGCAGTTACCTTTTTTATTGTTTCATCTAATGGCAGAAACAAGCTTCAATTTTTACCACCTTATGAATAAATAATTACCTATTTAACAGATACTTATCCAAAGTGTCTTAAAGAACTAACATGTTCAAGTTCCTCTTAATGACAACATGAAATGCTGTTTGTACACCTGTTTTTCAATGTGACATGTTAAATGAGAAAATACAGGGCAAAAATGTTTTAAAACATGGATAATATACCAAAATGGACACGGAGTAAAAGAAAAGGGATTTAGGAAAGCCGTTGCAGAGGTAGAGCAAGTTGATTAAAACTATAAAAACAAGCCAATGAATTGTGAAAAAAATAAGATCAGAAATGTGTCAGTTGTAATTTCACATTGACACAATGGTGATCATCATCACAGAGGTAAACTTGGATAACAAATCACATAATGATGTAATAATGTGACTCATTTAAGCAATAAAGTATGGGAAGTGTTATATTTTGAATATAATACCCTGATTAATGTGTCATGGAGCAAAGCACAATCTTCCTAACCTTATTTTCATAAAACAGTTAATAAAGGCTAAATACTCAACAGTCAGTTCTAGAAGTAATTTTTTTTCTATAGACTTGATTTTTAACAATAACATAAATCTTTAAAGACAGACCTATTATGATCTCAAAGGTTGTTAATTAATGGTGTATTCTTTTGCTGAAACCATCAGTTTACAACATTATTTCAACTTATTTTCTAAATAAGCATGCTTAATAGCAGAATTGTGATGTAAAACTACACTACCCATGATTCTGCAAAGAAACCAATCAGTTGCTTTTAAATATTAAATATAAGAATTTATATACTTAAGTATTTAAATGCAATAAAAGTAAAACATATAGTATATATAAGTTGATTATATTATTCGCAGTTCTTCACGGTATTCTAGTTCTTTCTCTCAGTAATGTCATTAAGTTTTGTATCTTTGCCCTTTTGTCTGATTTTCAAAAGCTTCTTTGTTTCAAATCAAAGTTTGTGGCTTAGAACTCTTCAACAAAGACTTATTAAAATAGCTATGGGGTAAGAAATTAATGAGATACACGTCACTTGAAAGTGGACAGACCCTGTTGCACTCTGTTAAAACATTATTACAAACAAATACATGAAGTGCCAACCTCCACTAGAAGATCTAGTCCTTATAGTAAGGGATTCCCACAGACAGATGGGTCCTCAGTATGTGCAGACACACATTCGGTGCATTATGCTTAAGCAGCAGACCCCAAATGAACCATAATAAAATAAAACCGCATAAATAGCTCCATTAACACAGCGGGGTGTCATCAGCTCTCAGTGGATCAGCTGACCTCGCGTCTGTAACACCAACAGAGCTGTCAAAAAATGCTGTCCGCTCTATCACGGTCAAATGGTAACTGCTGATGCATTTACATTCATAATGCTGAAGAGGTTTTTGGTCAACCTCTCCTCCAACATTTGAGGGATTGTGATTTGATTGCTTAATAAACTTAAGCATATCAATGATGCAATACAAATGCTGATTGATGCCAGAGAACGGATAATGTGTGGACTTTCTCTCCCATTTAGCAACCAGTTTTGGTCATTTTCCACTTAAGAGGAAACTGATGTTGTATGTGCATGACTAGATAAAGATAATCCCATTTTTCACAGTGGTAAAAGATGAATACAGACTCAGTGTAAAGGACTGTCCCTCATCATCTCCAGAGCAGAGACAAAGACAGAGACAAGCCTAGAGGCCTTCAAATTCCACTGCCAGTTTTAATTACACACACAAGGGAAAGTGATTTCCATTTCCCAGCAGACAGACATGTGTTCTTCAGCTGCAGTACATCAGAGAGCACCATATTAATTCATCTGTTCAATTCAAATGAATTTCATGGTGCAACTCACAATGGCTCTTTCATCAAGTCAGTAGTGAATTTATGTGTTTCTAACCAGTGTCACCAGTCATTATGCCAAAAATCATTAGGATATTAAGTAAAGTTCATGTTTCATGAAGATATTTCGTAAATATCCTACCGTAAATATATAAAAACTTAATTTTTGTTTAGAAATATTCATTGTTAAGACCTTTATTTAGACAACTTTCTAGGTGATTTTCTCAATATTTCGATTTTTTTGCACCCTCAGATTTCAGATTTTCAAACAGTTGTATCTTGGGCAAATATTGTCCTATCCTAACAAACCATATATTAATTGAAAGCTTTTTTATTCTTCATCAGCTTTCAGATGATGTATCAATTTAAAAAAATGTACCTTTGTGACTGGTTTGTGGTACAGGGTCACATATATATAAACCAAAGTACTATTGTAAGTAAATGTGACCCTGGTCCACAAAACCAGTCATAAGTCGCTGGGGTATATTTGTAGCAATAGCTAAAAATACAGATTTTTCTTTTATGCCAAAAAATCATTAGGATATTAAGTAAAGATAGTAGATATTTTGTAAATTTCCTAACGAAAATATATCAAAACTTAATTTTGGTAAGTAATATGCATTGCTAAGAACTTCATTTGGACAACTTTAAAGGTGATTTTCTCAACATTTTAATTTTATTGCACCCTCAGATTCCAGATTTCTTTCCAGAAATAGCTGTATCTCGGCCAAATATTGTCCTATTACAACAAACCATACATAAATGGAAAGCTTATTTATTCAGCTTTCAGACGATGTAAACATTGTGATCACAAATCTTGTTTTTTAAGTTATTATTCAAATAAAAAAAGTAAATAAAAAAATCAAGTGTCACAAAATTAAATACAAGCGACAGAACAAAAAAAAAAAAGGAAACAAAAACATAAATGATAAAATATAAACAAATACATTTAGATTTTTTCCAGATTTTTTCCCTGAAATATTACTGAAAAAAAAATTACATTACAAATTGATCATCAAACTCTGTTGTCCACGTTGCAAATAAACAACAAATAAATAAACAAACAAACACAAACATATATACATAAATATATATATATATATATATATATATATACACACACACACAAAACACATTTGTAAAGTAATTGATTTCAAATTTTCAAGTTGTAATTGTTTAAGTAAACAAAGCAAATACAAGTCACAAAATACAAGCCACAGAACAAAAAAAAATAAATAATTTTTTTTTCAGGTATTAAGTTAAAATTAAGTCATCAGAAATGATCCCAACCTAATCAGTGACCATCTGCATCCTCCCCATGTCTCTGACTGGTAAAATTCCCCTTGAGAAATTGATTATTAGTGATTACCTTCATGTGTCTGAGAGTGAAATGTCACACAAACACCCCAAAGGACGAGAGTGAACACAGTGAATGCAGTCAATACAGATGTGTGTCTGTCTGAGTGCCAATGTGAGCAGTGTTTACAGAATACTAATGCATTGTGGGAGTCCCAGCAGCACAGTCTGGACTGATGAGGGGTTAAACGAGCCGCTAATGAGCCAAATCAGAAAGTGAGAGACAAAATGAGACAAAAGGCATGAGGTGTTTTCACATATACAGTATTTTTGTGTTAAAAACAGCTCTGGAAATTTGCTGTAATGTGTCGCTATAATGAACCAAGAACAATGTAACAGCTGGTTTTGCCATCACTTCACACAGTAAATTAACACTATAAAGCTGTAAGCTTATATAAACCGAGCAAACATGCAATTTAATGCAGATATATGTGACTCTGGACCACTAACCAGTCATAAGGGTCCATTTTTCGAAAATTGAGATTTATACATCATCTGAAAGCTGAATAAATAAGCTTTCCTTTCATGTATGGTTTGTTAGGTTCGGACAATATTTGGTCGATATACAACTATTTGAAAATCTGAGGGTGGAAAAAAAATCTAAATATAGAGAAAATCACCTTTAAAGTTGTCCAAATTAAGTTCTTAGCAATGCATATTACTTATCAAAAATTGTGTTTTGATACATTTACGGTAGGAAATTTACAAAATATCGTCATGGAACATGATCTTTACTTAATATCCTAATGATTTTTGGCATAAAAGAAAAATCACTCATTTTGACCCATACAATGCATTTTTGACCATTGCTACAAAACCCAAGCGACTTATGACTGGTTTTGTGGTCCAGGGTCACGTATGTAAATCAATGAGATCTTTAAAACAGTATAGCAGATACTTGCATAAAAAAATTATATAAATATCAATGCCCACTCTATATGTCCAAGAATATGTCAGATTGAGATGATCTAAATATACAATGCAATCCAATGATGATTGAGAGATGTGAGATGTTTTGAAGGCTTGGGAAGATCATTCCTCCACTGATGAACAGTGAAAGTAAAGCTTCTAGAAACAAACGTTCCTCAAAAGATCCTGATGATCAGATTTGTGACACTAATTTTTCTAAAAAATGATTAATGGAGAATCAAGTAAAGGGATTTGTGTATCACATACCATACCGTTGGATTAACAGGGTTAAAACTAAACGGGGTCTGTGTGAATAACTCTACAAATGAGTAAAATGTTAACCACTTAATCTTATCCAACAGGCTGCACACCTCTGATTAATAATCACTGACAACAGAAAGAAAGCGAGCCAGCACTGTGCTAACCAATAGACACAATCTACGAAACACATTATGCACACTAATCTGAGGGGAAAACGGTGGAGGAAAACAACAGATCTGATCTGCTCTGGTAAGATCTCCAGACCCTTCACATGATCTCACTGCAGCCATAACAGATCAGATCAATGGGAGTCCTTGTGAACTTTCACCCCATCACCCACCAATCAGCTTTAATTAGCCACAGGGGAGCTGACCAATGACATTTGATGATGCTAAATTAAGACTCCAGTACACTACATACCTGTGCAGTATATACTGCATACAGCTCATGATTTATATTTACATATTAGAATGATTTCTGAAGGATCATGGGACACTGAAGACTAAAGTAATGATTCTAAAAATTCAGCTTTGAAATCACAAGAATAAATTGCAATTTAAAATATATTCAAATAGAAAAATAGTTATTTTAAATAGTTTTTGCTGTACTGTGGATCAAATAAATGCAGGCTTTGTGAGCAGAAGAGATTTCTTTAAAAAACATTAAAAATCGTACTGTTCAAAAAAATTACTGGTAGTGTGTAAAAAAAAAAATAGTATGCATTTTATTTTCATTTTGTATTATTTTATTTTATTAATTTTGCTCATCCGTCCATGTCCAAAGAGGTTAGCTACAGTGTCATGGGCTGTAGACATCTTGATGATATTGCGTACAGTGGACACAGGAACATTAAGATCTCTGGAAATGGACTTGTATCCTTGAGATTGTCCATGTTTTTCCACAATGCTTTCTCTCAAATCCACAGACAACTCTTTACATTTCTTTCTTTTCTCCATGCTCAATGTGACACACAACACAAAGGTTGAGTCAACTTTTCTCCATTTTAACTGGTTGCAAGTGTGATTACTATATTGTCCACACCTGTTACTTGCCACAGGTGTGTCTAAATACAAATGACAGAAGCATCACATGCTTGAAAAGCAATTATTTCTTTCAGTGTTGAAAAGGTGCCAATAATTTTGTCCAGTTTATTTTTTGAGTTCTGTGTGAAATTTGAAGTTTGACACTCTTCTCTGTTTTTTTTTTTTGTGTGTGTTGTTCCAGTTCAAACAAAAACAGCATGTGAATACCAAAACATTTGCAACTGGAACAATTTTCTGACAGAATTGCAAGGGTGCCGATATTTTTGGCCATGACTGTAAGTCTCACAAACCATATTGACTGTAATTTCATATGTGGCAATGTAGGTTATCTGAATATGTCAGGAATACACACTGCAAAAATAGAAGCATGTTGTAAAGTATTTCAAACACACCCAAGGACAAGGCAGCTGCTGCGAGACCTTGACACTAAAGTCAGACCAGAATTAATATCCAAGGACGGTCAGAGACAGGACGCATTTTTCAGAGGACAAGATCTGTCGCTGATCCTGTTTTCCTAATGTTATTCATCGTTCGATATGAATGTGTGTGTGCTGGTCAGGGTGTTGCTGTCTAGAAAGGATACTGAAGGCTTCTGTAAAGGTCAGAGTTCAGGAATAAAGCAAATGAGAGTGACAAACACAAAAGGTCAGCTGATCCATCATCGACACGCCCCCTTCACAGCCACACCATAAGACACGCCCCCTTCCACGAATGTTATTAAATCAGGTTCATAAGTCAAGATTTAGAGAGCATGTGTGACTACTACAATAGTATCTCAATAATACTAAAATAACACTTGAAGTTGATCCGCCAAAATAAAACCTTCAACACTAAAAAAAAAAAAAAAAACAGAAGCGTGAGACAAAAAGTCAAAATTACCTTTTTTTATCTTGAGGCAGAAACAGTTTGGTTATGGTGCACACACCACATCATCACCTAAAACGTTTGCAATATGGTTGTCACTCCAAGTAACTGAACTCTGTTATACAGAATAAGATTATATACTCAGAAGAAACGTGACAACCGCATTTGGCCAGACACACAAGCACACACTCATAAGCTTAGTGCCACTTCATTCCTTCACGCTGATCAAAGCATTTCCACCTATCGAACGTGATGTTTTCAACTAAACAAAAACATCATGTCAGACGTTTCAGACGCCTGCATGACAGAAAAGAGAGAGAGACAGACAGAGCCAGAGAAGAGTCATTAATATTCATACCGCTGCATTCTGATGCGGGACGTAAATAAATAAATAATGCTGCCAGTCCTTTGATCTTTTCTGAAAAGTATTAGGCTGTGTGAATTTTACAATAACAAGATGAGCTCACAGTGTATAATGAGTGCGTGTGGGTGCAATAGGGTATCAGCAACTCACAATATGATATAATACACATAGCAACACACATGCATCAATGCATCGTAATGTCATAATTGGATCACAACTGAAACTGCATAAAAAATGTAAGGGAGACTCAGAGTAACCGCAATATTTTGCATAATGAAAACGAGGCCTATTTTAGGATGGTTATTATTATTATTTTTTTTTTTTTTGCATTGTGAACTTATATTCATGACTTTTCCTCTTACATTGCATTTACAATAATGCAAAAAATAAATTAATAAAACTAACAGATATTAATAAGAAAAAAACTCAACCGATGAGACATTTTTAAAGTAAAATAAGTAAATAAATGTAATTTTAAATAAAAATATAATAATAAAAAAAAAAATCAGTGCAACAAATTCGGGATGTATTAGACATGAATATGCACACATATTTAGACTTTACACTTTAATCTGGACTACAACATGCCCTAGATATTGTTTAAAAGTGTTTTGATTCGTTATTGTTTAATCAAACTTGAACATTAGTTAAGATTAGTCAATTCATTAGTTAACAAACTGCCAATGAAAAATTCTTCTAAACATTCATTAGTCTTAGGTAATTCCAATAATTAATAACAAATTGTTAAAATCAAAGTTTCAACTGTGTTATTTAATGAGCTAACATGAACTATGAGTTTTACTAATAAAGATTAATAACATATGTAGCAAATGTAACTGTTGCTCATTGTGAATATTAATGCATTAACTAAGGTTAACTCATGAGATCTTATTGTAAAGTGATACCTACAATTCGTTTGCACTTTAATCTGTGTAAAACAAAAATAATTGTTATAAGAAAAAAAGTTATTAAACCTGTTATACTGTATTATGACAACACTTCTTTGCAAATAAATTTCAATATCGTGATAATACCGTATACCATGATAAAGGCATTATAAATTAATTGCAACATGAAAATTATAATGGCATATCCCTAGGATGTATATGCAATTGTACTTCATGATTTATGTAAAAATTAAGTTTTTTACAGAATAATAAACATAAGATTTCTGCATTATAATAAAGATAATTTAAAAAGGAAAACAGTTTAGTTTTTATAAAAATAAATGTCATAGTCATGATGACAGTTCCCTAAATAGTCATTGTCTTTTTGTATTTTGTTCATTTGATTTTGGAATGAAACTGGGCCATATTTTAGTATCACTGAGATACTAAAGTTTTTATGAATATTTAGAATCTTTTATGCATTTTCTTTTCTTAATCTGAAGTTTTGATTTTAATGTTTCAGCAATATATAATTTTTTTATTTATTTTTTTATTTTTTTGTAATGTGCCAGGATAGTTTTTTTTTTTTAGGTAAACTATATTGCCTTTTCTCACCTTTATTTATTTTTTTATTATTATTGTTTTAAGTAATCTTTTTTATGGTTTAATTTTAGTCAACTATAACGACCCCTGTTCTTGGCATGTCTGGTTCATCAGAATTCTCTTTGTTTTGCTCTGGATGTGCTTTTAAAGCGTTCTGGGAGAAGATGTTTGGACTCAATTTCAATCTGATGGAAATGTTTCCTTTATTTGTCATCCAGTGCATTCCCAAACGGGACGGCGATGGAGTGGTCTGCAGTCAAAATCAGCTGACACGCGTTCTTTCAAAGCACATCAGAGAGTCGGGTGTGTTCGCTCGGGTCACGCTCACATCTGCTTTGACAGTTCAGCTCCCAAAGTCCCAAAAGCCCCTTTGAGGGGGATCAGAAACGGGGGTAACCACACTCCTTCGGCTTTCTTTGTGTGTGTGTGAGCGGCTGTGGAAGCCACTGAGCTTTGATTGACACAACTCGCTGCCAGACTGAACACACTCACAGCAGCACAGAGCTCTGACTGACAGCACAGCAGAACAAGAGAGTGAAAATAACACACACACACACACACACACACACACCTGGATGAAAGCAGGGAGCTGTGAAGCGTCGCTCCACTTTTCTCGCTACTGTCATGCTAGAGAACTGGGTCAATGCAGTTCCTCACTGCAGCAGAAACGCAGCAAAAGAGCCTGAAAACAGCCACTCACACACAAACATGACAATAAGCCAAGTAGCAAAGTCAGCCTAAAACGTGCCACATTAAAAGTGACCCATGTTTAAGGACTGAATCCATTTGGGTTTAGCCAAAAAAACAGGACGAAAGTCTTGAATATCGGTGTAATGGATCGCCTGTCATGTACAGTCCCACAGCACAGACCCAAAATAGCAAGAAACAGCCTATAATAATGTGAGCAGAAACTCAATACGACCTTAAACACGACTCAATACCAACCACTGTCCCGTTCAGATGTCAAATGTGACCCTGGACCACAAAACCAGTCTTAAGTCACTGGGCTACATTTGTAGCAATAGCCAAAAATACATTGTATGGGTCAAAATGATTGATTTTCCTTTTATGCCAAAAATCATTAGGATATTAAATAAAGATATTTTGTAAACTTCCTACTGTAAATATATCAAAACTTAATTTTTGATAAGTAATATGCATTGCTAAGAACTTAGACAACAATTTTCTCAACATTTTGATTTTTTTGCACCCAAATAGTTCTGTCTTTGCCAAATATTGTCCTATCCTAACAAACCAACATCAATGGAAAGCTTATTTATTCAGCTTTTTTATTCAGATGATGTATAAATTTCATTTTCGAAAAACTGACCCTTATGACTTGGTTTTGTGGCCCAGGGTCACAAATGACATTGCACAAAACTAAACTCTGCCTGTCCCATGTGGAAATGAAGATAATGGTGAAGGAAACAACCATCTGCTGGTTTTATAGTGGTTATTTGTTCCCTGGACGTAAACTGAGGTGAAAAAGTCCACCTGTCAAGATCATTCAAGGCCTTTTTAGAAGAAAACTGTTTTCTTGTCATGTCAGACAGAAGGAGCATCTACTAGTTTTTGGAAAAGCCAAAAATCAATCTTCCCCGAGAGCTCCAGCAGAGAAGAAGCACAGTATGGAGAGGAGAATGGAGAATCCGGATCGATATATAAAGGGATTGACACACACACACACACACACACACACACAAACACACACAGCGGCTCCCAGAGGTGTCTTAGAGCTCAGTGCTATTAATCAGATAACATGATTGCTCATGTTCTCAAAGAGCTCCATCCGTTCTGATATTATTGATCTTCTATGAGGGCCAAAGACACAAAAGAAGATTTGGCAGAATTACAGGATATAATGGGCTTTTATCATTACAAACAGGATTTTGTGCTTTTTAAATAAAAGATATCTGTGTACTACGTGGGTGAATCTTGTGAAACCCTGCCAAGAACATGTGCATATTTTACTTCTAAAACTGAAGAAAAGAATACAGTCGATTTTATATTATGGAAATAAAGCCTATTTGTACTCAAAACATCACATTAATACAATATGGACAATATTATAGTTTTTTGTTATTTTGTGTTTTATTTTATTTTTCATTTTGATTTCAATTAGAGTAATTTTGTTGTGTCTTTTGGTCATTTTTATTTTTTAAGTATATTTATGTTTTTCATTAGAGTTTTTAGGTTTAGTTTAATTTAGTGATTTTAGTACTTCAACCAAACTAAACAAAAATGAGAAATATTGCCTTGGCAACTAGTATAAAGATTTAAAAATAAATAAATAAATAATAATAAAAAGTATCAAGTAGTATCAAATTATTAAGTATAATAATTATAATTAAATTATTATTTTATTATATTATAAATTATAATTAAATGCTCTCAGAATTGGTCCAAAGTCAGAGTTGAAAACGTTTTGGAAAAAAAAAAAAAAAAAAAGTGTCTTTTTCCAAAAAAATTGTATGCATGCAAATTGTATACTATCTAAGTTACACATTTCTAATAATTGTGCAGTTAATTCTAATATTGTATTTTCATACAGTTTTGGAATATTTGTCCTCTCCCCTAACTTGTCACTACCGAAACACAGAAATTACTATTTAATTAGAAGAGTTATATTGACCTATTAAGATTTTGCTTACATCTAGATTATAAATATATATTTTTGCTATTTTGTTAACATTTTTTTCAGAGGTCAATCCATAACAATTTCATTTTTAACAATAGTTAAAGTGTAATTTATGAAACTACTTGTATTTTGAATTAAATTTTCTGTGTAACAGGCAAAACGTTGATCATACTGATTTCAAAAATAAGGATTAATTAATTTGAATATACACAATCAAAAATTCAGTTGATGATTCAGTATAATTTATTTTTGACAAAACATCCCATGATTCAGCAGTGACAGTATTTTTACATCACATACTAACACACTTTCAAAACTTACTAAAATACAAAGAAAAATTACATAAATGTACTAAAGTTTTGTTGATTTCCCCAGATATGAGGATTATGTGTTCCCTTTTGTCACTACCGAAACAATAATGACAAGTTTCGGTAGTGAGAATTCTATGAGAAAACACATAAAAAACAAAGATGTCACTACCGAAACTCTACCAAATGTTTTGGTCCCAATCTTCCTCTCAACCCTCAACCCTGGAGCTCCAGCCTTCAGAATTCACAGCCCTTTAAAGGAATAGTTCACCCAAAATTCATTTGCTCACTGTCATGTTGTCAGCACACAAATGGAGGATTTTTGAAGAATGACATTGCAAATTGATCACATCTGTGAAGCATCAAAAGGAACAAAAAAGGATGATAAAAGCCTGTGACTTGGACTACTGTTTTAGTTTTCATGTACTGTATGGTTAGTGTTTGAAAAGACAAATAGTAATATTAATATATAAAAGTAAAATAAAAGAGTAAATAATGACAGAAATGGTGAACTATTTATTTAATTGAAAACATTTAACAAACAAAGTGGAGGAAAAACAACAATAACAAGTGTTGGATAAATGTGTTTTAAGCTCAGTGTGAGAGTCTGTAGTGCGAGACAGGACCGTAGATGTCAGATCTGCTCTCAGTCAGAGATTTACTGTGCTAAAGTGTCACCTTGGCCACCCAGTGCAGACGCTGGGTGTTTGGCAATCTGACAGGTGCTGTGTGTGTGTCGACATGTGAAAATGTGTGCGTGTGTGTTTCATGCCTGGTCTGTTTCAGCATATATTTAACATAAGCAAATGCCCTACAAATCTGTACAGCCCTCTTCTGCAGACATATGCTCAACAGAACAGAACTGGCAGCGATGCATATGGCACACAAAAAAACAAAAGCTGCTGAAAATCACCAGTTCCAATCTGATGGATAGGGAGTTCAATGATGTGGAAAAAGCAGACAGAAACACAGAATCCAGTAATTTACTGTATAATGCAGAATGTCAAGGAATTAGCTAATTATGAATACATAGAGTCACTTTAGAGCATTTCACTATTTCATCAGATGCACTGCAACTGAAAAGGTCTTCACTACAATCCGTTAAAAGTTTGGTTTAACTATATAAAGTTTATCTAATTACTTAAAAGGGGGGTACAGTGGTGTTTCGTATATTCAGTGTTGTTTACAGTGTTAAAGAGATGGATTCTCATGCTAAACATGGCCAAAGTTTAAAAAAGTAATTTGGACAAATAACAGAATTTCTTTGCCGAAAATCTTACTTCCGGGTTGGTAGTTTGGGCAGATTTTTTTTCGATCGTGGCATTAATGACGTAATCTGGTGGTGGAACTCCTTATATGAGCATTTCTCCTGGCAAAGTGCGTCAGCCAGATCGTGAGAAAGAGCTCGCCATCAACATGCTTCATTCGGATGCACTCTGCAAGGGATTCATTCAGGAAGAATGTCTCTAAAGAAGTGTGGTTATGGTTGTAAGGCAAAGATAACTTTGCTCAGCTTCCTGAAGAACCCAGCGTTACGTGAACAGTGGATGCAGTTCCTTTTTCCGGGGCAGCAATGGAGTTTAGCAAGTGTGTGTTTCATATACGAGGACCAGTTCGACACTGGATTTGCACATTGTGTGATACTGAAAGATGGAGCCGTCGCGGCTATAAATAATCCCGGTAATGATTCAGAACTGCAGATGGTAAGTGAAACAACATCAAATGTCTGTTTTATTGGCAATCCTAACGCAAGTGATCGTCAAATTTAGCTCCGCCCACGGCGTGCCTCCAGAAGTTCGTCTTTTTCCTTAGAAAATCGGAAAGCTGTATTTTTCTTTTATAAATATAATAAAACTAAAGATTTCTGGAGATATTAAGGATACATTACTACTCTATAGGTACTCAGGATTAACATGAGATTAGGTGAAACTGTGTATGTTATGTACCCTTTAAACTAGTCGGTGACTACTTGTGGCATCAAATCGATGAATCATGTCTTTTATATCTAAAAAGATTGAGTCAGGAACCACCAGCGTTGTGTCCTTGAGGAACTCACTTAAGTCACTATCTGATTGTATCCGAAATAAGTGCATTCACTTTAGATCTAAATGAACACAGCTACACTCAATTTCAATTTGATAAGTGCTTTGTTAGCCATCCAAAAACTGATTCAGCCCACGACAGACGGGACACACAGCCAAAGACAATATCATTAACATCAGCCTTTTAAGCAAAACGTTTCCAGAGAAGAAATGTGAGAGGAATAAAACAGGATGTGAGGGATGGAGTGACAACACGAGAAATAGCAGACGCAGCATGTAATAAAGTGAAAGATTTAAAGGGGAAGGCAGCAAAACACAGAAAGAGGGTTTTCTTCAAGGACCGCCTGTCTGCGCAGGGGGAAGATTAATAGTCTGAAGACATAACCAAATGTGGTGAGAGAGAAAAAACATATGCGTTTTGTTCACGCGTGTCCTGAGGCGTAACATTAGATGTTCTTACAGTCTCATAACGTCATATCAACCCTCTTAAAACACTTCAAAGCTTTTAACTACGCAGCAGAGCCCATTTCACTACAACAGTGCAACAGAAACATACAAGGGTGCAAAAGACCAGGTTATCAAGCTCCAAAAATGAGAGAAAAAAAATGATGCAAATCACCATAAAAGTTGCTCATGCAACGATTTACTATATTCAAAGTCTTCTTAAGTCATGCAACAGTGTTGTGCAAGGAATAGGGCCAAATGCATGCTTTTATTTGCTGAATCTTTTGTTGAAATCTAATGCTTTCAAAGAACCAATGCCCACAATTATTTATTCTTTGGCTGAAATGTCATTATGATGTATTATGTATTCAAGTGAATCTGCTCCGAATTTCAAAGCTGATTAAACACAGCCTGTTTTAACCACATTGTTTTCTTTATCTTGTTTGTATCTGTACCTATACTTTATCATTTTCTGCTTCTGTTCCTCTCTGTTTGATTCTCTTTGTGCTCCATATTCATATCAAATAACACAAGCATGCATTCAATGACAGACTGTTCATATTTAACATCACACCAGCACCTACAACTCATCATTACACAGAATAAACAAACTTTCAATAACCAAACCTGCCTCTCTTTTGCCCTTTTTCAGTACTGAAATTGAAAATACAATCTGTAGTTCATACCATCTAACCTCTGACTGACAATCTGCTGATGAGAAAGAGCAAAACATTATACATTTTTTATTATAAGAATAGTTCTAAACAATAAGAGTTAATTTACTAACTTTTCTGTCATTCAAAACCATATGAACTTTAGTACAACACAAAAGGAGATGTTAAGCAGAATGCATGGCAAAGCAGACAGTAACCAGGCCGTCAAACTCCAAAAATGAAAAAAAGAAAATTAAGTAAAACCGCTATAAAAGTTGCTCATGCAACCGTTTACTATATTCAAAGTCTTCTAAGGTCATGCAACAGGAACTGAGTCAAATGCATTTGCTCAAAATCATGCCATTTTTTTTTGCTTAAATCTAAAAAAAATATGTGCAACAACATATTCATTTACATCTATTTAAAAACACATCAGAATCACAATAGCACAATTGAAGCACCTCCACATTGGTTTTGATGTCTATTATGAATGTGCAGTACTATGAAAAAAAAATTAAATCATGAACATACACAGTTGTCAGTTTCACTTTATACATCCTTGATCACATTACTTAAAAAACACATGTAATGGCATGAATGTAATATATGTGACCCTGGATCACAAAATGAGCCTTAAGTAGCACAAGTATATTTGTAGCAATAGCCAAAAATACATTGTATGGATCAAAACGATCGATTTTTCTTTTATGCCAAAAAGGATATTAAATAAAGATCATGTTCCAAAGATATTTTGTAAGTTTCCTACCATAAATAAATCCAAACTTCATTTTTGATTAGTAATATGCATTGCCAAGAACTTCATTTGGACAACTTTAAAGGCGATTTTCGCAATATTTAGATTTTTTTGCACCCTCAAGAGTCCAGATTTTCAAATAGTTGTATCTCGACCAATTATTGTCTATCACATCATACACCAGTGGAAAGCTTATTTATTCAGCTTTCATATGATGTATAAATCTTATGATTTTGTGGTCCAGGGTCACATATGTATATGTAAATATGATTAATAATATGTGTAAATGTGTTCACTTTACATAATAAACTTTTATAAATTTAACATAACATTATTAAGCAAACATCACATATAATTAATATGTAACAGTGACAAATTCAGATGATTTGTATTTACTTAAAGAAATTGTCAGCTTTACTTGAATTCCTTTTGTTCATACAACTAAATTGTTACTTGTACAAATTACTTAATATGGTTGCGTGGAACCACTTGACAGTTTTTTTTTTTAAAGTAAATGCAACAAATAATTTTTTTGAGTGTATGCAAATTATCCAGGAGAAATTAATATTCAATGAAACTTTGCATTTAGTCAGAATGCATTGTGATACCACAGAAGAAGAGCATGCACATAAACCAGTTGTTCATACACAAATTTAAGATCAAGTTGCTTCAGAAAATCACATTGCAACAAAAGGTACATGAACATGCTAAACACAAATTGCTAAACATCAGTAAAGATAAGTGCATGAAGACAGCATGTGCATAAAACAATTTAACCTCACTGTGGCTGATATCGAAGCAGAAACCAATAAACATCTAGAAACCAGTGGTGTTCGGAAAGTGAACTAACATTTGAAGAAAACTCCTACAGAGAAAATACCCCCAAATTAGTAGGTGGTATCAAATAACTGGTGTACATCCTAACTGGACTGAGACAGGACGGTAATTTGGACGTCCTCTAAAAGGCCTTTTAAACACCAGACAGTGTCTGAACAGTGTCTGCCCCCCGCAGGGCTGGAGAGAGTGTCACGAATCGGCCAGGAGCAGCGGGACGGACAATATAAGGGCACCACACCACATCCCTGCCACCAATTCAATCATGCATGAGCTAAAATCCATCTTTCTATTCATCCATCCATCCAGCATCCCATGGGATAACCTATAACAGAGACTCGCCCTCCCTCTTAGGCTCCCAATCTTCCTCTCAACCCTCATTTCTATTTCTAGCCCTGCAGCTCCAGCCTTTAGAATTCGCAGATCTTTAAAGGAATAGTTCACCCAAAATTCATTTACTCACTGTCATGTTGTCACAAGGACAAATGGAGGATTTTTGAAGAATGACATTGCAAATCGACCACATCTGTCAAGCTCCAAAAGGAACAAAAAAGGATGATAAAAGCAGCGCATATGACTTGGACTACCATTTTAGTTTTCGTTTACTGTATGGTTAGTGTTTGAAAAGACATGAGGTTGAGTAAATAATGACAGAACTGCTAAACTATTTATTTAATTGGAAACATTTACTAATTTTTCAATACACAGGAAAACTCTAATGCGAGTATGTGGTTGTGTTACTGCACCGACCTTTCCCTAACCAATGCTAGATTTTTTTGAAGGAATAGTTCACCCAGAAATGAACATTTCCAGAAAATGTATTCACCCTCGGGCCATCTGAAATCTTCATGCAAAAAGATTTGGAAAAATTCAGCATTACTTGACTTGTTTACCCAATGGGTGCCGTCAGAATGAGTCTCCAAATAGCTGACAAAAACATTATAAAAATCCACAAGTAATCAACACCACTCCAGTCCATCACCTAACATCTTGTGAAGCTAAAAGCTGCATGTTTATAAGAAAAAATCCACCATCAAGATTTTAACTTTAAACCTTTGCTTCCAGCTAAAATAGGAATGCATAATTTATAATAGCACTTGCTTGAGTGAAAAATCTCCTGTTGTCCTCTCAGATTAAAATCCACCAACATATTTGTTTAGAGCTGGTTTGGACAGTTTTGGCTTGAAACGGTGCAGATTTCTCTCCCGATTCAGACCAGACCACTTTTTTTTGACTGCAGGAAGTGTTATTATGGATTACAGACTCTGATTTTAGTTAAAAACATCTTAATTGATTTGTTTCTCACAGACACACAGCTTTTGGCTTCAACATGAGTTAACTGATGGACTGTATTGGTGTGGATTACTTGTGGATTATTGTGGTGTTTTTATCAGCTGTTTGGACTCTCATTCTGACGGCACCCATTCACTGCAGAGGATCCACTGACGAGTAAGTGATGCAATGCTACATTTCTCCAAATCTGAAGAAGAAACAAACTCATCTACATCTTGAATGACCTGAGGGTTACAGTACATTTTCAGCATTTTTTTTTATTTTTGAAAACTATTTAACTATAAAGATGCAAAGAGATAAAAATAAAATAAATCTTGATCTCAGTGAATCCGTTAGAAGTGCACTGCTAGACATGAAACTGTCAAAACTCTTCAGTGTTTCAAAGCATACATACAGCTGAGACATTATTCTGAACCTAATGTGATGCAAAAATATTCAACGCACACTTGACAACTCTAATGCAAACACGAAAGACACCAGTGTGAACACTGTGAGCATGTTCAAAACAATCGGTACAACTTACGAATAACAATAACCCTGAGAAATGTGTAAGAATATGCACCCTTAAACTGTAAAAAAGTATTAATATGCAGTCAGTATCTTAAAACCATGCAACAAATAGGTAACACTTCAAAGCCCTAAAATAAGTTTTAATGCATTAATTATGCCCTGTAATGCATCTTATAATGCACTGAATGATCTTATGAATTCTCATGACAGAAATATATTAATACACCCTTAAATATTATTATGCATTTTAATTTTGGTACAATCACTTATGAAAAAGACAGAATTCGTTACAACATACTTTATTAATATCTTTATAGTGCATTATAAAAGGCTTTAAGTAAAGTATTATCTTATAGATACGAGATAGCAGAATTTAAATAGTTCACTATAAAAAACCTATAAACTCTCAAACCCAGTGTGAATCATTTTTAACTGATTTAGTACATGAATCATTCTAACGAACAAATTGTTCAGTAAAAGTATTAAAGTCTTTGAGACTGGTTGAGCTATGGAGCAAGTATAGTTCACTCAAGGTTCACTCATTTCTGCCTCTTCACAAATGCAATAAAATAAATAATTGAATTATTCAGCTCGCTGACTGCAGTCATGTTTTGTCATGGTTCTTGTGGCTCATTACTGTAAAAACAACACAATATCTACTTTTGTTCTATTGAGAAAGTGCAGTTAAGCATTACTAGTTTCTGTCTAATATGAGAAAATAGCACTTGGTCCAGGTGAAGGGCACTTAAGGCATTAAAATGACTTTAGAAAGATGGTTATTTTTACTGTTAGTAAAATCGGTTGTCTTTTTTAATCAATCTTTGTTGCATTATGTGTCAATGGTGACCATTCAAAAATGGGAAAACGGCATTTTTCAAGTTTTGACTCCAAGGTTTGCATGCCTATAACTCAATTGAAGATATCTTAACAAACTTTTCCTTTGGGATCTTAATTTCCAAGGTTCTGTTTTTTTTTTGGTTCCAGAGATATTGGAATTGTATGGCTCCAGCAGAAAATCGCTAAAATGTACACATTTTCAGTGATCAAAAACCAAATGTGGTTTTTGGTCCTTTTCTTCTAAAGAGGAAGGTCTAAAGAACAAATAATGTTGAAACTAGAAATGTATCACATTTCCTTCTATAAAAACTACTGCTTTGAACATACCTGTCTAACATTTGTTTGAATGCCTAAAACTCAAGAAGCATTAAAGATATCTCAATATGATATTTCACTATTAAAAAAAATATAGGAAGCACTAAAACCCAGTGTGAATCACTGTTTCAATGATTTGGTACACGAATCATCCAAATGAACAAATGCAATAAATGTAATCATTTAATTATTCAGTTCGCTGTGACAAAACAAAAGTCATGCTGTGTCATGTTATGCTGCTACTTGTGGCTCATAACCGTAAAAACACCACAATATCTACTTTCATTCCATTAAAAAAAAAGTGTAGTTAAGCACTACTAGTTTTACAATTTGCTGGCCAACATGAGAAAAGAGCACACGCGTCCAGGTCAAGGTCACTTAAGGCATGCCTTCACACCTTCAGAAAGATCACCGAGGTCAGTAACAGGAACAAGACAATCTGCAGCGCTGCTATTGATTTTCAATGAGGCCGCATTAAGTGAATCCTGCACTGTCCCACATTGAGTTTGCAGCAGCAGAGGGGAATATGGGTTGAGGTCATTCGCCGTGACTGAATTTAGCTGCTGTCAAACACATTACAGACAAGATATACGCATCAAACAGACAGTTCAGTAAACATACTATTCGGCATGTGTTTGGGATTCGCACAACTGATTGCAGGAGGGTGTTCTAATTCGATTAGACCTTGAACTCTGACACTGAACAGCAAATAAATACTACAGGGATTTTCACCCTAGGCTTAACCCCGGGCTAACCCTGAATAATGGAAAGTTTTAACCTTGGGCCAAGCCACATTTTACATCTTGAAAGTGGGTTCACACTGCTTTTAACCTTCGGGAAAAAGTGAAACAATGCAGCACTTCAGAGAGTTCCGGAACAGACAACCAATCATTAATTGCATAGATGCTTTCCTCATTAAATATTCATAAGCTTAGTACAGAAACTTTCACATACCGGGTTTAGTTTCAGCTTTCGGTTAAAAATACATGCAAACCACTAAAAGGACTCTATTTGAGACCTGAATTGTGACATTCCCACATGAACACATACACTATATTGCCAAATGTATTGGGACCCCCTTCTAATGAACAGGTTTGACTACTTGAGTCATTTCCATGAGTACTAAACTTAATATTTAGGCATATAATGATATTCTAGGGAATTGTGCCCTTCTAATTTTATAGCCAATTTGGACAGGACCCTTTTTATTCTAATATAACAATGCCTCTGTGTATAAGGCAAGGCTGTGTATAAATGCAGACCTTGAGCCAAAAACTCTCATTTTAGACACTTCCAAAACTGAAGCAACAGAGATGGAAATACAATTTTTAAACACATGAATTATGCTTCCATCTTTGTTGCTACAGTTTTAGAAGTGCCTTTTTCTGTTCTAAAGAAGGGGGTGTCTCAATACTTTTGTCCATACAGTGTATATACAAGTCATTAGTGTTTGGTGATTTAAAGTCACACCAGAGGTGTTCAGCTGGGATTAGGACTTGGCTTTATGCAGACCAGTCAAGTTCTTCCACACTGACTGAATCAAACATTTTTCTATAAACCTTGCCTTATACACAGAGGCATTGTCATGTTAGAATAAAAAAGGGCCCTGTCCAAACTTTGGCTATATAATTAGAAGGACACAAGTCCCTAGAATATCATTATATGCTTAAACATTAAGATTAGTACTCATGGAAATTACTAAAGTAGTCAAACCTGTTCATTAGAAGGGGGTGCCGCAATACAGTATATATTGTGTAATCAATGCACATTATACTTGCACAATTACTTATCAGTAACATCATAAATATTCAAATATCCATGTCACCTCAGGGTTTACAGATGCACAATGTGAAATCTAAAAACCTCAATACCCAAGATTAATTATTAACCAAGGATAAAAGTATAAGCAGTGTGAAATATGGAGAAAGGTTATACAATATCAGTTAAATCAAGGGTTAAAAATGACTAAATGACCTAAAAAAAAGAATGGATCCAACTGGATATAACAGGCCCTCAATACAGGCACACAGAAACCATTTTTCAACCAGCAAAACGCACCTTTCCGAAACCTCCCGCTTCACATCCGTTAAGCCCTTCGTAGAGAGAATGATGCCGTTTGCACAGAACGCCGGATGGCACCGTCACGCTGCCGTTTCCATTAGTCGTGGTGGAGGATCCCAGGTTCATCCCGCTCAGTGTGTCTGACGCTAGCGCTCTCTCCTCTGGCTTAGCTCTGTCGGGATGCCCGGGTCCAGCCGGAGACTCGGGTTCACCGTTACTCATTTCCAGGGTGGGTGAACCGTGCTGAGGTGGTTCGGAGGGATCTGGCCTAGTACATAAGTCGTGCATTACTCCGTTTACGAGCGTAAAGACAGGTTTCAAGGATGCCTCGAAAAGGGTATATTCGCAGCTAAGGACATTGAGGAAAAATAGGACTTTTCTCAATCTTCCAAACCTTGAAGAAACGCTTCATCTAGAGTTTAAAATCTTGTAAATGCACAGCAATGAGACGCTTATCAGCGACCCAAAACAACTCATTAATGCAAGTGAAAATGCAAAAAAGCAGCACAGCTGTTGCGAATTCTTAAAGCGACATCACCAAGCTCACATACCTCAAATCAAGTACATCGCTCTCAAAATAATTTTGTCAGTGTTTTGTAAAAAATGCATTTCAAGTACAAAACGATATCCTAGATCGAGTGACGAAGCTCTGATGATATTTAGTCCCAGCGTGTTGCCATCATCCATGTATTGCTTGCTCTCCTTCTGCTGTTGATACAAAAGGCTCAAAGATTGAGAAAAAGAGACAGCCAGTTTATATAAAGCCCAGTTGGAAGCCAACGCAGTAGGTGACGTCTTATTTTATAACAGGTCTCTTAATTTCCTCTCTCTCCATGGACTGGATTTGCACTCGGCTCATTGCGTCTTTCTCTCATCCTTATCATCTCCTCCGCTCGGATGTGCCAGTTCATGAAGGAGCGATCCTGGTTTTCAGTGATGCTTCAGCGGTCACGCTGGATCTCGGTGCTCTGCCTAAATGTGTGTTTGGGAAGATAACAACATTAAGATGAAGAGGAGGAGAGCGTGTGGCTGAGCGAGCGAGCGAGGGAGAGAGAGAGCGATAGAGAGAGAGGGGGGTGGGTCTTCCAATCACGTTCAAGCAGGCTCTGGGAGGGAGCCAATCCCGGTGGCGGAGCAAGATGGTTTCCATGGAGATGACGCTGGAATGATGTCGCTCTATTGATCGTCTAAGAGGCAGCGCTGCTCGACGGAAAGGACCAAAGGAGGGCCACACGCGCGTTTCTCCAATATTAGCATTGAGAGACAATGGTAGTGATGACGTACGGTGTCTGGAATGTGGAATTAAACAGGAGAGTGTGGAAATATAGAAATACACAATCGCAGTGCATTAATACTGGGGATTGGGTCACTGAAATCAACACTGATCCTGCTGATCTTATTGTGAACTATTTATCAAGTGCAAGTCTTCAAAATCTTTACTCAGAAAAGACTGATGTCAGTATGACTGTCATGAGGAGTATTCAGTCACTGAATAGCTGATAGACTGCTTTTGTAGGTAACAAAACCTTTATTATATCTTGCCAATAGTTAATTTGGTAACACTTTACAATAAGATGACATTAGTTAACTACATTAGTAACAAATCAAAAAGTAATGTTCATTTCAACATATACATTATTACAATGTTACATTATTAATCCAAAGTTGTTAATATTAGTTAATGGACATGAACTAACAATAAACAGTTGTATTTGTATAAACTAATGTTAAAAAAGATTAATAAACACTGTAAAAAAAAATGTTCATTGTTAATGTTAATTAATGCATTAAATAATGTTAACTAATGGCTAATTGTAAAGTATTACCATTAAAGCAACTGCTTAATGTTCTTCTAGTAAAGGTTTTAACCATAAATGCAAATATTATATGATAAATTCGGGATACATTATCATTGATTATAACTAACACTTTAAAAATATTTGTTAATTGAAAACAAGCTGAAATTTAATAAGATAATTTAAATACTATATGAAAAAAGGCAACTAACTGAAATAAGTGGAAAAAAGTAAAAAAAAAATAAAATAATTAATTCATTAAACATAATTAGTAATATTTACAAAACATTAAAAAATTAATGAAAAAAAAAAGTGAAAAATAACTGAAAAACAGTGAATTATAATATTAATAAAAAACAATAATAGTATATAAATAAAACATGCATCAGTAGAGATGCACCATACAGGGTTAATATCGTTAACTAAAATGAAAACCACTAAAAAATATTTTACTTGAAAACGGATTAAACTGAAATAAAATAAAAAATGTTTTATTTCAGCTAGTTGCCGAGGCAAAATCACCATTTTTATTTAGTTTAACTTGGAGCACTAAATAACTAAAAACTTAATTAAAAACTAAATATATATGTATAAACTGACTAAAACTGTCACTAAAGTGTCAAAAACACAAAACAAAATAGCTAAAATTCATTATTATATTTAACTAAAGTATACTGTATACAACTAAAATTTGAATAAAAAAGTAAATATATTTTTTAAGATTCATAATATTAATAAAAACAGTAACACTTAACAATAAGGTTCATTAGTTAATATAACTACATTAGATAACATGAACTAAGAATGAACAATACTTCTATAGCATTTACTAATACATCATTAAAATCACAAGGTGTGTGTTAACATTAGTTAATGCACTGTGAACTAACATGAACAAACAATGAATAACTGTATTTTCATTAACTAACATTAACAAAGATGAATAAATAGTACAATAAATGTACATGTTAGTTAATGCATTCACTAATGTTAACAAATGAGACCTTATTGTAAAGTGTTACCATAAAAACTATAATAATATTTCAATGACACTAAAATAATCATATTACTGAATAATGCAATTTGATGACAGACAGACAAATACATACAGAAGCAGATAACCCCAGCGGTTTTTAAATCTAATTATCCTGCAATGCTATCCACCTCTGTGGAGTTCAACTGGCTCGCTCTCATATGGAAAAACGCTGCGCTAATTGCCTCTCCACTGAGCAAACACACACAGAGATAGAGTGTAACCCTCACGGGGAGGAGAACCCAACTCAGGCCGACGAAACCCCCCCATGCATGTGTCTGAGGTAAAACACGCGCTCCATTAACATCTCATTAGACGTCAGGTTTTCACACAAAGAGACACAATTTCATGGGGTGGCCGCTGTACCCATGGCTGCCTCATCAATTACTACGGGTTTATATTCAGACGGATTTTACTGCTTGGGTGCTGCATTTCATGCAATGAAAAAATATTGAGGGAATTGACAAGACGTCCCCACTGCTGGCAATTTCTTTGCAAGTTTTTGAAACGTTTTCCCAATTGGAAGTTCAGGCGCTGAACATCGTGAAAGACAGACTCGTCCTAATTTAGATCTTCAATGCAAAACCAAGAGCAAAAGTACAGGCAGCAGGAGATATTGCTTTTCATTCCTATATATAAATGAGATTTATCATCAGTGCCTTGGCTTAAGCAGAGAGGAAAATGAGATCAGCAGTGAATCTTTGCCAAACAGTTTAAACAAGCTGACTCATGTACCTTACAGAAGGATAAAAATATATGGATCTACAGTATATCCAACTTTATCTGCATTCATACAGTTTACTCACATAAAGCAATATGATACAGCAAATCTCAAGTGTTTGACTGCTTGTATCGTCCCAAAAATGGCACTGTTAAAAACTTAGGGTTAGGTTAGAAAAAGTATATATGAAGAGTTCAGATGCAAAATCAGCTAAAAGCCATCTCAGTCAAATGAGATAATGATACTGAATAAATGCTTTCGACACATATTATATACATCCAGCAAATACTTTTACTTCAAACTCGCTAAAATCCCACCCTCAGCCCGATCAGAATTAATGAAAATTCTTGGCTGAAGCCGAAGCCGAACAAAATGAAACACTGGACCGAAGGTCGATTACCGAATGTGTTTTTTGGGGGGGGTTTTCCCCTTGTATTTTGCCATTTTTTTTCAACATTGCATAATATTAAAAAGCCAAAATGTGCGTTTTACAGTTTTGTCTTGCTTTTCAAAGAAAAAAAAAATCTATTACAAAACAACAATTTGAAAATATTTACTTAACACTGAACATTTTTAACATTCTAGTAGACATTATAGCCTACCAATTATATAGCACAATTTAACTTAAAATAAATAAGTTAGTAAAATAATATTCTTTGGTAATTTTTAAGATCCCCTTCTTGAAACTGGCGTGTTTTATTTTTATTTTATTTTTTTATGTACAAATGAATGCAGCCTTGCTGAGCAGAAGAGACTTCTTTTAAAACATTAGAAAATATTACAGATCCCAATTTGAACACTATGTGTGAATGTTATAATACATGTACTAATAGAGCTGTTGTAATTATTGTTATTATTTTTGTCTTTTTAATTTTATTTTACAACAGTAAAATTACAGTATTACCATTTATGAATGTTGACTTTTATTTTGGCGGAAACCCATATAAGACATCTGTACTTTTTGCTGACAGAAGCAGATTTATGATTCTATATGAAGTCTTATATATATATATATATATATATATATATATATATATGATAGATAGATAGATAGATATAGATAGATCTATAAAGATATATAGATATATACACACACACACACAATTTAAAAAAATACTAAATAATTAAATATGTAAAATAAATGTTAAATAAAATAAAACCAAGACAGTCTTGAATTTTTCAGTGTTGCACTGGCTGTAATCCCAGTCATTTCAAATAAAAACAAAACATTTTAAATACATACATACATACATACATACATACATACACACACATTACACACATACATACATATACACATATATATATATATATATATATATATATATATATATATATATATACATACATATGTACATTAGGGCTGTGCCGATAAACGTTATATCGAATTGCAATAAAATGTATGTTGATAATGATTATAAGCTTTAGGCATTTTTACTCTATATGGTTTAATATAACAGCCAATCACACAGCAGAAATATGCGACAACAGTCAATAAGCGTGCAGCTTTTATATTCATGTCAAAGAACAAAGCCCATTTCCTACTGCACTCTGCAAAGCAAACTCGACACAAGGATATATATATATTTCTTTTTTTTTTTTTGAACATCACTGCCAATGTTAAAACCAAAAGGCCACCCTTGAACTTCAAAACTTCACTTCAAAGTCCCAGCATTGCACTAGGGAGAAAAACAGAGTAAGAGCTCATAAACCAGTGATCTATTACGCGCCTCCATTGGCAGATTCATGAAACCAAAACACAAAATAAACATCACAAAACAGCAACAAAGTTCAGAAGCAGGTCTTCCAGACATGCAGCGGGTTTATTTTCTCCAGCATGAAAAAGCTTGAGACACATGAACGCTCCGTCGGGTCTTTGTCATGTAGTGAACGTGCGTCTGCCGCTGTCACACTGCTGTTTGGGTTGATCTCAAGCTAATATCAATAATTCAAAGCAGCTCTGTGTAACATCGCACCAGTTTTTGGGAGGGAACGGAGGGGGTGACCCAGTTATGCCAAAAACAGACCCCAGCGACTCTATTAGCTCAAAATAAAACATAAGCAACACACTACCTCAAAACAACAATCTCTGTCACAACATTTCCAAAAACAAACAAATTGTATGTGGTTGGATCTAGGGTTGGGTGATACAGACAACAAAAAGTAGACTTGTGCTGGTTAATTTGCTCCAAACCTGTACAACTTAGCAGTCATCTTTTTATGAATATTTAATCAGATGTATTTTTGCATCCAAGAGGTCTGCAAAAAAACAAAGGAAGAGGAAAACATCTGAATCTAATACACACTACAAAATTTAATACTTCTATTCAGCAAGGATGCATTAAATTGATCAAAAGTGACAGTGAAGGCACTTATAATGTTACAAAAGATTTCCATTTCAAATAAATGCTATTCTATTGAACTTTTAAAGTCATCAAAGAATAATGAAAAATGGTTTCCACAAAAATAAGCAGCACAACCGTTTTCAACACTGATAATAATCAGAGATGTTTCTTGAAAAGCAAATCAGCATATTAGAATGATTTCTGTAGGATCATGTGAATACTGAAGACTGGAGTAATGATGCTGAAAATTCAGCTTTGATCACAGGAATAAATTATATTTAACAATATATTACAACAGAAAACCGTTATTTCAAATTGTAATATTATTTTTTCACATTTTTACTGTATTTTTAATCAAATTAATGCAGATTTGGTGAGCAGAAGAGACTTCTTTTAAAAACATCTAACAATCTAAATTTTGAACAGTAGTGTATATTCCTCAAAATAAACACACACACACACACACACACACACACACAAACCACATGTCAGTAGCTTTTTATATCCCACCAGCTGCACTGCATACCTATAATACCATAGTATATACAAGGCTATTTAAAGTCTTTTTTAAACAGATCAGATTATAACATAATGCTGTCTGTTCATTTTATACGATATTAACCATGCCACTGTTTCAAAACAACAGAATGTACATACATACACAAGATGTTAAATGCATGAACGCAATGCTAAACAAACACAAAACACTGTTATTTGTTTGCATCTGGACATATTCGTAGCCAAAACACATATCTTATGTGTATTAGAACTAGAATACAGTATGCATACTTACGCACAACTGAATATTGAGAATATTACAGCATGCACAATTCAATATATGCATGCATATTTTCTGAAAATATTAAATATGAAATTGAGCTACTACATTCGTCAAAGTGAAATGCGCTAAACCTGACCTTTCATTTTCATTACAATTTTCTTATTACAGTAATTCGATTTTTTTTTCCAAAAAAATTAGATAAAATGCTAAATTAAATGCTGAATTAAACATGGTCAAGTGACAACATCAAATGTTTATCATTACTTACTGCAGGCTATTTCGCATGCTATTTCTCTAAACAGAATGCAGCGTACAACTAGAGACATTAGTAACTGAAAATGATATAATTAACCATCAACTGTCTCCTGTAATACGATTCACTTGTGTGGCTCCATCCTTCAGTTTCTCTGACAGACATGCCATTAACGGTTTCAAATTAAATGACTATAAACTTCCGACTCATTTAAACAGTCGTTCAGTTAGTCGCTCATTCTCACAAACACAGACACTAATATACACATTATCCTAATGACTTCATTAGTAGCTGTTTATGTTTACTGCAAGAGCTGGTACTGCAAAAACAATGAATGACTGAAATGAAGCTGCCTACGCATTAAAAACACAAATTAGTGGTCTGATCATTGCAAAGCCTTGCCATAAAGCTTAAAAACCAAAGCTATCATGAGACCATGAAGTCCATTTCTAACCTCAGTTGTCAAGCAGTTATCTGAGCCACAACTGTTTCAGTGTTTCATTTGCTTCCAGGTCAGGAAGGTCAGTGGACAACATGGTTAACATGGATTTGCACTTCCTACAGCAACACCTGTCAGATATATAAAGTAAAGTGAAGAAACCCTTTATATTTACAAGATTATATCTTGCAATTCTGCCTTTATGTGTCACATAATCTGAGTTTTTATCTTGCATTTCTGACAATACCAGGCAAAGTTATCGTCTTATTGCCAGTTATCGTCTTATAATTCTGACTTTATATTTTGCAAATCTAAGTTAGCTTGGGAAAAAAAGATAACTGCAACTTTTTAATTGCACAATTCAGACATTTTCCCCAGTATTATATTATTATATTATATATTATAAAATTATATCTTGCAATTTTGACTTTAAATGTCACATAATCAAAATTTTTATCTTGCATTTCTGATTACCCCTTGCAAATCAGAGTTTTTCATGACGCAATTCTGAGTTTTTATCTTGCAATTCTGACTTTAAATCTCATAAATCTGAGTTATCTAAATTCTGAGTTTTTATCTCACAAATCTGACTTTAAAAAACAAATCTATTTTGAGCTATCTCACAGTTCTGACTTTATATTTTTAAACTCTCGCAATTCACGCAATTCTGATTTTTTTTCTTGCAATTCTGAGTTTTTATCTCACAGTTCTGACTTTAAATCTCAAAGTTTTTATCTCACAAATATGACTTCATATCTTGCAAATCTTTAAAGCAAATTTTAAAGTTTTAATCTGACAAAATTCTGAATTTATAATTCACAATTCTGAGTTTTTCTCTCACAAATCTGAGTTTTAAATCTTATAAATCTGAGTTTCTATCTTCCAATTCTAGAAAAAAAAATGACGAAACATAAATTTCCATAAGTTAGGGTTCTCAGCATTATTTTTTTTCATTATTTCTCTAAATTACCACAAGTTTTAAAGCAAAAATTACCAGCTTTAAAAGAAACTTCATCAGAACTACTTAAAACTGAATGACATTGCTGCAGAAGTGTTATTAGTTAACTAATACTAAGACTATTTATTATTTTTTGTTATTTGAAATCAAGCTGAAGTAAAAAGCAATTTAAATATTAGATGAAAAATGTATAGAAATTAACATTAGAAACATTGCCTTGTCAGCTAACTGAAATAAAACAAGTAAATAAATGAAAGTTCAAAAAAGTCATTCAAAATATTAATCAATACTATATAAAATTACAGAAATAGCAACTCTTTGCCCTCAAACTGTATATTTTTACACAATAATTATACTTTTGTTTTTTAGATCTCATTTTTCATTAAACTCAGACTTACAGGCTAACAGATGCTGACAGTCTTGCTGATTCATATGACTGTGCATTTGCAATCAGATGGTGAAATCAAGTCTCTAGACCTAAATGTGAACATAATCATCATTATATAAGCTGAAAATGAATGCACTGAGCTAAATCATCATTATGCAGCCTGTGGGTGAGATAATCAAGCTAACTGAGAATTAGATTAAGAAAGAATTGGTGCTTTCATTAAACCCCATAATCCAGATCTTAAACATCGTAAGAGCCCTTATAAAACTGATCAGTGCATAAACACAATGCCAATGTCCAAAAGTTCAACTTTATGCCACTATCCATTTCTCTCCAAGCACAGGGCAATAAAACCTCAATTCTGAGGACAAAATAAACAACACAGTTCAGTCTGCGGTTTCACAGTGGCAGTGGACATTTATTCTCTGTACTTCTGAATTATTCATAGCACCAGCAGACCACATTCGCTCACTCTCTCCTCATGGTTTGCATTACAAAATAAAACTAGATTTTTACATTTGCAGAGAGAACTTTAAAACTATGTGCATGACATGAGCAAAAGCAGTAGTGATGTACGCCTTAGCAAAAAACTACAACATCTGTCTCACAGAAATGACTGTTTCTTTAAAGACCAAGATTGAACGGTGAAATATATGGTAATGAAAAAGTAACATGTTAAAAGCAATGCAGTGAAGTTGATGTGACTGTTTAGGAAACGTTTGCTCACTGATTGCATTCACAGTCACAATCGATCACGTCTAAAGAAGGTTAAAGACTCAGCAGCTCTGCAGAAATGTGCTAAGTGATTCTTTTTTTTAAGAGGTACCTTTCTATACTGATCTATTGCTAAATTCTCCCAACTCCACCAATAAAAGCTTATTCTGTTTACAGGATGTGTGAGCTGATGAAAATCTGTGGACGTTTCAAACATTTGAAGTCAGAAATCAAGACTTTTTATTCAGCAATAATGCATTAAATTGATCAAAAGTGACAGTAAAGACATTAATAATGTTACAAACTCTTTCTATTTGAAATAAATGCTGCTTTTTGACCTTTCAATTAATCAAAAAATCCTGAAAAACAATATGCATCATGGCTTACACAAATATGAAGCAGCACAACGGTTTTCTACATTGAAAATGTTGAAAACAATAATCAGAAATGTTTATTGAGCAGCAAATCAGAATATTAGAATGGTTTCTGAAGGATCACGTGACTCTGAAGACTGGAGTAATGATGCTGAAAATTCAGCTCTGATCACAGAAATAAATTACATTTTCCAATATATTCATACTGACAACTTATTTTAAATTGTAATAAGATTTTACAGTATTTTTGATCAAATAAATGCAGCTTTAGTGAGCTAAAGAAACTTGTTTCTTACCTCAAACATTTAAATGGAAGTGTATTTATAAAACCAAACCAAAAATACTAGGCATATCTAGTTTTCAGGATTTGCCATAATCAGATAAATTAACAAAGCTTGATAAACTCAACAAATGCCATCTTTATCCTGGGACTGAGCAAGCAAAACCAGAAATGTATGCAAACACTGGATTTCAATGCCTGATCTATATTGACTGATTTGCAGTTGACCAGAAAGAGAAAACTGACAGCAATCAGAAAATGCAAACCATCTTTACACTGAGTAACAAACTATGACACATTTCTGAACACAACAGTGCATGAAGAACATTTAGGGCAGCCTGAAAGGAGGAAACAACATAAACAACGCAAAAAAAAAAAAAAAAAAAGTTCTTACCAGATCATCCATATTGTCCTCTGAACATCTGGATGGTGAGCACTTCTCCAATCCTTCATCAGATGAACACGGCTCAGGAAAATCCTCAAGATCTTCTTCCTCAGTTGGAGATGAGCTGAGGGGAGACGTTTCGCAGTCCTGCTTCTTTTTCTTCTTCATAGGCTGAGAAGATTCACTTCGGGACGTCTGGGATAATGAACGAGACCGGAATAGAGCGAGTTTTCCTTCCTTACAGGATTCTGGGTGGTTCTGGTCTTGCGGGAACAGATGCACGCAACTTTTTGACCTCGGCCTTGATCGCTTTGCGACGTGGGATGTCCCGCTGTGGGCTTCCAGTAGGTGGCACAGGAAGTAGCTCTTCTCTAATTCCACTTCCTGTTGAAGACGCTGAAGGACAGCGACCTGTCGTCCATCTGCCTGAGCGAGCAGCGTCTTTAAGAGCTCCTCGAGTTTGCGATACGCCGCCCCGTTGCCTTTACATCCAAGTTTGAGACCTTGAAACACAGATCTACCTGTGATCTCATCCGCTAGCTGACGATGCACTTCTTGGGTTTGCCTGAGCGTCAAGTTCTCGGTACGTTTCAACTCCTGACTCCTCCAGCGCAACAGACGCCGAACCTCAGCTGCACGCTCTCGGCCCAGAGCCTCCCGCTGCCTCAGCAGCTCCAGCGTCTTCTGCTGCTCGTGTCTGTAGGTCAGCTCCCTCAGCTCTCGCTCCCGCTCCTCACGTGCCTCCTCGCGTTGCCTCCGCAGCTCCAGAGAGAAGCGTCGGTGAGCCTGCTGGTTACGGCTGCGCTCCACTTCTAATGCCGCGCGCAGACGCTCAACGTCCCGACTCGGATCAGAGCCGGAATCGCGCTTGCAGCTGCTGCACTTCTTGGAGGAGAGAATTGGAGGGTTATTGGCATCAGAGTTTTCGCCCATGACGGCGTTAATGGCGGACACACTGAAGTAGCATGCAGGTGGGATGAAAATGACGATGTTATGAAGCAGACAGCATGCACACACAATCCAACATGCCAACTGAAAAAAGTAGAGATGAAAGATAATCAGAATGGCGTCAGAAAGATTTAGAAAACTTGTGCAGTATTGGGGAAAGTTACTTTTAAAAGTAATGCATTAAAACATTTGCTGACAGTTTTACTCCCTAAAAAGTAACTAATCACATTATTTAGTTATTTTTTAAGGAAAGTAATGCATTATGTTACTTTTGCATCACTCTTTGTCTAACTTATTTAGAAGTAGCTTAAAAGTAAAATGCATTACTTTACTAGTTATTTAAAGTAATCTGGTTATGTAACTCAAGTTACTTGTATGCATTACCCCCAACACTGCGGTTAAAGGTATAGTTCACCCAAAAATGAAAACTAGCTCATTATTTACTTACCCTCCAGGCATCCTAGGTTTATATGACTTCCTTCTTTCAGACAAATGCAATCAGAGTTATATTAAAAATGATCCTGGCTCTCCTAAGCTTTATCATGGCAACTGGTGGGTGTTTCTCTTCAACAGTCCAAAACAATCCAATAAAAACGCATCCATCCGGGTGAATAAAGGCCTCCTGTAGCGAATCGATGCATTTTTGTAAGAAAATATCCATATTTAAAACGAATAATCACTTTAATCTATTTTGCGCCAACTGGTTGTACACAGAAGCCAGTGAGTCTCATGAAAACCAATGTTTGTTTATAGGAGCAAAGGAAGCAAAATTTCATGACTTTAGCAAAGGTAAACCAGACCAATCTTGGTTTATATCGAAATGCTCTTACATTTTTTTCTTTTACTAATCAGAGGCACTTTTTATTATGGATAGATGCACTTTATTGGACTTGTTTTGGACTGTTGAAGAGAAACACCCGCCCATTGCCATGATAGAGCTTGGAAGAGCCAGGAATATAACTCAGACTGGATTCATCTGAACGAAGGAAGTCATATACACCTAGGATGTCTGGAGGGTGAGTAAATAATGGGCTAATTTTCATTTTTGGGTGAACTAACCCTTTAAGATCACACGCACTTTTTAAGATCACATGCATCTTTACAAACAAACTGATACATAATGCAGTCAGTCACGGAAAAGCTTAGGAAATTTGGGGCTGGCAAGTCAAGAAGTCAGAAAGATTGTATGAACTAAAATGACCATACACTGTCTTTTCCCGCCTGAGATTTCAAAATTTTTAGGATTTTGGCTTTGTTTTGTATTGATGGTCTTTACATGTATGTGTATTTGCTTCGCTCTGACCGTTCTCTATAGATCCTGCCTTCTCGCATGTCTGCGCACTATTGGTCAAACTACTTTTTTGTCATTACCTTCAGCAAGCATGAAAACAATAGGAAATTAAGCCAAAACCATTTTAGACAATTTAGAAATCCCAGCTAGGACATATCAAGGAAAAAAAAAGACATATGATCACTATACACGAAAGTCATAAAGTCAGAATTATGAGCGGCAAACTGAAGTTTCTTTAAGCCTAGAGTTATGGGCATCAGTGAAAAAATAACAGCAGATGCAATAGATGCAGCTTCTGTCTGTGTTGACAGTATATTTAATGGAATTATTAAAATTATATAAATAAAACTAGCAAAGTTGCATGTACAAAGTATGACAGTACTGTACAATTATGATATAATATACTGTATAACAATCCAACTTACAGCACCTTCATAAATTGAATAAAAACTAAAAAATAAATATTTTGAAATATATATAAAAATAAATATATTGAAATGTTTAAAAATTTAGAAAAATTGTAGAAAAAATACAATAATTAAAATTACACCACCTTCATAAATTGAATAAAAACATAAAAAGCAAAATAATAAAATAATAAAATACAAAACAAAACACAGATTTAAAAAAAAAAAAAAAACAACAACTATATTGTTTTTAGCTTTACCCAAAATGACTTGAACACATCTGATGCCATAATTACAACTTCCCAACTCCTAAATATGACCTTTCCAGAAAGAATGCACTAATAGAGACTTTTCATAACGCGTCATCAATCCTAAAATTAAACAATGCCACTGAACCGAACAAAACTTGCATATTTTGCTGATTATTGCTGCTGAAAATAATCAATTTTTGTCATGTTTTGAGCTGTACTAATCAGTCAGACCAGGAAAACATTTGAAGTACTATAGGCTGCCAAAAGTTGTAACAAAGCAAGGAGAACAATGCAAAAAACTGAGGAAATAAGGCGTTTGAAAGAAGGTTGGTTGGACAAACTGAACCAGGATTTCCAGGTCAAGAATCTTGACAACATTCGTGTTTGTTCTTATCATTTCCGGTCAGGTCGGAGAAATATAAGGCTGATGTCTTTATTAATACTGCTTGTACGTATCTTTACCACCTATTAACTTTAGTTAGTCAAAACATTGCAGCCTTTCCTGATTAACAGCATAAATTAGCAGAATGACATATTCAGTATTACATTAACTGTGCAATCCATGCTGTCATTTACATCCGAGTATCTGCTCCTGTTTGAACAGACAAAACTAAATAAAGCGAACAATAAAATCTCTTTGACAATCAAAAGTTTGGACACACCACACCCATTATAATTAAATAACAGTAAAGACTATGAAACAACACAAATGGAAGTGATCAAAACATGCGATGCAAATGACAACTGACACAAACTTTATTTGTGCATTTCCATTAATGTATTTGTTTACAAATCTTTATGTTAAATGGTTTTGAGAAACATAAATCTACTCAAGTGTGTCAAAACCTTTGACTGGTTGTGTAATCCAATACACAAGGCAGCTGGCAACTTTTTTCTTTTTACATACAGAATAATGTAAAACATGTAAATGTGACATGCACGCTGGATCTCACCTACATCATAGAAGACACCAAAACATCTTTGTCAGGCAGAAATCTGCAGAGAAAACGCGGTAAATGTTATTGGTTTGATTGTTTAAGACACACAAACACAATGCCACAGATACAATGAAACGCAACGATACAGTAACACACAGTTACAGTGATACAACGACAACCGCGATGATACAATGATGATACAAAAGCGCGATGATGATGACACAATGTATCATATGTCGCTAAAAGCAGAACATTTAAGCGTCATACTGCAGTAAAAGCCTCCTCTCAGACGCGTGTCAATATCTCCAGTCACTTTAATGAGAGAATAAACGAGCGGGATATAAACACACTGACCTTCCTCCTCACGAAAACTTTAAGATGCCTTTCACATATTCCTCCAGTTCCACTGGAAACCTCCGAAAGACGTTTTTAAACTCGTATTAATCCTCTAGAAACCACGTCAGCACGATATTACTCGCTGTTCGCTCGTGTCGATGTAAACGCGTCTTAAGCACCAGTTGCTTCAATGCACGACATCAATGTCCGGCTGCGGCTCTGGACATCAGAGATTCAACGAGGACACAGCGACCGCTGCTGGACATCCGGCGACAGTACAACACTCATTACGTGCTCAGCTTATTATTTACATACGTTATTGTTTATTCTCATTAGAGGAACTTCTCTGTATCTCAGCTGATTTTTATAAAGAAAAAAATATTCTCGTAATAATAGATAATAATAGCTTTAAATAGTTTAGTGTAATTTAGTGTAACTTTCCTAATTTTGAAAAGGTGATTTTCCAAGCCTTACTCTGTATTTGGGTTTGTTCTACACACTGACCTTTTAATTTATAATAGATGTTAAAAAGTGTTAAAATATTTAAAATGTGTTTTAATACTATAGACTGCCAAAAGTTAACAAATCAAGAAGAAGAGTTGAAAAAATACAGATTTAAAAAAAAAAGAAAATAATTGAATTATTCTCTTAATAAAAGATAATAATAGCTTTAAATACTTTATTGCAATTTAGTGTAACTTTCGTCATTTTTAAAAATGTTTAAAGGTGATTTTTTAAAATTTGCCCTTTAAAAAACTAAAATAGTCACCAGATAATCTTTATTTTAGGGTCTTGTTCTTAACACTGAGCTATATCTATCTAAACCATTAAACCATGATTAATTGTTGTGATTAATTCTATGAATAACTAATGATTCATTTAACAGTAATCAGGATTATTCTAAACAGAAAAATCTAAGCCATAATATTTATTCTCAATCATAATTATCAGGAAAAAAAATATTTCTAATTTGACAAAATGTATAATATTTATTCACATTATTAATAAATAAAGGCCTGTACTCAGATCATATTTAATAATATTTTCATTATTATCCATAATTTTCAGAATAAATACTTCTAATTAGACAATGTTTTAAATTATTTATTCTCATAATTATCAGTAATTATCAGAATAAATACTTAGTCCATATTTATTAATATTTATTCTCATCATTATCCCTAATTATCAGAATAGATACTTATAATTAGACAAAAAATATTAATAATACTTATTCACATTATTCTCTAAATAAAAACCTGTAGTCAAAAAATATTTATTAATATTTATTCTCATTATTATCTAAATAAATGCTTGTAGTCAGATAATATTTAATAATATTTATTCTCTTCATTATCCATAATTATCAGAAGTAATACTTCTAATTAGAAAATATGTATTTAAAATATTTATTCACACTATTATCTTAATAAATGCTGGGAGTCAGATGATACTTAATAATAATTATTCTCTTTATTATCCACAGTTATCAAAATTAATACTTCTGATTAGAAAATATTTATTAATGTTATTATCAGAATAGACACTCCTAATTAGACATGTATTAATATTTTTATTCACATTATTATCCATCGTTATCTAAATAAATACTTCCTACTAATATTTATTCTCATTATTATTTATAATTATAAGAATAACTCCTCCAAATCATATACTTATTAATAATGTTCATTCTCATTATTATCAGAATTCTAACTTATATTTATAAATGATACTTATTCTCATTATTTTCAATTTAAATTCTGGTTCTTAATATCATCAAAATGACAAAATAAATCACTATTAAAATAAGCACACAATAATTTGTCACAAACCTCCCTCTATAGAAGACAATTCTTCAATGTTTTTTAAGTGCAGCAATGAACTTTGTATTATTAGACGCATTTTACTGTATATTTAGTTACTGATGTTGCATCAGATTAGTTATAAATTTCTGCCATTATACTTTCCATTTCTACAAATTGTCAGCAGAACACACTACATCTCACATAGCCGACTTGTGTTGTTTTGATACTTCATTCTCAATCATAAAACCCAGAAGCTACAACATGATCCTCGTTGGCAAACTGGAACGGCAACACCTTTAGTAATCACTATTATTTAATTCATCATGTCCAACAAAACCTCATACCAGATGACCTGCAGCTTCAGGCTGTGGTCTCACATACTCACATACAGACACTTGAGTCCGTTCCTTTTTAATCCGCTTCTTTATCTGTGTGAACCACTCAGAGAGAGTCTGACACGACAGAAACACAAGCATCAGCTCATCATACATCTGCTGCACTTTAACATCACTGCTGCATTTGATATGCCCTGAAATACAAACATACAATATCATATTTAAGGTTAAGAGAACAGTAGGAGATTGGCCTTCTATTTAAAAAAAAATATATATATATATACAGTATACATTACACTGATATACATTTCATGCAGAAGTTTGCAACATGACTTCGTTATGTTGCGTGTTTGATTTCAACTAAACACAAAAGTAGGGATGTAACGATAACCGGTTTGACGATAAATCATGATAAAATTCTCCACGGTTAGTATTACCGTTTCATATTTTAATTATCATTAAAACCGTATTTGATTACCACGATTTTTCACAACTTATGATAAATATATACTGTCCAGCGTAAAGCAAAGTTTAAATAACAGTCTCATGTGCGCAGAGCACGCAGAGTAGTTTCGTTTTGAATGAAAGCATGGTGGAAAGCTGGGAGGTTTTAAAAGGGTGCTGAGGGAATATACAAATGAATTAATTATATGAATGTACCTCTGATGGCTCTGACTGTCTTCAGAAAAGATTCGATGGCATTGTGTTTTGATCTTCATTCAATGTAATGCCTAATAAAGCAGTGTTCTTAATCGCAATGCTGCTTTGTCCACGGAGTTTACGGAAACAGCTGTAACTTTGCTGTTCCATAAGTGCCGCCTAGTGGCAGAGAGTGGATTTACATTGATTTACGATTACGTTCAGCCTGTTTGCAGTTTTTGTCTAGCTAAAATTTGCATGCCCTGCTTTTATCTGACCTTTTGATGAAAAACAAGGATTCTACACATTTAAACAATTGAGATAATACATCTAGAATTATTTAGATAAAATACCTATAACCATTTATTGATTTGACTTAACCATTTTCTTTATTTAAAGGCTGAAATGTGAGGTTTACCTCACATTTATTTTATAAAACCTTTTCAAAGCTTTATTTGAATATTTCGAACATGTTATTAGATAACTATTGAAGAGAACTGTTGTCAGTCATGTTGTAATATAAAATCTCATTGGTAATGTTATTGTTTTAGTGTTTGTGCAAACAGAAGTCATTTTATGTTGTTTGTTGATTTTAAATATAAAACTTGGTGAAACAATTTTTGTTAGTACTTTTTAAACATTTCCAGCCCATTTTAACAATATCGTGATAATATTGATAACCGTGATCATTTTTGTCACTATAATCGTGATAAGAAAATTTCATACCGTTACATCCCTACACAAAAGCACTGCTAAAAATCACATTTGGTTCATTCATTAAACTGGAGATACATGCCATTCCTAACATAATCTCAGCAAAAAATGAGTAGAAACTGCTATAAATTCAGTAAAAATTAAGCACATTGCATTAATACAACAAGACACTACAAGTCTGCAGTTACAGCTAAATATTTTTATTTTGATTGCTATTGAAAATGAAACAATTTGTATAAATATTATCTGATAACATGTATTTTTTGTATAAAAAAGTATAATAATGTGAATAAATAATAATGTTTATAATAATAATTATATAATAATAATAATTGTGATCAGATTTATTCTGATAATTATATTATATATATTAATATATATCATATATTATAATTACTATACATAGAATAAACATTATTACATATTATTTGAGAAGTAGTATTTTTTCTAATCATTTTTAATAAAGAGAATAAATATTTATAATTTTATTTGATTAGAAGTATAAAAGTATTATGTATAATACATAGAACTATAATAAATATGATCATAAGTATTTGTTCTGATAATGAATTATAATGAAAATAAGCAAAAATATTTATAAACATGATCTCACTGTATTTATTACAATAATGTATAATAATAAGAAAAAACATTATTACATATAATTTGATATTAAATATTTAATCTGATCATTTTAAATAAGAAGAGGAAGAAGAAGAAAACATTATTTGAAAACATGATCTGATTTGAAGTATATATGAGAATCAATATAAATATTAGAAGTGTTAATTCTGGTAATTATTAATAATAATAAGTATTATTAATAAATATTGTCTTAGAAGTATTTATTCTAATAATTATGGATAATAAAGAAAATAAATCTAATTATCTGATTAGAATAATTCAGATCACTACCCTTTCATTATTTATTGATCAGTCTTTAAGAATATTGTTTGGGTAAAATACAGAACATACTCTAACAACTCTGTCCAACAATAATACAAATATTTTAATACAATTAAAATACGTAATTCATGGTTCAAATTCAAACCAGATGAACCACCAAAGGTCCTCTAACCAGGGCTTTCACCTCTTAAATGTGTCATTTAAAATCATTTAATGCCATCGCAAGCCATATTTCAGGGCCAGAAAAGTATCAAAAGTCACTGTGCTGTGAACAGAAACCACACTATTTTAAACTGGAGCATGTGTTAGAATTTTGATATGCATATCTATATTTGTGACCCTGTTATATAACTCATCTGAAGACATTGAGTTACATAACAAGACAAGTTTACTGTGACCTTCAAATGCAGGAGGAGGCTGTGAGATTTTAGTCTACAGGTATAAATGAATAAAATTAATGCATAGTCATGTTACATGTTCATTCTGGCAGTTTAGACTAGATGAACGTGATTTTCATTAACGTGCATCTTCTACCACGCAGAGATCTGTATGAGAACATAATGATGGAAAGCGATACTGTTCCCCTGAAGCAATGTTCCCACAACCTAAATATACACTAAACCACAGACACAACTAACCAGCAAAAAATCTGAACAAGAGCAGCATATGAGTCCTGAACTACTAGAACAGCTTTTGCGTAAAAAAGTATTTAGTGTCTGAGAAAACAAGCCTAAACAATGAATCTGTCGGAGTTTATGTAGTCAGATCATTTTCACATAGTGGAACAAAAAGTATAAAATAACAAGCTATTTGGCTGAAATTGATTTTCATAAATACTGGGGGAAATATATTACAATTGCCACTACACTGGAACATTTTCACTTCAACATTGCTAGTAAGTTTGACAAATAATTGGCAACACATTGAATTAAACATTAAATTGTGTCAAATCAACCAAACTTCAGTATCTTCTCCAGCTCAAATTTTTTATTTTGCTCCTATTTTTTCTGAAGAAAGATAAACATGTATAGATGAAAGCTAAAACATTAAATGTCATGGATGAATATTTACTGAGTAATCCACTCAGGAGGGTCAAAATGGCAATTTTCACCTGAAATTCAGAGCCAAATTTTCTATCAGTGATTCCGTTACTAAATGTAACTTTCAGCCCTTTACAATGCAAAACATTTGTCTTGTTTCCAGCCAAATTATAAACTCTTAAATCAAAAAGGGTTTTGCAGACGAGCGTTTTCAGAAAATAGATGTTAAAATTAAGGGAGTTTTTGCTTGAAACAAGCAAAATAATCTGCCAATGGGGTAAGCAAAATACTGTAGTTTTCTGCTTGAAATAAGATTATTTTGCTTGTTTTAAGCAAAAACAAAAAAACAAAAAAATACAAAAAAAAAAAACAAAACAAAAAAAAAACACTTGTTTTTTCTGAACACAAGACAATCATTTTTACTTGTCTAGAAAATCCTTCTTGATTTAAGATTTTTTTATTTTGGCTGGAAACAAGACAAAAAATCTAATTAAGAAAAGCATTTTGTGCAGTGTAGCAGTAGATACTACTTGATCTGTGACTCTTGATCTATGAAATCTTGTTTTACTGATGTGAATAAAATGTGTAGCAAAAGCAACCACTTTTCCCTATGAGGTGTGGGATTTGTTTCAAACATGTGATACTGCACATCTGAACTCTTGGTAGCTTCACAAGCTATTAAAGTGAACAAAATCTTTTCTTACAAATATACCTAAAAATGATTCCCGTATAGAATCTTATGAATAGACTACAGAGAGCAAGTTAATGTGTGCCTCAACATGACAGTTTCAGTCCAATTTCAACACTATTTATTCTTCAGACATTGTTCTTTAAATAAAATAAGTATCAGCTGTAAACAAAATGACCAACGTTTGGTTTTCAACCACTGAAAATGGTATTATTCAACAATCTGAATAGGGAGCCTCATTGAGATCCTCATTTCTCTGGGACTGAATGATGTAGGGCCTTGAAAACGAAGATTGCAAAAGAAGAGTTTATTAAGAGCTAAAATCTAAAAAACATATTGCAATATCTTTAATATTTCTTGAGTTATAGGCACGCAAACTTCGGAAAAAGGATATTTATGGCACTCAGACTAATATGTTCAAAGCAGTTGTCTTGACAGTAGAAAAGAAGATACTTCTCTATTTTCAACATTATTTGTTCTTCAGACCTTCCTTTTCAAAAGAAAAGCAGCATCATATTTTTGCAAATAGACCCACATTTGATTTTTGACCACTGAAAATGTGTGTTTCAAAGATTTACTCCTGGAGCCATGTTGAAATTAAAATATCTCTAGATATCTCTAAATAACTATGTAGGGGCTTAAAAATGAACATGCCAAAAGGAAAGTTTGTTAAGACCCAATATCTAAAAGAGCATTAAGATATCTTTAATACTTTTTGAGTTATAGGCATGCAAACTTTGGAGAAAAAACGTGAAAAGTGCCGTTTCCCTTTTTTGAATGGTCACCATTGGCACATAATGCAACTAAGACGGCTATAATCAACAGATTTTACTAATAGACCTACCAATCTATTTGTAAAAATAACAATGATGCTGCCATCTTTCTAAAGTCATTTTAACCCCCGTAATGTGGCTCTGAATCTCAGGTGAAAATGAGTGAATTACTCAGTAAATATTAATCCATGACCTTTAATATTTTGGCTTTCATCACTATATATGTCTTCAAAAAAAAAAAAAATAAATTAGCAAAATCAAAGGTTTGAGCCAGGGAAATCTGGTTGAGTTGACACAGAATGACCTAATAGTGTTTTCTTGTAAAACATACTCTAATACATTTTTATTCAAATCCAAAAAATAAAATAAATATATGTTTATGTGCAAGTCAAAGTGACAAAGAAATCAAATAAGACATGAATATGAATTAAAATAGGGTCAATATTTATTTTAACTTTAAACTCCAGCTACTTGGGTCAGCTCTCAGTATTTTTTCATATTCACATTAAACTGATTTTAAATTGCAATTCAAACATTTGTTCAACTATAATAAAAAAAAAATCTACTTATGTTCAAATGATCAAATTTATAACAAAGATTTTTCAGTTTATGTGAACTAAACAAGAAAACAAAAGTTACATTTTATACTCCAGAATTTTCTGAAACTTGCCCAAAAATTGTCCCAACTTTGCAAATTAAATTTTTTGAACAAACAATTTTAAGCTGAACAACGTTGTACACGTTCCCAGGATGCACTGCAGCTTAAAACAACTAGGTGGCCACTGTTACTTACAGGCTTACCGTTTAATTACTCATTAATTTGTCAAAATTGAATTAGTTGAGTTGAATGAAACAAAGCGTAATGGCTTTCCTTATTTTTTAGGTTAGGGCAAGTTTTTTTTTTACAGTGAAAGTGAATCAGCTGTGTGTCTGTTTCCTACTTTCTTTTGTGTTCTTCTTTTTATGTAACCTACTTTCTGGCAGCCAGAGCATCTGGTGAAAAACCGGTTGGCAGACAGTGAGAGCCAATGAGGTCCTGTAGAGCGGCCAGAGACACTTCAGGTTCCTGTAAGAAACAATACAACTCTGCCCAGTTCGATTATGGGAAAGGAAGTGCACCAATTGGCAACTTGGACAAGAATCAAATACAAACTGTACCTTATAAATGGCTAAATTCTTCAATAGGTGACACATAGAAAAGTAAATGGGAAAAAAAAAAAAAATTCTGCTAATTTAAACCACTATAAAAACGTGTGGAAGCTTCTAAATCATATAGACAAGGACTTGGTAAGCAGAAAAGGGTGCAATATTTTGACAAACTAATGTTAGTAGGTTGTAAAGATATGTACAAGCAGTATTAATTAAGATATTAGCCTAATATTTCAAATGATAAGAACAAACACAAATGTTGTCAAGATTCTTGCCCTGGAAATCCTGGTTCAGTTTGGCCAACCACAAACGCCTTTTGTTTCTCAGTTTTTGAACTCTATAACTTTTGGCAATTTAAAGTACTCCAAATGTTTTTCTCAGTATGACCAATTAAAACAGCCCAAAATATGAAAATACTGACTATTTCAGCAACAATAATCAGCAAAATATGCAAGTTTCGTTCGGTTCAGTGGCATTGTTTACGTTCAGTGTCACCAATATGGCCGACTGATGACACACCTTGAAAATCTGTATTACATGTGCCTCAAGTTTTTTTTTTTGTCCACAAGGTGGCAGCACTGGTCATTGTTGTAAAACAGTCAAAACAGAAACAGTTAACAACAGCAAACTACTGAAGACGGCAAAAAAGTGACGATCGCTTGTCAGAGGAGATTATAAATACCCACACAAAGACATTTTTATCAATGATAGCTTCTGGAGAGAATTAGCACTGATACACACAAAAAAAGATGGTTCTTTAAAGGTTCTTTGCATGTAGTAACAGTTCTTTTTAGAACCATAGCATCCCAAAGAAGACTTTTAATGCTGAAATGGTTTACTTTAGAGTGTTTACTATTGTCTTTTTGCATTATTGACACACTATTTTCCTATTTAATACTGCAAAGCTGCTTTGACACAATCTGTATTGTTAAAAGTGCTATATAAATAAAGGTTACTTGACTAAAGGGAATTCTCTTTCTTCAGCAGTGACCTCTAGTGACACTACAAAACCAGGCAGGAGCCCAAAGACAGTAGATTATCCTGATGAAAGAGACTCAGCCGTATTTTGACTCGGCCTGTCATTTGACGGACAATACACGCCGCGGGTCTGACGGAGTCTCCAACACCACAGACAAAACCATCCTGCTCAGGAGGGATTAGCCTGCTGGGAGGTTATTACAAATCAGCCTATTATCTGAGCAGAACATATCATGTGTGTGAGATCTGTAGGTTTCTAGATGTCTGTAGAGTTTAGCCAGACATTCATTGTCATAAAGTCTGCATAACACTGCAGCTTATTCAGACCAAGAACCACCTACTTTGACAGAGGACACTGTCTGATTGGCATGGAAAGCAGCCAATCACAGTTTGTTTTGTTTTTATGCACTATTTGGAGCAGGTATCTATGGAAGCTGGTTTCTGCCACAGGATAACGTAAGAAAAACTAAATTGTGAGGAAAAAAAGTCTGAATTTGGTAATAAAAATGAATGAATTAATTTAAAAAACAATTAAAACTTTATTTTCTTTTGTGGCGGAAACAATGCGAAATAGAAAAATGCGAGATGTAAATTCAGAATTCTCAAAATAATAAAATAAAATTAAAAAACGGAACTAAAATTTAGACTCAAAACTGCAAAAAAGCAAGTGTATATCTCACAATTAAATGTTTCTCTTCAAAATTGCAAGGGCTAAAATTATATTATATAAACTAAGAATTTTGAGAAAACCATCCAAATTGAGAGATAAAAAGTTGCAATACCTATATTGTTTTTGTGTGTGTGTGTGTGTGTGTGTGTGTGTGTGTCTTTTTCACTAACACTTTGGCCTCTAATTTGGTGTTGACACCAGCTGGGAGAGTGCTTGGATTGCTTTAATTTTAATCATGACACTTTATTATGCATAAAAATGCATAAAACATTCTACTTTTAAACCGATTTTATCTGGTATTGAACAAAATAATCTTGAATTCAATTTTTCTCTTCATTTTAAATAACATTTTGTATTTTTACAAATATTTAGATTAGATTTAGATTAGAAACATTAAGCGTGGATAAATACAATTACACTCGATGTCATAGAAGAACCTTTTTTGTTTAAATGATTCCATAAAGAACCTTTAACATCTGAAGAATCTGAAGGTTTTGTGGCAAAAGAAGGTTTCTTCAGATTATAAAAAGGTAAGACGAGATGGTTCTTTAAAGAACCTTTGACTGAATGGTTCTTTGTGGAAACAAACATGTTTTTTCTATGGCATCGCTGTGAAGAACCTTTTAAAGCAGCTTCATTTTTAAGAGTGTAGTAAGTTGTCAATCTCTCACAACCTGTAGGATTTGGTCCATTATGGCTTTGCATAGAATGAAATGGCAATGGGTCAAAGGCTGGTTGAGGTAAAATGCTTCATAAACACACATGGGCAGTAATGATCATGGAAGCTGTCCAAACTTTAGCACAATCAAAGTGATTGAACTGATATTGTGGCTGCGGGTGAAGACTATTGATCCAGCAGAGGAGCAGAACTTGATGGCCAGAACTTTGAAGCCTGAAAATAAGCATATAAATGTTATAATTTATATACATTTTATATGCATAATATGAAAGCTAGGCAGTAATTATGCAAAAGCACACACTTGCATGTTCCCGTTCAGCGTTTAGGATGAACCGCACCTTTCGTGAGCGCAACCTGAAACCAGAGATGCTGGGATAGCTGTGAAGGGCCGGCTTTCAGTGTTGTCTTCTTTCCTCCTCCCTTTTCCTCTTCATTCACATAAAGCAGGCAGGAGCGAGGTGTCAGGGCATTAACATACAATGCGGTTGGCTTTTTTTTTTTTTTTTACGTAATACGTACTCGAGCAGCCAGGTACTTATAGACTCACAAGGTTAGTGAGATGAAACACCTCGTGGCTCTTCAGCCGGATGCACTACAGTCTTTGTCTTTTGTCAGACAAAGTTTAACTCTCAGAGTTGGAGAATCGTCCTGTGAGCTGGAAGCCATCTGAATTCAGAGCACAGTGGACTGTTGCCTTTTTGCGAAATCGTCATTAAAAATTATTTTTGTTGGGAAAGATACAGTACCTTTCTCTCGCCTGTGAAGAAAACTGCTTTTCAACTAAGGTAAGTGTATCATTTAAACATTTTACATTTCATGTCTTGCGATGAAAGAAAATGATTGACATTTTGAAACTATTCAAATGTCAAAAACAACTTTTCAAATATTCTTTAATCAAAAATAATTTTTGAATTGTGCTATTGTGAAAAAATAAAAATACTGCTTCTTTAAATACAACCTGCTTATATACATATATAATATTATATTATCTCACAATTATATTAATTATATATTTAAATTACACATATATTAAAAAAAATTGTTGTGGTTTATTCTTATTTCTCAAAATTAGGCTCTTTTTAAATATTTATTATTCAAACTTAAGGTTCACCTGTTGCACCTTGCGCTTAATCGAAAAAGAAATAACATCAGAAACAAGAAATCAATTTAAAGTTAATCTTTTGACTGTGAATTTGAATCAAAATCCAGTTTAAAGTCAAAAGCGAGATGACAGTTCTCTCCCGGTTTATCTTCGGGTATTTTCGCGAGCGCTGGGATCTGTCAGCGTGAGAAGGAGAGAGCGGGAGGGCAAACACAGGCGACACAAAAGCCAACATTATTCCCTCGTGGATCCATGCTGCATCCAGCCATGAATGGAGTATTGAAAAACATAATATTGGTGACTAGATTAATTTTCAGGCCTTCACAACCGTACCATTTTGTCCGCAGGCTCGCGTTAGAGAGTTCTCAGCAGCTAATTGGCCGCACAATCTGAGCGTCGGGGTTTTAGCTCTTCAAATGCAAGCGGATCAGAAAGTGCATGCGAAATGGGAAGTGGATTTGATTCTTGGACGGTGAAGAGGTGCTTTCTGTGGCTGTCTGATGAAGGTTTAGATTAAGTTTGGGTTGCTTTAGAAGAACTGATTCTTTCTGAAGCACCAGTAGAAGAGAAATCTCTTATAATATAGTAATCCATTTGACCCTTAATTTATGCCAACTGGCTGAAGCAGTGTTATTTTAGTAGATACTTTTATAGTTTTTATTAATATTTTCAATTAGTCCATTTGAATTTTAAGTTTTATTTGGTTTTGTTTTTGAAATAAATTATTTGCATTAACATTATTTCGGTTTTAGTTATTTTACTTCGCAATTAGCTGAATTTACATCATTTTTTTAAATATATATATCTTCCGTCTTTTTTTTTGTTTTATTCGTTACTAACAACCCTGGGTTGAAGGACATGTTGATCTGATAGTTAGTTCTCACCGTTTTTTTTATCAGTAAGATACTGTTACAGTTTTGTTAATATTTTGAACTAGAGTTTGTTTTTATCTTTTCTGCTTTTATGACAATTTTAGTTAAAGTTTTATTAATTTTGTTATGTATTTTTGTATTTTTTTTATTTAAATAAATTATTTTGTTTTTGTATTTTTTAGTTTGGTTAGTTATTCAGTTTTAGTTACTTCAGTACACCATGTCTTCGCAACTAGCTGAAATAAAAAAAATAAATAATAATAATTCAATATTTTATTTCAAATAAAGTTTATTTTATTTCATATGGGTATAGTTTTAGTTAACTTTAATAACCCTGGGCTGAAGCTCAGGTTGATCTGGTGGTTAGTTCTCACTGTTTTTTTTTTTCAGTAATCAGTAAGATACTGTTACAGTTTTAATATTTTGAATCAGACTTTATTTTTATCTTTTCTGCTTTTATGATAATTTTAGTTAAAGTTTTATTAATTTTGTTATGTATTTTTGTCATTTTTATTTGTTTTGTTTTATTTTTTTTTTTGTTGTTGTTTTTGTATTTTGGTTAGTTATTTGGGTTTAGTTATTTTAGTACACCATGTCTTCGCAAAATGTAATTCAATATTTTATTTCAAATAAAGTTTATTTTATTTTTTATGGGTATAGCTTTTTTTTTTAAATAAATTATTTTCATTATTTTTTATTTCGGTTTTAGTTATTTTACTTTGCAACTAGCTGAAATTAAATAATTTTTTAAATATATATCTTCCTTTTTTTATATTTTTAATTAGATTTAATTTTTATATACTTTCATTTTAATTTTTGTTAATTTTATTATGCGTTTTTGTAATAAAAAAAAAATGTCAATGTATATTTTATTAATTTCATTTCATTTCTTATTTATATTATTACACCAAGTTAAGCTAAATAGGAAGTTTTGCCGTGGAAACTAGCTGAAAAAAAAAATTTAATATTTGATTTCAATTATTATTTATTTTATTTGAAGTAACTAAAATACATTAGAAACAAATTAAATAACAATAATAAAATCTAAATAAATCTTTATGGTTTTGGTTTTAGTTAACTATAATCACTCTGGTTCCAACCTTTCTGCCTCCACGATCTGCCCCCCTTCCGCACCCGAGAGGCGCCCCAGCGGTGTCATCGGCTGCCTGAGCGTTCAGGACAGTTCCAGTGACAGATTCGCAGGAAGCAGCGTTTAGCCGCTGACGATGGCGACCACAGACAGCAGAAATGTCTTTTTGTGCGCCTGAGGCCCGGAATGTTCACTATCTGCGCCGCGGAATATCATATTCTCCCCCAGAGCCGAGATCCTGAGCCCAATCCCACCATTTACACGCATACCAGCATAAGGTCAGGAGGGATTTAGGAAAAACAAAAAGAGAAAGAGGAAAAAGAAGTGTTGTAACTTGTAAGGATATATACAAGAGATATAGAAAGTGCTGTGTTTATATTATGAACTTACTCTGAAATCCAAGATTCGCATTCAAAGTGGTAAACCAGCTGAAATCCACCTGATCCATCCATCAGCTGAATTGACTGTAATACACAGCCTCACGTGGCAATCTGGTGATCAGCACAAAAATGTACGGTCCAGGTCCTCTAAAAAATAAATAAATAAATAAAAATAATACAAATGTATTATATATTTTTTAAATATAAAATGTTTTATAAAAAATATAAATAATAAAAAAATATATAAATAATAAATACAAAAACAAAATATTAAAATAAATACTAGATTAGTTGACGTTGAAGTGCTAAAATTAATAAAAGCTTAAATTAAGACGGAAATAAAAATTAAACGACAATGACAAAACACAAAAATATATTAAAACTGAACTACAACTGAAATTAAAACAAAAAAATATACAAATAACAATAAAAATATGAACACATTCAAATATGATTATAATAGTATATAACTATTAAAATAATAATCAAAAATAACAATTCAAAATATGAATAAAATATAGTATTTAAATAAAAAAATAACACTAATTTCTATCCACCATTTTTCCACAAAATAAAAAAAAAATCTCTAATTTTAATGTGTGAATATTAGAATACAATATAATATACAGGTCCTCTGCGCTCTCAGAAATGTCATTAAGGTCAGTGTTTTTACCCAGGAACATAAACATGAAGCATTTGTAGTGCATTTAACATTTGCCAATATTTCTGAGTGAAATGGGATATTCAAAAGGACAGGACTGGATTGCATTTATCAGAAATTGATTGGGATGGTAAAAAGTGCTTGATTTAAATATGCATTTGGCAGATGCTTTTTTTATTCCAATATATTCAAAGCAACTTTTCATTTAGGGTTTATATTTAATCTGTTCATGCATATCCTAGTAATCAAGTGAATCACATGACCTTGCCAGTGCTAGCATCACGCTTTACTGTTTGAGCTACAGGAACTGATGACATTAGCCAAAAAAACCAAAAAACCAAATCAAAACATTATGATGAAAGATTGTAAAAGCAAACCTTTAAAATTACATGCACAAATTGACCATGAATATGAATTAGAATAGCTTTCATGTTGACTCTCTGATGTTAAAATCGTCTTTCCGCCTGCTAATAGTAGCTTGTTCATGTGTTTTTCTGGATGTGCAAGTCAAACTCTGTCCAAAAATGACTTTCACATGCAAAACTAGATCAAGTGCATGACTAGAATTCACTAAACAACACTAAACACAATCTCTGAAGCATAAAAAGCCTTTCTGGACAGCTTATTGACAGCAGGCACGTGGTCACACAAACATACTGTATATCAATACATGTCTGTCCAGAACGGCCTGTGGCCTGCAGGCTAGCATTTGTTGTTGTTGATGTTGTAGGAGCATGTGTGTTTTTACATAATGTACTATGAGGAGAAGCTGTCCAATCCCTGACGAGCAGACTCTGTAGTAGCCTAGTTACTGTAATAACCTCGTTGTCTGGTGTCAGACAACTACAGTGAGAACAGGCAACTGTAAAACTCAAGAAACTTAGATAAAACTGATCCTGAGAGGTTAAAGGACTCACTGACTGTGTGTGTTTGTTTGTTTGTATGTGCTGTAGGCGTCCAGCTGCATTTATTCTGCCATGAACAGTCAGCGTGTTTCAGCCGGTATCCGAAGATGCTGGAAATCTGCTGCCTGGATCCTCACCTGCCTGCTGGCATCGTTCTTACTGGTCGCTGTCACCAGCTTCCTTCCAACCGGTGAGTCAGAGCTTTTTAAATATAAAAAAAATATATATGAACTACAGGTCAAACATTTGGAGTAATTAAGTCTCTTTTGCTCACCAAGGCTCCATTTATGTGATACAAAAATACAGAAAAAACAGTAATATTATTGCAATTTAAAAAGTGGTTTTCTATTTTAATTTACTTTAAAATGTAATTTATTCCTGTAATGCAAAGCTGAATTTTCAGCATCATTACTCCAGTCTTCAGCATCACATGATCCTTCAGAAATCATTCTAATATACTGATTTGCTGCTCAAGAAACATTTCTGATTATTATCAATATCAATCAACCACTTAAAAGTTTGAGCTAAGAAATATATATATAAAAAAGAAAAACAAAATCAATTAACCCTTTAACCACCACTCCATTTTTGAACACGGACGTGGAAGTGATTATTTCTAAAACATGATAGGGAAAAAGGCAACAAAGGTCAAAAAATTTTATCCAAAAAAAAAAAAAGGTTGTAAAATATCCAATATTTCAACAATATATGATTAGAATATATTATTTGACCCTCTAAATCTCTCTATTCTATTTCTATTCTTTAAAAAAAATCTTTTCTATCTTTTTTTTTTAACTATTCTTTTTTGTCATCTTTCTTTTCTAACGTTCTTAAAAACTTTGCTAAAAGGTTAAATTAATCAAAGATGAAAATAAACACATTCATATTGTCACAAAAAGTTTGTTTCAAATAAATGCTGTTGTTCTGAATTTTTATTTACCAAATAATCATGAAAAAAAAAAGATCACCGTTTCCACAAAAAAATTTGACAGCACAATTGTTTTCAACACTCATAATAATCAGAAATGTTTCTTGAGCAGCAAATCAGCATATTAAAATGATTCTGAAGGATCATGTGACTCTGAAGATTGGAGTAATGATGCTAAAAATTCAGATTTGATCACAGGAATAAATTACATTTTACAATATATTACATTAGAGAACAGTTATTTGAAATGGTAAAACTATTATTTACTTTTGACCAAATAAATGCAGCCATGGTAAGTGAAAGAGACTTTCAAAAACATTAAAAATGATGTTTATTCCAAAGTTTTGGCTGGTATTGTATGATATACATCAGAGGCTCCTATAACACACTCAATTTAAAACTGAATTTTGCTAACAATAATATAATTACATGCAGGTTTTATGAATTTATACTGAGAAACTACATTGAATATTTGCATTAAGTACTAAATTTTAATAAATAATTCAGCCAAGATCATTAATGAACCTCACCTCTAGTGTCTTGTTACTTCACTTAGTGTTTAGGGGGGAAAAATCCCATTAATTCTTTAGAGGCAAAGAGTGGACTCAACCACACAAAACAATCTAGAAACCGAAATATAAAAATCGAATTATAAATAAAGACCCTTTAAATGACTCCACGGTCAAGGCTCCTTGCGAATTGAAACAGCAGCCTTTCAGTTTTACACCACCCCATAAAGTATTAAATCACAGTCCTTAAATGTCTGCTTTATAGGGATAACAATCAAAATCAAAGTCAACAGCCTCCAGGCTTAATAGATCCTGGTGGAACAAAACGATCAAATTTATCAGGATGTGAAGCCTACAGCGGGAAATACCCAGTTCACCGCAAACCTGTGAAAAGACAGCTGAACTAAAGACTTTAACAAGGACAAGGACATCTGAGAAGATGTGTTTCAGAGAATTATGGGTGGTTTCCTCTACAATACATGACACAACCAAACTCCCAGCAGATCAATGACTTCCAGTGAATCTTACAAATGATCGGCTGTGACGCAAACGCAAACAAAGATGGGAGATAATGTGTGTAGAGTATGTGTCATATTTAAGTTATTTGATAATGATGTTTATAATTGTGTCGATCTTTTCTGTGTGCAGAAGATATCCAACTCCAACAAAGATCTGTTTCCAGTAAGTACCATTTTAAGCTAAACGTTTCCACTTCCTGTGACTTTTTATAAGCGATAATTCTAATTCTAATAATTCTAATTGTAATTCTGTTCTAGAAGCCACGCAAAATGCCATAGTAACCATATAGTAACATTCTAAAAACATCTCAGAACGCCATAGCAACCATGAGGCAACATTCCAAACAACATGCAACATTGTGGCAGGCAATAAATTTGAAAATGTACAATGTAAAAAATACAGAACTTATGAAATCCTGTTTCTGCAACAGGATAAAAAAAGCTTTTTTTCCTCACAAGTATTAATGGTGAGATATACACTCAGAATTATGCGACTGCCTTTTTATTTTTTATTCTACAGAAACGAGCTTCCATAGTAACTAATAGCACAATGGTTAAAGAGCTGTAAATAACGCATGACTGTTGACATCAGCTTTACTAATGTTTACATGTTCGTTTTCTAATTAACCATGACATTTACTAGCAATTTCCAACTGAAGATTGTTTCTACACTAAGTTTTGTCCAGCTGCATGCTTTACATGAATATTAAAGCTTATGCGTGAATTAGCCATATGCCTGAAGCGCTATATTTAGAGCAACTAACGTTTCAGCGACATATTAATAAGGAGGAGAAGCCTGTGAATTGACCTAAATGGGATGTGATGGACAAAAAGCCTATTTTCTGCCATCTTTGTCAGGCGCTGAAATCAAACACCATTGATTCACAGTTTCATACAAAAGCTTGTATAGGCACTAGCATTAGCGGTCTCAATTCTGCTACAAAACACAGGACAAACAGACCCGAGTGAAAGTGTGTCTGAGGAGGGACGAGAAGGTCAGCGCTTTGTGAAAAACACCAGAATGTTCTGAACAAACGACAAAGTCTAGGTGAAATGTCTAGCTTAAAGTATTTGAATTTGAGTTTTTCAGATATTACCACAGTTTTACTACAAATGCCATGGTTAAACTGGTTACTGTATCAAAACCATAGTTAATTTGTTGTTACCACTAATTAACCACATTAACCTTTCTTTTTTTTTTTGAGTAAGGGATGTGTTGCCAGGTTAACAAAAAAGTAATAATAATAATAATATATGTATGTATATGTACCTTATTTTTTGTGATTATATATATATATATATATATATATATATATGGTCACAATGAATAAGAAATATTTCTGATTGCATAAAAAAATATCTAAACTAAGCGACTCATTAATGTGCTTCTTTTACTTTTTTCACTATATTTGAGAGTTATTATTCTTGTCAGCTGAATCTGATCATATTCACAGCATACATCTAAATATCTGATCTTACGTTATGTGAGGAGTGTGATATTCTTCGATAAATCTGTTCAGCAGTGAGTCCGTCTGTATCACAGCCTGAGTCGAATTCACAGTCTTCCTGTTTCACCAGTCTAAAATTACAGGAAAATAGATGTAGTAGATATAGAGGGCTGTAGCCATGGAGGGCCAAGAACCTCCTTTCAACAAATAATTTACCACAATCGTTGTTTGCTCTCTCCCTCTCTCTGACTTTCTCTCCTGTATTTTTTTTTTTCTCACAGCCAACAAAACAAATGCCTCAGTGACAACACAGTCTCAAGGTGAGCCTCTTAGCAATTCACTTTCTCACTCTTTCTTACGTCTTTGTGCGAGAACACACCCTTTTAAGAAAAGATACGTTTGCCGTCGCCCATTGGCAGGATCACAGCAGGACCGGATCATAATTGCATCTTAGACACAAGAAAAAAAAGACAGGTCACTTCCTCTTGCTCAATTTACACAATCCCTTCTCCACCACTATGCCATGTCCTTGCTCTTTCTCTCTTTTTGGAGTCATATGTCGTATTTGTGCCTTAAATTGAAGGGGATTAGAGACATTCTTACAGGCTTCATTATATCATTATATTTGAGCCATGCAGCTCTGCCGTTCAACTTCAGAAACCAGTAGTTTTCATGCGCACTGCTGCACCAAAAAGTCAGCAAAATATTTTTGAACATGCACCATGTCATGTTTGGATATTATACCATGGTAATATCATTTTATGGATGTAATACGGCAATATCACGTTAATCTTTACAATATCATACATATAAATATGATAAAAAATTGCACTTTGCAGTATATTTATTTGTTTTATTATAACTTTTTTGAATTCTTTTGTATTCTTTATAATAAAAGATATACAGATATGTTTTTAAAAAATAATGTCAAGATTAAAACCTAAAAATTAAAATGGAAAATACAAAAATAAATTAAATTAAAATTATTCATAAAAACCATATTTTAGTGATACTAAAATAATACTGCATGTTCTTTTAATTATCAGCATTATTACAGCTAACTAAAACTGTTACAAAAACGTAAAAAATACTTGCTAAAACTGAGATAAAATATTTAAAAAAAGAAAAATATTTTTAGATTAATTTAGTTTAACTGAAATAAAAAAGCAATAAAAAAACTAATAAAAACAAAAACAAAATTATCACAACTTTAAAATGAAAAAAGTCATTCAAAACATGAAAAAAAACTATTATATATTATATTTCTAAGTTTCAATTATAAAAAAAATTCTGCATGTTCTCCTAATTATTTTCTGATTATTATAGTAAATAATAATCAAACTAAAATTGTAACAAATTACTGAATAAAACTGAAATATAAGATATAAAAAAGTTCAAAATGAAAAACTTTAACTAAAATTAAAAAGAAAACTCAAAATACAAAAATAAAAGCTAAATAGAAATATTTATAAGAACTAAAATAGTATGTAAATGATACCAAAATAACATCGAAACATATGTATAACCCTGCATGTTCTAGTAATTACCAGGGTTATTATGGTTAAATAAAAACTGAAATAAAATATAACTCAAATTTATTTAATTTCAAGGCAACATTGCTCATTTTCATTTAGTTTAAATAGATAACTAAAACTAAACTAAAAAAAATGAATCAATGAATTAGAAATTATTTTTTTGCTTTTGTGTGTAAAATATATAATTATGTAATCCATGTAAAAATAACTGTAGTCTGATTAGGAGTATTTTAAAATGTAATCTGATTACAAGTACTTCATTTCTGGAATTTTTGGAATCTGATCATGTATCTCAGTAATACTAAATAAATAATTACCTGCTTGTCCTGGTCCTCCAGTGCGGCTGGTGAACGGCAGGAACCCGTGCGAGGGCCGTGTGGAGGTGCTCCATAACGGCATCTGGGGGACGGTGTGCGATGACGACTGGGACATGGTGGACTCCAACGTGGTGTGCCGGCAGCTGGACTGTGGCATAGCCGTGACCGTGGGGAGCAGCTCCAAGTTCGGCCAGGGCTCCGGTCCCATCCTGCTGGACAACGTGGACTGTAAAGGAGGAGAGATGGACCTGAGTCAGTGTGGGAATCAGGGATGGGGCATCCATAACTGCTATCACTATGAAGACGTGGCCGTCACCTGTAAAGGTACGTGGAGTGAGCTAGTGATGGGCGCTTTCGAAGCACTGCTTCATGAAGCTTCGAAACATTGGTTTGGAGCGCATATCAAACTGCCAAAGTTACGTGATTTCAGTAAAAGAGGCATCTTTATGTAATAACTGTTTCGAAATTTCAATGGTTTGCAAAAAAAAACAAAAAAAAAACATCATATCATCTTATGGATGTAATACAGCAATATCATGTTAATCTTTAAAATATCATATAAATATGAAAAAAATATAAATATAAAAAATATATATATATATATATATTGCACTTTGCAATATATTTACTTCTTTATTACTTTTTTGAATTCTTTATAATAAAAGATCTTTAAAAATAAATAATGTCAAATAAAGATTAAAACCTAAAAATGAAAATGGAAAATACAAAAGTAAAAATGTAATTAAAAATTTTCATAAAAACTATATTTTAATCATGCTAAAATAATACTGTTCTTTTAATTATCAGCGTTCTTACAGCTAACTAAAACTGTTACAAAAACTTAAAAAAAATACTTACTAAAACTGAAATAAAATATTTTTAAAAAGGAAAATATTTTTAGATAGATGCCAAGGCAACATTTCATTTAGTTTAACTGAAATATAAAAGCAATGAAAAAAACAAATAAAACAAAAACACAACAAAATTATTAAAACTTTAAAATGAAAACAGAAAAAATGAAAAATGAAAAGAGGTAATTCAAAACATTAATAAAGCTATTATATATTATGTTTCTAAGTCTCAACTATAAAAAAATGCTGCATGTTCTCCTAATTATTTTATGATTATTATAGTAATAATCTAAACTAAATAATAATCAAACTAAAACTAAAACCATAACAAATTACTGAATAAAACTAAAATATAAGATATAAAAAAGTTAAAAATTAAAAGCTTGAATTAAAATTAAAAAGAAATATGAAAATACAAAAATAAAGGCTAAATAAATTTTTTATAAGAACAATAATAGTATACCAAAGTGACACCAAAATAATAATCCTGCATGTTCTAGTAAATACCAGGGTTATTATAGTTTCCAAAAAAATGAAATGCAGAATGAAACTGATGAAAATACAGAATGAATTATATATATATATATATATATATATATATATATATATATATTCATTGGTTTCCATCCAAAGTTGTGAATTTAACTTAGGCACAAAATTGGATCATATTTTTCTATATCATGAATCATGGATCATATTTTTTCATTGCATAAAACATTTGCGAGTAAGCTCCATTTCCACTCAACAAGTCAAAGAGAGCAAACTTGTGGCTTCTTGATAGAGTGGCCCTATATATCACTAATAAAGCAGAAGAAGCCACTGTCAAAAACCACCTCAAGTAAGCCTAAAAACTTTTTTGCAAAATTAAGGGATTTTTATTAGAAATGTGGCATTTGCATCACTCGTCCCTGATGCCATACTGCAAAATGCGCATAAAAACAGGGTGATGGAAACAGAGCTTGTGGTTTTTACCTGATCTCGGATCAGTTTTAGACATTTTAAATGAGACATTTGTGTAATTAAAATGATTCAAAATTGCTTAAAATGATCAGTAGTCACTTACTGGCCTCTAAAATATAATAAAACAAGCCCTGCAAATGACTATAAAATATTTTAAAAACCACACATTACACAGACACTTCATATTTAATGGTTTTTAATAACTTTTTTATTGCATTCAATGGCGTGCAGTGGTGTTTTAAAATGAGGAGGCAGTTTTATGTATATACATTCGTACTGCAATCAAACACTGAAACATTCAGCTTCTTTTTTGTTATTTTGATAAGGGTATTAAACCCTTATTAATGTAAAAATTAATTTATGTGACATTATTAATTGTTTGTTTCTCGTAGGCAATAATGTCGTCGGACCTCGAGGCCTGGAGCCCACCACACCGGCCAGTCTGGTTTCTGCTTTAAGTAAGTTAAAGTTTCTTTGGGCCTTTCTTTAACACTAACATGAGGATATCAACTTATTATGAAAAAATATATATAATTAAATGTCGATATCATCCAACTTAAACAGGATGCAATATTTTAGAGAGACAACACCACAGAATGCATCTGATGCTTATGTTGTTTGTACTGTCGATTTCCCTCCAAAATGATGTCACTTCCTGGAGGATGATGATTTCATTCAAAGGAACTTTTTGGAATTTTGAAAGTTACATTAAGGACATTTGATAATGAATTAAAACAATGGTTGATTGAAACATTTTGAATAGAAGAAAGGGAAAAACAGCTATTTGAGTCTTTATAAGGAATTTTAATTCACCCTTATATATTAACTTTATTGTAATATTGATTAAAACCAAACTAATATGATTTACATCTTTGTATTTAAATATTTTATTAATTTATCATACTGAATACATGTACTATTTTGTAATTGTAATAGTTTAAATGTAATAATTATATTCTAATAATTGCATGTAATAAGAATAAGAATAATAACAACATTTAAATAAATTTTAATATTTTATTCAATATATTATTCAATATAACATGTGCATGATTTACTGTACATGTCTTTTTTTCTATATTTTAATATATGACAGAAATCCTGAATCAAATCATTGCACACTGTCTCACAGTTTTTAAAAACTTTTTGAACTCGTTTTTTATGTTCTTATTATTTTAATGTTAATTAAAGTTCTAGTAATTCTAGTAGTTCTAGTGTTTTTGACAATTTTATGATTTTTTTATGTTTATATGTCTATACAGTTTGAATTGTTTTTATTCAACTTTTTCTTCTCTAGCCATTTTAATATATTTTGTTTATTTTATTATTTTGTTTAGTTTTATTTCAGTTTATATATATGACCCTGGACCATAAATTTTAAGTACCAAGGGCATATTTGTAGCAATAGCCAATATCCCAACAAATTATTAATGTATTCAAAAAAGTATAAATTATCCCAAATGAGAAGTGCAGTAATGAACTAAAGATTATAGCAGATTTTGAAGGATCATGTTCATCCTGTCTTTGTTTCTCATGTCCTGTTTGAGTGTCATGAGAGGCGGCCGCCCATATCTCGTTCAGAGATTATGACATCTAAAGACAGTAACAAAGCCTTATGGGAATTTGTTTGGGGAATTTAATGGCATTTTCATGGTATGGAGTCACCGTTGAGGCTTTGTTCCTCTCGCAATATGAGAATGGCTTTTGTGTCCATGTGGTGGCGTCACTCAATAAAACAATATGAGACACCGCAACGAATGTTTGTTTGAAACCATAGCCCTCCATTTGCATCATATTCAATGCAGAGTTAAGCTCAGCAGAATAATATTACAGATAATCTGGCCCACACCCTCTATGGAGCAAACTATACTTATGGCCAAAAATATCGGCACCCTTGCAATTCTGTCAGAAAACTGTTCCAATTGCAAATGTTTTGGTATTCACATGCTTATTGTTTTTGTTTGCACTGAAACAACAACAACAACAACAATAACAAAAAAACAGAGAAGAAAAATCAAACTTGATCAAATTTCATACAGAACTCTGAAAATGGACAAAATTATTGGCACCTTGTCAAAATTCTAAGAAAAAATTGCTTTTCAAGCATGTGATGCTCCTGTAATTTGTATTAAGACACGCCTGTGGCAAGTAACACACTTGCAGGCAGTTAAAATAAAGAAAAGTTGACTCAACCTTTGTGTTGTGTGTCACACTGAGCAGTGTGTAAAGTGTAAAGAGTTGTCTGTGGATTTAAGAGAAAAAAATTTACGAGGGTACATCCGTCACCATCTGAATGAAAAGGGACGCTATGGTAGGACACCACTGCTGACACAAAGGCATAAAAAGCAAGACTGGAGTTTACCAAAACGTATGTGGCAAAACCACAATCCTTCTGGGACAGATGAGACAAAAGTAGAGCTTTTTGGTAAAGGACATCATGGCACTGTTTACAAAAAAAGAAATGAGACCTTCAGAGGAACACAGTCAAACATGGTGGAGGTTCAAAGAGGTTTTAGGGTTGCTTTTCTGCTTCTGCCACTGGATGCCTTGACTGTGTGAACGGCATCATGAAATCTGATGATTACCAAAGAATTTTGTGGTGTAACATAGTGACCAATGTCTGCGTCTCCACCAGAGGTCATGGGTCGTCCAGCAGGACAATGAACCAAAACACACTTCAAAAAGCACTCAGAAATGGTTACAAACAAAGCACTGGAGAGTATTGAAATGGCCAGCAATGAGTCCAGATCTGAATCCCATAGAACACCTGTGGAGAGATCTCAAAACAGCAGTTAGGAGAAGGTATCCTTCAAATCTGAGTGACCTGGAGCAGTTTGCAAAAGAACAGTGGTCCAAAATTCCAGTAGAGAGGTGTAAGAAACTCATTCATGGTTACAGGAAACCATTGATTTCAGTTAATTTTTTTTCAAAGAGGGTGCTACCAAATATTTAAGTTAAGAGTGCCAATAATTTTGCCCAGCGCATTTTTTTGGGTTCTGTGTGGAATTGTATCAGATTTGACTTTTCTTTTCAGGTTTTTTTTTGTGTTGTTCCAAATGCAAAAAAAAAAAAATGCGAGTACCAAAACATTTGCCACTTAGAGAAGGGTTGCATTTTCTGAGAATTGCAAGGGTGCTGATAATTTTGTCCATAACTGTATGAATTCAAGGAGAAAAGTGTTAAACAAACAGGCGTTTCACAATGATTCCATAATGTTTCTAGAAAAAAAAGACAAGTGAATATTAATTACTAAGATCTCTAAATGCTCAAAACTCAACAACCTGTCACACACCATCTACTCCATGCCTTCTGTTGTCTGATTGGTAGTTTAGACTTTTTAAAGCAAGTAAAAGGTCTTTCTTTACTTATTTACTGACTTAATTTTGTCATAATTCCTAAAACCACGTGTGACCGTCCTGTGCTGTAGGAGACGGAGCTGTACGTTTGGCGGGGACATCGGACCACTGTCAGGGCCGGGTGGAGATCTACTACCAGGGCAGCTGGGGAACGGTGTGCGATGATGATTGGAGCATAATGGACGCCACAGTCGTGTGTCAACAAATCGGCTGCGGACATGCTGTCGGAGCACCTTCAAATGCCTACTTTGGCTACGGCACGGGACTGATTTTGCTGGATAACGTGAACTGTAATGGGCATGAGGGCAGCCTGGCCACCTGTTACAGCCTCGGCTGGGGGGTTCACAACTGCGGTCATCATGAGGACGCGGGCGTCATTTGTTCAGGTGGGTTTCTTTCTATTCTTCCAGGTATCCACCTTATTTCACAAATCGGATGTAAGCTTCTGACTAATTTTCTCTAATTCATTAGTAACTAAAGGTAAAATTGTAACAGAAATGCTTTTATTTAGCAATTTTTTCATTACTTATGTATTTTTTTTTTAGCATTTTTGTTCTGAATTTCTTCATTGTAATAATTTTTCAATTTTATCAAGCATTTTTTATGAATGTGTTTTTATTTGGCTTTTTTCATTATTTTTGCAACTTTATTTACATTTTTTTCATTATTTAGCTATTTTATTTTGCAATGTTTTCATTACTTTTGAATGTTTTTATTATTTTGCAATTTTATTTAGCCCTTTTTTTATATTTTGCTATTTTATTTGGCATTTTTCATGAATTCTTTTACCATTTTATTAGACAGATAGATTTATGTTATATGATAATAGGCTGTTTGAAAGCACTAGTGAAATCTGTTTATTTTGCAATTGTTCATTATTTTAGCAATTTTATTTGTCTTTTTAAATTATTTTTTGCAATTTTATTTGGCTTTTTTTCATTATTTTTGCTATTTTATTTTGCAATGTTTTAATTATTTTGCCATTTTATTTTGCCCTGTTTTCAATATTTTTGCTATTTCATTTGGCATTTTTCCCATTAATTCTTTTAGCATTTTATAAGATAGATAGATAGATAGATAATTTATGTTATATGATAACGGCTGTTTGAAACCACTATTGAAATGTTTATTTTTTAAATTTTTCATTATTTTTGCAATTTTATTTGGCTTTTCAATGAATTTATTTATTTATTTTTGCTATTTTATTTGGCATTTTTCATTATTTTTGCTATTTTATGTAGCCTCTTTCATTGTTTTAGCAAGTTTATTTAGCAATTTTTCCATTATTTTGCTATTTTATTTGGCCCTTTTTTCATTATTTTACCATTTTATTTTGCCCTTTTTTCAAGATTTTTGCCATTTAATTTGCCATTTAAAATATAAAAATATTAGATAGATAGATAGATAAATTTGTTATATGATAACAAATTTGCAATATCAAGCAACATAATGGGCTGTTTGAAAGAAATGTATTCATTTAGCAATTTTTCATTATTTTTGAAAATTTTTTTAGCCTTTTTTTCATTATTTTGCTATTTTATTTACCTTTTTTCGTTATTTTTGCCATTTTATTTAGCTTTTTCTCCCCCATTATTATATGGTTAGCATAATAGCTAACCATATAATAATGATGTTTACATTTACATTGATTCATTTAGCAGATGCTTTATGTAAAACTTTATTTTTTACATAAAAAAAAACAACAACTAACTTTCAGTGTGATCTCAGACCTGACTGTATGTGAATATTTAATAATACTGTATCTGTCTGATTGCAGCTCTAACTCTCTCTGTGTCTCTCTTATATTTCAGGTGCCAGTTCCACCATGGTCCCAGTTATCAACACAGAGACTTTAGGCAGAGAGTTCTTCATTCCTGAAAGCACAGCAGGTATAAACGCTGCTTATACTGTACATAGGGCCTGTAACTTTACCTGCTATTTTCAATAATGCACGGTTGAATTAACAGCCAATTCATTGTTATTAACTGCTGTGCCTGGCCAGCCTTTTTGAGCCGTAGTGAACAGACCATCTGTCACACACTGGACCATTCTGCATAATAAACCCCTTAAACCACCAGCAGATGGCGTCCTTTCAAAACATCACCGAGCACACACATTTTTCTGTGTTCATATGTCTATCTTGATATTTTTCTGTGTTTGTGTTTTAGTGACAGAAACACCAGCGGAAGTAATACATGAAACTGTAACCACAATTGTCACAACATCCTCGACCACAAAAGGTACTAAAGACACGTAAACATCTCAGTATCTCTGTCACTATCCATCTATTTATCTATCTTTAGTAAATAAATGTGGCCCTGGATCACAAAACCAGTCTTAAGTAGCACGGGTATATTTGTAGCAATAGCCAAAAATACATTGTATGGGTCAAAATTACACTTCTCAAAATTTTGATTTTTTTGCACAAATCTTTCAAATAGTTGTATCTCAGCCAAATATTGTCCTAACAAACCATACATCAGTGGAAAGCTTATTTATTCAGCTTTCAGATGCATAAATCAAAATTAAAAAAAAAAAAATTGACACTTATGACTGGTTTTGTGGTCCAGGGTCACAAATTATTATGCATTTGTTTATTTAAATAAGTAGATAGCAATCAATTAAATGCATAACTATAATACTGTCTAAAAACAAAAATTAAATCAAAATATAATACCACCTCAATAAATTTTATATTAAATACATAAATAAATACATACATATTTATAACTGTATGATAACTGATAACTGTATATGTATCTACCTATGGTAAATAGCTAAAAGAAAAGCAATGTGCAGTAAGCGCTAAAATTATTTGTGTTACAATGATTATGAGTTTGATAAATTACAATTATTTGATAACAAATAACAGTTTGCAAGTGGCATAATGGAATGATTGAAAGCAGCAGTGAAATATTTTTAAATATTTTGCAATTTCTTCATTAGTTTTAGTTGCTTTTTTGCTATTTTATTAATTTAGATAATCTATTTATCCATTATAAATAACGCAACCATGTTAAAATCTTAACTATATAAATATAACATCATCTAAAAAAATGACATACATATACATGACACATATTTATTTATTTAGATCTATCTATCTATCTGTCTATCTATCTATCTATCTATCAATAATATGTCTATACATAATTACACCAATTAAATTTAATACAATTATTTATTTATTTAGATCGATCATACAACGATCTATAGATATTATTCATTTTATTTTATTTATCTATTTACACACACACATATATATATATATATATATATATATATATATTTAGATGGATGGATGGATGGATATATTAAATTGATCAAAAGTGACAGTAAAGACATTTATAATATTACAAAATTTATACTAAATCCTGTTCTTTTAAACTTTCTATATATCTGTGAATCCTGAAAAATAAAATGTATCACAGTCTTCACCAAAATATGAAGCGGCACCACTGTTTTCAACATTGATAATAATCATTAATTGCTTCTTGAGCAGCAAATCAGCAAATAATATTACTCACAATATTACTGTTTTTACTGTGTTTGTTAAAATAAATGCAGCATTTTTAATCAGAAGGATCTCTTTCGAAAACATTTTAAAAATCTTACTGACCCCAAATGTTTAATCAGCAGTGTTTATTGTCTTCAACCCTCTTCGTCCATTGCTCTTTCAGAGAAGCCGAGCATTCGTTTGGTGAACGGCGCGGACAGCTGTCAGGGCCGAGTGGAAGTCCTCTACTTTACCATCTGGGGAACGGTGTGTGATGATGACTGGGACATGGACAACGCTCAGGTGGTCTGCAGGCAGATGGGATGCGGGGCGCCTATTGCAGCCAAATCTTCGGCTTACTTCGGATACGGTTCCGGTCCCATACTGCTGGATAACGTCGACTGCAAAGGCAGCGAGCAAAAGCTGTCCGACTGCTTCAATCTTGGCTGGGGACAGCATAACTGTGGCCATTTTGAAGACGCTGGAGTCATCTGTGCACGTAAGAGAAACATGACCTATATTATCTTATTGAATGATCACAACGAATTTTGAAAAACAATGCATTTTACATTCATATACAAAATGCATACTTATTCATTTGGCTAATTCCTGGGATTCGGTTTATTTTCAACTACATTTGATTCAACTTCTAAATACCCCAACCCCACATCATTAGGCACATATCAAACCTCTAAAAAAATCATATTGTTCCAACTCAGGTATTAAAGACCTTTTATTATTTTCAGTTTAAAAAGTTAAAAAATTATTTTCAGTTTCCGCTTTAGCCGCTTTTTTTTTCTCAACCCCGTAACGGACAAAATGGGATTGGTTTAAAAAGGATTTTACACAGAAATTGTTATAAAACAAACATGTACCTACTGCTCATGTGTCCCTGATAACAATTTAATGATAAAAAATTGTAACATTTATCATCATTTTCACATTTTTATAGGACTGAAGCTAAAAATATTAGGGCCCTATGAAATCTATTTTATTATTCAGTTTTTCCATTAAAATTTTTCTGGATTCCCTTTTTTTCAGTTTTAATTGTTCTGGACTCCTTTTTAATGGTTAAATAAAATCGTATCAATCAAAAAAGCAAAAAAGCGTGTCTAATTAATTAAAATCATGAAACTTATACAATTTAATATCAATTTATTAAAGGTTTAAGAAAAAGGACGTGTTTAGGGCCCTATAAAATATTGTATTTTATTGTTGACAAATTTCTGGTTTTGAATGCATAATAACTTTTATTTATTCTTACAACAGACTTGTGCATTATTATTCACTCAGAAAATCTGTGTTGTGTATTTATATTAACAGAGGGCATAAAAAAAGAATTACATTTATCTTTTCATAATTTTTTTTTATTTTTTGGGCAAGTAAATGGGATTTACTATTAAAATTAAAACATGAAAGACATATTATGCAATTATTTATTTTAAAAAAGAAAGTTTTATTAATTTTTTAACAGCAGTAGTAGTATTACATACATTCTATATATTCAAATATATATTTCTGTCATCTTTAAGTTAAACCAAACTTTTATTTTGAATGGGTTGCAGTGAATACCTGTAACTGACGCTTGTTGTGGCTAGATTGGATACAGCTGCGGCTGGAAGCTAACAATAAATTTTATTCAAATGGAATGGTCAAATGTGAATGAAGTGACTCTCAGAGCAGTTCTGGAGATGTATGTATTTATGTCCTCATTTATTGAGACCAACACCAGATGCTGAAATCACTGTGAGCATGCATGCATGTCATGCATGCGTCAGTATGTGTAGTAAACAAAACTGCACGTCTGCGCCATTCATAAACACAGACACAGTTTGCTGTCTCATGTCACTAGTTTTAAATGTGCAACTTGCTGGCTATCACTGTTCCTTTAATTACCAATACTCTCAAATACAAACTCACATGGCCGCTGTCTCTTTTTCGAAATCCCCTCAACCATCGTTACAGAAATTGCAAAACTGATTCAAGATCAGCATTTGTAATTTGCAGCAACTTTAGCAGCATCCTTTGTACAGCACTCTGACGCGTCTACATGAAAAATAAAGAGGGCCGTCAGAGCAAATCATCATCAGCACAGACCCGCGGGGGAAGCCATCCTCCGCACAGGCCACGTGCATGCACTAACACATAAATAAATGCATGCATGTATCGAATAGATAAGCATTAAAGAGAAGAGGGAAAGACTAAAATAAACACAAGATAGAGGAATTAAAGTACAAGCGTCAACCTTTAGAGCACAATGTGTATAAAAGAGTAAGTTCAGTCTCAGTAAATCAAAGTTAAACCAAAAGTTTTCTAACTGAATTTGATTTTTATTTCTTTCAGCGCCTATGGATTTTCTGATAGTCGGAAGAGACTTTAGCTTTGGGATAACAGATAAACCTATTACAAGAGCAACGACAACCGCAACACCAGCGGACGGTAAGAACACTGAAGATCTCACTTGAGTTTTAATCTGCTAAATTGAAAAATCAGCTAAACGTAAAGGGAAGACAAGTTTCCATACCCCACTGACAGATGTTTGTTCTTGTTTTAGGCAAGTAAATGTATCTAGTTTTAAAGATGTTTTAATATTTGTACTGGAAAACAAAAAATACTCAGGAAGATTTTTTTTTCAATGCATGCAACATTTAATGCCATGACTTCATGAACCTAAGAAATTATGCTCAAAGTTAAGACCTTTTTAGGCCTTAAATTGTGAAAGGGTGAATTAAACTTTATAAGATAAATAATTAAACATTTGGTGTACCTAAAGTAAAAAAAAAAAAAAAGCAGTTGAGATATACAGTGTATGTGTGTGTGTGTGTGTGTGTGTGTGTGTGTGTAACCCTGGACCACAAAACCAGTCATAAGTAGCACAGGAATATTTTTAGCAATAGCCAAAAGTACATTGTATTTTATGCCAAAAAATAGTTATGTTCTATGAGGATATTTTGTAAATTCCCTTCCATAAATACGTCAAAACTTAATTTTTGATTTGTAAATACGCATTGCTAAGAACCTTATTTGGACAACTTTAAAGGTGATTTTCTCAATATTTAGTTTTTTTGAATCCTCAGATTCCAGATTTTCAAATAGTTGTATCGCAGTCAAATATTGTCTTATGGAAAGCTTATTTATTTAGCTTGTATAAATCTCTGTTTCAAAAAAACTGACCCTTATGACTGGTTTGTGGTCCAGGGTCACATATAAATCTTTTTCTTTCTTTTTTTTTTTTTTTTTTTTTTTTTTTAGAAACATTGAGACATTATTTATTATTTGTATAGCAGCTTTAACATAATAAATGTTTCATCATCTGTGTTACTTTTTATGAAATAATGAATATGTGATCTATGTGATTGATTTTGCTATTAAACATTACTAGTTATAATTGAAGGCTGGATCGTTTCAAGAAAAAATATCGGCCAATAATATTTTGAATTAAGTTTATTTTTCTGACCCCACTGGCACAGATATTTTTTCTTGCTTAATTGTGTTAGATTTTTTTAGACAACAAGATTGAAGAATGTTTAGATATGCGTACTGGAAAACAAGACAATAATATTAAGTAAGAAAATGTTTAAAAATAATATAAGTGTTGTGGAAAATAACTAAAAAGGCATGCATGAATGTGCACTTCTACAAAACTACTGTCTGTTTCCAACATCCTGTGATTTGGGACACACTATGTCTAGTCTCACTTACTGTTTAGGGTAAATAGTGGTTGAATAGGCACACAGCTTATACCATTTTCTCTTCTCAAGGTACCATCAGGCTGATCGGGGGCTTGAATCGCTGCGAGGGCCGTGTGGAGATATTCCTGAGAGGAGAATGGGGAACCGTGTGCGATGACGCTTGGGATATCGCGGATGCGAAGGTGGTGTGCAGGCAGATAGGCTGCAACTTGCCTAAAGCCGCCCAGGTGATGGCGCACTTCGGTCCCGGCAGTGGCGCAATCCAGATGGACAATCTGAAATGCACAGGCACAGAAGCTACTCTCACTCAGTGCAATCACATAGCATGGAACGTTCACAACTGTGACCATTCAGAGGATGCCGGCGTCACATGTGGACTCTAATGAATTCACCCACCGTAGGCCACACCCACCACCAGCCACACCCACTATCCTGGTCCAGTGAATGCAGTGGGAGTGGAAGAGTTTCCAGGACTTGTATGAATTTTGTACATAACACCTCACGCCAACCCTGAAGAAGAGATTTTAAAGATGAAATAGTTACTGGGTGTGAAACAAGAACAAATAAATTATGCTAATACTGTTATATAAATATCTGTAATAAATATTATGAATGAAAATTCTAATTATGCACTTTATAAACTATAAGAATGTGTACACATAGGTGAATAAATATGCTGAACATATTTTAAACTTTTGATATACAGTGGAAACCAAAGTTTTAGACTCTTCTTAGCCTGTCATTTTGATTGCAACAACCAAATTTATTATGCCATACAAAAACGTATGTACTGTACTTCTAGTACTTTTCTGATTATAAAAAGGTTTGATTCTTCTGGATATGTTTCCTGAATGCTGAGAGTAAAACATAAAAAAAAAAAAATATTTTAAATATTTGACGATTGTTGTGTTGCATATCTTAAAAATTAAAAGTGTATCTGAACCTTAGCCTTCATTAGTTAGTTGGGAAAAAACTATTTGTCTGAATTGGTTTGTTCAGAGAGAGAGAGAGAGAAAAAAAAACAACTCAGGTCCTTTTTGATTGGGAAAAATAATGGCTTTAATGCAAAAAAAAAAACCTTTCCATTTTCTTCTGTCTTTTTTTTTTGTTGTTGTTGTTTCTGTTCCATCTTTTTAAAAGAATGCAAATGGGATAAAAGGAATATTTGTACTGAGGAAACTAAACCATGTCATTGGCCTAATTGCATAACCTCGTAGTGTATTATATATTTTTTGAGCTAGGAAAGAAATTTGGGATAAAAATGATGTTAAGATTTTTGACATATAATATATAATTAAACACTTGCTGTACCTAAATTAAAAAAAGAAAGAAAGAAAAACAATTGAGAAAATGTTTTTGATGTAACTTTTTTACTGTACAGACTTTGCTAAAATATTGGGGTGAAACGTCAACATTTTTAAAAATATATATGGAAATAAAGTATGCTATGAATCTATTATGTATTCTTTAACAAAGGTGGATTAAAGTTGTTTTTTTTTAACTGAGATCTATACAATTCACTTCTATTAAGACAAAATGACATTATTTATTCTTCCTGCTGGTGCTCTATATAATAAAGGTTTAATTATCTGTGTTTGAAACAAATTTGATAAAATAATGAATCTGCAATACATTTGTTTTCTTACAATATGCATCTAATAGGTACAATATAGTATCTCACAAAAGTGAGTACACCCCTCACATTTTTGTAAATATTTTATGGTATCTTTTCATGTGACAACACTGAAGAAATGACACTTTGCTACAATGCAAAGTAGTGAGTGTACAGCTTGTATAACAGTGTAAATTTGCTGCCCCCTTCAAAATAACTCAACACGCAGCCATTAAATGTCTAAACCGCTGGCTACAAAAGTGAGTACACCCCTCAGTGAAAATGTCCAAATTGGGCCCAAAGTGTGTGGCCACCTCTATTTTCCAGCTTCACAGGTTGCCACTGGAGTCCTCTTCCACTCGCCATGACGGCATCACAGAGCTGGTGGACTGAGGATGCCCCACAGATCCTCAATAGGGTTTAGGTCTGGAGACATGCTTGACCAGTCCATCACCTTTACTCTCAGCTTCTTTACCAAGGCAGTAGTCCTCTTGGAGGTGTGTTTGGGGTCGTTATCATGTTGTCTCTGAAGGGAGGGGATCATAATCTGCTTCTGTATGTCACAGTACATGTTGGCATTCATGGTTCCCTCAATGAACTGTAGCTCCCCAGTGCCGGCAGCACTCATGCAGCCCCAGACCATGATACTCCCTCCACCATGCTTGACTGTAGGCAAGACACACTTGTCTTTGTGCTCCTCGCCTGGTTGCCACCACACACGCTTGACACCATCTGAACCAAATAAGTTTATCTTGGTCTCATCAGCTCCAGTAATCCATGTTCTGCTTGTCTTCAGCAAACTGTTTGCAGGCTTTCTTGTGCATCATCTTCAGAAGAGACTTCCTTCTGGGACGACAGCCATGCAGACCAGTTTAATGCAGTGTGCGGCATATGGTCTGAGCACTGACAGGCTGACCTCACACCCCTTTAACATGGCCCCAAGGTGCCATGTTTAACTTCCAGTGACCAGTATGAGAGAGTGAGAGTGATAACACCAAATTGAACACACCTGCTTCCCATTCACACCTGAGACCTTGTAACACTAAGGAGTCACATGACAACCAGGGAGAGAAAATGGCTAATTGGGTCTAATAGGGGTGTACTCACTTTTGTGGCCAGCGGTTTAGACATTAATGGCTGTGTGTTGAATTATTTTGAGGGGACAGCAAATTTACACTGTTATACAAGCTGTACACTCACTATTTTACATTGTAGCAAAGTGTCAAAAAATGGTCATAAAACCATTTTTGTTACACTTTCAATTTTTTTTTTACCTTTTTATGTTAACTTTTTAAATACCAGTTTGTTTATGTAAAACTACTAAATCAATTATTTTCTATATACTAAATGCAGAATTCGGAATTAAAATTTTTTGCACATTATTACAATCTTGGATATTGGATATGATTTCCCCCCGTAGAACCAACCTATTAAATATGGGCTATTTATTTTTTACACTTTCACACAGATCTTTTCACCTTTTTATTAATGTTAACCCTTTAAATACCAGTTTGTTTATATAATGCTACTGTTAAACATATCAAATCAATTATTTCCCACATACCAAATGCAGAATTAATTTTTTTGCATATTATTACAATATTGGATATGAAAAAAAAAAAAACATTCATTTTGATTCATTATTATGTTTGTCCAAAAAAAAAAAAAAAAGGAAAACAGGGAAAAGGAGATTCCTCCATAGGCCAAACTTGAGAAAACCAGCTGCTATTAGCTGGAAAATATGAAATAAATAAATAAACCTCTTATTGTTGAGACTATGATTTGGCTTTTTTTTTAAATTGCTCTACAAAAAACAAAACACACACACACACGCACACACACACACACACACACAAACCATATATACATATACACTTTCACACAGATCTTTTTACCTTTATCTTTTTACCTGGTCTCCAGTACAATTTTAGCAGACTTGGACTTGTCATGGACTCGGATGCATCTTTTTACTCTGACTTGACTCTGACTTGAGACTTTCAGACTCTGAAAATATTGTCAATGTTATTGAAATGTCTTATGCATTATTACGCAAGTGACATTCGATATTTGCATGTGTTTTTATTTGATTGTACACATAAAATCTATTATTTTCCATATACTAAAAGCAGAATTACATTTCTTTGCACATTATAACAATCTTGGACATGTCATTGATTGCCAGCAAAAAACAATTAGTAAATACAATAATTTTGAAGCATTATTATTTTTGTGCTTTATTATTTTAGTCAAAAAAGGAAAACAGGGAAAAGGTGATTGCTCCATAGGACAAACCTGAGAAAACATCAGGTGGAAAGCAGTAAAAATAAATAAAATGTTGCTAAAAGAATGAAAGTTTTATAGGGTACACATTTTAGCAAAATGTATGCTGTTTGCATTAAGACAGCCAAACTGATTTTAAAAATGAAAATAAAAAAGACAACAATGACAATAAAAATGCACAAGAATTAAGCACTGTTGTACTTGTACAAAAATACACAACAGCCTCAACATTACTTTCCCAAAGACAATCATCTATGTCGATATCTCTTAAATTTTCTAAGTAGTTATTCACGGGATGATTCGGCAAGTCACCGTCGCGCAAGACTACCGTGATCCTGACGTCGCTACGCCTCAAAAGTGATGACGCAATCCAGTGAAAGCTTACGGGAGGGGGAGGGGCGTCTTGCATCGGCACGCGCAGACAGCAGAGAGCAGCTGCAGCGGCAAGACGAGCTCGCGCGCGCTTCCCACTGCATATTCACCAAATACACCTCGAGCACCCATACAAGGCACCTGAACGAACCGCTATTTAAACATGGTCGACCGCGAGCAGCTGGTTCAGAAAGCCAGACTTGCCGAGCAGGCAGAGAGATATGACGATATGGCTGCTGCCATGAAATCGGTAAGTGCAACTTTTGCTTTATTAATATGTACAACGCATAATTAATGTATGACTTGGCTATTCGGAAAGCTGTCATCATGCATTTTGTTTTAGTCATATAAAATAATGCATTGGCCATGTCGCATTGCCACTGGAAACTCTGCTCAGTTTCGCGATCCAATTTTTTTTCTTCTTAAAGATCAGCCAGTTCTTATATCGAATCGATTAGAATGCATGTTCTTCCGTTTAAAGGCCCTTATAAGTTGATCCGGATCGACTGACAGCTCACAGTCCTGCTGAACTGATGACGAAGCTTATTTGGGAACATTATATGTCACTGTCCGTCATTCATTAAACTAGAGTAAAATGCAGCATTTAATGTGAATCCAGATTTGAACTGGAAACTGGCAGCGGATCTTTGGGCGGTGCCTTTCCGAGATCCGAACGAACTGGACAACATGACCACAGAATGAAACTTCATTATTGCACATGGACATAATTGCAACACAGTTTTGCATAAAAATCAGCTGGCATTAATGATGCAGCCTGCGCGTCTATGCTGAATTCTCAAGTGCTGGAATGCGAATTAGTGCCATATTCAAGCGGTTTGTGATTTCTAAGCATTATTAGAGACATCAACCCTGGTTAATGATGCAAAAAACAAAAATCACAGATGTTCTCTTTGTCTCTTAAGGAGGCAACCCGAACCAGTCACTAAACGAGCAGCGCTGACAGTTGCGCGCATCGATTGGCGTTTGAGGATGTCGTCAAAATCAAAGCGATCGCATGTGGTTTTACGCGGCTTTGCAGTTTCGCTCCCACTAGGCGTGTCGCAACGTGTGCCAAGGTGCAGTGCCCGTAATGCACCATTTCATCCGATCCATCAGCCTCCATCCAATAGGGTGCAATCACCAACCTCTCTCTCTCTCTCTCTCTCTCTCTCTATCAAGGGCGTAGGTTTGCACTGAAAGTTGATAGGGCCATAATGCAAGGAGGCAGTAGTTTGCATTAGATTTTAAAACAAGTGTTTTAAAAAATATATTTCAGTGTTATCTTCTGACTCCTGTCATGGAGGCTTTGCATGCCTCCTTTATCTGACACACCCATTTAATGTGTTGAAAACTCTACAGCTTCAATGCAATGTTTGGAATATGTTCTAGAAAACAGCATAAAGTAAAATATTAATCCGAATAAAATGTTGAAGAAATTGACTTAAATGAAGTTGACTTAAAATGTAAAATTTCCATTTCCATTGAAGTATGGTTTGAAAATCTGGAACCTGAGGGTGCAAAAATAAATCTATATATTGAGAAAAAGTTGTTCAAATGAAGTTCTTAGCAATGCATATTATTAATCAAAAATTACATTTTAATATTTTTACAGTTGGAAAATATCTTCATGGACCATAATCTTAATACTTAATATACTAATGATTTTTGGCATAAAAGAAAAGTGTATAATTTTAATATAAAAAAAAACTTAAATTGCAGCTAAAATAATATAATATAAAATCAAATCTATTTATTTTTTAGCATCACTCCTAGTCCATAAATGTAATGTGTGAAAAACCAGAGCAGACTGCAACATTTATTTAGGTTTTAAAACAACATGAGCGGTGCACATGCACAATTAGTCTGATAGAAAGACTAGGTATGCCATTTTCATACTTCTAAAAAGTTATGAAACAGCATATGCAAGTAATTTCATTTTATATATATATATATATATATATATGGCTATTATTTTGCAAATCACTGCATGTCAAGTTTTGATTTGGGCTAATGGACTCCTTGCAACCATTTAAATATAAGGAAAGTGGCAGTGTATTTCCATTTATGTACTCACCAAGACTGGATGCTGTCCATTACTGAAATGCACCGTCATAGTCTAATTGCACTATCACTTGACATCTTTGGGTAGATGAGTAGTTACTGAGGGGAAATGATAAGGTGTATTGCACAGTGCCTCTGATACACCGGTCGGCCATTAGTGCGGTTCATATAATGGTTTCTACTGAACAATTTTCATTCCGAGACAATGAGCTTGACAAATTGGTTCCACCCCTGTGTATTTTAAATTTTATACAATGATTAGCTCCCCCAGATCTCTATCATCTTTCTAAACAGTTTGATTTTACGTGGTCTATGCTAATAAATAATTCTGACTGGCCATTAATGTCATGTACCCACCCCGTCTGGGTTCATGTTAGCTCTTAAGAGTCACTTTCTTTTGCCCAAATGCAAATCTTAAAATATTTATAAGGTCCATACTTGATCCCACACATATGGCAGCCTGTTTACACTGCTAAATAAAAAAACAAAAAAGTAATTGTGATTTTTAATCTTACAATTCTTTTTTTTTTTTTTTTTTTTTCAGAATTGTGAGATATAAACTTGCAATTGCAAAGTTACAAAGTTAGAATTGCAGTATATAAACTCACGATTGTGAAAAAATAATGTCATAAGAGATATAAAGACTTTTCTCACAGTTAAGTTTATATGCATGTTATATGCTGAATTTATTTCTTACAATTGTGTGTTTATATGCTGTAATTCTGGCTTTTTTAAACTTGCAATTGCAAGATGTAAACTCACAAATTGTAAGAAACAAGTCAGTTGTAAGATAAAAAAGTAGCAGTTACCTTTTTTTATTTAGTGGTTTGAAACTGGCTTTCTCACAATTGTGGGTTTATATCTTGCAATTCTTACCTTTTTTCTCAGAATTGTGGTATATATATGCTCATAAGTTTGAGTAAAGACACTTTTTCCTCAGTACTGCAAGTTTATATCTCACAATTCTGACTTTATTACAAGATATAAACTCGTTTTTGATATAAACTTGGATTTATATCTTTTCTCAAAATTGTAGGTTTATATCTTGCAATTCTGAAAAAAAAAAAAAGATGTAAACTCACAAAGAAAGAAAAAAGTCAGAATTGTAAGATAAAAAGTAGCAGTTACCTTTTTTATTTAGTGGTTTGAAACTGGCTTTCTTATCTCACAATTCTGACTTTCTACTCGCAATTGTAGGTTTGTATCTTGCAATTCTTACCTTTTTTCTCATAATTGTGAGTAAAGACACTTTTTCCTCAGAACTGCAAGTTTATATCTCACAATTCTGACTTTATAACAAGATATATCTGAAAAAAATATGTAAACTCGCAATTGCAAGAAAAAAAGACAGAACTGTGAGGAAAAAGTTGCAATTACCTTTTTCATTTTTGATTCAGTAGCAGAAACAGGCTTCCATACACACAAGCGGAAGTGACTGACTTCAACTTTTTGCATTTGATGACTTCCAGTGTGCTTATGCATGCAAAGGGATTCATGCAATTTACTCTGCGTTGTCTCTTTGAGACGTGCTGGAGGATGGATTGATTTGTCCATGTATTGATCTACTCCTCAGCTGACCGGAAAGCTCAGCAAGCTGAAAGGTCCCTCGGAAGCTCAGGGGTGTGTGTTCAGTCATGTCTTCTTTTCACTATGGGAGGAAACTCTGATCACCGCAACTGTCTGCTGTCAGCCTATGCCCATAAAGGCCTGAAATAAAAAGTCAGATAGTTTGCTATTGATAAGACTGTGATGTAGTGCAGTTAATAATTTTAAATTCAAAATACACAATAATTTGTTAATGCATACTATTACTTAATTACTTCCATTGCTGATGGCTACTAGCTGCAAGACTACTGTTGTAGTATTCTGACTCTTGCATACTGTTCAGTTATGTGTCAGGTGTGTTTTAATTTAGACTTGTGTGCATGCATTGACTTTTTTTTTTCTTCGTTTGTTGCTGTTTCACACTCAGTTGTTTAATTATAGTACATTTGTTCTGACATGTTGTGCCCAATCTGTCACAGTTACCGCTTTGAACCTTTGGATTAAGCATAGCTTAGACCAATTGCATTTATTCAGCAGAAACACACAGTTTTCTGCTTTCATAAATCGTTGAAGTAAAGAGAGAAGCTGTGGGGGTACAAACTGATTTTAAACCATAATTAAACTGATATGAAAAATGCTAATAAAGCAAATTCAGCTTGCATTCCTTTACAAGCTATTTAGTCATGTAAATAAAGCTTTTGCTTGTCTACTTGAATGAGAAAAGACCAAAATCTCTGTATCTGTTGAAATTGTTTTATTATTATTCATATACATTAAAAAATTGCTATTGCACGTGTGTATTCTACAATCTTCTGATTGATAAAAAACGACCCTGGACCACAAAACCAGTCTTAAATCTTAAGTAGAATGGGTATATTTGTAGCAGTAGCCAAAAATACATTGTATAGGTCAAAATTATCAATTAGGAGATTAAGTAAAGATCATGTTTCATGAAGATATTTTGTAAATTTCCTACCGTGAATACATCAAAAATTTGATTAGTAATATGCATTGCTTAGAACTTCATTTGGACAACTTTAAAGGTGATTTTCTCAATATTTAGATTTTCAAATAGTTGATTAAATGTCCCATCCTAACATCAATGGAAGCTTATTAATTCTGCTTTCAGATGATGTATAAATCTCAATTCCAAAAAACTGACCTTTATAATTGGTTTTGTGGTCCAGGGTCACAAATGTGATTAGGGACACCATGTTAAGGGTCCCATTTCACCCACAGTTTCTGTTATACAGTCTCAGGCATTACATACCAGAATAGAGTTAATCTGAAAACAGGGAAGTAGTTTTAGAGGTGTTGCATTTTTTTTTAAATGATTGTGAAATTTTTGTGCTTATGCTTTGAATTATCAGTCATGCATGTGCAGGGTTCAACCCACATCCACCTCCATCCGCCGTCTTTCATCAGGCATTACCAAAGATGTGGCTTTAAGACAGTAACTCATGTTTTTTTCATAACAGTATGGTCATAAAGCTTTTATGCGTTTTATTTTTAGAAGCCTACAGCAGCTGCAAAAACATTTTTTTAAAAAACATCTGCAATCACTTGATGGTTATATAACAACAATGAGCTACTTTAAGTTAGAACCCCCTTCTTCCGCTGTTACAACATCCCCATCATCCCATCCTCCACTTCTTAATGCATCCATCTATTCCTCTTCCTGCTCCACTTTTACCATAGAAATACTTGTCTATGGGTACTTCATTTTCCTTGCATTTTACAGCTACCTTTGATTTGAAGCAATAACCTTAATTATTATAATAGCCTTAACTGACTCCATTTTACTGAAGTATTGCAGTATTGCACGCCACTTTTATTTTCTCACATTTAATTGCTGACATGAAATATGTTATTGAAACGCATTTCTGACACACATTTGGACATTCCACTGACCAAAATACATGTACGCCTATGGAAAGCTTAGATGTCCAAGCATATATTGACTCACCTCACAACTAAATGTTTTGTTTTCAGACAATCTACTAAATGTTTACGTGAAGTTAAAAATGTGCAGATGAATTATGAGCTGCTTTAAAAGACTGTCAGGTTGTAAATGAGAATAAAGAGCCTCTTTGTGCTCGTGATAACACCGTAGCACAAGTCAGGCTTACAATAGCGCCTTGTCAGTCAAATCTGTCGAATACACCACATGATTCTTCTTTGATTATGATAAATATTAAATCACCTTGCTTCTTGTGCCAAGTACAATAAGAAAGTAGTGGGCAGTATGACCAATATCTTATTTTACTGCGTGAGTATTAGTAATTGTACATAATGATAACAGTATACCAGTAATATATTGTCTTATTCTACTGAAAAACATAGAATAAGATAATATATTATACAATATTATTTAACATCATCATTATTAGGGCTTCACAATTTGAGAAAAATTTCATATTGCGATTATAATAAATGGTATAGTTAGTCAACTTGATGGGTTTTTAAGGGTTTTTTGCACACGCAGGTTAGTAATAATGCTGAAACATTTTTTCAAGTTTGACATCAACTTTCTTAGTATTCCTCAATCTTTTCATTATAAACAATATAACAAGAAGAAAAAAATAAATATAAAAGAACGTTAGTTTTTTCTATAGGGTCGCTAGAGACCCGAGGTGTGTAATAGTGTAAGTTTATTTCTCGTGCGCAAAAAATATGTAAATATCTGATGACTAAATGCATGCATTTCACCTTTATTCCTAGAGGAGGCACTGTTTAATTGACAATAATGATGTGAAGTTTTATGTTTCACTATCCCAGGCATAAAACAAAAGAATATCATCAGCAAAAATGTAACTGATTTGAATGGGTTTACTGCAGAGCAATTACTGTACGCAATAAAACATGAATGTCACTGTTATTTGATGGTGGATGTGGTGAATAAGCTGCCAGCGATCAAAATATTGATTTTGAACTCACTGAAAACTAAAGCTTTGAGAATATGGCTGACATCGCAAATATGAACCAGATGCTGAATATAGTGTGAAAGCGCGTTCTGAGGATGACGGCGATTGAAAAATCATCTGCTCAAATTGAATCCTGCTAAGTTTCAAAAGGTAACGAAATATGCGTTATTTTATTCTTCTTTAATAGTTCTTAAAATTGTAAGAGTTTTTGCTATTGCAGAAGTTAGAGGTCCATCTGTGCTGGATATATAGGTCAGAGTCGCTAAAGACCCGAATATGTAATAATGATTGGCGAAACATTCATGCATTTAAGCGTTAATGTAAACTTCTCACAAGTATAGCTAAATTAAATAAAACAATGAATAAAAACATGCACATTTTCACAAAATAAACATTTTGTCCAAACAAACAGGGACATATGCAGGATGTAACATACTCTCTATAAACTCTTTTGAAAAAAAAAAAATGGATATAAAATTGTCGTTTAAACGTTCTCAAGTTCACACACTTATTTATTTAATATAATCGCAACATTTTCCCGTCATATAACTGCACAGGCTGACATCCCGATTGCGATACGATTAATCGTGCAGCACTAATTATTATTATTATTATTATTAAATGTTCCATCTCTGAGCAACACACAGCAGTGGAGTTACTCAATGAATTACTGTGTTGAATGAATTGGTTGAATTAATAATTCAATGATTCACTCATAAAAACAGTCTCTTAATTTGTTTCAGAATTAATCAGTGTTTTGAATGAACAGGTTGAGTAAATATGGTCACACTTGATTTGTTCCAGAATGAATCAGTGTTTTGAAGGAATCTATTGAATGAATGAATAAATTAATCATTGACTTACTCATGAAGATGGACGCATTTCGCCACCTACTGGTGCAACGATGTAACCTGCAGAATAAATCAATGAAAAATATTGTTTATACCTCCCGCTTTTCATGTATGAATTTGATGCAAACCAAAATATCACATTATTTAGAATAAATTATTAGTACAAAATTGAATGTTAATATGCCAACTTGTTAGAGAAGTGTTTAGCAGTGTATTTTCACATTTCCTTGTGTTTCTTTGCCAAACTTGTGCACTTATAATGTAAGAAGCAGTATATCAAAATCTCTACGCTTTAAACTTTTTTTATTGTCATATAGTACAAACAGTCTTTCTGATAAACCCAGATTGCTTCACCCTGAACGTTCGGAAACAGCACTTGTCCACAATGATATCATCCACAATTTCAGTAATATTCATTGCTGTGAGAGGTGCATGGCTGAGTAACTGCGGATCATAAAAGGAGCTTTCTCAGTTATTAAGCAGTGGAGTGGAAGAAAGTGTTAGAATAACACTGAAGTCAAGTTAACTACATTTTGATCGCCATAAAATTTCCTTTTCTCAGGTCCTTCTCTTTTTCTTCACCCTTTTGTGTTTGTCCTAATCTACAGCTGGGGCTAAAAGTCGACAAACACTCACTGCTGCAATAGCTGGCGGCTTTATTGGAGTCTTATGATGCAACCCAAACTGCAAGTGCCCTGAGATTACCGAGACTACAAAGGACTCACAGACAGAATTAGCACACTACGAGAGCTGTATCATTGCACTGTTGTGCAATACTGCTCTATGCATCTGTATCTAATTAGGCCAGATAATTAAGTGCTTTACCGTGCTTGTGCTACGATTTATATACCCAAGGCCTCATGCCAACTAAGTACTTTGAAATTGACAACGCATCATAATAAAGAAAGTAGTTTGAGATTTGCCTTCCATTAAAACTATTATACTTACCATAAATCATACAGCACTGTGTTGAATTCTGTTTGTTCCTGAAGTTAATGGCTCATGTTTAAAACCTATATGATTTTTTTGTTTTACTGCAGAACACAAAAGGTCACATCCACAGTGACTAGTAATTGTGATTGTCCAGCTTCAAAAAGGACAAAAAGTAGTCATGTGTTTTGTAAAGCTCCCAAATTTGACTTGTACAATCATTCCTATTAGTTCAAACAACATTAAAGTGGATAAATGATGACAAAATGTTTATTTATTGGCTGAACTAATCCTTTAGTCAACATGTAATGACATTCACAACTAATTTACTTCCATAATGTGACACACTACTGAGTAAAACTGAATATTTAACAAGAAGCAAGCTGACTTTAAGGTTATGAGCTTACTTCAGTGAGATCAAGAGAAAGGGGCAGGCCAGGAGGGAGAAATGAAAAGGCCAATGGGCTTCACCAGGAAGAAAAGACATTCAACCACTGATGTACATAAGTACAAAGCGTACAAATTTGTGCTTATTTCTATGCTTATGTCATCACATGAACTTTATGCAGTTGTACAGCACATATTATTAACTATTTATTTGCATTTCAACCATATATTTTTTTTTTTTACAATTCTAGACCCAAAATTATCATGATAAATCATTAGGCTATCAGACATAAGTGATGAAACAAAACTAGATTGCTCCTATAATATTAAACACTACACTGGAAGTAACATTTGAGTTGTTTTGCATTACAGTGCGCCTTATACATTTATATTTCTGAAATGCAGCACATTTACTGCACCCACTATATTTGTTGGAAATAAAATTATTTGTGACCCTGGACCACAAAACCAGTCATAAGGGTCAATTTCTTGAGTTTTATACATAATCTGTAAGCTGAATAAATAAGCTTTACATTGATGCATGGTTTGTTAGGATATTTGGCAGAGAATCAACTATTTGAAAAATTTGAATCTGACGCACCAAAAAAAATTCTAAATACTGAGGAAATAGTCTTAAAAGATGTTCAAATTCTTAGCAATGCATATTACTAATCAAAAATTAAGTTTGATATATTTACAGTAGGACATTTAGGAAACATTTTATCTCTAGTATTTTGATCTGTCTCAGGTGATCTGATCACAGGTGGTCACCGACACAGAAAAAAAAAAAAAAATTCTGATCACAATTCTGACTTTGTTTTCACAATTCTGAAAACTTGCGGTTCTGATGAGAAAAGTCAAAATTGTGAGACAAAAAGTCTTAATGACCTTTTTTGACCTTTTTTAAAAATCGTGAGATATAAACTCGATTGTGAGACAAATTCTAAGGAGAAAAGTCAGAATTGTGAGAAATAGGTAGAATTTGCAAGATGTAAACTCAGAATTATGAAAAAAGTAAATGCAACTCTGAGAAAAAAACAATCTACATTGTGAGATATAAACTCCATTGTGAGACAAAGTCAGAATTGTGAGATAAAAATTCACCATTATCTTTTTTCTTGGACAGAAATAAGCTTTCATAACTTTCTACACTGTAAAAAACAAATAAAATAATGAAAGTAATAATTAAAATAAAATGATTTGTTTCCCTGCTGCCTTAAATTTTTTAATTCAGTCAACTCAAACAAGTTTATTCAAGTTGAAATGTTAAGTTGTACTAAGTTAACTTAGATATTTGAGTTGACTAAACTAAAGTGTTTGTTACTTGGCTGCCTTAAAATTTTAAGTTGAATCAACTCAAATAAGTTGTCACTTAGTAAAACGTAGTTGACTAAACTTTTTTCGAGTTGACTTAACTTAAAATTTTAAGGCAGCCAGGTAACAAATTATTTTAAATTGACTCAACAGTATACACAGTAACACAGTATTATAATTTTAAAGTTGAGCACAAATTGTACATAGAAATGTTTGTGCATTCAGCAAAATACTTCAGCAAATACTCTACTTGATTAACAAACATCTGCAGTTTTTTCTGACAGTTTGAGTTTAATCCATGTGTGACAACGTAAAACAGCATGTCGCGTCCACCCACTCGATCACTCGTGTACACACATCTACACCTCAGTCCCCTAGCACATACACATATACGCAAAAAGCATGGACATTGTTACTGTTGCCACGGCAGCAGCAGAGATAGTCGACTGCGTCCAAACAAAGACGACTGCCTTGTTTCTATGGAGATGGAAGATTGCTCTTTACTCACCCCCTGCTGTGTCTGGATGGGAGGTTATGTGTGGAAGAGGTTAAAGGCAGTTTGTTAATGGTAACTTAACAAAACAACTACTGTATGCAATCAAAACTATGTCTGCAATACCAGTAAATGTGTTTCACAATGATTCAGTGACTGTCTCTTTCAATCTCAGGGTGTTTAATGGCTGTTGTGCTTGAAATGAAAAAAGGAAGTGGTGGAATAATTGATCAGTAATACGGTAAACTGTTTGGAGACTGATGGAGGAAACAGATTGTGTGTCTCTTCATGAGTGAGGTCATATTTAACAAAGCCAAATACTAAATGTGGCTTTGAAAATATGTGGCGCTTGCATGATGTTAGGCTAGGGTTCGGTGTTGAGAACCAGTTCCAAATTTACAAGAACCGTGGATTTGACAAGATTTGTGACCCTGGACCACAAAAGCAGTCATAAGTAGCATGGTTATATTTGTAGCAATTCCAACAATACACTGTATGGGTCAAAATGACCGATTTTTCTTTTATGCCAAAAATCATGAGGATATTAAGTAAACATCATGTTTCATGAAGATATTTTGTAAATGTTCTACCTTAAATATATAAAAAAAAAATGAATTTTTGATTAGTAATATGCATGGCTAAGAACTGTATTTGGACAACTTTGAAGGCGATTTTCTCAATATTTTGAATTTTTTGCACTCAGATTTCAGATTTTCAAATAGTTGTAACCGTATATCAATGAATTTGGCTTTCAGGTGATGTATTAATCTAAATTTTTTTATGACCGTTTTTTTTTTTTTGGTCCAGGTTCACATACGTGCATTTTGATTCCTCTTTTGAAATTTCTATATTCTGTTTTTTGTTCATGATATTCAGCTGCAACAGAAAGACAAAAAATATGATTGACTTAATTTTTATTAATACCTTATTGAAATTAAAACTGGGAATCATTAATAATCATAAGTTGACTCAACAAATAGTTTTTTACAGTGTAGGTACACTTTAAATATTTTGATATTATTTAAAGATTATACAATCCTCATCAATACTGACATTAAAACATATTTTAGGCTTAATATTAAGAAATGTGCATTGTGCACAAGTAGTACTCCAAAAAAAGTTTAATTATAATTTTTATATCAGTCTCAAGTCTTAGTATAAAATAAATGCATTTTAAATCTATTACTTCTTTTTATGAGGGTTGTGATTTTGTTTGGGCACAGACCAAACGTCTCCACTAGATGAAATTGGCTTCCCAGTCATTTCCAATGCAGTCATTTTTAAAAATGTGACCTTTTTGAATCATGTCCATGATTTTTCGTGTGTACTTGTGTTTACAAAGCGAGTGCCAAAACCTGTACTAAGTTTTGTACTAGGGATGCACCGAATATTCGACCACCGAAAATTTTCGGCCGAAAATGGCCCAAAAGTGCATTTTCGGGTTTGGCCGAAAGACTTTTATCACTGTAACAATACGGCCGAAACAGGATGTTATCGTGTATCGACGATAGTCAGAGATATCGTCTGTTGCTGATGCCTGTGATGATAGCAAAACGATTATTATTAAAAATAGGCTAGGCGCTTATGTTTAGCAAAGCAGCGCAGAGAACCGCTTCTAGGATGCTTTAGAAACTTGCCGCGGGGCGTCGGAGCCGTAACGTGCCGCAGACGTGTACAGTGAAAATAAGGGGTAAGAGATTTATTCATCATATAGTGCGGATAGTGTTTTTTAAAGTTAATAAACTTGCGCTAAACAAAGCTAGTGATGTTCTTTGCTCGTTTTCTAACGTTAAGGAAATATGAGCATTATATTATCAGCACTGCACAGTCAATAGGATCACCGAGTTGGTTTAGGCTGAAACAAACAAATACGATCAGAATCCGTCCATATAGTAAACACAAACATTCACATATGATGAGAAAAAAGGCGCTAAACATATGCGAGAAGGCTGAATCCAGCTTCTTATTGACGCTATCTGTTCCACCTTAAAAAGTGCGAAGCTTCCTTGGTTTTTAGCTCCTTATTCACGCGCATCGCTTCTCCACATTCTATATGAACTGAAGTACAGTATGGACAAATGACAACAATCAGACATGCAGCGGTAACATTATCACAATACACGCAAGTCACATGCCCATAAACAAGACTACTCGTACAAAACGAATAAGGAAAAATAAAGTAGGCCAGTACATTATTATTTAATGTACACATGAGTGGGGGCAAGTTAAACATTTTAGTTTGAATTTTATTTTATACTGTGCATTGTTGCAATGTGCTAAATAAATATTTGCATCATTTGTAATTGATTTATTCTTTGAAACTTTAAAATTAATTTATGCAATTGCAATGCCTTGATTTTAGTAAAGTTAGTACACAGTCATGGCCATAAATGCAATGGTACTAATAATTGGCATAATTTCTTTTGGTGTTTCCGTTTTTGGCCTTGGTTTCCTCTTTTTTGGTTTTCAGTTTCGGCCAACAATTTTCATTTCGGTGCATCCCTATTTTGTACCATTCCGATTAAGAATATGTTTCGATCAAAAATGACCGAACAGCACCAGAGGGCTTTTAAATATTTAACAGGTTAATTAAACAGGTTGTGAATAATAGGAATATCAAACCTGCTTTGTTGATGAGCGCTTGGGTTACCATCAGCTATTCTCTATTAAACTTGAGCATGATGCATTGGCATGCTATGTGGTTGTGCATGCATTTTGGTTGGCAATGACACAGACAGCGAATGATACAGCAAAAAAATGCAGTAAATCATGGAGCTTCACCAAAGGACGCAGGAAATTGCATCTGAAAGGTAGTAGGAGAGAGAGAGAGAGAGATCTGTAGGCACAAGCTCATCCGCCCACTGCCAGGCTGTTAAATCAAAACATCTCTGCGACAATGTGCTGCGATGCTTTCAGTCGGCCAAATTTTTGTAAGCAATGTGTAGGCTCACTCTTCACTATGACGCTCTGTAAACAACGCACAGTAATATTGGTTGCGATGTGTTTTTAAACAAAAGCAAGTGGCATGTTAGTCCAAATGGATCTTTCATCTTGAAACGCTGCCAGTCTTCTATGAATAGATTTACTACACAGAATCCAGCCTACACTAGGACATGTGGTACTTGTGCTGGTGAAAACGAACAATGAAGATGCCATGTCCATAAATAGGCATTTGGCAATTCACCACATTGAAGCTTACTTGAACCGTTCACTCGAATGTCTCACAAAGGACATTGCGAACTACCATTCACAACACAACACTTTATCTGCTTATCCACATCTCTGCTGTTATTCTGTCCCTAAACTGGTCATCTATTTTAATTTAATGGGCATAAGACATAAAGACTGAAGTTGATACAGATTAGTGTATAAAGACAATGCAATTGAAGAAGGATTACGAGTGACCCTAATGCTGCATAAACAGCTTTTGTCACTAAATAAAGCTGTAAACGACGAGTTAGTGTGCTTTTTTGGTTTGCAAGCAATGCTTTAAGCAGACGTCATCAAAATGCATACTGCAGAATGGCAGGTTTTCCTTCCTCTTCCTGAAGTACAAGATGGTAGAAAAAAATCATTTCATAAAATTAGATTACCCTGCACTACAGTTTAATGCCACTGAAAACTGACATTTTAAACTGGAGTGTATTAGAGAATGGTAATTCTAAAGATATATATATATATATATATTATATATAAAAAATTGCAAAAAACAATGCTTTGGCGTGAGTTTGAGTCCCAGGGAATCGTTAAATGCAATACAAGTGGCTTTGGATGTAAATGCCTGCTTAATGCACACATGTACAATACCAGTCGAAAGTTTGGAATAATTACGTTTTTTTCTCCTGCTCATCAAAGCTGCATTTATTTGATCAAAAATACAATAAAAGCAGTTATATTGTGAATTTTTATTATGTTTATTTGGTTATTTGAGTATTTTATTAAATGTTATTTAATACTGTGAGGGCAAAGTATGATCCTTCAGAATAATTCTTACGAAAAAGAAGTTTATTCAAGTGTGCTATTAGTATACTTCTTTTAAACTTTAAAATAGGAAAGTACACTTTAAGTGTACTTTTTAGAAATGTGCTTTATATAGGTTTCAGAAATATACTAAAAATGCCATTTAATTATACTTGACTTATTTATTTGAGCTATACTTTTGCTGTGAGAGTCTGTGTTTTCATTGTTATACGACAGAATTTCCAAAACACAAGTGAAAAAGAAACCGAAACAACAGATGCTTCCACATGTAATCTGGAACACAATCGTCAGACATAAAACAGCATCAAAACCATAGATATGTAAAACTGTGTAACGTTATGGAATAAAATGTTGACCCATGAAGAGGTAATAATAATAACTGTCAAGTTTTGGGGTTTTGATCAACTCCATCTATGTTTTAATTATTATAATTAGTATTTTGTTACATTAGTAAATTAGTAAAATGTTGTTTATTTATTTATTTTTTATTTATGAAACTTTCATATTTCAGTGTTTATAAAAAAAGAACGCATAAAGCTAGAGTAAAATGTTTTTGTTTTCAAGTAGATGTTCTTTCATTTGATGACTTGACATTTGTATGTTCATATATTCATATAACAAAATTAATACCTAAATAGGGACATAGTAGTATACTTAAAATACTAATAATAAAGTTCACTTAAAGAAAACTTACGAGTATACTTGCAGTATAAAACTACTAAACTAGTAGTTTACTGAGACTATACTTCAAAGTGTATTAAAAATGCATTCAAAAGTATTTAGTAAACTGTCAGTATATTATATATGTTCACTTTAGTATAATTGCAGTACAAACTGAAAACAGATGTAAACTAGTTGTGTACTCAAAGTTTACTACTGTTATACTTAAAAGTATACTTTTCTATACTAGAAAGTAGGGCAATTTTTAATTTGAAATAGTACATTTAAAAGTATACTACTAGTACAGATATTTGCATACTTACTACATAAAAGTATACTTAAAATATACTTGAACTTTACTTAAGTATACTTAATAAAATATACCTGAAGTATACTTTTTTTAGTAATTACATTAAGGGTTATCATAAAATATTTGTGCTCAAATATTAACAGTGGTTATCAATGTTGAAAATATTTTAGCTGCTTATTATTTTTGTGAAAACAGTGATACATAAATTGAAGCATTTATTTGAAATAAAAATATTTTGTAACATTACAAATGTCTACTGTCACATTTGATCAATTTAATGCATTGTTGCTGAATAAAAGCATACATTTTGTTGAAACAATTCTTTCATTCTTTCTTTTTAAACTGAACTTACCCCAAACTCAGTTTTTCAACATGAATAATAATCAGAAATGTTTCTTGAGCAGCAAATCACCATATTAGAATGATTTCTGAAAGATCATGTCTTTCAGACTGAAGTAATGATGCTGAAAATTCAGCTTTGCATCACAGGAATGAATTACATTTTACAATATATTTGTATTGAAAACCAGCGTTTTAAATTGTAATAATATTTCACAAAATGACAGGTTTTATTGCACGTTTTGGTCAAATAAATGCAGCCTTGGTGAGCAAAAGAGACTTTTTTTCAATAAGATTATTAATTTTATTCATAAAGAACATCATTAGGATGGGGAACATGTGTCATTGGGTCTGCTTTAACTGAGAAACCTGTTAAAAGTAATCTCTCCACCTTCTATTTGTCTCTTAGGTAACAGAGTTGAACGAGGCCCTTTCCAACGAGGAGAGGAACCTTCTCTCTGTGGCCTACAAAAACGTGGTGGGCGCTCGCCGTTCCTCCTGGCGTGTCATTTCCAGCATCGAGCAGAAGACCTCCGCCGACGGCAACGAGAAGAAAATCGAGATGGTCCGCGCCTACCGTGAGAAAATCGAGAAGGAGCTGGAGGCCGTGTGCCAAGACGTGCTCAACCTCCTCGACAACTTCCTGATCAAGAACTGCAGCGAGACCCAGCACGAGAGCAAAGTCTTCTACCTGAAGATGAAGGGCGACTACTACCGTTATCTGGCGGAAGTGGCCACGGGCGAAAAGAGAGCCACGGTGGTGGAGTCTTCTGAGAAGGCCTACAGCGAGGCCCATGAGATCAGCAAAGAGCACATGCAGCCTACGCACCCCATCCGCCTGGGTCTGGCGCTCAATTACTCTGTCTTCTACTACGAGATCCAGAACGCACCCGAGCAGGCCTGCCACCTGGCCAAGACGGCTTTCGACGACGCGATTGCCGAACTGGACACCCTGAACGAGGACTCCTACAAAGACTCCACGCTCATCATGCAGCTCCTGCGAGACAACCTGACGCTCTGGACGAGCGATCAACAAGACGACGAGGGAGGCGAAGGCAACAACTAAGCGTCGAAGAAGAAAAGAGAAGATCTTTGAGACCCTTTTCCTCTCAGCCGTAACATAAAACACGCGTGCTCACACAACAAAGAAAAACAAAAAAAGTTTAAGTTACATGAAAAATACACAAAAGGGGGCATGATGGAACTGTGTCAGCCACGTTTGCTGATCGCAAAGCAGCGCAGTTTTCTTTATTTTCCACAAAATTACAATTGAGAGAAATATGCTAGTTATAAAGAATGATAGGTTTCAAAAAAAAAAAAGAAAAATTAAGAAATAGCTTAAAAGGAATAAACTAAACCTCTCTTTCTGTGACGTTTTGAGGAAAAAGATTGTCGGTACGTCAGTCGTTTCTAAGTGGCTGAAGGGTTTACGCTAAAACCCACTGGCATAGGGACTGTTCTTGTAGTGAAATGCGAAGTGGAACTGCTTATATTAATTTACATTGTGAGTAAAGAGTATTTAAAGCATCAAGGGTGGGCTTAAATAACAAAAAAGTGAAACTTGAATGTTATCGCCTCGCAAAAGTAGGTATCTGCAAACAGGCTGCACTGGGCGGAAACGGTCATGTTTTTGTCTGATATACAGTACGTTCATAGGGATTCTGAATCGCACCCACCAATGTTTGAAAGTCGTTTACGTCGAACTGGTTATCTGTGCCATTTATGATACACATCGTTAGTATGCATCTCACCTCGGAAATACACAAAACTACTGTTTTACAGTAATGTTGATTAGGTGTGAAAAAATAACACAGTTGTGACTTCCCTGGTACATGTATTGCCTTTGCAATCCAAAGCTAAAACCGTTTTCCAATCGTTATTATTATCATTATTATTATGGATACCGTTTTGAAAAATCGTCAAGCCTGGCCCACATTGTACAAGTAAAATGAGATTTGATTTTAATGCACTGAAGAGTAGTTCTAGCAAACTGTACAGGCGAGAAATAAAATTTACGAAAAGATGAAAAAAACTAAAATGCCCAGTGCTTAGCAGAAAAGAAAAGCAATGCCTAATCACTTGGATTGATACACTCAATTAATATTACTGGTACCATAGACTGTTTTTTGTTATTTAGTTAATTTATTTAATGTTTTTGACAGTGCACTGGCATCAGATTGCTTTGGTTCATTTTTGTTTAATTCTCATGAAATGCACTTGCCTATTATACTGTTTCTCAGTGTAGGACGATTACAGCTCCAATATTCTTGATAATACAATATTGTGCATGCTGGTGATGTATTTATATACCATAGCTCGACTTTATTAACTTTAAAAACTGTAGATGTTATGTATTCATATGAACAAGAAATGACAAGAATTTAATCTGATTATTTTCTATTTATTACTTTCTATTGGATTGTTTCAGTCTGTTATGATTTATTTCTTATATATATATATATATATATATATATATATATATATATTTTTTTTTTTTTTTTTTCCTTGCTGAAGTACGCTATACCAAAACAGTGCGTGTTTACTATGAATTAATCTGTTATGGATGTTGCTCTAGTGACATGCGATTCTTGTATTTGGTTTTTAATAAACAAAAAAAGGAGGCGAAAAGACAAAAAAAAAAGAGAAGAGAGAAAAAACACCACGCCTGGTGTTTTGTCACGGTAAATTATGATTACATTGTGAAATGATTAATGTTGTTCTTAAAATGACTTTTCCTTTTCTGTGCTTTCTTCTGTCAGGTTCTACTGTGAGATATTTAAGATTTGCTGTAATATCAGTGTTTGTTTTTTTTTCCTCCTCAGAATGTGTTTCTGCAAGGGATTCACTCATGGAACATTACCTATTCTTATGATTTCTGTTTTCTTTCTTTTTCCTCGTCTACTGGTATCTTAAATGTGAGTCATGTAGCGGTTGCACAAAAGAAACATAATGATAATAATAATGATAATTAAAAAAAAATAAAACATGACTGTGCTCTTCTAACCACCAATTCAGTGCTGTCGTATGTGACTGAATCATTTCCTGTCGACATCAGAGAAAACATGATTTTTTTTTATTATTATTACTAAATACAAGTGGCACAGTGGTTAGTGTAGTAGTGAGATAATAGTGAACAACACTGTTTGAGCTCCTGTTTCCCCTCCCATTCGGTGCCATCCCGTGCCATCTCCTAGATGGCTGAAGGCTGTCTCTGCTAATGCTTTGCTTAATGCTAGCATCTGCCACACAGTTAGAGCCAACAGTTCTGCTTTAGTTTAAAGTTCATTCGGGTGAAGCTGGTTTTCTTTAAAGTGATAGTTCACCCAAAAATAAAAATTCTGCCATGATTACTCACCAAACCTGTATGAATTTATTTCTTTTGCTGAGTACAAAGGAAGATATTTTGAAGTATGTAGTGGTCCCTACTGCTTTTCCATACTGTTTATTCAAAATATATTTCAAAATGCTAACAGATTTGTAATTTTTGATTGAACTATCCCTATAATCAAAATTTCATGATAATAGGTTTGCAAAGGGGTGGGAAATTTATGGAAGCCTAACAGGATTTTTCGGAAACCTTTACCAGAAATTTACCCCATTGGCAACCCTAAAAGTTAATATTCATAAACACTGCAAATAAAAGCTATGACTCCAAGGGAGCATTTACACAACGCCGTTTTCAACTAAAAACAGAACATTATTAATGTTTTGGCCATTAATTTATGTACCTATAACAAGCTATTTTGTACTGATTGGACCCACCTACCTTATCGAAAGCATCAATATGGATGGTACACCACTTTGAATATGCTAATGATACACTAATTAAATGCTTTGTTTTTTAAACTGTGACATTTACTCAATGCATTTGCAAGAATGTCACTGAATGGCAGTACTTAAATACATAACAGCTTGATACGGCAACAAAATAACAATGTTTAATAGGCAAATTTGACTCTGGACCACAAAAACGGTCTAAAGTAGAACTATTTATAGCCAAAAATGCATTCAACAATTTTTCTTTTATGACAAATATCATTAGTATATTAGTATGTATATCCATGAAGATATTTTGTATATTTCCTACAGTAAGTTTATCAAAACTTATTTTTTGATTAGTAATATGCATTGCTAAGAACTTCATTTGCCTTTAATTGTGATTTTCTTAGTATTTAGATTTTTTTGCACCCTCAGATTCCAGATTTTCAAATAGTTGTATCTCTGCAAAATATTGTCCTATTGTCCTAATAAACCATACATCAATGGAAAGCTTATTTAATCAGCTTTCAGATGATGTATAAATCTCAATTTTTAAAAATTGGCCCTTATGACTGAGTTTGTGGTTTCAATGAAATGGCACCCAGGATAGCTATATACCAAGCTATACACCATATGCCTCTTACTCCAGTCCAAAGTCAAGCAGACAATTTGCCTAAGTAAGATGGTGTCAGTAGGGCAGACATAAGCACGTTAAACTGAATCCTACAGCACAAGCAAATATTGATTCGGTGAGGGGTTGATGAGTTTGTGTGAACATTATACCATCAGGCAAAGACAGAGAATGGGAAATCAATGATTACGAACAAAAGACGCAAGGCTAGCGAATCTGGCAAAGCCTGACAGTACATTAGCATGAGGATGCCTGATCACTTTCTTCCAAACCCCATTACTAATCATAATGTGATCTGGGAAAATAAATCTTTATGCATAGACCTTGCACTTACAAAACTATTCCTTGCACACTTTATTCGAGATAATTAGGGCCTGAAAAATAAAACAATAAAATACGGTTGCAACTAATGATCAGTCCCTGCTTAAGCCACTGGGAAACAGACTTAAATTTCTTGTAAATATTAATTTATTTTCTTTTCATTTTGTGAGATTTGGCCATTAGATTCTGAAAGGATAGATAAACACTAGGCCTACCTCCATAAATTCCTAATTCTTGATCATAGTATTTTTAAATAAATACCTTTTTTTGTATGTTACAAACATTTATATAATATCATAAGTACTAGGATAAAAGTACTGTACTATTACTGATCTAAATATTGACGTCAGTGATACCAATCAAAATAGCCTAAATTCAGTCACGAAATAATTAATTCAGATGATTCGTTAAAAATTGCTCTAATTAATAATTATTCTCATTTAAAAGCATTAAAATAAACACTGACACATCAGTAGCCTACTGTCATTGCAAAAGTATTGCATTTTTAAAATAGACTTGAACTAAGAACATTTTGTTTATGACAAAAGTTTGTCCGCTGGTGTCGCTGTCGCATACATTCTATTCAATGAACAGGAAATTATACGATTTTAATGAGAAAACATCACATAACAAGTCAGCGTTTATATATATATATATATATATATATATATATTATACAGATCTGTGGAAAAAACAATGCTTACCGAATCAGTCGCGTTCGTCTCACCACCGAAGCTTCGGGAAAATAACGCTCGTTAAATGCCAGTGAATCTCACCTGACCAACTCTCGACGTTATTTATAACTTACCAACGATAATTTACCAAGTGCTGTATCCCCAACGAACACATTTAAACTGATATGAGGGACAGGGAATTAATTAATAATGCAAAATGTGGCGTTTTATTTCTAAGAAATCTCATACTCTGACGCGACTTTGATTGATTCCGAGGCATAACTTGATGGACCAATCAAAATGGCGCAGCGGCGAACGCGCCATCCAATTGGATCATAGTTGCCATGCGGTTGCCGTGTTTAAATGAGAATTTACAGTACGTTATTTGTATAATGATTTGTGGTTAAAATTACTTTAAGAGACATTTTAATCTAAAATGATACACATTATATAACTCAAACGCGAAATTTGAAGCTTGTATGTCTACAAAAAAAAAAAAAAAACAGTTTTATAAAATAATAAATAAAAAGTTTTATACAGAGCAGAAACATCCATTGCAGAGGGATTAAACTATTTATGCCAAAACACAAATCCAATGGGCAATGGTTTCTCTTCTGTTTCTTGAGCAAGTAAAATCTCAGTTTGTTGTAGGTGAATAAAATGGCCTGACTAATGTGTGAAAGCATTTTAACCATTGTTTAACTGAAAGTGCAACTGAAAGTATTAAATTGTGTGTGTGTGTGTGTGTGTGTGTGTGTGTGTGTGTGTGTGTTTATTAGAAAAACATTTGAACCTCAGACAAATCCTGCAACATGTTCTGAAGTCAAGCCTCTAAAGTCCTGTGTTTGCTATAACCATCTTGATATACAATGATGAAATATTGTAAAGCATCCCTCAAATATTGCTAATCCATGAGGGTTAGAGTTTAATCAGATCTAGCACTCAAGCCATTTAAATTCTCCTACGTTCTCCTTTGGCCAATTCACAGTGTTCTCTCTGTATTTAATACAATAGATAAATTACACCCCACATCCCTTTTATAACATTTTGGCAGTCATATTAATATTATTGAAATGAGAGTTAGTGAGATGGAGTCTTAGGAGAGCTGCCCTACTTCTGCGTTTCAGCTGACAGTTTGCATGCACACGCATCTGTGGTTCCTCTAATCAAACCCCCGGCTCATATCAGCTTTACATAGTGAAGACCGGACTCTTCTTTGTCTTGAAAAAGGACTTGAAATAAGGAATGGATAGATGCAAAGATGAAAGATGCAACAGATGGGAAAGGAGTAATGGTTTTCAGGAGAACAGTGCAGTGAAACAGAGCAAATAATGACTTTGGTTTTGGAGTTAACTGGACAGACAGTTTCCCCCAGCTTAATGCCATTGGTTTATACTAATGATGCTTTGTCAGGCCACTTAAACTAGGAATGCTTTTACATAGCCAAAGTGTTTACACAAAGACAAGGTCACAGTTGTTTCTGCATAAAATCCTGGAATATGAGCAATTTAGCCTCAACTTAAATTCATCTAGTAGCCTAAAATTCATAAAGATGCACATACATTTGTATACATACATATTTGTACTGTACCTATCGAAAACAAATGGGAAAATACTTAATTGTTTTTATAATGTGCCGTAATTTTAATATACAAAATGAACATGAAATGCATGACAGTTGGTAAATCTAAAATTATATAATGATAACGGCTGCATTATCTCCTAAAACACTGTGCAGGGTTAAAATGTCTGTAATTTTGTTCACCACAGAAGTGCAAGAGTAATATTAGCATGAGGATTTTCCTAACAATGATGAAAACTGTGTGCAGCGAACATGAAACTTGCATACAGATGCTATTTTAGCAGCTGCATGACTACGCTATCAAATGAATTATGCAAAAAACATTTCAAACAATGTCTATTACTTATTAAAAGGGTTTCTACCAGATTCTATCTCATCCCTGGTATTTTAAGGCACCTTTTACAGTTACAGTCAATAACCATATTGATTTTATGTTTAAATTTATGAAAGATATGACTAAATTGTTTCCTGTTCTGTGAAAGAGATGACTTGGCATCTCACTTATACAATAAGCAAGCCCAGTCAAAATTTGTATGTTTTGAACTGAATTTTTGAATTGTTCATAAGCGGTAAAAAACAAACAAACAAACAAACAAACAAAAAACAGATAATAATAAATAATTGTGATTAGTCAGAAAAATGCCAAACTCGAGATGTTTATTCCCATTTCTACCAAGAGGATATTCAGACATACAGCTCATGATGAGAAAGCTTTTATTACAGTAATTTAAAACATTACGTAATGCCTCACAATACCCAAAGAGACCAATCTGAAAACACTCCCTGCTGTTCTACAGATGACTGATGTGAGGAAACTATGTTGTTACGCCTCCCTGCAGTTAAACAGCATGGCGATGTCTGGTGAATTTTTTCTCATTTTCAAAGGAAACAAGTTATCCTTCATTTTTATCAGGAATTGATGTGATAATGAAAAGTTGCAGAAGAGAACAGAGTCAGATCGGTTTTCAAAAAAGCTGCAATATTATAGCCTAAAACAATGGCTAAAAGCTACAGTATTTGACTACCAGTCAACAATAGCTAATAGCAAACATGGATGAGGTGACATAAGCAGAAAAAAAGTTTCAGGCAGAGCAATGTATTATATCCTGATGAAACTGTATCTGGCTGCACGTCTTCTCTAGTGGTTCAGAACTGCATATAGTAAAAATGCAGTTATTTTAAAGAAATGTCATAATCAAAATTCCCTTCAAAATCAAAAGAAAAAAAGCCATTTTTTACTTAAAGGCCATCCATATATTAGGACATCATTAAACAAATGCTTTCAGGATCTATATGCATGTTCCTTAACATTTTGGTTATTTAAATGAACAAAATTAAAAAAAAAAATATATATATATTTTTTCATTTAATATTTTTGATTTAGTGGTGAATAATGAACATGTTTCCTAGAGATTGGTTGTGATTTACGAGTAGAAGAGAGGAGGATAAAAAAAGTGAGTAGACAAGAATGAAAAAGAGTGATGTAAAAAATGAGATGGGAATGCAATATGGCAATCCATCCCCCTCCTACCTGCAGTTTACAAAGAGTAGCAGTATCAAGACATTAATATGGAACATGCTGAGGAAAACAAACACAAAGTACCATTTGATCTGCCTGTGTGTATGTGTGTGTGTCATTGTGCTTAGAGTTTCTTTGTTGTCACTGCGCTGCCTGTGTTAACAGGGATGTTGATTTCAGAGCCCTGGATGGCAGGTTTGGGCAGAGGAGCTTCAATGGTCAGGACACCCTCAGGAGACAGAGAGGAGGTGATCTTCTCAGAGTCGACACCAGAGGGCAGACTGCAACACAAAACAATCACCTTACATTCAGGAAATCACAGTTCCAGACAAAAGGTCACCAAAAGTCATCTTTAGACAGGCATAACATCAAGTTTTAAATCTAGTTGACTGAATGTTTTATATTTGTATATTTCTTTAGGTTTAAAACTACTACACTAAAATAAAACAAAAATAATTGGAGTAGATTTTAGTTTTTCTACTTTAAAACTTCATTTAATTTTGTTGAATTTGTTTCTAAACCGAATTTTGTCATTAACGTATCTGCTATCACTTACACATTTTGTTCAATGAATGCAAAAATGCAATTAAAATATATATTTTTTAAATTCAATTAAATACAATTTCTGTTCTTCTACTTAAATTTTTTTATTTTTATTTATTTATTTATTTATTTATTTATTTTAATTCAATGTCTTATTGGCCATTTCATTGTCCTTGTGAAATATATTATTAATTTCTGGGTGAAACCTGTTTCTACTGTCTGCCTTACACTCATATAAATTTTGCAGTCAAATGAGACAAAAAGTGACATACAAAGTCTTTATGAGATAAAAAGTTCAAATATTGACAAAAAGTTAATTGAGATACTAAGTCACAATTATGAGACAAAGTTGAAATATTTACACAAAAAATCTAAATTATGACATACTAAGCCATAATTATGAGATAAAGAAGTTAATATTAAGTCAATATTAAGATACTGTCACAATTATGAGACCCCCGAAAAAAAACAAAAACAAAAAAGTCATAATTCTGACAAAATAAAAATTATAATACTATGTCATAATTATGAGGAAAAAACTCAATTATGACAAAAAGATACAAAGTCATATAAGATAAAAAGTCAGAATTTTAAGTCAGAATTATTACATACAATAATTATTACAAAAAAAATGACATTATGAGATACTAAATAATAGCTTTGAGATGAAAAGTTAAAATTATGACATACATAGTCATTATGAGATAAAACCTAACTATGACAGTTATGAATTATGACAAAAAGTTGACATTATGAGGTAACAAGTCACTCATATAAATTTTGCAGTTAATGCAAAACAGTTAAAAAAGTTTTTAAAAGTGCAACTCAATGCTCTTGAAACTGAAGAGAAGTTAACACAATATATGACCACAGGTCCACAGAGAATTTCAGCACTTTCTAAACAGATGTGAAATGTTATGCAATGTGATGCATGAGTCATTGTCAAGAGCCGTTATCTTCCACCCATCCTACCCTCTTAAGTATTCTCAGGACATTGTGACTCTTGATCCTCCCTATCAAGTGTGCTTCATGTGCAGACTTTTGAAGCATCTCAGTACTTACGTGTATTTCCTAGTGAAACATCTGGACACAAAGCCATGCTCATCCTTTCTCTCTTCATGTTTGCCTGTACCCATGCAGATCAGATGTGAAGAAACACATGGAAAAGAAAAAACGCAAATGAAATTTCTCCCACAGATTCTTTGAAACAGCAGTGACTGAATTCAAATGGAGGCTTTTCATCAAAATCTCTTGGGATAAAACGATCTAAGCTGCTATCCACATATACACTCTTACTGTATATTTGCAGCTGCCTCAGGTTGTGTCTGTTTTAAATGAAAGGTTTTGCATTATCAACAAGCGGCAACCTCCCGCTCTCGCTCTTGAAACACTACGGAAGTGACTGAAGCTGCAGTTCATCGGCTGGCCGCTTGAGGCTGGCTCCAAAAGGGAGCAAATCCCCACAGACTCTCGTGTTAAAATGTTCAACTTTATAACAGATAAAAACAGCCTGGTACAAAAAGTGGTTTAGGTTTTTACAGCTAGTTTTGCCCTTCATGACAACTCTGAGGGGAGTGAATTTTTTTCTAACTCACCCGTTTAAATGATATTAAGCATTCAAATTCTGCATAATTAAGGGCGTGGCCACTTGAGTGACAGTTGTCAGGCAGCCGTCACATTACCTCAGCTTATTCCAGCAGCTGAACTTGGCATCTCAGCCATGTTATTGCATTTGCTTTTTCTTAGGGTGTTACTTTATCAGGATTGTTTTAATACATTTAAAAACCAGACATCTTAGCTCCACCCACGTCCCGCCTCTTTGTCCATTTTGTATTTTCCTGGAGTGACGCGCGGTGACGCGTTTCCAAAATGGCGACGACAGGCCCCGCCCAACTTTGTGCTTCAAAAACGCTCTTCAGAAACCTATGGGTGACGTCACTGACACTACTTCCATGTTTTTTACAGTCTATGGTTATCAATCACATTCACATTCTTCAGAAAATCTGGTTATATTCCCAGTTCTGATTATTGTCACGTCTTTGTAGCTGATTGTGACAATAACGAGTGTTTAACCACGTTGACTGATTTTTTGCCTCTAATGTGTCATGTTTCCTCCTGTTTGGTGATCACCAGTATCTCTTAACCACTTCTTGAATGTGTAACACAACATTGTGTGTTTGACCTCGCTGTCCTTTGACTCTAAACTCTGGCTGACACCCGTCCGGGTAACCCAGCACCTGCTCTGTTTGTTTAGACAACATGACTGAGACCTTAGAAGACTCTCATCACCTGATGACCACAGTGATGTGATATGAGGGTTATTAAAAGAGTCCAGTGTGTATTACTTCACAAGATCAACATGAAATGCTCCCTATTTGATCATTTCCCTTCTGAAAGCTAATGCATTTCCAGCTGATGATGTATGATAGAAATGTATGATAGAAAAAAGACGATGTTACACGCGAAATGGCACAAAGCCGAGAACTTATTGTGAGTCTCAAGCTCTGGGCTCTGCATTCTGCACATGCTGTTTTAACTCCATTGTGCTTCGGTTATGTAAGATCTCTGGAATTTGTCAGGAAAATCAGCTCCCACCCTACTGAAGATAAAAGTTCTCCCAGCGATGCCTGTTATTCAGAAGCCTTATGTTTACTTTATGTTTAATCACCTCTTTTCCTTAGGAAAGCCCATTTCTTCCACAAAAAGAAAAACATGCTTTGGTATATCACAATTATGAGACAAAATTACATGATTATGACAGAAAATGTCAAAATGATGAGATACAAAGTCATAATTATGAGACAAAAAGTATCAATTATGATATATGACATACAAAGTCATTATTAGATAAAAAGTTTAAATACTGACACAAAAAGTCATAACTATGCGAAACTAAATAGTAGTTATAAGACAAAAAGTTTAAATTATGACATACAAAGTCATAAATAAAACTCAATTATGAAAATTATGAATTATGACAAAAGGTTGAAATTATAAGGTAAAAAGTCAATTTATAAAAATTCAGAATTATGAGATATAAAGTCATAATTATGAGACAAAAAGTTGAAATTATGAGGTAAAAAGTAAATTGACAATAAAGTAAAAATTATGAGATACAAAGTAATAATTATGAGATAAAAAGTTAAAATACAGATACAAAAAGTCATAATTATGAGACAAAAAGTTGAAATTGTGACATACAAAGTCTTTATGAGATAAAAAGTTAAAATATTGACAAAAATCCATTGACATACTAAGTCATAGTTATGAGACAAAATTGAAATTATGACAGATATTATGAGAAAAATATAAATTATGACAATTATGAATTATGACAAAATTATAAGTCATAATTATGATGTAAAGGTAAAATACTGACACAAAAAGTCAAAATGATGACATACTAAGCCATAATTATGAGATAAAGAAGTTAAAATATTAACAGAAAAAGTCAACATTTGAGATACTGTCACAATTATGAGATGAAAACAAATAAAACCAAATGATGACAAGTCATAATGATGACAAAGTAAAAATTATAATACTATGTCATAATTATAAGGAAAAAAATAAATTCATGTGAGATACAAAGTCAGAATTTTAAGTCGAAATTATTACATAAAATAATTATTACAAAAAAATTACATTACTAAATACTAAATAATAGTTTTGAGACAACAAGTTGAAATTATGACATACAAAGTCATTATGAGATAAAACCTAATCATGACAATTATGAATTATGACAAAAAGTTCAAATACTGACACAAAAATGCAAGATTATGAGATACTAAGTCATAATTATGAGATAAAGTTAAAATACTGACACAAAAAGTTTTTATGAGATAAAAAGTTAAATATTGACAAAAAGGCATTTGAGATACTAAGTCATAAATATGAGACAACGTTGTCATTATGAGATAAAACTAAATTTTGACTAATGAATTATGACAAAAAGTCAAAAATTATGAGATACTAAGTCTAATTATGAGATAAAAAGTCAGTTGTGATAATTATGAGAAAAAGATGAAATGATGACATACTAAGCCATAGTTATGAGATAAAGTTAAAATATTGACACAAAAAGTCATAATTATGAGACAAAAAGTTTAAATTGTGACATACAAAGTCTTTATGAGATAAAAAGTTAAAATATTGATAGTCAATTGAGATACTAAGTCATAATTATGAGACCAAGTTGAAATTATGAGTCATTACGAGATAAAACGCAATTTTGACAATTACGAATTATGACAAAAAGTCAAAATTATGAGATACTAAGTCATAAGTAGGATGTAAAGTTAAAATATTGATACAAAAAGTCAAAATTATGAGATAAAAAGTCAGTTAAGTGCTAATTATGAGAAAAAGTTGAAATGATGACATAGCCTACTAAGCCATAATTATGAGATAAAGAAGTTACAATATTAACAGAAAAAGTCAACATTTGGGATACTGTCATAATTATGAGATCTAATTAAACCAAAAAAGTCAAAATTATTATACTATGTCATAATTAGGACAAAAAGATACGTCAAGAAAGTCATATGAGATACAAGAATTTTGATACAAATGAAATTATTTCATAAAAAGTTTAAATTATGGCATACTAAGTTATAATTATGACATTACAGATCAAATTTTGTCATAATCGACTCTTACATCATAATTATGAGTTTTATCTCATAGCTCTGACTCTTTATCACACTGTTTTTGTAATCATTTAGTTTTTTATATATATATATATATATATCTTTCTATCTTTCTTTTTTCTTATATCTTTTTATTATGATTTACCAAAGCAGTTTTTTTTTTCTTATGTAGCAGAAATAGGATTCCATACCTCCTGGACATGTCCCTTTCAAAACAACTGAACAAATCAGCTGTAATGTCCTTCCTGAATGTGAAATATTAAGTTTTATAGTAGTTTTTACATGCTATAATTCCCACAAAAAGCATCTGCACACACAAAATGTCTGAATATTATTCATTATATCAAGAAGATCTTTTCCCCCTCACTAAAGTTCACTTTCCTGCATCATGTTTGAATTGCAATTGTGTTCAAATCAGCTGGTGAATTGGTGAGTTTTAGTGGATATGAATCCGTTCACACAGGTGTAGAGAATCACATTAACTTACAACATCATCCACTAACCACAAACAGACACAATACTGATCCTCTTGGTTTTGTGAAATGCATCTTTCTTGGTTATTGACAATAAATAACTCTTGCTTTTAAGTGTGACTTTAATGTCCAAATACGTTTTTAAGACACCTTTCTTGAGCTAAATTGTGAAATTCTGAAGCAAAGTGCTTACCTGTGATCTCCACCACCCCATCTTTGGTCTTCACTGCCAGCTCCTCTGGGGCGAAGTGATTGACATCCAGGCTGATTTTCCAGGCATCCCCCGTCTGCTTTATCTCAGACATTCCTGAGCTCATCTGTCGGGAAAGGGCCCGACCGTAGTTCGGGGGATGCATCATGGGGGCTGTGGGCGACATGGGCATCTGAGCCACCGGGCTGTGCATTAAAGAGGCCATTTCTGGAAATCCCAAGGGCCGAATGTATCCGGGCCAGTGTGTGCTGGGAAAGGTGGGCATCTCCTCGGAGAGGGCTGGCATCCCGAAGGTTTGATCGAAGAGCCGGCTGCCCTGGTACCAGTCGCGGAAAGGGTCCCAGGATGGGCCATGCATGAAGGTGAAGGGAATGCGTCTCTCGGCCATGGCTGAAGTTTGTTCTTGCTCTGAAAGTTTTCCAGCAAGTGCTGCGTCCTGTTTTGAAGAGCTGAGATTTATAAGAAAGCTCTTGGCTGACACTCCCCTTTCCACACGAATGCGACGCCCCCCTCCCGTCCAGATATTTATAGAAGTGACTAGAATGTCTATTCACGGACGGCCTCGCATGAGAATGGAATTCAAGGCAAAGGCCTTCCCGAAGCCGGCACCGATCCTTTCCTGGATGGTTGAATCTGACCGACTGTCTCACAAACACATTCTTTGTCATGACACAGGAGCAGAGGAATCTGGTGATCGTTGTGAAGCACACAGAGCGAGTCAGCAGAAACCGACCCCCCCGATAACACAAAAAATACAACAGGTGACCAAAGACACATGCGCTAATTAATAGGAGGAATTCGGTGAAGCTCCAAACACAGAACACTAAACAAATAGAGAAATTAAAACAGTGAAAAACAACGGTTTCAACAGTGTAGGATTTACTTTTCACTCTTTTTTTTCACTTTTTATCTAGTTATTTACTAAATTTCACAAATAATTACTAAGAAACACAAATTAACACAATAAATTAAACATGAAATTTTAAAGTAGACAGACTGAAATAGTAGCAGTAGTAGTAATAATAATAATATTATTGAGAATAATAAATAAAAAATAAATAGATAACTAAAATAATCAATTTTTTTTACAAGAATTCAAGAAAAACCTTTACAGTGTATTATCATTGTGTTAATAGTAATTTTTTATTTTTTTTTAACAAATCCTCATTAAAACTAAATGTAATTTAATGTAAATATTAATAGTGTATTTTTGTAAACACACACACACACACACACACACACACACACACACACAAACACACACAAATAATATACATAAATAAACTACATTTAAAAACTAAACTAGAACTAAAACAATAAATAAAAAAATGATAAAAAAATATTTTGAGTTAAAAAACAAACAAACAAATACATATATATATATATATATATATATATATATATATTAATTTCAGGAAATAAACTACAACTAAAAACTAGAACTAATAGTAATAATAATAATAATAATAATAATAAATGTTGTGTTAAAAAAAACCTAAACAAATACATATATTATGTATATATATTTATATATGTATACACACACACACACACATATATTTTAATAACATTTAAAGTCATTAATGAAGTAATGTTAAGTAAAAATGTTGACAAAAAAATTTGTACAGTGTATTTTTGTAAATTTAACACACACATACACACACAATTAATTTCAGGAAATAAACTACAACTAAAAACTAGAACTAAACCTGAAATTAAAAAAAATATATATATATTTTGAGTTAAAACATCAAACAAACAAACAAACAAAATGACTTAAGGTCAAAGACCTGCAACAAAATTACTAGAACTTTAATTACAATTAAAATAAAAAACATGAAATATAAAAATAAAAACTCAATTAAAATATGAATGAAATCTACAATAGTATATAATATAATAACTGCAGACAAAAAGAGAAATACAGACAAAGCTAGAAAAACCTTTGTGAATCATACTTCTAAGGATGTCTTGAGAGCATAGGAAATATTGTCAACTAAAAATAAAACCATCATTTTTTATTTTACTTTAATTGTTACTCGAAAGAAAATAAATGTTAAAATAAAAGTTATTTTATTTCAGCTAGTTGGCAACTAAAATAAGTACAAAAAAAAAAAAGTATAATAACTATATGTTAAGTGATTAAAGTGAAAACAAGAAATGAACAAAAACTATAATAGTATATCATAACACTAATTCAAAGGGAACTGCTTCACACTGACATTATCATGTCATCTTCATGAACAATATCTTATATTACAGTGAAATATAAAGTAATGGTGTGAGTGTATCCATAAAACAGCACTCAGATGTTTAATTAAACCCTACAATAGTGTGTCAGCAGTTTCATTTCAGCCCCGTGGCATGTTCTGCATTAAACGCGTACTGTAAATCTCCAGACTGCATGAACAAGCCAGTGTCGCAGTACATTAGCGTGCTTTCATTCCTGCATCGTGTGCGACGCCTCGCATAAAAATGCATTCCTAGAGGCCAGACACTACAGCGCTAGCAACGCCAGGGTCAAGGGTTCAAATTTGAGGAAATGCATGAACTAATGCAAGCCACTTTGGATGAAAGTCTTTTGTCTGTCACATGCATTCATGTAAGTACAGATTGTACAGATGGTTTCACATTGCAGTACTATAGTGCAATAAGGTACAAGAAACTATGAAAATGTATAAGTTGGACTGGCTATAAAATTATCTGCAGCTAAATATTAAGATATCAAGATTAATAAACTGTTACATCTTACTGCTATGAAAAAATAACACAAATTTTCACTAAAATGACTTCATTTACACACATGTATGCAAACTTCCAAATAGATAGAAAAAAAATGATTTTTTATTGCTTTTATGGAGTTTGAAATGTTCGGTGTATAAAATTCTGGAAGAAAGTAATGGAAGGCACTATAGAAATGACTGGAAACGTCATTTGAGGCTGTGGTTTAATGCCACAGGACTAAAAATACAGCTGATCCATTTTCCCAGGTGATCGGCTGGAGTTTGTGAAAGAGCAGGAACCTTCCAGACACAAATCCAGATCACATGAGTATCTACTCCAGCATTAATAACGCCATCTAGTGTTGAAGACACTCAAAGCCAGTAGTAGTCCATTCTAAACGCTAGAAATGTGTTATTTATAAACTATTACAGTTTTAAAGTAATGTTTTCAACTAATTTTGTTGATTTTTTAGTTAATTTTTGAGCTTTTGTCTTTTTTATTGTTATTGAAGATTCATTTATTTTTATCTCAGTTTATTTATTTATTGGTTATACATTATTATAGTTTTTAATAATGTTTTGAATAAGCTTTTATTTGTATTTTTTATATTACTATTTAGAATTATTTTTTTTATTTCAGTTTTCATTTATTTTTATACGTCTATAGTTTTGTTAATGTTTCAAACTAGCTTTTATTATTAAAGTTTTTAAGCTGATTTTTTTTCTTTTGTTATGAGCTTGTCATTTTTACCTTTATTATGATTAATTTGTTTTGATTTCAGTTTTCTGTCTGTAATTTTTAGTTTTTATGTATTTATTTAGTTTTTATTAGTTTTGTTTTGAATTAGTATTTGCTTTTATAATTTCATTTTTTAAGCTGAGTTTTTTAGTTGTTTTTTCTGCAATTCTGTTATGAACTTTTGTCATTTTATTTTTTTCTTTATGTATTATTTTATTAATATGTTAATAAAAAACATATATTTTTAATTTCAGTTTTAGTTTTCATTTATTTTTATACTTCTACAGTTTTGTTAATGTTTTGAATTAGCTTTTATTTTTACATTTTTTTGTTTTTGATTTTTTTTTGTTATGAGCTTGTCATTTTTACCTTTATTAGGATTCATTTATTTTGAATTTTTTTCTGCAATTCAGTTTCCAGTCTGTAATTTAGATTTTTAGTTTTTATTTATACACTATTATTATAGTTTTTATTAGTTTTGTTTTGAATTTGTATTTGCTTTTATAATTTCAGATTTTATTTTAAGTTGATTTTTTTCATCATTTTTTTCTGCAATTCTGTCTTCAATTCTCACATAGAAAAAAAAATATTAATATATTAAAACATTTTTTTATTTCAAGTTTCAGCTTCAAGGCGACATTCCAAATTTAATATTTATATATTTTTTATTTTATAATAGTTGCAGTTTATGATAATAACACTGACAAGAAAGGAAAGTAACTCAAAATCAAGCGCAGGACATGACGATGATTCATTTGCAGATACTTTTATTATGTGTTTAATTATGACTGGTCGCTAAATCTACTGACTTTATACAGTTGGGAAGTTAGAGCCGTATCAACTCACATAATTAAATCAACAGGTGTCTGCAAAATCAAATAACACTGAAAAAGGAAGACTGAGGCCGATTCCTGCATCACAAGGTTAAAGTTCACTGTCATCCGGCTCCTTTATTAGCTCTTTCCAGAACTCACAGGAAGATTAAGAAAGAAGAAGAAATCACTGATAAAGGCCAGTTCAGTCTCCATTTGAAGGACGGAATGAGAGAATAAATAGTACAATAAATTATAATATTTGCAAAATGCAAACATAAACAGAAAACAAAAAATCATTTCACATTAATTCGTCTCAGTTCTGCATTTAAGGTCAACATGAAATGTTTAAAAAATGATTATAGCATTAGGAATTAATAAGTAAAACGTATTTTTGAAGTAGTTTTAGAGGCAAGACAATTCTTTGGAATAATGTACATTGATGAATCATTCAAAATAAGACCAGAAGCATCTATTAAGAAGGAATCGATTCTGATTTCATGTTGACTTTAAAGGCTGCAGAAGCTTGTCATTGCAAACTATCCGAAATGTGCTTCCAGCATACTCTGCAAACAGAAAACGGTGCAACTCCTTATAAAAAAACAGTTTCTCAGAGCCCAAAATGAATAAATAACAAAATAAATATGCAACAAATAACAAATAAATAGCATCACATGAATAGGTCAGTGAATAAATAGAATAAATATGCTAAAAAAAACATGTGCGTGTATATTTTTGCAGCCTGGTTTCAGGAAAAGTGCACCTACACTAGAGACGGGAGTTTAAAAACAACAGATCAGAACTGTACAAGGTGCCTATATAACACAGAGCTCTATTTATATGCACTAAACACAGCCAAAATAGAAGTGGAATACTGTATATAATAAGAAATATCACATCTCCAAAATGGACTGGCATTATAGGTGCATCAGATATGGATTTTCCAAAGAGATTTCTGGAGAGTAAAGGACTGACACCCAGAAACGCAGCCTCTCCTCTGCATCATGCCAAGCTTTTCCACATACAAAGCCTTTATATAATCCGCTATATAACTTGGAATATACAGTGCATAGTTTACAGCCAAAACTTGCAGCGTAAATATTCAAACAGAAACATCCCGAGATACGATCATTATAATACAACTTTTTTGGGGGAAAAAAAGAAGAGCTTTTTAAATACTAAATGGGTGAATCTCACAAAAACCCTGTCATATTTCAACTCAAAAAAAAAAAATGTAAATGATATTTGCATAATAAAGATTTTTTTTTTATTATACATATTTAAACCACCCAATGGTCAGTAGCCTAATATATGTTAAATAATCTCACAAAAACTGGCAGTCATATTTTAAATAAAACAAACAAACAAACAAAAAAAAATCTATTTGCATAATAAAAGTAAATAAAGCATGATTATTAAATATTTAAAAATGTTATATTATTCAATAAAATTCTATAAAATACATTTAAACCACCCAACTGTCAGGAACTTAAATAAAACTTTGCATAAATAGTATTCAATTATTAATAATGAAATAGAAATAATATAGAATAACAACAATAATAATAAATATAGCTGCAAGCAGCAATTACGGGGCCAAGCACTAGGCAAGGGAAGCATCAGACTAACTGCAGTAAAGTTTTGTAATGGTACATCAATGCATTGGTAAGAATGTAGCATTTTATATTATAATACTCTAATGCAGTCAATGGCAATTTCATGTTTTGTTCAATTATAGCCCATACATGTGTGCCCATACATATGTGTGTCAAATTTGGTGAAAATATATCATTTTGTTTTGGAGTTATAGACATTTTATATATGAGAAGAGAAAAAATTACTGATGGATGACTTTGTTTGCATTTTTTTTCCACTTACTATCAAAATTGTGGCAATTGGGCATCAACCTATTACCAATACGCTATGTTTCCGAATTTCCTACGGTGGTTTTGTGTCGATACGAGTAACAATTTTTAAGATATTGTCAAATGTTTTTTTAAGCGCTAAAATGCAACGTTGCACAAACCATAAGGCAAAACCTGGCATGCTTACTATTGCTGGACACGGCAAGGATTCAGGAGTCTCAAAAGGTGACTCTCGTGAAAATAAGTCGACCACACCCAAAGTTATAAGCATGCAAATATTTGATTTTACCACTAGGTGGCGCTGGCTAGAAACTTCTCAGGCTCCTTCAAGGACATAGTGCTGATGACCCATACCAAGTTTTGTAACAATACGTTCATAAAATATAGCATTTTACTATAAAATTCAAAATGGTCAACGCCCAAAATGGCTGACAAGGGAAAATTGGGTATCATTCGTCTCGGCATGATGCACCAAGTTTTCCAGTTTTGTAATTTTTGGCCAAACCATTCAAAAGTTATAAGCTAAAATAGCCATTTTTTGTATCTCCTGATCACTAGGTCAGGAGACAACACAATCAAGTTTGGTCTCAATACACCAAACCTTTGCAGAGATATAGCCTTTTTTGCGAGTTATTTGAGAACAGTTTGACTAATCAACTTGAATTTCATAACTTTTTGCCAGCATGGTCTGAAGATGATCTGAACCAATTTTGGTGAAAATCAGACAAAACGTCTACGAGGAGTTTGAAAAAGTAGGTTTTTCAAGCAAAACCTTACGATTTTTTAATTTTGGTGTTAATTCAACTCGACATGAGCCAAGGATTCAGAAAAACATTTTGCTTCTGTGCCTTATGGTTCAAAAGTTATTAGCAGAAGCATAAGTGAAATTTGGACAAGTGGTTTTGGTGGAGTGTGGAGTTTGAGTTAGAGACTCCAAATTGGCTATAGTTAATGTTGAGACTGTCCTCTATCAGTGTGCCAAATTTCACAACTTTCCCGCAAGCGGTTCTATGGGCAGCCATAGACTCAAGAGTGGAAGAAACGGAAGAAGAAGAACGCACCTCTGCACCTTCGGTGCTTGGCCCCTAATAAAGTCCCAAAATACACAGCTAAATAAATAAACACAATAAAAAATCTTTGTTCAAATATTGGGGGTTCAAATAATGTACTTAACTGTTATGAAAATACAGTCATGAATTATTTGTACAACATTTAATTTCTTGTTTTTATATGACCTTTTTCTTTATGAGATTCACCCAAATCATAAGCTACTGTAAAACCCGAATAGTTTGTTCTTGCTTCCGTTCATCGTGTTGAGTCTGAATCTTCACTGTAGGAATAATAAAGTCTCTTGATTTGGAGAGTCTCCATCACATTAGTCTCTCGTTGTTAACCCAGTTTTTGGTTATTTTTGCAGCGTGGAAGAATTTTCAGGAAAAAGTGCTCATCTCATCTTTGTTCTTCAGGCCTTTTAGTCTTTAAATAGAGACACTGGATCTCTTTGTAACATTGAATGCGTTTTCATCCAAAGATGCTGACAGCATCAGTATCTCTGTGCATCAAAAGAGTGTGTGTGTGTGTGTGTGTGTCAGCATCTTAGTGTTTGACGTTTAGTCAGCAACTCTTGGTGAGTAAAACAAGCAGCTCGTTTTAATCTGTACAAACTGGCTGCATTTTACTGAGTAACATTAAATATATTGTTTGCAATTCATTTCCGAAAATGATTTTGTTCAAGCTGCACTCAAATCCACTCTTCAGGATTGTTTGCATGTCATTTCTCATTAGATGTGTTTGTTCAGAAAGTGTAGTTTATATCTGGAGTATCTACATAATTTGCCATAATGACAACTTAAGCGTGATTATTATTGTTTTAACAGTCACCGTGAAAAGAAACAGAAAAATCCGATTTTATGCATTGGTTATGCTGCTTAAACAATAACATTTTTTGAGTGGATTTGACTCAGATATATAAAAAAATTAATTCAAATAATGATTTTTAGTTTTTTCGAACAAAGATTATGTTAAAGGTGAAGTGTGTGATTTCTGCATCATTGAACATAACTGTAAAAGTAATAAAAAAAAATAAAATAATAAAAAATAAGTTACAGAACACACTGCAAAAAAAAAAAAAAAAAAAAGTTTTCCAGTACAAATATCTAAACATTCTGAAATTAAGATCATTTAAAATAATCTACAATAATATCAATCATTTTTACATAAAACAAGAAAAAATCGACCAATGAAATCACAAAAATAATAATGTTTTTCCTTAAATATAGCATTAAATATATTAAAAATACTATTAAATATAGTCAAGTTTGAGTCAGATACACCATAAATAAATAAATAAATAAATAAATAGTATTTTCTTAATAAGTAGTTTTGTCTTATTTTCCTATATATTAATCCTTAAATTAAATTTATTAAATGTTTAGCAAATCTAATTTTCAATAAATTTATTTAATAAGCAATATGAAGTAAGGTCAGATATAATAATAAAATAATCTTATATTCCCCTTAAATTACGTACATTTTTCTAACCCCACTGGCAAATAATTTTTCTGGTTTTAAGCATAGTCTCACTTCATTTTGTTGTTTATTTTTCATTAAACACTTTACACATTTTACCCTTTCAAGTAATTGTATTTTGATTTAATAATGTTATGTGATCCTGAACCACAAAACCAGTCACAAGGGCCAATTTTTTGAAACTGAGATTTATGCATCACATATAAATAAGTAAGTAAGCTTTCCACTGATGTATGGTTTGTTAGGATAGGATATTTGGTTGAGATACAACTGGAACCTGAGGATGCAAAAAAAATCTAAATATGGAGAAAATCGCCTTTAAAGTTGTCCAAATGAAGTTCTTAGAAATGCATATGACTAATCAAAAATAAGGTTTTGACATATTTAGAGTAGGAAATTACAAAATAGCTTCCTGGAACATGATCTTTACTTAATATCCTAGTGATTTTTGGCATAAAAGAAACACACAATGCATACAATCCAAATATGTGCTACTTAAGACTGGTTTTGTGCTCCAGAGTCACATTTGTACTGGAAAACAAGACCAAAATACTAAGTAAGACAATCATTTTTTCCAGTGCAATTACCCACTTCACCTTTAACATATTATTTTTGTTCAGTTTTTCCATCCTAACATGTACGTATGGACCATCCTGCCATGCAACCAGCCGGAAACCCTGATACCCGCTGCATTTAATCTGCACTTCATACAGATCCTGCGCTAGAAAGGGAACGTGGGCGTCCTGCATGGCTGAGATGTTTCTTTCGCTTCCCCCTCCGTACCTTCATTGCGTCTCAGAAACCAGGGCTGTCGTAGCTGCTTTGGCTGTAGTAACTGTGAGCGGGACTCGGGCTCCTGGAGCGACTCCGGCTGCGACTGCGGCTGTAGCTGCTGTAACTGCTGTAGCTGTTGTAACTGCGGCTGCGGCTGCGACTGGAGCTGCTGTAGCTGCTGGCCGAGCTGGAGGAGGACGGGCTCGGCCGGTAATACGGGATGGGACGCTTTCGTGCGCTGCGGAACAAGATAGAAGAGAGAGATCATTTGATACAGACACATAATAGCGTAAAATGAAAAATCATAGGCACTTTCATACCACTTTGGCCACTCGACAGCATCAAATATGTGCTGTGCCATCACTTTGTATAAAAATGGCCAGTTAACATTTCATTACAAAGAAGAAATTAAACAAAACTCGACTTTTGAGAGTCGTCAAAGGTGTTTTGGTAGAATCTATGGTCACTTTAGTACATTTACTCTAATTGTTCTACATGGTAGCTAGTTTCTTGATGGTCCAATGTGGTCTAATAGCTCTAACTAGACTGATCAAGATGGTTTAGCAATCTATCTACAGTAGTCAACAATTTGAAGTGGATCAAAAAAGTTCATCAAAGTTGTCCTAAGACCAGAACGGGTGTTGTTTTGGTTTTAGGACCAAACTATTTTTTGATCGACTTTAAATGTTCCGTAGTCAAATACAAAAAACCTATTTGTGAAAAAATTAAACATAAAATTAAACGTTATTTGGAAATATTTAGTTCTATTAAGTTACATTTTATGCTGTTTTTCTACTTTTTTAATTATTTTGAAGTATTTAAAGTATTTATTTTAATCTGTATTTAATTAATTTCATTTTTATTAATTTTTACATTTTGTATACTGTTTTTGAGTAGAATTATTTATTCATTTACTCATTTATTTACTTATTTTAAAAAATGTTTTTATTATTGTTTTGCATTATGTATATACATTTTGTACAGTGTATAATTATTTGCTCATTTATTTACTTGTATAAAATTATTAATTACATTTTATTCTATTTTTGTATTTTTTAATGTACATTTTATTTTATTATATATTTTGTTCCATTTTATACACTGTTTTTGAGTAGAATTATTATGTATTTATCAACCTGTTCATTTACTTACTTTAATATTTTTTATTTTTTTTATTTTACAATTTTGTTCATTATATATATATATATATATATATATATATATTTTGTTTTTGAGATAAATAATTTGTATGCATCTATGCATTTTTATTTTAATAAATTTTTACTATATATTTATTTTTACATTTTGTATACTGTTTTTGAGTAGAATTATTATTTATTGTAAACTAATATTTTATTTTATTTTTTGTATTATGTATATACATTTTGTACAGTGTATAATTATTTACTCATTTATTTACTTGTATCAAATGACTGAATCTATTTTTTTCTATTTTTCTATTTTTTAATGCACATTTTATTTTATTATATATAATTCTTTTCCATTTTGCACACTGTTTTGAGTAGAATTATTATGTATTTATCAACGTGTTCATTTATTTATTTTAATCTAATATTTAGTTATTTTAATATGATTTTATTTTATTTTATTTTACAATTTTATGTTCATTATATATATATATATATATATATATATATATACATTTTTAATTTATTTTAATCTGATTTTTATTATTTATTTTTTTACATTTTTGAGTAGAATTATTATTTATTTATTTACTCATTTATTTACTTATTTTAAACTCATTGATAATTTGTTTGCATTATGTATATACATTTTGTGCAGTGTTAATTATTTACTCATTTATTTACTTGTATTAGTAAAGCTTGTTCATTTACTTATTTTAATCTAACATGTATTTATTATAATATGATTTTTATTTATTTTAAAATTTTATTTTCATTATATATATATATATATACACACACACACACACACACACAGAGACAGACACACATTTGCTTTTTAAGATAAATTATTTATTTTTATGCATCTATTTTATTTTGATCAATTTTTATTATTGTAATCAGATTTTTTTATTTTTTTTAGTGTTTATTTATTTATTGTATTCACGCTATTTTTCACACTTTTCCCAGACTCCAGTATGAAAACCTCGGATCTAGACCAGCTTATGAGCACACTGGACCAGCTAGAAACCATACAAAACCAGCTATTATTAATAGTAGGTTTTAGCTTTAACATATTCCAACATTTTAATAAACATATCATTATGTTGTGATCAAAGCAATAAAAGTGTCAGAGTGCTGCAGCGATGATTAGTTTCTGTAAGAAAATGTCTGGAAAAGATTCAGCTTTGGTTAGTGAGTGTTAACCGCATTATAATCATGTAAACAGACTGTAAATGCACACACAAGATCTGTCTTGAAAGAGAAACATCAGTTATTCTACTATGTTAGACACACATTAACACTCCAGTAACGTTTAGCGTTTGCAAAAAGCAGCTGTTAGCTGGAGCTGTGTTCCAGTGAGGTTAGCAGAGATGCTAAAGCTAAAGAGCGAGATCCGAACCTGACTGGACCAAAAGAGACGGTCTGATGATCTGTGCCATAACCATAGACTACTAAGACATTTCTTTCTTTTTTTTAGTACATTTTAAGTTATTGTTTTAATAATCTTTTGTCATGCTTTATAGAAGTATTAAAAGTATAGAAGAATTTTGATGTGTTGACTAACATACTAAAGCACATGTAAAGTGATTCTGATTGTAACTGTAATGTATTATTTATATGATTTCACATTTAAAGATATATGGTTTACAAGTACTAAACTGCAACTTCATCATTGCATATATGTAATTTATAAATAGATTTAAATGCAAATTTCAGTAGAAATGTTACTGAAGTATATTTTAGTTTATCGTAAATTATTGTCTGACATATTATTAGGAAAATATTTATTTTCTATTAAGTTACATAACATTGTTTTTTTTACTCATCACTGTAATGTTATGTTTATTGTTTGTTTACTTATTTTAATACATTTTTCATTTATTTTAATCAGATTTGTATTTTTTAAATCTTATTTTATAATATAATATTTTTTATAATTTTATAGTTCATTTATATTGCTTTTACAATTGAAGTTAGTTTTTCTAATATAATGTTCTTCTAATAAAGTTAACATAATAATTTTACATCAGGCAGTACTCTTTAGCCATATTTTAGAGAACAGAAATAATTATGAAAGTCTTACATATAAGTCCCATATAAGTGGCTCAAAAACATTCTTTTTCTTCTTTTAAAAAATTGCATTTATTACAAATTTAAACTAAAATGTAAAATTATTTTTCATTTTGTACACTGAGTTTTTTTTTCTTTTTTTAATGTTTATTTATTTATTTATTTATTGTTATTGTTATTTTCATTCATATGAATATTTAAAAAAAATAACACAAAATGAAATACATAGCTAGACTGAATTCATGCTTCTTTGAGTATTATATTGTCAACATTTTAACATCTAAATCTTTAGGTCAACTGTGAATCAATTCTCCTGTATGCTACAAATAAATAGCACTGTTTCTCTAGGCTTTTTTAGTATTCAGTGAAGCAAATTGTCAGTCAAAATTGAACAATATTGGATGGATGTTTTTGCTCATCGCAGTGCATTCTGGCTCTCAGTGTCTTTAAACCAGTGAACTATTTGGGATTGTTAGTGTTAGTCTTTGAAGAGGCCTGAAAGAACTCGTTTAGTGGTGAGAACGACAAAAGCAGAGAGAAAAGAAGCGAGACGGAAGCTAAGAGACAGATATAGTTGTACTCTTGGGATGTTGAATGAGCTTCAGGAGGAAACCAAGGGGTCCTGATGCATGGCAACAGTTACCACGGTAACCATGCCTGCAGATCAGCATCATTCCGGTGTGAGATCGTCAAGGAAACCTTTACATAGGAGAGAGTGAGTTCAAATCCTGACCAATCAGAGCAGAGTGAAATTAAAGATGTTTCATCATTTGCATGAGGTTTAAAATGCTTGTTCATTCCAGACACAGTCCATATTGAAAACCTGAAAACTGTGAAAAAAAAATGAGGACAAGCCAAATACTTCAAATTCACTTCAAAACAACAACAAAAAAACCTAAAATTCTTATGCCTGGTAATATAATTTGTCATGAAAAAGTTTGAATTTTGTGTTAGAAAAATCAAAATCAGTCCTTTGGACTGTGTTTATTTAATAATTTATTTTGCAGTAGTGCTAAAATAAATTACTATTGGTGAAAACACTTAAAGAATGAGTGCAGAAATCCTGCAGTTCATAGACAAGCCTGTAGGTGTCAGTGTTTCTTAATTTGTCTGGTCAATGTCAGTGCCAGTGCCATCTCTTCAGCTTATTTGGTAATTAAAATAAAGCTGAAATAAAATGAAAAAAAAACTTGTGAAAACTTAAAACTGAAAATTAGATATGTTGCACTAAAAGAAACTAATGCAGGAGTACTAAAGTACTAAAATGACAAACTAAAATTAAGCAAAAGAAAGTGTACATAACAAAATGACTTAAACATAAACTAAAATTAAAATGAAGAATGAAAACATAAAAATAAAAATAAATACATTCAAAATATAAATAAATACTAAAGCAACACTTTAATTTGCTATAGATTACACACAAACATTTTATATTTTGTAAACCTTTTCAGGTTGTAATAGATTATACAGGTTATACCTATAAAAAATATATATATATATATAAATATAAAAAACATATTTTATTTCATTTAGTTGCCAGTGCAACAGTTTTCACTTTTATTTAGTTTAACTTGAAGTACTAAAATAACTGAAACTAAATATAAGCAAAAATGAATAAACCTACACATATATAAAATAAAAAAAAACAAAAATAAAAAAAAAAGAAGACAAAAACATAAAAAAAAGTAAAGTAAAAACAAAACTGAAAGAGGCTGAAAGAGTTCTGATCAAGGGCATCTATCCATTTTCATCAATTACAAAAGCCCAATTACCAAATGTCATGTGACTACACTCTTAAAAATAAAGGTGCTTTAAAAGGTTCTTCACAGTGATGCCATAGAAGAACGATGCTTGGTTCCACAAAGAACCATTCAGTCAAAGGTTCTTTATAGAACCATCTCTTTCTTACCTTTTTATCATCTGAAGAACCTTATTATCCCACAAAGAACCTTTTGTGAAACAGAAAGGCTCTTCAGATGTTAAAGGTTCTTTATGGAACCATTCAGACAAAAAAGGTTCTTCTCTGGCATCGTGAAGCACCTTTATTTTTAAGAGTGTAATTGTTGCAAGAAAACAACTGGCCTTTACTAGTGACTGTACTTGCTGTGACAGGGAAAATAAAGTTCTGATCTACTATAGTATCATGAAATATTTGCTTGAAAAAAGAAAACTATCTAGATGGTGTAGGTATGATACCATCTACCAACAGAGGCAACCTGCAGTCAGACCTGAAAATGAAGAAATGGCCATGCATTCCCATACAAAACAACTACTGCACAAACTGAACTGCACTTCAGATAGAAATGGAAAAAACTACAGACCTGGTGATCCTGCGAGCTTCCATAAAGCTGGGCGAGTCTCTCCGTCTCTTGCGGATGGGAGAATAGCTGCGCGAGCGACGGCGAGCTCGTTCTGCATCCGAGTGATGAGGACTGTCTCTCTCCCTGCAGACAGACAGACGCAAAGCATGCTGGGATTGAGACGATTTGGCCTCGACAGCGTGATTTATTTTATGGAGACTGTAGGAAGATTGCTTCAGGTGCATCTGACTTTCATTTATTTTACAGACTTTTTAGGGATGGTTTTGTTCTTGTTTTCAGCATAAAATATATTGAGGCTAATGAGTGTCACTTGGTTTAAAAAATGGTGGGAAATAATTTTTGGGCACAAGCAAAATGATATAAGATATGAACCTATTAAAAAAAGGGAAAACATGATTATTTCTCAATTTTTTAGTTTTAACCCTTTAACTGTCACTCCCTATTGTGAACATAGATGTGAAAATGCACTATTCAAAATGCAAATTCTTTTCCTACATAATTTGTAACACAAAAAAGTGGTACAATATCTATTTAGGAGTCTTAGACCTTCCCAACAATATATAATTTGTCATTATTAGATTATAATTTATTTGTAAAATGGTGAATCGTAGGCGTCCCGTACAAAGGACAGTTAAAGGGTTAAGCAAAAAATAATTTCTATGAAATCCATCAAAATTGAGTTTTTGTGTAACACAAGAAAGAATAAATGCCAGTGGGGTCAAAAAAAGTAGAGTTTTGCGTGAAACAAGAAAAAAAAATTCTGCCAACAAGTCAATCTTGTTTTACGTTGGAATAAAGTTTCAGACCTCACTGGCCCATATTTCTTGTTAAGTATGTTTGTGTAAAACAAGAAAGAAATCTGTGGGCTCAGAAATATCTATTTAATTCAAAGGGAAAACAAGATTATTTTTCCGACCTCATTGGCACATATTTTTTCTTGTTTTACATAAAATCTCAACAAATTTTGATCATTTTTGTGTTCTGAAAAATTCATCAACATTAAATGAGTATATCTGCCAGAGATGTCAGGAAAAATGTAATTCAAAGTGATTTTAATATCTTATACACTACCAGTTAAAAGTTTGGACACACCCTCTCATTTAATGTTTTTTAAAGAAGTCTCTTATGCTCATCAAGGCTGCATTTATTTAATCAAAAATACAGAAAAAAAAACCTGTAATATTGCAAATTGTTATCACAATATAAAATAATGATTTTTATTTTAATATATTTTAAGATATAATTTACTCCTGTGATGCAAAACTGAATTTTCATCAGCTCCAGTCTTAAGTGTCACGTGATCCTTCAGAAATCATTCTAATATGCTGATTTATTATTAGAATTATCAATGTTGGAAAGAGTTGTGCTGCCAAATATTTTATTGCAACCTGTGATTTTTGTTTCTGTATTCTTTGATGAATAACAAGTTAAAAAGAACAGCATTTATTCAGAATATAAATGTTTTATAACAATGTAAATATGTGCTATCACTTTTTATTAATTTAACACATCCTTGGTGAATAAAAGTATACATTTCTTTACAAAAAAAAAGTAAGAATAAAAATTTACTGACCCCAAACTTTTGAACAGTAGTGTATATTCTTAGAAAACCTTTCTATTTGAAATAAATGCTCTTCTTTTTAAACCTTTTATTGATCAAAAAATCCTGAAAAAAGTATCACAGATTCCAAAAGAAATATTCAGCAGTGCAACAGTAACTAGTTTCCAGTACTGATAATAAATCAGCATATTAGAATGATTTTTGAAGGATCATGTGAGACTGAAGACTGGAGTAATGATTCTGGAAATTCTACTTTAATTACAGATATCAATTAAATTTGAATGTATATTAATATAGAAAAACACTGATTTACATCATAATAATATTTCACAATATTACATGGTTTTCTGTATGTTTGATCAAGTGAAAACAGCCTTGATAAGCATAAGAAACTGAGGGTGTGTCCAAATTTTGACTGGTAGTGTATATATATTTTATATCTTGTCATTTTGCTTGTAAAGCTTGTAAACCAAGTGTCTTGATCAAAGAATGCTTAGATATTTGTATACTGTAAAACAAGTCAAAAGTACTGAATAAGTGCATGCTGGTTGTGACATCATGTCTAGATCATGAATATTAATTCCCTTATGCATATGCATACTGTTAAAAAAAATCAAGTGTTTGTCCTGTATGATGTGTGTGTACCTGGAGTTGTTCTGTCGGACGTGTGGCGATTTGTTCTTGCTGGATCCGTGTTCTCTAGAATGATCTCGAGACGATGATCTCCCGCTGCTCCAGGAGCTGCTGCGCTGCCGGGCCGTCCCATGACTCTTGCTCTTCTTCTTCTTGGATGTGTGTTTATGCCGACCCGGTGACACAGAGGAACTCCGGTGGCGATTCTGACCCCGTCCGCGATGGTGCCGCTTAGACGAATGAGACCCTTTTGTTCTGTGTGAGAATACAGTGATAGATTTGAGAAATGGGGTTGATATGCTTGATCTTCATCACTGAAGAGACTTAAAAGAGATCTCAGTTTCGGTTTATTTAGGGAACTACTGTAGACGTTTCTTCTAAACTTACCCAGACTGACATAAAACAAGAGGAGAGAGCTTCTGAGAAAAGTTCAGGTCATTAAAAACTGTTTGAATTGGTTCACTTTCAGAACAAAAAATTACAGGTAATGTACTCACCCCCTTGTCATCCAAGATGTTCATACCTTTCTTTCTTCAGTTGTAAGGATTTTTCAGGATTTCTCTCCATATAGTGAACTTCTATGGTGCCCTGAGTTTGAACTTCCAAAATGCAGTTTAAATGCAGCTTCAAAGTGCTCTAAACGATCCCAGCTGAAGAAGAAGGGTCTTATCTAGCGAAACGGTCAGTCGTTAAAAAAAAACAAAAAAGCAATTAATATACTTTTTAGCCTCAAATGCTCGTCTGCGCATGCGTAAAATGTGTGATCCGGGTCAATACAGTTAGGGTATGTAGAAAAACTCCCATCTCGTTTTCTTCCCCAACTTCAAAATCGGAAAAAAAACCCTAAAGTGAACATATAAAGAAGATCAAACGCCCTTTACAAAAAAGGTAAAACAACGATTTTGAAGTTGAAATGAGATGGGAGTTTTTTGACATACCCTAACTGTATTGACTCGGATTACACAGACTTCGCATGCACATCTCAGAAATGAGACAAGATGAGCATTTGAGGTTAAAAAGTATATAAATTTGTTTTGAAAATAACCGATCCTTTTTGCTAGATAAGACCCTTTTTCGTCGGCTGGGATCGTTTAGTGCCCTTTGAAGCTGGATTTAAACTGCATTTTGGAAGTTCAAACTTGGGGGCACCATTCATATCCATTATATGGAGAGAAATCCTGAAATGTTTTACTCAAAAAACATAATGTCTTTATGACTGAAGAAAGAAAGACATGAATATCTTGGGTGACAAGGGGGTGAGTACATTATCTGAAAATGTTTGTTCTGGAAGTGAACTAATCCTTTAAGTTAAGGGTGCCAATAATTTTGTCCAGTGCATTTTTTGGGCTCTGTGTGGAATTGTATGAGATTTGACTTTTTTCTTTTCTGTTTTCTTGTGTTGTTCCAATGCAAACAAATAATAAATTTTGGTGAGTACCAAAGCATTTTCTGACAGAATTGCAAGGGTGCCAATACTTTTGGCCATGACTATATATATTTTAATATGTAAGTAACATTATTTCAACAACATTTTGACATTTTATTCTCCCAAAACTTATTTAAAACCTTAAAAGTAGACACTTTACTTACATTTAATGTGCTTTCTATGGGCATAAAATCACTTTTGTAAATTAACATCTTAACGTCTTTGACCCGCATACATCTGTATAAACCATAAACATTAATGTTCTTACTTCTTCTGATTCTTGGTTTTTGTGTGCGGCTCAGTGTCGCTGCTGTGAGCGGGCGAGTGCGACGTCTTCTCTCGAATCCTCGGCCTCCCGCTGCGTTTCCCTGTTGACTCTGAGTGCGGTTTGCCCATCGCCGGCCTGTCGTCTGCGCAGCCGTCTTCTCCCGTCTGCGCCGCGGGTCCTCCGGGGCTCTTGGGACGGTCGGCATGGTGTTTAGCACCTCTTATATGAGGCGACGCGTGCGTCTGTGCGCTCGAAGGAGACGGAGCCAGAGACCGAAGCTTCTGTAGATCAATTACAACCAACAAACCAAAGGGAAAAAAGAAATAAATGTGAAAAAAAAAAAAAAAAAAAAAACAGAAAGAGAAGAGTGAAATTAGAGTCTTTTTCCTCCCGGGTGGAAGAGCGTTATCGTGTACTTGGCAAAAGAATATCTAAAAGAAAGTGCTAGGATTGTTCTCTGGCTTATAGACAGTCCTCTATTGTGCAGCGCATGCAATACTCGGCATGCAAAACCATAATGATTTGAAAAGAATAGTCCCGAAAGAAAATCGAAACAAAAAGGGAGAGAGGGAAAATATGCCAAACTCTGAAAGAAAAAAAGTTTAGAGAGAATATAAAGAGCGACAGAGACTGGAGAATATACAGTAGAAGAGAAAGAGGACTTTTTCAATTTCAGAAAGAGCTACAAACAAAAAGGTGAAAAAGAAAACTAGAAAATAAAAAAAAGACAACTTGACGGAACATCACAGAAATGGAAGGAACGAAATAAAGATTCACAAGAATAGATTCAATCGAATTAGAAAACAACTGGTCTTCTACTCAATAGAACTTGCTTGTGGATTTGTTTTGTCCTGCAGACAATTGCTGAGATGTGAACAGCGACCCATTTCCTGTTTTAACAGCTTTTTAAAAGGTTATTCTGTTTTTCAACTCCCTTTTGGTTAACATCCACTTACCAATAAAGTGGTATTCCCTCCTTTAGTAGGTAAGGTATGAAGAGAAGGGAAAAGTGGGGCAACATAAGTGCATCATTAGATTCACAAAATGCAAGAGAAAAAGACACAACACCCTTCCCTGGATAGTGAGTATGAAACAATGCATGGAAATCAAACCAAAGAGAGAAAAAGACACACAAAAGAAATCAAATTCAAACGAATCTCAGTGTGCGGCAACAGTTTGACTCACTCTTTGGTTCAGTTTTAAAGCTTTAAGAGTGACTTTTAATGTGTTATGAATGGATGCTCTCGTTTCACCATTTTCTCAGTAAGAAACTTTAACTGAATGTGCATTATAAGTTATCCATCAAGAATTAAAGGCCCCATGAAATGGTTCAACAAGCTGTTTTCTTTTATTTTATAACTTATAACTTCATTTCTTACTGAAATAGGATGTTGCAGTGGGATATACAGTACTAAAGTTTGTGTCCAAATGCACCCCGTAACCAAAGGAAAGTAATAAGTAGTATTTTACAGAAAGTCAACAAAACCTATTTTTAAGACCGTAAACATTTTTAATTGAGAATACAAGCACATTTGATCCCAAATCTTCTTTACTTTAATGCAAAAGATAAATTAAAGTATTACCTGTAATGTTTTTTTTTTTTATTTCTTATTGAAATAGGATGTTGCAGTTGGATATACAGTACTATAGTTCCTTTTTGTAATAGCCAAACCTATCAAGGCCATGGTTGTGTCATAATGCACACCATAACCAAATAAAAAGTGATAATAAATCATATTTTGTTTTTAATTGAGAATATAAGTGCATTTTATCCCAAAATCTTCTTTATTTTAATGCAAAAAAGATAATTTAAAAAAAGTATTACATATAATGGTAGTAGTAATGGTTAATTAATAATATATTTTTTCACAATTTGTACACTGGACCAAAATTTCGATCATGGACCACAAAAACAGGTCACAAACCAAAAATACATTGTATTGGTCAAAATGCTAGATTTTTCTTTTATGCCAAAAATCATTAGGATATTAAGTAAAGATCATGTTCCATGAAGATATTCTGTAATTTTCCTATCGTAAATATATAAAAACTTAATTTTTGTTTAGTAATGTGCGTTGCTAAGAACATTTGGGCAACTTTCAATATTTTGATTTTTTGCACCCTCAGATTCCAGATTTTCAAATAGTTGTATCTCGACCAAATTTTGTCCTAACCTAACAAACCATACATAAATGTATCCAAAATTATTTACTCAGCTTTCAGATGATGTATAAATCTCAATTTAAAAGAAAAATTACCCTTATGACTGGCTTTGTGGTCCAGGGTCACAAATAAAGGAATAATAAATCATATTTTGCATAAATATGTTTATAATTGAGAATATAAGCACACTGTACGTCAAATCTCCTTAAAAAATACTTAAATAGTTAGCTTTTGATTTACAAAATAATTTCACAATGAAAATGAATCCTAAAATCCTCAGCACTTTAATGTTGTATGCATACGTTTTGAGTTTTTTTGGGGGGTGTAATATAATATAATATCAGTGTGACCCTGGACCACAAAACCAGTCATAAGTTAAAACATAAATTTATACATCATCTGAAAGCTTTCCATTGGTGTATGGTTTGTTAGGATAGGACAATATTTGGCCAAGATACAACTATTTAAAAATCTGTAATATGAGGGTGCAAAAAAACTAAATAGCCTTTAAAGTTGTAGGCTACAAATTAAGTTCTTAGCAGTGCATATTACTACTGAAAAATTATTTTTTTATATATTTACGGTAGGAAATATATTAAATATCTTCATGGAACATGATCTTTACTTAATATTGATAATTTTGACCTGTACAATCATGTATTGTTGGCTATTGATACAAGTATACATATGCAACTTAAGACTGATTTTGTGGTCCAGGGTGACATATATACTGTATATGTAGTAATTCTGTATATATACCATAAATAAATTCTAAATATTAGTATGTTATTATGTAAGTATGTATTCTGCCCAAAGATTTCATTTTTTTTTTCAATGTATGGATCAGTTCATTTCATGGGGTCTTTAAAAAAACACCAAGATTGAGGATAAATTGTCTATATGTTAAACTATTATCCATTTGTTTTCAATTACCATCGACAGGGAGGGATTTTTGATCGACCTCAAACACTAACTTAACCAAACATAAATAAATAAGTAAAAAATTATAAAAAGAAAAATAATAACACAGCTGAATGTAAACCCCAGATACTTCAGAAACAGCCCTTGTGTATCGAAAAAAATAAAAAGGAGGGAAAGTGACCAAATCATATGACACGTACCATTTCACCAAAGACAAAAGGAATGCGGCACAGACAGGAAATGCATTCTACCGAAAAAAATAATAATAATAATATAGAGAAACCAAATAAAACGCAGACAAGAGATGGACCTGTGGGGAGGGCAGTGTACTGAAGACTGAAGCATGAAAGCAAAGGTAGATTTCAGATTGAAACGAAAAAGAATGAAAAGAGAGCAAACAGTTCTAAAAGGAAAACAATGGAAAAACAACCCGCCAACCTTTGGTTCTCCTCAGATAAACAAAGAGAAAAAGAGAGAGAGAGACACTGATGTCAAGCTAGGGTGCTTGTCACATTCTCCACGTGCGTAGGCAGAGCGTTACCTACCTTCCGCTTCAATCAGTGACACGTATGCAATATCAACAAAACAAAGGAAGAAAAAGGAAAAACAAAAAGGAGAAAGGAAAATTCTCCGCAGCGAAATGGGAAAAAGACAATGAATTCTTTTAGTATCCAGGCTAAGATAATTGGTCCACAGACTAAAGGAGACAATTCCAACAAAACGAAGCAGAACGAAACAAAAAGAGAGTGGACATACAAAAGGAGAACTCAAAAAACGACAAAGAACCCAAAACCAAAATGAACTCCCAAAGCAATCTACATGAATTGCTGTCTTTTTCGCTTGGACACATGTGCAGCCACATTCTATCGGACGTTAAGGAGCGTTAGGGTGTGCGACAAAATCTCAACAGATCCAATCTGCTAGAAGGAACGGAAATATATATGTATATATATCGATGGCCATGCATGCGCAATGTGGTTTCATGGGAAAAGAGAAAGCATGTCGGGACAACGGACAGCACAGATGAACGGGTGAAGGGAGAGGGGTGTTGGGTGGAGGGTGGTCACTTCTAGGATGGACGACTAACATCTCAAAGGGACCCCAGTCACGTTCGTTAAGCCGTATCGTTAGCCGTATTGTAGTGCTCCTTTGTTGGCACTTGCTAAAACTCAAAGCTGATTTTTTTTGCTCTCAGCAATTGTCAAAAGTCTTTCACAAAGATGCCACATTCGCTTAGGAACTGAATCCAAATGGCTTGGGTCCCTTTTCGTGTAACGACTTTACTAAATGACCCTAGTTAGTGTCGTTTGCTGTCGGCTAATGTTTACACAGCGTCCGTTTGTCCCTGTCAAACATCTAGACGTACATTACACCACTCAAATGTTGACAGGAAGGAAACAAACACCTAGTTACACTATAAGAATGTATACTTATATATTGTGCATATATATATCAAGTGCTAGTGAAAAGTGAGCATTAAAAACCATGTCAGTGAAAACCGTCTGAAATCACCAATGGCACTGAACCGGCTCTTGTCAGTGGAGATTTGTCAGCCGTTACCCAAGAGAGAAATCATGAATCTGTAGCCTGTTGTGACCACAGATATTGATGCTGCATTAACAGGCCCATTTTTAACAGCCATTTTATACATTGGTTTTGGAGGACATTTTTCACTCTTATTGGTATTTAAAAGCATAATCGAATTTGTAACCATTCTAAATACCACAATGTATCAGTATTTCCACCATATTGGTAAGGTCAGTGTGAATAAACATGTTAATTTTATTCATAAAACATCGTAAAATTCAGCCTATTGCTGAATATTGGTAAAACAGTCTTATAAATGATATAGTTATCATCACTGGACTCATAAATAAATAAATTGAACAAATATATTATGTTTTTGGATATAATAACAAATCTAGTCACAGAAAAAAACCTTATATTTTATCTAAAAACATAATATATTTGTTCACTTACCCAACAACATAGAGTTTTGACTGTAGAAAATTCAATATATATAACAAAAAAAATCTCTCTCTCTATAGCCTATATATATATAGCCTATATATATATATATATATATATGAGGCCATGAATAATCAACTAAAATATTGTTTTATGGTTACAATATCAAATTTAGCCATACAAAATTATTTTTAAATCCAGAAACATAATCTATTTGTTAATTTCCCCAACAACATTAGATATTTTATTGTTGAAAAGTTCACGTATATTGTCAAATGTATGAAAATGTAACAATTATAAATAACTACTACATATTTATTTAATTATTGTAATAATTAAGGAAATAATAACAATTTATTAATAATATTGTTTATACTACTACTACTACTACTACTACTAATAATAATATTTTATTATACATAATTCCTAATCTAAAACACACTTATTTGTTTTTATAATTATTATAATTAAATAACAATGATTTATTGATCATTAATAATAATATTAATAATAAAGTGTTACTTTAATTGTAAATTCCTAATCTTACCACAGTCTTAACCCTTGTTAATACATGTATTTATTTTATTAATTATTGTAATAATTCAAATATATATAATTTACTGTTTATTACTACTACTACTGCTACTAATAATAATAATACATTTTATTGTTATTGTACATTGCTACATCATAAACTGAAGAATACAATAAACTATTTAAAAACAAAAACTATATAATGATTAAGTCCATTGACCGTTCCAAGATGGCAGTGCCGATGACAAATCCTGATCAGCCAAATGCAGCATCCACAAATCATTTATCTGTGATTGTAACATTCAGACTCATTCATCCTCTCAGCAGAACCAGGAATGACAGCTGATTGGCTAAAAGCGTCTGAGGGATTGGCCAATGAAAACCATCGGCTCATGACACCTCTCTTGATTAATAGTTCTTCACCTTACATTAAAGAAAATGATCAATAATAAGGGACGATCTGATTGCAGGTCACAGATCATCGGCTCTTTGAACACCTGATACACATCTGGAAAAGGGTGGCTACAGTAAAACTGAGCAGAAAATGAGAGTTTCAACTGTATTGACAAGAAAAACTAGTAGACATACCCATTTAATCTACTCGGTCCAGTTCCAAATCATATGAGTGCTTTTTACACAAACAAGACAGAAAAGTTTGGGCATTTATTTGTGGGAAGAGATCATGTGAATTCATAGAGGTCAAGAAATCAACAAAACAGAGGGATGAATTGAGCAAATGAAAGGAAAGAGAAAGAGAGCATGAGAACTTCTGAAAAAAACTGCATGCAAACCGTCCCAGATACAGTAAGTGAGACCTGATATCTAAACGAGAGTCTCTCCAAACGAAGGTCAAACTTTAACTAAATAATTTACATCTTGTGGCAGTATTAGACACTGATTTACTCTATTAATATACACAAAATGTCATGCATATTTAAATTACATTTACATTGTTGTCATTCCTTTCAGCAAAAATGCAATTATTGTGGTGTTATTACTGTAGAAAAGATGATCGCTGCAATTCATTCTTCCTCACTGTCTCTGAATACTGCTCTGAAATTTTATGGGATGCAATAAAACACACAACAAAACAAAACAAAACGTTTTTATGTGATTTATATCTGAATAGTGGTAACACTTACAATTAGGACTCATTTGTTAACATTAGTTAATGCATTAGTTGCATGAACTAACAATGAACAATACATATATTAATCACTTATTAATCTTTGTTCACTGAAAATTCACTCACCCTAAAGCCATCCAAGAAATTTAGCATTAAGTTACTTGCTCAAGAATGGATCCTCTGGAGTGAATGTCCAAACAGCTGATAAAAACATCACAATAATCCAGTCCATCTAGTAACATCTTGAGATGCAAAACGCTGAGTGTTTGTAAGAAACAAATCCACCATTTAGACATTTTTAACTTCAAAATGCTGTTTACGGCTAAAATACGAGTTCATAATATTGCTTTCTCCAGTGAAAAGTCATCTACACTGTAAAAAACTAAAAACACTTAAAATAATTTGTTACCCTGCTGCCTTAAAACTTTAAGTTCAGGCAACTCAAATAAGTTTAATCCTAGTTGAAATATTAAGTTGTACTAAGTGACAACTTAAATATTTGAGTTGACTAAACTAAAAATTTGTTTGTTAAACTTAACAGCTGTGTTTTTTACTTGGCTGCCTTAAAATTTTAAGTTGAAACAATCACTTGACTTGACCTGACTGAACTTAAAATTTTAAGGCAGCCAGGTAACAAATTATTTGAAGTTGACTCAACAAATTGTTTTTTACAGTGTAGTCTGAATCGGGAGAGAAATATGCACAGATCAAGCACTGCTTACAAGCCAAAACAACTCTAAACAAAATATTCTGGTGGACTTTTTCACTAGAGGAAGCATTTTTATGTATTATAGACTTTGTAGTTAAACACATCTTAATAATGGATTTATTTCTTACAAACACGTAGCTTTTAGCTTCAAAAAAAAATGTTAATTGATGGACTTGAGTAGCGTGGATTACTTGTGGATGTTTTTATCATCAGTTTGAACTCTCATTATGATGGCACCCATTCACATTGTTTATTGTTAGTTCATGTTAACTAATTAAGTTAACTAATGTTAACAAACAAAGCAAAAAACTGTCACCAAATATCTATAAATATATATATATATACAAATATCTGGTTGAGGCATTAAATGTCCCTGTCATGGGATGTTATCCAACACCAGGTGCTAAATTATTAGCGATAGATGCTTTATGTAAAATTATAGCATGTCTTAAGCTGCCACAACCATTAGTTTTTGTCTTCGGGATGGACCTGGTGCTTCCCTGAAAACCCACATGTCGTCTTTTAGTTTTCACTGTAAGAAAAACTTTTAAACATATCCTCAACATTTCTATTCATTCTCTTTCTAGAACTGAAAAAGTCAACATGGCTTGTACGTGAAATAAAGCATGACATTATTACAGAAGGATAATGATGGACGTCTGTCTCGACAAAACAAAAACCCTTCCCAACAAACACAAAAATGGCTTGAGAACAGAAAAACTCACAAAATGGAGCCAAAGAGGGAAAAGAGATATATAGAGTCAGCTCACACAGATATGACTGAATCAGTTGAACGTGTGTGTGTATCTGTGTTTGTGGGATTATTAGTGTAAACGGCAGAGAACAGATGGAGATAAAGTAGAGGAGACTACATACATCGTTCCCTTTATTCCCTTCCGTGTGATTGGCTCCCGAATCTTTGCCGTTGCGGACACGGACGCTGTGGTTCCCATTCTGCCACGTGATTGGCTGGTTAGCACTTGGGGACGGTGGTGGACTGTGGCTGGAGTGACATCCTTCTTGTTTGTGTCTGTCGTTTCTGCACTTTGCGTTTGATCTGGTTTGAGAGGTCAAATTGAAGTAGGATTGAGTTTAGCACTTAACTCACAAGTACAATAGCAGTGCACTGCTAAAAAGTATTTGCTTATACAGTTTTTGTCTTTTTTTCAGGAAAATACCTACACATAGAAGAAACACTTGGATTTTAAATCTGATTTAGGAGGCTTCATGCTTTAAATAATAACAAATGTCTGCCAATGCGATAAGAAGAATAAAAAAATAGCTTTCCCTTTGAATTAAGTTGATTTTTCAGACCCCATTGGCCGATATTTTTCTTGTTTTAAGAATATACTTAGACAAGACAAGACTTTATATCATATATTTAGACAGCTGTACTGAGTAAGAAAATATTTTTATATATTATAACCCTGGACCACAAAACCAGTCATAAGGGTACATTTTTTGAAATTGAGATTTATACATCATCATAAATAAGCTTTTCATGATGTACAGTTTGTTAGGATAGGACAAAATTTGTCTAAGATACAACTATTTGGAAATCTGAGGGTGCAAAAAAATCGAAATATTGAGAAAATCACCTTTAAAGTTGTCTTAGCAATGCATATTACTAATCAAAAAATTACGGTAGGAAATTTACAAAATATGTTCATTGTACATGATCTTTACTTAATATCCTAATGATTTTTGGCATAAAAGAAGAATTGATCATTTTGACCCATACAATGTATTTTTGGCTATTGCTACAAATATACCCATGCTACCTAAGACTGGTCCAGGGTCACATATAGTCCAGGAATGGCAACTGTTTTGACATGAAATTGCTATTTTTAAATTTAAAATTTGGAAATAATCATGTTTAAAATTTGATCAGGTGAGATTTTGAAATTGACCACTGCAGGTTTTTAAAACTGAATTCATACATATTGCAGAAAAAAAATATTTACTAAAAAAATGTATATTGACTGAAGGGAAAAATTGGTTTGAAATTTCTTGATAGTTCCATTTTTTAAGGGGAGACACTGCATGCTGTTTTTTTATGCACCTGTCAAGTTTGAGATTTTGGGCTTTTTTTTTTATAAAGGGTTTTTTCAGACTAGTGGAAAGAAATCATATTTTTAAAGTATCGTTTTCTCAAAATGAGTTTTTTCTCCATTTCAGTAGCACTTACACACACCTTTACATTTTTATTCCTATGTATATTCTGAAGGTTTTTACAGAGGGATTTGTTCATATATAATTTGCTTGATTATATATATATATATATATATATATATATATATTCCATTCATCTTAGAAATTGCAAAAATATATTGTTTTCTGTCTGTTCTACAAAATGGGAAAACATTTGACTCTAATATGTCAAAAAAATAAAAAAAAATGATTTTGAAACTGAATTCATCCAGTGTTTAGATTTTTGTACTAGAATTGTGTACAAAAATTTCATTAAACAATCCCTTATTTGCATATTTAAACCTAACATTTTCGAAAAATGTTTGCAATTATCATTGTAAACAATCAACTGGGTAACTATTAGTTTTTTAGTTTTTTTTACCCTATTCAGTTGCAGTGTCTTATTCAAGCACACATCAAATTGATAGCGAAGACATTTATATAATGTTACAAAATACATTAAAAATATGTGTTTTGAACTTTCTATTCAACAAAGAATCCTGAAAAATAAAATGTATCATGATTTCAACAAAACTATGAAGCAGCACAACAGTTTTCAACACTGATAATAAACAGAAAGGTTTCTTGAGCAGCAAATCAGCATATTAGAATTATTTCTGAAGAACCATGTGACACTAAAGTCTGGAGTAATGATACTAAAAATTCAGCTTTGCATCACGGGAATAAACTACTTTTAACTTTCTAAACTTTAATAATATTTCACAATATCACTGTATTTTTATCAAAAGGTAGGCCCTGAAATGTAAAGTAAGTGCTTACACAATTTAATCATGTTAATAATGGGAAAAAATGCCATAGTTACTGCAGTAAAAGTCATAATAGATGATGACGGATCTCCTTCAAAGAGTGTAGGAAGCTTTTCTGTCATTGTGATTCATTCCCTTTTCTGTGATGACAGTGGTGACTAATACCACATTACCACAGTCTTATTGTAGTAACCATGGTATTTTGGCAGAAACTATGTTCACCATATTAAATATTTCTTAGAGGAGGTTTGTCGGAGGGCCTGTGAAATGGAGATAAGAGGCCGAATTTAAGACGCACCTGCTGGGTGATTTGGAGACGCTGGCGGTGGAGGAGACGGATCCGCTGCGAGAACTACAGCAGCTGCCTCTGTGCTGAGAACTCCTGCTGGGAGACTCCACTGAACACCTGCAGGACACACACACACAAACACACGTCACACCACACACACTCCGCCCACACCGCTTCATCACACACCTCACAGTCCGTTTCATCATTCTGATTCATTCCTTTCATAAACAATCCATGCACACAGCCCACAGGCGCCGATCCCTTGGATGCTCAGGTGCGGGAGCACCCACCCAAATGATCGAGCACCCACAGAAAAACATTCTTGGTTCATTTTAACCAATAAGAAGTGGATTGTAGCTTATACGACTTTATTCTCTTTTTCATAGTTTGAGGCAGGTTTTGGCGTTATTTTAATGGCAAACGTCGAGCTCGGCTTGCAGTGGGCTAGTTGTCTTATATAGAGATCGTGGCTCTGTGCTTCCTCAGATATTATGTGTGCAAACATTTAGCTGTTCATAAGGTGGATTGCCTGGGGGAAGAAACTGTTCTTGTGCCTGGTTGTCCTGGTATTTGGGGCTATGTAGCGCTGGCCAGATGGTAAAATTTAAAAGAGGGAATGGCTTGGATGTGAGGGATCCAGAGTGATTTTCTGAGCTCTTTTCCTCATTCTGGATGTATACAGTTCTTGAAGGGTGGGCAGGGGAGCACCAACGATCCTCTCGGCAGTCCGAACCTTTCTCTGTAATCTTCTGATGTCTGATTTTGTAGCTGAGCCAAACCAGACAGTTATTGATGTACACAGAACAAACTTGATGACAGCTAAGAAGTATGGCATCTATGCTAATATTAGTCTGTCTCCTGCTTATTCCGAGGTCAGATCCAGTCTGTATCCTGATCAGATGGTCACTGGAGTTCCCTGATCCAGTCCGTATCCAGATGGTGGGTCAGCACATATAGACCACCTCTACAGGTATAAACTGCTTGTATGTTGGTCAGAGGAGAACTGACCCCCCGACTGAGCCTGGTTTCTCCCAAGGTGTCACAGATGGAGTTTTGGTTCCTTGCCACTGACGCCTATGGTTTGCTCAGTTGGGGACAATTAATTTGTTATTAATTTGGAATTATTGATTAATTTCCTTAAACTAATATTATTTACGGTTTCATTTTTGCATTATTGATATATTACCTTCCTATTTGATAATGTAAAGTTGCTTTGACACAATCTGTATTGTAAAAAGCGCTATATAAATAAAGGTGACTTGACTTCACTGAATAGAACGGTTTTAGCAACTTTTCCTTTAAGCTAGCGAAGGAAGTACAACCTTTGTTGGGCCTTTGGAGCACTCTCTTAAAGGGAGTGCTCCTAATCTCAGCTTGTTACCTGTATAAAAGACACCTGTCCACAGAAGCAATCAATCAATCAGATTCCAAACTCTCCACCATGGCCAAGACCAAAGAGCCGTCCAAGGATGACAGGAACAAGAATGTAGACCTACACAAGACTGGAATGGGCTACAAGAACATCACCAAGCAGCTTGGTGAGAAGGTGACAACAGTTGGTGCGATTGTTCGCTAATGGAAGAAACACAAAATAACTGTCAATCTCCCTCTGCCTTGGGATCCATGCAAGATCTCACCTCATGGAGTTTCAATGATCATAAGAATGGTGTGGAATCAGCCTAGAACTACACAGGAGGATCTTGTCAATGATCTCAAGGCATCTGCGACCAAAGTCACCAAGAATACAATTGCTAACACACTACGCCATGAAGGACTGAAATCCTGCAGCGCCTGCAAGGTCCCCCTGCTCAAGAAAGCACATGTACAGACCCGTCTGAAGTTTGCCAATGAACATCTGAATGATTCAGAGGAGAACTGGGTGAAAGTGTTGTGGTCAGATAAGACCAAAATCGAGCTTGCCATGTTTGGAGGAGGAGGAATCCTGCTTATGAGCCCAAGAAAACCATCCCCACCATCAAAAGTGGCTCAAGAAGAAGCACATTAAGGTCCTGGAGTGGCCTAGCCAGTCTTCAGACCTTTATCCCATAGAAAATCTGTGAAGGGAGCTTAAGGTTCGAGTTGCCAAACGTCGGTCTTGAAACCTTAATGACTTGGAGAGGATCTGCAAAGAGGGGTGGGACAAAATCCCTCCTGAGATGTGTGCAAACCTGGTGGCCAACTACAAGAAACATCTGACTTCTGTGATTAGCAACAAGGGTTTTGCCACCAAGTACTAAGTCATGTTTTGTGAAGGGGTCAAATACTTATTTCACTCATTAAAATGCAAATCAGAGTGCTCTTAATCTCAGCTTGTTAACTGCATAAAAGACACATGAGAGCCAGAAATCCTGCTCATTGATAGGGGATCAAATACTTACTTCAGTCATTAAAATGCAAATCAATTTATAACTTTTTTGAAATGTGTTTTTCTGGATTTTTTGTTGTTATTCTGTCTCTCAATGTTCAAATAAACCTACCATTAAAATTACAGATTGATCATTTCTTTGTCAGTGGGCAAATGTACAAAATCAGTAAGGGGATCAAATGATTTTTTCCCTCACTGTAAGGTATTCTAGATGGTTGCTGAGTGCATGCTTGCTATCCCAAGTGAAAAATCAACTCTGATTGCTTAGAAAATTAATATCATTAAATCATAAAACTCAGTGCATTGGATTTTTATTGTCAGACTGAGGCATGAAAACAATTCTGAACATTAAAGCCTTTTAGAAAAGCAAACAGCAGAATAAATGCCACTCACCTCTTCTTTTGTTTGTTCTTGTCTTTGTGTTTGTTTTTGGGGCTCCCAGATCTGAAAGGAGAGAACAAACACATCTAACTAAACTAGAATTGAAGACTTAAAATGAAGCTTAATCAAAGGTTTATGTCACAAAACAGTTGTGTTCACAAGCTTCAGCTGCTTCAGTGAACACTTCTGATACTCAGTTTTTCTTGAGACACTCTAATCACAGAAAAAAAATGGTACAAAAGTTGTCACTGTGGCAGTATCTTTTCAAAAGATAATGTATACAAAACCAGTCATAAGGGTAATTTTTTAATACTGAATTGGAATAAATACGCTTTCCATTAATGTATGGTTTGTAGGACAATATTTGGACGAGATACAACTATTTAAAAATCTGGGATCTGAGGGTACAAAAAAAAAACCTTTAAAGTTGTCCAAATGAAGTTCTTAGCAATGCATATTACTAATCAAAAATTAAGTTTTAAAATATTTACGGTAGGAAATTAACTAAACATCTTCATAAAACATGATCTTTATTTAATATCCTATAATAATAAATCTATACATTTGACCCACACAATCTTTTACAAAGGTGTACCTTTTTTCTGACAGTGTAGACTGTGTTTTCTGAGCGATGTCTGTGAAATGATCAATACTTACTACTTTTATGCTATTTTCTTCAGTGTTTTTGTGCAACTGTTCAAAGAGACTGCAGACTGCTATTGAACGAGTGCTTTCTAGACCAGTCTACTATTGTGGTATCATTGATTTTTGATTTCTCAGCCCTTAAACAGCTCATACAAGCAAAATAAACTGTGGCTGGTCACTTTAAACGTCAATGAACGGCTCTTGAACAAACTGTAAAGTGAATGTTGGCTCTGCAATACTAATATGAATCCAGTACAGTTCCCAGAGCAGTGTTTACCTGTGTCTCCTCTTCCTCCTTGAGCCAGATGTGGACCTGAGACAGAGGAAATCTGGGGTTAGATATTAGACTCCGACCACCAGAAAACGGCTGCAGCTTAGATCAGTGTTTTTGATTCACTATTCAGTTTTTGGACACTGAAGTCATGCTTAAAATGTCTGAATGTCATGCATTAGATACTGGAATATCAAAGAAAGAGTCATTTATTGTAAAGAAAGATGCACCAACACAATTTTCAAACAAAACTTTGATAAAAAAAAAAAATAATAATAATAATCAGATTGATTTGAAATGATAAAACAACAGATCTTGTGTTGTGGCATGTTAATAATTAAAAGAAAACTACATTCAAACTAAAAAAAAAAATCACAAACACCAGCTGATGAAAAGACAATACGTGACCCTGGACCACAAAACTTAAGTCTTAAGTAGCACAGGTTTATTTGTAGCAACAGCCAAAAATACACTGTATCGGTCAAAATGACCAATTTGTAAAGATCATGTTCTATGAAGATATTTTGTACAATTATCAAAACTTAATTTTTGATTAGTACTATGCATTGCTAAGAACATAATTTGGACAACTTTAAAGGCACTTTCCTTAATATTTAGATTTTTTTGCACCCTCAGATTTTAGATTTTTGAATAGTTCAGATTTTCAAATCTCGGCCAAATATTGTCTTATCCTAACAAACCATACATCAATGGAAAGCTATTTATTTTTTAAAAATGGACCCTTATGACTGGTTTTGTGGTCCAGGGTCACATATCGTCGCTGTCGGGCGGAATCCTCGTATCTCCAAAACCGTCATTTTTCAGGAAATGAAAAAAACTGCATATTTTTTGAGTTATTAAATATTTTATCGTTAAAGTTGGTATTATACCATATATTGCTATCATACACTGTTGTGTACCAACATTAAGACAACATTTCCCCAAAATCATGTTTTATCGGAGATACGAGGTTTTATGACTTGGTACAGACACAGACTTCGCTGCTGCAAGCAGTGTTCATCAAAGTCTGCGGTCGCGTTGAGCCTTTTGACAAGAGAAAAGGCTTCAATAGTTAACCAAAGCTAACGACTGTGGTTACATACATCTTCCTAAACTCTATTTTAAAGGTTTAAGAGCTATGATGCAATACAAAAAAACTGAGTCCGTCTTTTTTCCCCTTAATTCTTCCAGAACAGCTTATACTACTGTTTCAGCTATTAACATAGTTACGTTTTGTATGTAATGCCAAAGTGGTTATATTTCGTTTCGTTTTCTTATTAAGTTAATTTAGAAAAACTTTTGGAGCATTTTTTTGTTCGTTAAATATCAATTTGTTTTTTTTTGTTTTTTTTACGAACAGCGGCCAGCGGAAGACTTTTGCCTTTTAGCCTATAAATCATTACGACTTGCATAAAATAAAATCTATAGATCTAAAACAGTTAAAGTAGCTATAGAACAATTTTAGTTTAAACATTAAACCTAGATAAATGTGCGCTATTATGTGAATATTGTTTTTGAAGAGGAGAAGCTGAAGGACATGAGGAGTCAGCGCGATCACATTTTTCAGCTAATAGGCTACATGCCTCACAAACATGACAAATAAATAAATAAATAAATAAATAGAAAGCTTTAAATTATTACTTAACGAAATAAAACAAATCAGAAAAAAACGCTTTCATTATGTAATCCGGAAAGATGCTTTCCTTCAAAAGTTGCGTCCAAAGAAGAGATTGCGAGTCAGGGTCTTTGCGACATTATCTCAGAATACACTAGTTTATTAATGGATCATTCAAATATCTCCTTACTGTTTCCACCGACACATTCAATGCTAATTATTTTTGCCGGTGCTTTGTGACAAGAAGATGGAAGGGGACATATGCCCCGACGCTCCAGCGGAGTGAAGAAAAGGTGGAGATACGAGCTCTTCTCAGACAGTTGAAGTGTTCAAATGAGTTAAGAGATTTGCTCTCAAGCTATTTTCAACACTTTAGATTAGTTAATAATTTGTAAAAATTACAGATCCACGTGGGCACTGACCAATAGCATCGATTTGTGAAAAAATATGAAATTTACAAAATTTGGACATACGAGGTTTCCGCCCGACAGCGACGATATATCAAATATTAGCAAAAAATAATTGTAAAAAAAAAAATACATTAATGAAGAGAAAAGATGCTGCATTTAAATTTCATTCATTTTATATGTGATTTAATAATACATATATTTTTGGTATCTTGGCCAAATATTGTCTTTTCCTAACAAACCATACATGAGTGGAAAGCTTATTTATTTTTAAAAATGGACCCTTATGACTGGTTTTGTGGTCCAGGGTCACATATATCAAATATTCACAAAAATAATTGTAAAAAAAAATTACATTAATGAAGAGAAAAGATGCTGCAGCATTTAAATTGCATTCATTTTTAAATGTGATTTAATAATACATATATTTTGGGGGATGCCTTAGGTGATTTAACACAGAATAACCACATATAATGTACCACAGATTCCTTTTTAAACAGCTTTGCTCATTCCATACTGAAGGGAAAACTGGCTCACATTCCATGCTCAATTTCTAACTCTCTTTCACACTTTTTCCCCTTGGCTCACACAAAGTCTGACAGTATTGAAGTTGCTGTAATAAGACATTGACACAAGAATTCACTGTGTTTCCATAGTGTGTTCGCTATTATAAACACACGACACAAACATCTGTCAGTCCAGTCATGTTTTCTTGATATGGGAAAAGGGTAGGAGAGAAGAAAGCTGTGATAAAGCCGTCAGGGTTACATGAGATGAATAAAAATGATCTGTCCTGTGCGGAGAAGACTACATTGTATTGGAGGATAATGCAGCTTTTTTCGGTATCTGCATTGAGTGTGTTAATCATATATATTTATATATAAAGAGTTCAGATGCAAAACCCACTAAAAGCCATCTCGGTCAAAAATGAGATAATGATACTGAGTGAATGCTCTCGACATCCATCAAATTCACTTAAATCCCAACCTCAGCCCAATCAGAAGGACTGGTACTTTGGTAGAAACCTACACGGAGCCAGATAAAAATGCTTTTTTTAAAGAAAGTCATCAGATGGATTTAGAGCCTTTTGCATCTGAACTCTTCTTATATATATTATACATATAAATCTCTTCTATCTTAACACTGCAGGCACAAGCCAAAGTGCATAAAGCAGAAACTGTATAAACACTTAAGACACCGTATGAAACTGTATCAGCCTGTGAGCCCGAAATTCAGAATAAATTATTCATTCAGCAGATGCTTTTATCCACAGTGACTAGCATTACATACAAGCTTCATGTTTTATCAGTATATGTTCCCTGGGAATTGAACACATGACCTTGGTATTGCTAGAGCATTGATAACTCTATGTCAAGACCACTATACAGAGAATCATATACTGCTATGTGAAAAACCACCTTATGAATTTTAATAGAGTAGCGGTCATGACATAGTGATGAACAGCGATATACACACAATAATATAATAATAGTCAGACAGATAGAAACTGAAGCATCTACAATGCTGACACATGCATTTATCAGTATTTAGACAAGGGTGTTTTTTAAGGCTGCAAAGGCACAAAATACTGCAGATATTTCTGACATAACAATAACATGAATATCTGATGAATGCGTAAAGGTCTTTGTGTAAAGCAGGCTTTTTTTCTACATGTCTGGTGCTATTTCTGGACACTGACTTGAGTTTGCTCTAGTCCTTGATGCTTCTGGTCAAAATACAAATGATAAAAATAAAATATTTATATAAAATATTATATAAAATATAACAAGAACCGCTTAAATCTGCCCAAGCTACTCTTCAACTCTTCACATATTGCATGTTCAATCTAAAATGCAAATGTTATCAGTGTTAATTGATTGGGTGAATGATGTACACCTGTGTGTTGAATAACCGCACACAGACACACAGACACACACACACACACACACACCTGTCTCTTTTGTGTTTCTTTCCGCTCTTCTTCCTCTTGTCTCTGCGGGTTGGAGATGGGCTGTCAGCTCTGTGGGTCACACAACCACAACAACAATACTGATGGATGAAATATCACACATACCATAATTTCCTTCCACTTTTCACTGCATTATATTTACTGTTCTTTTTTACCTTTTTCACCTTTACATTTAAGTGTTTCTCGCTACAGTGTGTTAAGCATTACTAGCACTACTGCTTATAACTACAGTTAGTGACTAGAAAAAATGTCAAAATGAGTCAAGTGAGAGATCACACTGGCAATTACAGGTTAATTTGAGCACACTGCATTGCTGAATGCAGTGTTTCTGTTGCATACTGCTCGTTTTGACCAGTGTTGTAGGTTATTTAGGTATTTTATGCATTGCATACAGAACATATGCAATACTATGCTCAGTATATATTGGCTACGGGGTGAACTGATTTTTCTGTGATTTTTCTGACACATTGCATAGCAACACAGAAGGCAAACTGACCGACTGTGTCTTCTTGCCTTCTTCTTTTTCCTCTTCTTTGGCCGAGGGGAAGGTGAACTGCTGGATTTCCTCTTGGATCTAGAGTAGAAGACAAGAAATAAAACAAATCCAAATCTTACATAAATCCTGATGTTCATACTTTGGAATATTTGTTTCTCTCATTGCAAAATAACTATTTATAATTACCCATGTTTGCTTCAAATTTAATATTTAACAATACTATTTAATATATAAATAGCTTTTTACCTGCAGTCATCATAGGCATTTGAATCTTGCTCGTAATATTCTCCATCCCAATTGTAGTCTTCCACATTGCCGTCCATGTACGCAGTGTTTTTGACATGATCTTCATCACCGTGAGGAAGCAGTCTGACCCTATAAGGGATTTACAAGAAGCATCTGAGGCAAAGTTGATCTGAGCATCTACTAAGCAATAACATTTTCCTCTACGTAAAGTCAACATCTATTTATTTACCCTACCAATAATTTAGAAAACAAATAAGAAACCATTATTTCTCAGAAACAGAATAAAGGTGATTATATGATGTGATAATGAGAGATAATTTCGCAGAATTCCCGGCAAAAAAGTACTAACAGATCTATTTTTCTGTCACACTCACTTTTTATAATCTCTCTCCCTCGTTATAAAGTCTTATCTTATTCTCATTATCCTTCCTAACATGTGTTTTGATGAATTAAAATAAGTGTTTCACTACTAAAGGTGATCTTATCTAAAGCTGTAAAGATCCGCTTCTTCATCTCTGTGGTAAACGTCACAATCCTGCTTCTGCAAAAGTGCTTTCATAAACAGCCTAACAGTTCTAAGGTGTAAAAGAATGGTTAAAAGACAACATAAATGCTCTATAATGAAACAGAAACAGAAAAGTTCTGTGATGGAGCACAAGGGTTAAAGGACAAAATAAGGGTTCAGTGATAGACCAGAGGGTTAAATAATAACATATGGATCCTAATGAAACAGAAGGGTTAAATGATAATATACACATTCTATGACAGAATAGAAGGGTTAAATGACAACATAATGGCTCTGTGACAGAACAGAAGGGTTAAATGACAATATACTGTAAGTGTTCATATGATGAAACAAGGGTTAAATGACAATATACAGGTTCTAGTGACAGAACAGAGGGTTAAATGAAAACATAAGGGTTCTGTAATGAAACAAGGGTTAAATGACAACATATAGGATCTGTGATGGAACACAAAGATTAAATGGCAGCATACTGTAATGGCCCTTTGATAAAACAGAAGGGTTAAATCACAACAGAGGGTTGTCTGATAAAACAGAAGGGTTAACTGACTATTAAGGGTTCTATGACAGAACAGAAGGGTTACATGACAACAAAAAACTCTAATGATGGACATAAGGGTTAAATGACAAAATAAGGCTCCTATGATGGAACAGAAGGGTTAAATGACAATATAAGGGCTCTGTGACAGAGAAGAAGGGTTAAATGACAATATACTGTAAGGGTCCTATGATGGAACAGAAGGGCTAAATGACAATATAAGGGCTCTGTGCCAGAACAGAAGGGTTACATGACAACAAAAAACTCTTATGATGGAACAGAAGGGTTACTTGACAACATAAGATCCCTATGATGGAACATAAGGATTAAATGACAAAATAAGACTTCTATGATGGAACAGGAGGGTTAAATGACAACATAAAAGTCCTATAATGAAACAGAAGGATTAAATGACAACAAAGAACAGTAGATTTCTAAGATGGAGCTATAATGGCTCAGACTCTGAGTTCTTGTGGATAGAACAGCAAGAACAGGATGTTAGGTTTAAGATGAAAAGGCTTTTTATTAGATTGGTCTCTGGGTGAAGGAGGTGATGTACGGTCACTGAGGTTTCCTCTGGGCTGTGCAACGGCATTAACAGAGGGACATTTGTGACCTGTAGAAAGTATTAAATCATGATCATCTCCTTCTTCTGCTCCTGATAAAGGACCTGCACCCACAAGCTAAGAAAATCTGTATGTGTATGCCTGAAACATACACATTCAACCTATGTGCAGGAGAGCACATCATTTTATTTCTGACCATATTTCAACGCAACCTCATTTAAGCCAACGTTATGACTTGTCTTTATGGCCAACAAAGCTACATTTCCCATTATCCTCCGTGATTATAAAAAAGACTACATCTGATGTATGTTCCTTTGCTCTTCATTTTGATGCACTAGTGATAAAAAAAGTTTCTGTTTTTGTCGGTAGGTAAAAAAATAGAGCAGGCACTTCCCACAAGATTCACTTTAGCAAAATTTAGTTTGTTCAGACAGTTTGTGTAAATGAACCAGAAATAAAAATGATTAATTTCAATCCCTGTGCAGCACTTTTGCGTTGCATTATTTAGCTAAATGGTTTTCCAGCCAGTTACATGAATTAGGGTGTTTCTAGTTCCAATAATTGTATTTAATGTACATTTATCTATTAAATATGCAATATCTATGAACTGGTACTGAGATCTGCATTATGGATGGTTTCTATCATTGCTGGTCAGCGTTATCATTAATCACAGTAATACAATGTCACACACAAATGCTATCCGATACTGTCTCTACTACAAGAAACACACACTATATTCAATTACGTGTGGAAAATAAGTTCAGAGAGGATCAATCGCTCGCTCGTTCACTGTCTAACAAACATCATGTGTGATTGACTTACGGTGGACGCGGGTGCAAGCCTTCTCGAGTTATCACACCCTCCTTCTCCATCAGCATCTGCCGAAACGTTCCAACCTTCTGCCGGATTTCTTCTTCAGAATACCTGCAAACAAAAATTACCTCCTCAATAAAGGAATCATTCAGTTCTGGAGTGATTTTCACAGACTAGGTGAAAACATCCCAGCAAACATAGAAGGAAGGGCCAAGAAACTATAATTAACCCTGCCAGAAACCACCCCGAAAAACTTTTGCACAGGAAAGTGTAAAAGTCTAGTTTTAATCTTGCCTCTTTCAGAAATGTGCTGAAAATGTGTAAATAAACGCAGCATGAAAACATTCAGCCCCACCAAGCATTTGGATATTAAACGGGCCATTCTCATTTTCTCCAGAGCGCATCCATCAGGAAACAAGATTACTGTAATGTGTGTGTGTGTGTGTGTGTGTGTGTGACTGTCATGCCACACAGTTTGACTGTAATGTGATTTTTGATGCACACAGCTGCCTGCAGGGGGCGCCGGACCAGACAAACACTCTTTATATTCACTCAATCTCACGATGCAGAAATCTGTGGGTGGCAAAGGTGACTTGAGAGTCAGCACACTTAAATGACAGTGTGCACTTGATAACATATGAACCCATACCGTGCAAAAAGAGATTGAACTGAACTCTTGTTCCAAAAGTGAGGTATGTTGAGGCATCAAAGACCTGCACCCTTTCTTTTGGCCAAATTCGAAGATGAAGTGATAAAAATCCATTCAATATATGAAGAGAAATATGTGAGAAATTGTCACTTATTAGTATAAATTATAAATACCCAAAAGCAATATAGTTACATTACCAGTCAAAAGTGTGGAATAATTAAGTTTCTTTTGCTCAGTGCATTAATTTGTGACCCTAGACCACAAAACCAGTTGTAATAAGCATGGGTATATTTGTAGCAATAGCCCAAAATACACTGTATGGGTCAAAATTATCGATTTTTATTTATCCAAAAAAAAAAAAAAAAAAAATCATTAGGATATTAAGTAAAGATCATGTTCCATGAAGATATTTTGTAAATTTCTTACCGTAAATATATCAAAACTTAATTTTTGGTTAGTAATATGCATTGCAAAGATTTTTTCAATATTTGGATTTTTTTCACCCTCAGATTCCAGATTTTAATAATGTTTCTTAGAATTATCACTGTGGAGAATAGTTTTTGCTGCTTAATTTTTTTGTAGAAATGCTTATAGTTTTTTCAGGATTATTTGATGAATGTAAAGTTAAAAAATGTTAATTTGAAATGTAAATCTTTCGTAACATTATAAATGTATTTACTGTCACTTTCAATCAGTTTAATTTAGTTTACTGTTACTGCAGCACTGGGCAGTAACTAGTTACTATTAACTTAGTTAATGTAATAATATTACTTTTTGCAGTAACTAGTAGTGTATCTAATTACTAATAGGATTTCAGTAATAATATTACAGTTACTATCCATAAAACAGCTTAGTTACTTAGCTGTTCTGATGCCTCAACCCTGCTGATTAAAAATCCAACAGTCAAATAAATCCTAGATTTATTTTCATAATTTGGAATTTGGAATATGAAAAAGGTTCAATTCAGCAGTTAGAAATAATTTATTTTGCCAGGAAAAAAGATTATCTGAACACTATTGTTGTGGCTTTACTTTACTCTGGCATTACATCTCACCCACAACCCTCTGATCAGCCTGTGGTACGATGCATTACTCTAATTAAAAATCTTTTTTGGAAAATTAAATCATTTCTTACTTATGTGATTTGACACAATGTATAATGAAATATAAGAGAATATGGGTAACAGAGAAATTACAATTAAGCTACACATGACAATTAATGAGAGTAATACAAGATACGTAGTAAGAACTTCTGACTTCGATCCAATGTAGATTTTGGTCAAATGATAAGGCAGAAAAATGTTGTTAGTAACATTCTAGAAGAATTTTACACTGTTACAACTTCTGTGAGGCATGAAGAAAAAGTAATGTAAGTATAACTCATTACTGTTGCCAAAAAGTAATAAAGGAGTAACTAGTAATGAGTAATTTGTTGCATTCTTTGAGTAACTAGCCCAACACTGACTACTTGTTTCAGAATGTTCAGAAAACACTCAAAAGTAACATTCTCAGAATGCTTGCAAAACAACAAAATAGAATGTTTTCTTAACATTACGTTCAGGTAAAACAAACAAAAACATTCTCGTGCATTTCACAATGACGTCCATTTTAGTCAGCATGCTCACTATATAGGGAGTAGGGTAGATCAGCAGGTTTTATAACTGAGCAGGTTTTCACACAGAAGTCAAAGCAGCACATAATGCTTATGTTGACATGTGTTGATGTAAGTCACATGAAAGGGTCCTAACACAGCGGCACATGAAACCCGCACCTGCTGTCTGGTTAAAGTAGACTGGTGTAACCAGGGGCAACCATTATGCATTCAGTTCAGCTGGTAATGTATGGCATCACAATAGAAGGTTTTATCAGCCTCTGCCCAGAGCAGCTGCACACAGCGGCGAATGAGGAAGATGATGTGTGCGTGTTTGTGAAGAAGTCAAACTTTCCTGCTATAAAAGCTTGCGCTGGAGGGGCTGGAGATAATGCTGCTTTATCAAATCCATTTCGACATATGCGCACACACACACACACACACACAATATAAAAATGAATTTCTATGCTTTTTTGTGGAATATGAGCAGTGTAATGACAGTGGGCTGAACACACAGACATACATTTTACTGTTTTGCACTTTCCTTTATTGTTGATGACCAGTTTTGCATTTCAGATTATTTAAAACTTTATTTTGTACATTTATTAAGCCATTTCTCTTGAGGAATTTTACTAACTGTAAAAAAACTGTTCAGCATTGCACATTCCTCGCTATTTCACTTTCTGTTTGTAAAAATAAGTGGAAGGCCCTCCTCCACGTGCTCATGTTAAACATATACCACGCATGACCTGCAGGGGGCTCTAGCCATGTTTGGAGCGTTTATACATACATACACACTCACACACACACACCTACATCCTGGTCACAATGGATAAGGCCTTATTAAGCCAATTAGACAATAATGACAAGAGCAAAGTCGCCATCATTAGCAAAAGACTCCTGGGACATTAATGCACCTTCTGTCTGTTTTGTTTAACCGTGAATCGATAGCACTGATTAACCTTGTTTTATAGCACATACTCCCCTGTGCACCTAATGAAGGCCGCTGTTCAATGCAGAGCATATAGAGGCGGATTACAGAGGACGCACGACAAACCGGAAGTGCAACTTATTGATCGTTAACATCAATACTGATGGTGCAGACTGTACTGACAAATTGCCAACTCGTGCATATTTTGTTTCAGTGAAAGGTGGTGGTTTTATTGTTGAACAAGATCAATTTAGGTGTTAACTTTACTTGCTATTATTGAATCACTGAGTTGTTACCCTGCTAACAAGAAATGTTTTCAGAAGATTCAGGTAAGGTTCTCTCAAAGTTATGAACAAACATTTCTGCAACGTATTATTTGAATGTTCATCTAGCATTTTTAAAAATGTTACTACTTGTTTCAGAATGTTCAGAAAACATTAAAAAGTAACATTTTAGAATGTTTCCTTAACATTCCATTCAGAAGTAACATTTTCATAACTTAATCACAATGTTCTTCGAACAGATTATTGTTAGCTGGATAAATGCTGAAAGTTTAATCCAATGAATTCACAAATTAATCATTAAATGTGATTCTGAAACAACTGGCTCAAAAGATTTGAAACAAACATTGTTATCTTAGAAAAGATGACTGGATGTGGAGAATAAATGTTGAAAGTGTTATTTTACGTTTATTTTTTTTAACTGTTAGGTTTGACATTTAGGAGTTTCTGAAATGCATCAACAGCATGTTTTTCTTAAACTTAACTGAAAAATAAATGTTAGATATTATGCTTCGGAATTTAGTTCAGGAAAAGTAAGCTTCATGAATATGAATTTATTCATTATTTAGTTTTGCACACAACATGAAAAACTATAAGTTGCAATTGTTAATGCTGTTGTTAATATTGTTAAATGTATGCAATACTTACACCGTTACTACTTATGCTACAGTGATATGAATTAATCAACATTTCATACACTACCAGTCAAAAATTTGTAGACAGTAAGATGTTTAATGTTTTTTAAAGAAGTCTCTTTTGCTCACAAGCCTGCATTTATTTGATCCAAAGTATAGCAAAACAGTAAAAATGTTTCATATTTTACTATTTCAAATATCTATTTGCTATTTGAATACATTTTAAAAAGTAATTTATCCTGTGATTTCAAAGCTGAATATTCAGCATTACTCCAGTCACATGATCATTCAGAAATCATTCTATTATTCTGATTTGCTGCTAAAAAATATATTATTATTATTATTATGTTGAAAACAGTTGATTAGTATTTTTTCAGGTTTCTTTGAAGAATAGAAAGTTCAGAAGAACAGCATTTATCTAAAACAGAAATCTTTTGTAATATTAGAAATGTCTTTAACATCAATTTTGCTAAATAAAAATATTAATTTATATAATTTATTTATTTTACAAAAATAAAAATAAATTATACAGACTCCAAGCTTTTGAATGCTATATTTTTATTTCAGATAAATGCTGATCTTTGTATTCATCAAATAATAATAATAATAAATAATAATAAAACATGTTTCTTGAACAGCAAATTAGCATATTAGAATGATTTCTGAAAAATAATGTGACACTGAAGACTGGAGTAATGATGAAAATGTACTTTTGATCACAGGAATAAATTACATTTTAATATATATTCAAACAGAAAGCAGTTATTTTAAATAGTAAAAATATTTCACAATATTACAGTTTTTTTCTGTATTTTGGATCAAATAAATTCAGGCTTGGTGAGCAGAATAGAAAAAAAAAACATTAAAAATGCTTTAAAAAGCATTAAAAATCATACTGTGACTGGTGAAATTAATTAAATTCATAACTCATTTCTCTACCCAAAAAACTGACAATGCCTTTTTTATCAAAAAAAAAAAAGTACTTCCAAATCCAAGTCTGCCTAAAAAGCAGATGTTAGACTTGACTTTAAACAAGTGTTTATTAACCGTGGCATGAGTTAATCTAAATAGCTGGTGGTTTACAGTAAGGTTAAGTGCTAAGGTTCAATACAAAGGTTCACATGGAGCTCTCATGCGTATTTATGAGCCTCAGACTCGTCTGGGAATCTGGTTACACAATGAACTGCATCTTTCCTTACTAGAGTTGATCTATCTATCCGTCCATCCATTGACCTGAGTCTCAGCACGCTTCTCCAGGGAACGTATCAATTATACATGAAGCCTCATCCTCGTCTCCATCTGTCCATCCCTATCTCTCTGGCCACGGATGGGTCTGATCCGGGAGGTGGGGGCAGATGGAGGCGTCGGGCCGCTGGCGTAGCCATTGGCGGTGGAGCGATTAACCGGAGCGCCGCTCCAACAGTAACACTCCACTAATTGGTTCCTGCTGGGGTGAAAATGCCAGACGACCAACTACTGCTGGATTTTTTCACCTGTTTTATCATCCGACAGGTGCAAAAACCACAAGTCCAGTCGCTTAGAATAGAACAGCACACCTCTGCTCAACGAGAAGCACAAACGCTCGCAGGACGGATTTAGTTTCAACTCTACACATTTCTAAAAGAAATTCAGTGGAGCTATGACACAACTTAAAGTGAAAGTGACCTGAACTTGAAGTGAACTTGAACGATATTAAATTTTATAAAAACTAAGAAAGTTTGATGCATAAATGTGGTGTGCTTCATCCATCTGCTTATTTAATCAAGCTAAAATGAGCTGGGAGGGTAAGAAAGTGTGTGTGTGTGTGTGTGTGTTGGGGGAGGCTGTATGGAAGAGGTTAAGGGGTTAAAGACTTTATGGGGGGAGTGTCACAACGGTTTATATCCACAGCATCAGAGAAAAGCCTCTAGTCGCCATTATAACAGCAGCCGCCCAATTTAATTCCCCCGTTGCTCTCTGAGAAACACCCCTGCAATTATCCTCTCTGATATCTGATTCATAAAGACAAGGCCTTAGCTTAAAGGAACCGTACACTTAAAAATGAGCAGTGTGTGATAATTTATTCTTCCTTGTGTCCAAACCTATAACTCTCTTTCTTGTGTTGATGTCAAATTCAGACGCTGCTTTTTATACACTACCAATCAAGTTTTCTTTTTCTTTTTAATGTTTTTCAGTTCTGTTCTGCTCACCGAGCCTGCATTTATTTGATCCAAAGTACAGTACAATTTTGTAATATTTTTACTATTTAAAATAACTTTTCTACTTGAATATATTTTAAAATGTAATTTATTCCTGTGATTTCAAAGCTGAATTTTCAGCATCATTACTCCAGTCAGTCACGTGATCCTTTAGAAATCATTCTAATATTCTGATTTGCTGCTCAAAAACATTTATAATTATTATTATTATGTTAAACACAGCCGAGTAGAATCTGATGAATAGAAAGTTCAGAAGAACAGCATTTATCTGAAATAGATATAGCTATTGTCTTTATCATCACTTTTGATCAATTTAAAGCATCCTTGCTAAATAAAAGTATTCATTTCTAAAATTCCTAATGCTACATAAGCTTTTTACTTCAGATAAATGCTGGTCTTTGGATCTTTCTATTCATCAAAGAATCCTGAAAAAATGTACTCAACTGTTTTAAATTTATAATAATAATAAAAAATGTTTCTCAAACAGCAAATCAGCATATCAGAATGATTTCTGAAGGATCATGTGACACTGAAGGCTTGAGTAATAATGCTGAAAATTCAGCTTTGCATCACAGGAATAAATTATATTTTAAAATATATTCAAATAGAAAGCAGTTATTTTAAATAGTAAAAATATTTCACATTTTGCACCTAATACATGCAGGATTGGTGAGCAAAAAGCATTAAAAATCTTACTTTCCAAAAACTTTTGACTGGTAGTGTATAACAAAATAGGCCAAGCTAGAAGTTAAGACTGTTATATATATGATTGTTATATATGTTCATTTTGTATAAGCTGGAGAAAAAAAAAAAAAAAAAAAAAACACATTATTGGACTACATTTTACAAGAAAATACTTCAGACTTCAAAATTTCCTGTTTCTTTGTAATGAGCTGTGAAATTTATTAGCAATTTCTGAGTGAAAATTGTTTCTACACCAAACCTTTTAAGTGTAGCATTTATGTTTGGATTTAATTATTGTATTTGCTCATTATTATGTTCGGAAAGTCAACTAATTTGAGAAAATGTAGCAATAACTGACACTAAAATGTATTTGGTGACAACTGTTTTTCTTTCTATATACCCCTAACATGTTTGGTTCTGTTTATTCTTGTTTGCTTGATTCTACAAGCTCTCAAATCTCATTACGCTCATTCAAACTTGATCATGAGATGCACATTAAGTCAAACCTGCGGCGATGCATCTTCATGAGTCACGTTTGAATATGCATAAATGCAAATGAGATTCAAGAGCAAAAAAAATATTCCTCACACAAATCTATCATATGATTTGTAATACAGTGCACGAGTCATGCTGCCTACTGTTATAGTGCTTTTTAGTCATTGCATGCAAAACAGCTTGAAGGATACTTCAAAATCTCATTTGCGTTGCACGGAATGAAGTCACGCGGGTTCGGACCGGCATGAGGGTGAGTAAATGATGACAAAATGCTATTTTTGGCTGAACTGTCCGTTTAAAAAGCCTCAAGGAAGACATGTGGCAGTCTCTTGTACAAACAGAGATAAGCGTGGCCGCTGAAGCATGTTCAACACAAGAAAACCAGATCTTCAGCAAATGCTACACTGAGCTCGTCTGACTTTCACAGAGCTGCAAGCCGTCTGCCGCTACTCACACTGGGACGAACATATGGAAAGCCAACATCCTAAAGCAGAGCACAATTAGTCATCATACTCTCTGTGTGTGTGTGTGTGTGTGTGTGTGTGTGTGTGTGTGCTGCCAGATGGCTGATCCACCACCCTCCTCCATCCCCAACATCCTGCTCCACAACATCGTCATCAATCTAATAACTATTACTCAGAGCTCCTAACAAGCAAAAAGTCAATTTCCACTAATTAGAGGATGCATAGAATGCAAAGAAAGAGGCGATGGACTTCATATATGTAGCTTTACACAGACAGACCTGTTCGAAACAGTCATTATTTTTTAAATTCCACTGGTTGGCACTAGTGGTGCAGAAATTACACAGTTTAAGCAATTTAGTTTTTGTTAACCTTTGGTTCTATTCTATTCTATTCTATTCTATCTCACCCAAAAATTAAAATTCAGTCATCATTTACTTATACTCATGTAATTCCAAATAATGCTGAAATAAAATTAAATACACTACAGTCAAAAGTATTTGGATTTTTAATGTTTTTAAAGAAGTCTCTTCTGCTCACCAAGCCTGCATTTATTTGATCCAAAGGTCAGAAAAAATGTATTTAAATTTTGAAATATTTTTACCATTTAAAATAACTGTATTCTATTTGAATATATTTTTAAAATGTCACTTATTTCTGTGATCAAAGCTGAATATTCAGCATCATTACTCCAGTCTTCAGTGTCACATGATCCTTCAGAAATCATTCCAATATGCTGATCTGCTGTTCAAGAAACATTTTTTATGATTATTATTATTATTATTATTATTATTACCAATATTTAAAACAGTGGAAACTCTTCAGAAAAAAACAAAGATCAGTGTTTATCTGAAATAAAAGACTTTTGTAACAGTAACATATTATACCATTCGAAAGCTTGGAGTCAGTATATTTTTTTGGGAAAGAAATTAAAGAAATTAACACTTTTATTTGGCAAGGATTATTTTAATTGATCGAAATTGATGATAAAGATTTATAATGTTACAAAAGATTTCTAATTCAGATAAAAACTTCATATTCATCAAAGAAATCTGAAAAATTGAATTAGATCAGAATATTAGAATGATTTCTGAAGGATCAAAATCAGCTTTGAAATGACAGGAATAAATTACCTTTTAAAATATATTCAAATAGAAAATAATTATTTTAAATAGTAAAAATATTTCTAAATTGTACTGATTTTGCTGTACTCTGGATCAAATAAATGCAACGTTTGACTAGTAGTGTATAAATATTGGATGCAAAAAATAAAATACTAAAAAAAAATAAAGCTGAAGCACAAAAAATAAAATAAAGCTTAATAGCAAACACAACAAAAGATAAAAATCAAAGCAAACCTGTGACTTTTTTGTCAGTAGAACACAATAAAAGATTATTATAATTATTCATATTTATTTACTTACTGCTTATTCTATTACAATTTTGACTGTTGTTTGTTTTTGTTTTATATCATATACTCACTTTTTTTGTCATTACTTGTTTTCATATTTAAAACTGAAAAATGTAAATGTTTCTTTTTGGTTGAAATATCCCTTTAATTACATTAGGGACACATTTTCCTTCAAACTATATTTTCTGTATCAAACTGACAGATTAGTGTCATCCTCCCACTAGTAAACTAAGGTTAATAGTGTAGTAGACTAATGCAGTAGATCCCCAATGGATCACTGGATTGACCAATCAGAAGACAGGACTGAAACCATTTGTCTTACACATGGAATGCACAACTAAACAGCTGATAAACCAAACACGCTTTCTTCTATTTCTCTGATGTATGTTGATGAATGGAGGCAGAAATTCAGGCCCACTCAGCACCTCATTCACTAAGCATTTAAGCACGTTAGCAGATTTCTAATCCCGAACTGAAGCAAATCTTTCATCAGCTTTTGTGCGCTGAGCCGGTTCCCCCTCGGCGCTGTTTGTGTGCTTTATCACCATCATTCATTCTGCCTCAAGGTCACACAGCTGCTGTTTAATTAGAGACACTCAGAGCAGCTTCGGAAGGCCGTCAGACGCGGCCCGAGTGCAGACGTCTGCAGGACGCGCGGATTAAAGCAGATGTCAGTCATGCCGCAAAATCCTCTATCACATCACAAATACTGCCGTATTACAGGCCGCTTGCTTTACTGCTTCCAGAATTGCACTGAGAATGACTTTTTCACTCTAGTTCAGTTACTACATTTGAGTTGAATTTGAATTGATGTAGCAAACATGCAGGGTTATTATAGTTTTAGTATCTAAAGCTAAAATTTAAACCATTAAAAAATGTTAAATGTAAAATTTAAAACCTTTGTAAAATATATATTAACTGAAATTAAATTGTTATTAATTCAAATAAATCAAATGTGACCCTGGACCACAAAACCAGTCATAAGGGTCAATTTTTGACAAAAAAAATTCAGATGTCAAAACATCTGAAAGCCGAATAAATAAGCTTTCCATCAATGTATGGTTTGTTAGGATAAGACGGAATCTGTCCGAAATACAACTATTTGAAAATCTGGCATCTGAGGGTGCAAAAAAATCAAAATATTTAGAGAATCACCTTTACAGTTGTCCAAATGAAGTTCTTAGCAATGCATGTTACTAATCATAAATTAAGTTTTGATATATTTACGGTAGAAAATTTACTAAATATCTTCATGGAACACGATCTTTACTTAACATCCTAAAGATTTTTGGCATAAAAGAAAAATTGATCATTTTGACCCATACAATGTATTTTTTGCTACAAATATACCCATGCTACTTAAGACTGGTTTAGTGGTCCAGGGTCACGTTTCAGATCAAATCACGGTTTCTGTTCTTGTACTTGCTTAGATGTTTCAGACCTCAGTGCATGAAGGAATACCAGCGCTGCATTTCTGTATCAGAAATAATGCAGGACTAAATAAAACAACAGCACAGGCAACAATGCACTGTGATTTAATATTCTCCTTTATGTCTTTGCTGTTCATGTGACGTCTCATGCATCAAAACATCACAAGTTTCCTTTGTAAAGTGCAAATATTGTAGTCTTACTCAAATTTCGATTTTTTTAAAGTTGTAAGTACAAGAAAGATTTTTGGAGTATGTTTCACAAGAAAATACTATTTCAGTTTCTCTACTTTGAAATTCCAAGTTTTATTCAATGCTTGTGATTATTTCTGAAATTTTCTAGCGATTACTGAGTAAAAACAGGTTTGGCTACTTTAGTAATTTCCATGAGGACTAATCTTAATGTTTAGGCATATAATGATATTCTAGGGAATTGTGTCCTTCTAATTTTATAGCAAAAGTTTGGACAGGACACTTTTTTATTCTAACATGACAATGCCTCTGCCTTGTATAAGGCAAGGTTCATAGAGAAATGTTTAATTCGGTCAGTGTGGAAGAACTTGACTGGTCCTAATCCCAGCTGAACACCTCTGGTGTGACTTTAAATGCAGACCTTGAGCCAAAAACAAAAACACCAATAACTTGTGCATATGGGTACAGTCATTTTAGATACGTCCAAAACTGAAGCAACAGAGATGGAAATACCTTTTTTAAATACATGAATTATACTTGCATCTTAGTTTTGGAAGTGCCTTTTTCTGTCCCAATATTTTAGTCCATATAGTGTACGTACAAGTCATTGGTGTTTGATCTGAGTTTTTGGCTCAAGGTCTGCATTTAAAGTCACACCAGAGGTGTTCAGCTGGAATTAGGACTTGGCTTTATGCAGACCAGTCAAGTTCTTCCACACTGACTGAATCAAACATTTCTCTATGAACCTTGTCTTATACACAGAGGCATTGTCATGTTAGAATCAAAAAGGGTCACATCCAAACTTTTGCTATAAAATTAGAAGGACACAATTCCCTAGAATATCATTACATGCTTAAATATTAAGATTAGTACTCATAGAAATTACTAAAGTCGTCAAACCTGTTCATTAGAAGGAGGTGTCCCAATACTTTTGGCAATATAGTGTATGCCATTTGTAACTTTAACAATATTATTTGAGTAAGTTTTTAAGAATATATGCTATTTTAAATCAGCTTTATTTCAATTAACGCTTCCAAAATGTTGTTTGTTTTAGCTAATAATGCCAGAACTAGTGAGTCACGTATCTATTTAGAACACTGCTTTGGATAGTAGACAACACAGCAGCTTACTAGGGTGTGGAACAGAGCTAATGTTTCCCTGACAACCATATGCATAATATTTAAAACTGTATTTTAAAGTACCAAAGCAAACATAAACACACACTCACCCCTGTTCCTCCATCATCTCCTGAAGCTCCATGCATTTTAGCTCCACCCTCCTCTTCCTCTCATGGTCCAGAATCTCACGGTGAGCCTTCTTCACCAGGACGGGCTCAGGCAGGACGTTCTCTTCCTCCTCCGGCTCCTCGTTAGCTTTAGGACGTGTGGCCGCGGGGGTCTCGGGCTGCAGCGGGACCCCGTTAGCGGGGTCCTCAGGGGAGGGAACCCTCGCCCCATCGTACATGGCCAGGGCACTCTGACAGACACAAACACAGAGAGAGAAAGACATGAGATCTGAGGTTAACATGACTCCACGGGACTTCACAGACCAGGGTTATTATAGTTTACTACAACTAAAACTAAAGGCATTCATGAATTGCAATAACATAAATGCTAACTGAAAACTGAAATGAAATCATAAACACGAATTTAAAATATTGCTAAAAACAATAATGCTGTAAATAATGCACGTTGATAAAGGTAGCTTAATTTTGATCAATTTTAACAAAGAAAAAAAACATTTGCAATAAAATAATTGCTAACTGAAATTAAACCAATTAAAAAAAATGTATTTTATTTCAAGAATTTTAGTTTTCATTAATTTTCATCAACAATTATGGAAATTAATGGAAAACATACAAATAAATACTAATTCAAAATATTGCCAAAAACTAAACTAGTATCTCAAAGATACTAAAACAAAAATGTAAATACTGCACATGTTGACAAAGGTTTGGTGCATTCCAGCTTATATTTGATCAATTTTAACATGATACAAATGGAAAAAATAACTTAAAAATGTTTTAATAAAATAGCATTCAAAGGTTTGGGGTCAGTAAGATCATTTTTTACATTTCTTTTATTCTGTAAGGATGCATTTAATTGATCAAATGTGACAGTAAAACATTTCTAAAATACAAATAAAAAGATTTCTAATTCAAATAAATGCTGTTTTTTTATTAAAATGTATCATGGTCATATTTCTAAAGGATCATGTGACACTAAGGACTGGAGTAATAATGCTAAAAATTCATCTTTGATCACAGTAATAAATTTCATTTTACAATGTATTTATATAGAACGGAGTTATTTTAAATTGTAATAATATTTAACAATATTACTATTTGACTGTATTCTTCATCTAATAAATGCAACCTTGGTAAGCTGAGAAGACTTTCAAAAACAATAAAAAAAATCTTAAAAAGCAGTGTTTAATCAATGCAAAAACTGTGATGAAATCATTTATCAAATCAACCTCACTGTCATTAAGAGGATGAGAGAAGCTATGAAGAAATAAGATGTGACTGTTTTTGTGCTAATAATAACAACACAAGCAACAATAGAGTTATGCAAGCTTTCACTTTCACCCATATCACAGGATTATAGTACAGGATACAAGCTGCAATACACATATAAATTAGGAGCAATTATCTCTTTTCAATGCAAGTTGGGCATTTACAAATGTAAGCTCTATTTATTGTTACAAGAACCATGAACTCACAGGGATCTCAATATTGGACACGCACAATGACTCAAAGGCGGCTCTCTGCTGATTGAATAACACAGTCCATTGTCACATTAACATCCGGCCAGTAATTCCCATCCACAAAGAAGATACTCTCACCTAAATGAATTGGTATAATAAATGGCAGTAGCTCTTGCTGAGCTGATTGAATCATATTGGCTGCTGGCAATATACCACAAAAAATGAGAAAGAGAGAGAAGCGTCTGGATGAGATCCCAGAACCTGCGACTAATGGCCTCGCATTTCAAAACAGAGACTCAGTTCAACACATTCACTTCATCACTGTCACCGCAAACTCTTACATGATATTTCACTGCATGAGCTCGCTGCTGCAGCCTCACATTTGCATAAAGGTTTTGCTGTTTATTTGGATGTCATGTAAAACTAATTTTTGTTTTATGTTGCAATATACATAACAACATTATGTTAAAAAATCTCTATATATATGCAAATATGAATGTACGAACGTGGATTATAATATAAATTATGTACAAAAAAGTAGAGGTTGACCGATACTGGATTTTACCAATGCAGCTAGGTTGGACCCCACTGGCCAATACCGATTAATCGACTGATAGTTTTTAAAATGGATACTGAATGGAAAGTAAAACAGTGGTCTACTATTTAAAAAAGGGACTAAACCATACTTAGTAAAAGAATAAATGTATTAATATTAATTATGTATCTAAAAATATCAGTGAATGTTGAAATTAACACACTAACAAGGAACAATACTTACATTCTACAGCTTTTATTAATCTTAGTTAATGCCAAAAATTGACTCTTATAGAGAGGTGTTACCATTTCATATCAACATAAAAGCCATAATATTGAAGATATTGTATGTATAGTCTCACAGTTTAACTGCTTCTATTCTAGAACACTTGATGAATATCTAATCAAAATAACTAAATATTTTAGTCACAAACCAAGCAAAACGTCAGCTCCACGTCTGGAGATCTCGTATCAATTATCACACACACCAGTTCAGCTCAAACAACGGTCTCAAACAGACATAAATTTACTTCAAGTGTGATCAAAAAGCCACATAGATGAGTTTGAAGTTCGTTGTTTAAAACAACAGAGCAAACGGAAAGAGAAAGTGTGATCTATATAAAAGCTCTCTATATAAAACATGCAGACTTTATTAGAGCCACAGAAAGAAAAACGTTTTGCTAAAAATGCACAATACACACAATCTTCCAGTCCATGGTGAAGTCTTTATGTACACTTACATCAATTTGGGACATATATGATGTATTTAATGTAAAACTCTGTGATGCGGCAGGATTTCTGTCGTCTGAATGAACACAGTTTGCTGTCTCACATCACTAGCTTTAAATATGCAACTTGCTGGCTAACAAATGCATTAATGTGATCAGCTGGATATAAACTAATGCAAACAGACTGTAACAATTGTGACATTAAACATTTGGGTTGGACTTACTGTTTTGGTCACCGTGTTTTAACCTCTTCGCTTCCTCTCAGCCTTGATAGCAAACATACTGCTGTGCTTTCTCTACTAATGCAGCATCTAGTCAACAAGGTACTTAAGTAATGATATGAAAACATGCACTATAGTTCGTTGGTGATGTTTTAAATTTGCATTTGAATTGTCCCGCTGTGTTCAAGGTGCAGTATCACGTGTGTAAACAAACAGCACCTGCTGTCAGTGATTTCCGCCTGTAGAGGCCGCTCTCATCATACATATCTATGACTCTCATACTGTATAATGACAGCAGAGCCTTCTCAGCCACTATAGCAATCAGTATGGATTTTTGACAATAAACGATGGTTCCGCCAGTCAACTATCGGTGCCGATTAATCAGCAAAACCGATACATCGGTCTACCTCTACAAAAAAGATTTTAAATATAAACGTGAATTTCCTGGACAACCTACCTGAAGAGATTTTGCCTCTAAGAGCTTTTTTATGATAAAAATGTGTTTTTATTCAGTAGAAAAGACAACAAAGATGCATAGAAACTAAGTAGAGTGTAAAATATCCTCTTTTCTCTTCTTGTTTTGTAATCATGCAGTCAGAGCAGGGTGGCTAAAAGGTTTCGATTACAGATGCTTGTTTTCCAGCATGGACTGATGATGGAGGGTGGCGTTCTTCGTGTTGTTTAGCACGCTGTGGATTGTGGGTAAAGTCACGAAGCGGCATAGAGCTGAACAGGTGGCGGAACAGCAGGAGGAATCATCACTGAATTCATTACACGCTAAATCTTTGCCTCAGATTTATGACTTGAATACTTATTCTCTCCATAAGTCTCTGAAATATTTTCCCTTTATATTCATTGTGTCTTCTGACTTGTGACCTTTGATGGCTATAAAAGCAATTACACAGGACATGAAGCAGCATACTGTGCTGATTTATTCACTTCTCTCTGATGATATTTAAGTGCTCATCTCTATTAAAGTGAGTACAAATGAGCTTGATATATATCGGTCTTTGGAGTGAATTATAGAGAAAATGCTACACACTAACCTGACAGCTATACATTCAACTTCATCATCCCTAATATGAATAAATTCCCTGGTAAGAAAACTACAAATAAAATGTTAATACTATCTAAGAGATATCACTAAGGTGTTTTTTATCCAATACTGTATATATTAAAAAGGTTGTTGTCAAAGAAATGTCTTATATCCATCAAGGATGCATTAAATTGATCAAAAATGATAGTAAATACTTTTATAATGTTACAAAAGATTTCTATTTCAAATAAATGCTCTCCTTTTTAATTAATAATCAAAAAAAGTGTCACAGTTTCCTCAAAAATATGATGCAGCACATTGGTTTCAACATTGACAATAATCAGAAATGTTTCTTAAGCTGCAAATCAGCATATTAAAATAATTTCTGAGTGATCATGTGACACTGAAGACTAGAGTAATGATGTTGGAAATACAGCTTTGCATCATGGAAATAAATTACATTTTAACATATATTCACATAGAAAACATATTTTAAATTGTAATAATATTTCGCAATATTACTAATTTTACTGTATTTTTGATCAAATAAATGCAGTCTTGAATAGCAAAATAGTCTTCTTTTAAAACACAAAAAAAAACCCCACCAAACTTTTGAATAGCTCTACACTATATGCATATGTATTTGTATATACATATAAATCTTCATTTTTGGATTATTAGAGGAAAACCGTAGCACAGATGTCTTCCCGCACAAGAAGTGTACTGCAAACTCTCTCCCGAGTATAATTAAAAACTGCTGGATACGGTCTGGTTTTGTTCCCATAGTCTCTGCTTCATTGTAATTTGTGCTGACACCTTTTACTCAGCTCAACAAAACAAAAAAATACTGCTTACTTTTGAGTCAAAACTGGGCAATTAAGTTCTTTAATGCAGCGACTGTCAAATTACCACCGGTAAAAACTTAACAGCACAGACTACTTCACGAGTATCAGCATTTCACAGTGATACCTGAAGACTTGCAGTGCAATTTAGGTTTTAGAACTTAAGAATGACTGAACAAGAGACTGAAGTCAGTCAAAAGCGAAGCTATGAAGGCAACAATGTATATTTAACTAGATGAATACATTTTCTAAAGAAAAAAAAAAAAACTCTTCAAAATCTCTTCTGCTCACCAAAGCTGCATTTATTTGATGAAATACAGTAGAAACGGTAATATTGTGAAATAGTATTCATTTTAAAATAGTTTTCTATGTGAACATAGTGTAAAATGTAATTTATTCCTGTGATGCAATGCTGAATTTTCAGCATCATTACTCCAGTCCTCAGTGTCACATGATAAAAAAACAAGGAAAAAATTGTAAATAAGAAACACTTGAAATATTACTTAATACAGTTGAAGTCAAAAGTTTACATACACCTTGCAGAATCTGCAAAATGTTAATTGACAACTGAGGGACTCATGCGCAACTATTACAGAAGTTTCAAACTCTCACTGATGCTCCAGAAGGAAACACAATGCATTAAGAGCCAGGGGGTGAAAACTTTTAGAATTTGAAGATTAAGGTAAATGTAACTTTTTTTTTGCCTTCTGGGAAACATGTAAGTATCTTCTGTAGCTTCTGAGGGGCAGTACTAAATAAAAAAAATTACATTTAAGCAAAATAAGAAGAATGCACACATCTTCTTTCTTTTCAAAAGTTTACACCCCTCGGCTCTAATTTCATTGTTTTTCCTTCTGGACCATCAGTGAGAGTTTGAACCTCCTGTAATAGTTCCATATGAGTCTCTCAGTTGTCCTCAGTGTGAAAAGACGAATCTCAAAATCATACAGTCATTGTTGGAAAGGGTTCAAATACACAAAAATGCTGAAAAGCCAAAGGAGGATTTTTCTGAAGGACAGCGGGCAGTTCAAATGTTCAGGACAAACAAGGGACTCATGAACAACTATCACTAAGCAAAAAAACACAGCTGTGGATAATTCAGTATTAAGAATCAAGGGGATGTAAACTTTTGAACAGGGTCATTTTTATAAATTCAGCTATTATTTTCTCTTGTGGACTATATGTCAATGTCTTGCAAAATATACGAAATATTTTATTCAGGTCAGTAATAAATAAAAGAGCACTGCATGCATTTTGTATTATCCTTGTTATTTTGGTAAAACAATTAACATTTTGCAGATTCTGTATTCTATGTAAACTTTTGACTGTAAATTGTATATTTATCACATTAGAAGCTGAAGCATGTGCTATTAATAGGATGGATACTGCGGTCGAGTTGCACCGCCTACTAAAATCCAGCTCTACAGTGACCTGCTGATCTCCAGGGACTGAATCAGTGTCAATGTGAACGTCCCTACAGCGCACAATATGTATTAGATAGTGGGCGTCACAGAGGTGAAGACTACAACACAAGTCACTTTCTAAACCCAGTGGGTGTTGATAAACTCACAGAGAGCGCTAGTGACCTGTAATGCTCAATTGTATTCTGTTTTGTTTATGCCTACAGTTTGTTTCCAGGCTAACAACAAGATCATCTCGAAGTACTTTGCTTTATATAACGCACATGACTAAGACTGAGCCTGGCTTTCTTTAACAAGCTTTACATTTGCAGTTATTCACTTAACATTACATACTTTGTGCATAACACTTTTTGCTTTAGAAAAAATATATTTAGACTCAACATTGCATAAATAATAGGCATCAACTTCCAAATGAATGAAGCATTGTTTCCTATTTGATTTTATCTTATCTAACTAAGTACAACCTTAAAATGTTTTTGTATTTTCCCTAAATGTCATTCTGCGTCAAAGTCGACTTGATGATCATTTATGACTATGAATCATTACAATGATGATTAATGGCCTTAAAAGAAATGTTAAAAATCCTGCAGCTGGGAATTTTCAATTCTCTATTCATCTGCTTCTCTGAATGCAAAATGCGTAAGTTCTGCCGCATGAAATCCCCCGCTCCAGCTCTCATCAATGCAATCTTGCGTCATTCTTCAAGGCCTCCTAAAGAGCTCTGAAGGTCTTTCTAACCTCAATCTACCCAGCCTATTTTTCACTCACCGCACTAATTAATCCTTCGCAACCAGCAGCTAGGATACTAACTAGCGACAGCGAGCGCAAGCCATCCATCCCAGTGTGGATAAAACGGCTGAAAGTGGTGCATTTATTTCGGTGAGCCCGATGAGAATGAGTTAGAATAGCGTTACTCCAGAGACCGTCACAGCGCTCGTTGCCTGTCAGACTAGACTGACCTGGAATAAATCTACAAACTGCAGAAACAGCAAAAAGACAGACGGGTGCTAGTGTGTGCATATGTTTTTAAGACAGTGCAGAAATGTACTCCCTTTAAAAGAGGTTTCCCTCTTCCTTTCACCATTAGCAATGCTCTTAATAAAGGGATAGTTCACAGATTTGTTTGACTGTTCACTACTGTCCTCTTTTTAGAGCTGCTTTACGGTAGAACTGAATTTTGTTTGCATTATTTTCCTGTTTAACACTGTAAAGCTGCTTTGACACAATCTGTTTTGTATAAAGCGCTATATAAAGGTGACTTGACTTAAGAGAAAATAAAAATGTGACTGTCAGAAAAACATTCCATTCTATCATTTTGAAAACATTATTTCTGAATGTTTTTTAAACGTTCTAATCATCCAAATGTTTTTTCTTGGTTATGTGCATGATAGAGGAACATTCCATTATATCATGAGAATGTTACATTTAAATGTTTGTTTAACATTTAAAACACACATTTTTTATATTTGAAGACACTTTATTAACATTCAATTTCATCATTTTAAAACTGATGTAAAATGTTGCTTTTTAAATGTTTTTAAAATGTTCAAAACATTGTTTTTTAACTAAGAATGTTTGTAAACATTCTTGATTTAAACAAAGATTCCATTCTGTAATTTTAAAAATGTGTGAAAATGTTACATTTGAATGTTCTCCCAATGTTTACAACACCCATCTTTATATTTTAAGAACTTTTCCTCTCAACAATATCAGAACACATAAAATGTTATGTTATAAGACCATATTATTGTCTGTTAGTTGTGATATAGGTTTAAAATGACATGAAGTGATACTGAATTGATAATCACAATTATTTAGCTAAAAAAAAACATAATTTTAAATTATTCTTTAGATTTTATCAGAATTATTGCATGCAAACACAAATCAAAAGAATGTCAACTTGCATGGTTTATTTTACCTTGTCTAGTTTTTTGATGTATTAACTTTTTATATAATGATATAACGAAATTACGAATTCATTACGAAACAATACAATAAGAGGCTTCTCTCAAAAGCAAAATCAGTTCCAAATGATGTTAATGTTTTAAACAATATAGTGAAAATTCATGTTTGGATTTTCAGTATAACACTTTAGGTTTACTTAATGTTTTAATGGAAGAAAACTGGCTGGTTGTATGAAACTTTTATTTCAGCATAAGGGATCACTAAACTATAATATACTTTACATGTCTGATGGTGTTTTCAGATCATCAGCCATTTTTATCAAAGCAGAGAGAAATTATGCATGTACATGGTTGCCAGATTGGGAAGATTAAGTAAAAAAAGTAGAAAAAATATACATTTAAAGGGAAATTAGCATAAATGCTTGGGGAGACTTGTCATCATTGCAAATTCAAATTCAGTATTCAATACCAGCGTGCAAATATTACAGACAATTATGCTTAATTTAGCAACAAAGCCAATAACTTGCAATCGCAATTTAAAATAGGATTTATTCTGCAACCCTACATGCATCAGTAATGGAGAGCCCTGGAGAGTGGAATTAACTCTGCTTCACACACAAAAAAGAGAAAAGAAGTAAAGTAGACTAAAAAGACGGACAGGAGAAGACAATCAGTTCTGCTGCATTAGTTGCTTCAAACAGACAGTTAGCATCTGCTGGGCTTTCAGTAAGTGACAGTTTGAGCCACTGGGATTCGCTGTATCACACTTAGACTCAACCACTTTAACTGATTTCACCTCAGAACGGATCACCTGTGCACCTGAGAGTTAGTAACACCATCCACAGGCCGTTTGCCCAGAAATCCTCAAGAGATTTTAAACCGCTTCTGCTTTTCTCTGAGGCTGCGTTCATTTAGTTCTTTCTATATTCAGCGGATTTCCTCTCACTGTCAAACATACACTCTTCCGGCATTATTATTTATAATTATCCATTATTAACTCCTGTTTTCCTCAGGCAAGTGTTGAGAACAAACATCATCCGCTTCAGAGTTAATTTCATTAAGCTTCACTACACTATTTCACACTGAAAAAATAGCTCTGCTCTAAAATAGTAGTGAGCTAATATGCTGCCTACAAGACAGCCATATATTAAAATGAAATCTCATGTGACTTTGAGTGTGTTTTCATAGAACTATGTGCTATTCAAAAGATCAGGGTCAGTATAAGTCTTATAAACTCACCAAGGCTGCATTTATTTGATCAGAAATACAGTAAAAAATAGTGAGACATTATTATAATTTAAAATAGCTGTTTTCTATTTGAATATATTATAAAATGCAATTCATATCTGTGACATAAAGCTAAATGTTCAGCATCATTACTTTAGTCTTCGGTGTCACATGATCCTTCAGAAATCATTCTAATATGCTGATCAAAAAACATTTGTGATTATTATCTGTAGTTAACAGTTTTATTTATGTTTCCTTCATTCATTTATTCATTTACTTATTTATTGTGGAAAGTCTTATACATTTTTCAGAAAGAAACACGATGCATTTGAACTTGAATTTGAAGATCAGGGTAAATGTAACTTATTTTGTCTTCTGGGAAATATCTAAGTATCTTCTGTAGCTTCTGAAGGGCAGTACTAAATGAAAAAAAATATGATGTTCAGGTGTATATAATCTTCATTCTTAATGCATTGTGTTTCCTTCTGAAGCATCAGTGAGTGTTTGAACCTTCTGTAATAGTTGCATATAAGTCCCTCAGTTGTCCTCAATGTGAAAAGATGGATCTCAAAATCATACAGTCACTGCTGGAAAGGGTTCAAATACACAAAATTGCTGAAAAACCAAAGAAATTGTAGGACCCAAAGATTTTTCTGAAGTACAGAAGGCAGTTGAACTGTTCAGGACAAACAAGGAACTCAAGAACAACTATCACTAAACAAAAAAAAAAATAGGAAACAACACAAAATTAAGAATCAAGTGTATGTAAACTTCTGAACATATATAAACTTAATGAGTGTCATGCCATAAAATGTTTTTAATACAATGGAAACTGCGTCTAACATGATCACAATTTAATAAAAACATTGTAAGTTGGGCTTATGTAAGTAATGATTTCATTTCCACTGTTATTCAAACAACGAATAAATTATATAGAGAAAGCAAGCAAAGAGCATTCACCGACGATTTTTGAAACTCTGAATCAGTTACCACTGCGTCGCAAAATGATTCACTGTTTCGAAGCCCTTCAATCGGATTGTGAATCATTTGATTCAGAAAAGGAATACAATGTGCGTATCACGAATCATTTGATTCAGAACAGAATTAAAAGCGCGTATCGTTAATCATTTGATTCAGAACAGAAATTGAAAGCGCGTGTCATGAATCATTTGATTCAGAAAAAGAATTTATAGCACGTATCGCGAATCAATTAATTCAGAACAGGAATTCAAAGCGTGTATCACAAATAATTTGATTCAGAACAGAATTAAAAGCGCATATTGTTAATCATTAGATTCAGAACAGGAATTCAAAGCACGTGTTGTGAATAATTTGATTCAGAACAGAATTAAAAGCGCATATTGTTAATCATTTGATTCAGAACAGGATTCAAAGTGCATATCGCGACCAGTGAAATATCTTATATCAGGTCAGTGCTAAATAAAAAATAACATGCATTTTGAATGATCCCTTTTATTTTGGTAAAATAATTATCATTTAGCAGATTCTGTATGTAAACTTTACTTCAGCTATACACAAATTTCACTATGGGAGTTTCACATTTGCTATAAACTTTGGTCTAACCAGAGAATGTATATGTACAAATTATATATTGCCTTAGAGGTAATATATATGGCAATATCGCTATTACATTTCCATATGGCATCCACCATTTTGCCTTATTTATGTATGGTGCTGCTATAGAATTGGTTGTCTTAAATAAATTATATTATAGAAAGCATATTGTTTGTGTCAGAAGCATTCCTCACGATACCTCAAAATGCTGTCTAAGTAGGCAGCCCACTAGGTTTTGAAACACAGCTATTGTTTAGGCTGGTGAAAGCAGTGTATAAATAAATAATGAAGATCAAAAGTGCCCAGGAGAGCATCAAATTGATCTTTGTGAGACAAACCCCCATTCAAAATGCTCCAGATGAATATCTCTACTGATCTTAAGCCCTCAGGACACACGGTATATAACCGTATACAAGTCTATATTACCACATAAGACCCTCAACGCTTCCAGTTAACAGTAGCATCTCTCTTCACAAAACGTGTTAGGCTGTCAATAGTTTCATTTCAGACACAAGATTTCTGTCATTTACTTTGAAGAGCGTGAGAAGCTCAGTCAGGCGAAACCGAACCAGGTTGATTTCAGTGGCATGGCCTTTAAAGACGGGTCGATCTCACAGAATGAAGCGAATGAAAGACCCCGAGATTGAGCGCCTTTCCCAGAGGGCAGCTGTCCTCCTACAAATGATTTTAAGCTTTATTGCCTTTCTTAAAGAGAGGGCCGACACAGCGAACGCGCCGCCATTTTGTCATTTTCTCTTTAAGGGCTCTCTGTAGCTTTGGGGAAACAAAATGAACTAAAACACAAAGAAGTTTTCCATTCACGGAACCTGAAATAACCTTCTGTGCCATTATCTGAAGATAGAAGAAAGTTGTTCTTAAAGGAGAATAATCCTCCATCCCATTCTCCACAGCTGATGGAGTTATGGAGAACCGAACTGTTCACTTTTTCCCCTCAGGGCTGTTTTTTCCTACGGCTCAGAGGAGACAAAAATTGGGTGTCAGCGTCGCCTCATGCATTTAAAAGACCAAAAAATATGTCTAACTCTCTACAAACGGATCATAAAGTTCAGGAGAAATGTGCTTCTATAAATATTGCAGAGCACAAAGATGATTTTATATTTGTGAAGTCAAAGATTCAAACCTTGCGAGCAAACTTATTCAAGTTAGTGTTTATCCACAGCCATCAAGTTATTGTACTATTATAGCTGTGCACTTGATTAACTAAAGACAAAAAGTAAGAAAATACGTTTCCCCCATTCAATATTACTCTATAATAATAATAATAATAATAATAATAACAACTATTAACAATAATAACAACAATAATTCAATATGACTAATAATATTGACAGTGCTGATAATCATGGCTAATAATAATAAAAACAATTAAAAACATATTACGTATGCAATAAGGCTAAAAGTATTAAATGTATAAAAAACTAAAAGTATTTGATAATAATATTAAAATAAATATTATGATAATAATAAATGTATAAATTATATATTTTTTATTATATTTTTACAAATTATTATAAATTTGTAATTATTTATAAAAAATTTTTATTAAAAAATACAATACATTTTTATTTATAGTCTTATTATATTACTTGATAACAATATTATAATAAATATTATGATATAATTAAACGTATTTAATACATTTAATAACAAATAAATACATTATACATTATTATTGCAATAATACTGTACTACTACTGTCAATTAAAAACAAGTATTATTTATTATTTGCATTTCTTGCATAATATTGTTGTATATTATTATTATTATTATGGAATTTAATTATTTCTAGTATTAATAATAATCAGTATTATTATTTTGACAATAAAAATAAATAAATTACTACTACAATAATTTTATTACTAAATAAAATATAAGATTTTATTTACACTAGATTTTATGTATATTTTTATTTAAATTATTATTATTATTTACATTATAAAAACTAAATAATAATAATTAAAGACTAAGACATACTATTGCAATAATACTAAAAGTAGTAAATCTATAAAAACTAAAACTAAAAGAATTTGATAATAATATTATAATAAATAATATGATATAAATAAATTTAATACATCTAATAACAAATAAATACATTATACATTATTATTGCAATAATCCTATACTACAACTGTCAAATTAAACAAGTATTACTTATTATGCATTTTCTTGTATAGTACTATTATTATTTTTATTATTATGGAATTTAATTAGTATGAATAATAAGCAGTATTATTATTTTTTTTACCATATTATTATATAATTAAATTTAATATTAAATATTAAATTACTATTACAATATTTTTAACAAAATAAAATATAAATGCAACCAAGTATTTATTAATAATAATAATACCAACAACAACAACAACAACAACAATAATAATAATAATAATAATATTATTATTGTTATTTACAATATAAAAAAATTAAAGACATATACTAAGACATACTATTGCAATAATACTACTAATAATAAGTAAGAATTGTATTACTAAATAAAAATATAAATGAAACCAAGTATTTATTATTAATAATAATAATAGCAATATAATAATAACAACAACAACAACAACAATAATAATAATAATAATAATAATAATATTTTTATTATTATTATACAGACTAAACGTACAGTTATAATACTAATATTTATGGGTGAAATTTAATTTCTTTGATTTTAAATGCTAAACTTCATTCACGTCATAGTTCTGAAGTCGGAAAACATGTCAATCAGTATATAAATATGGAAAAATATGCCTGGTGCATGAATATATGCACAATCATAGTGTTTATTTGCTCATCATTTGATGCATTTGACCTGGTTTAGTTGCACTGTGAGATTTGTGCTGAAGTGGTTCTACTGTTTTGTGAACTTCAGTCATACCAGCAGTTAAGGTCACAATTTCTCAAGCTCAAGCTGTGAGAAACCTTCCTAAAAAGAGGCTGGGAAAGCATCATATACTGCCTTCGGTCCATGCTAAAATAGATTATTCTGCTAAAGTTACACACACACACACACACACACACACACACACACACACATATACAGCAGGCATGGCAAGTTAAAGGGCATCCTGTTGACTTTCTAGTGTGTAAATTTGCCCTGTGTGTATTTTTCAGAGATAGCAGGGTAATTGTTTCAGCTTCAGGTCCAGAGAGTCTGAGCTCTGCAAACAAACATTCATCATACAGCCTTCACCGGCCACAACACATTGACCCAGAGCATCAATTCTACCTACTGAAACACACACACACACACACACACACACACACGCACAATGTATGAATATATCATCGGTTTTGTTGGTAGAAAACCTTCTTTAGAGTCTGCAGGACTAGATGAAGAACATAAAAATGAACTGAAATTCACTGCTTAAGAACACTGTGTTTACAGCAGTAAATGAAACCATGTCTGATAGACTTAAAGACTATAATAAATGCATGGCCACAAACACACACTGTAATGAATGCATTGCTTTTCACATTATACAGCTCTTTGCAGCATGCAATGTGCAAAATCACTGCAAAAACATAAACTGACCATTCATCACCGCACCAAATACTTTGCAACCATGCTATTCAAGGTGATGTGAAGGTTTCTAGATCTTTTTTTTTTTGCGCCATTGGAAAGGATAATCAATAAGAAAACTGCTTTGTTGCTGTAAAGAGAGCCAATAAAATCAGCAGTGCTAAAGAAACTCCCATAGTGCCAAAGAAACTAAATTTAGCTCTACAGGAGTGAAGCGAAGTGAGTATTTATTATTTTAACACTTGTTTTAATGTGTGTGAGCAGGGTAAAGATCCTGAGATCTTGAGAAAAACCTGGAACGACACTAATCCCCCTTTTGGAACAAAATAAGCAAAATGCATGTTATTGTGTATTTAGTACTGACCTGAATAAGATATTTCACATAAAAGATGTTTACATATAGTCCACAAGAGAAAATAATAGGTGAATTTATAAAAATGTCCCTGTTCAAAAGTTTACATCCATTTGATTCTTAATACTGTGTTGTTACCTGAATGATTTACAGCTGCGTTTTTTGTTGTTGTTGTTGTTTGTTTTGTTTTGTTTTGTTTTGTTTTGTTTAGCGATAGTTGTTCATGCGTTTCTTGTTTGTACTGAACAGTTAAACTGCCTGCTGTTCTTCAAAAAAATCATTCAGGTCCCACAAATTATTTGGTTTTTCAGCATTTTTGTGTATTTTAACCCTTTCCAACAATGACTGGGGACTCATATGCAATTATTACAGAAGGTTTAAACACTCACTGATGCTCCAGAAAGGAAAAAAAATGCATTAAGAGCCTGGGGGTGAAAACTTTTGAACAGAATGGATAATGTGTAAATTTTGCATATATATATATATATATTTTCATTTAGTATTGCCCTTTAGATGCTACAGAAGACACTTACATGTTTCCCAGAAGACAAAATAAGTAAAATTCACCCTGATTTTCAAATTCAAAAAGTTTTGCCCCCCGGCTCTTTATGCACGGTTTTTCCTTCTGAAGCAGTTTCCTTTCTGTAATAATTGCAAAGGGTTTAAATACACAAAAATGCTGGAAAACCAAATAATTTGTGGAACCTGAAGGCTTTTTCTAAAGAACAGCTGGCAGTTTAACAGTTCAGGACAAGCAAAGGACTCATGAATAACTATCACTACACAAACAAACCAAAAAAAAAAAAAAAACAGCTGTGGATCATTCAAGTAACAGCACAGTATTAAGAATGTAATGGGGATGTAAACTTTTGAACAAAATCATTTTTATAAATTCAACTATTATTTTCTCTTGTGGACTATATGTAAACGTATTTTATGTGATATATTTTATTCAGGTCAGTACTAAATAAACAATAACATGCATTTTGTATGATCCTGATGGGTATCCTGTATAATATGTTTAGTGTGCTTTCATTACAACTATCTGTTATTAAGTTTGCATATAAGTTTGACATCACTTTTATAATCATAAGCTAAAGTGTTCTTATATCATGATTGTTTAATATAGATGTGTGTGCGAAGCAAAAGAGAACTGCTGTAACAGGAAAAGAGTGGTAACTGCTTTCATTGACTAAATGGGAAATGTCTGAGCATGCTTTGAGCCTAACGTGCATATTGTGGAGCCTTGAGATGCAGGCTGTGAGAGGCAGGAGGGGAGTGTGGGTATGACGTTTCCCGATAAGGAGCTCTATCTTGTCAGGTGAAGAGTTCAAGGCCATCTCGCTTATGTGTTAACAAAGAAAAAGCTTGTGTTTGCAGGAACCACAAACTGATACAGGAAAAAGTCTACAACTGAAGCAAACAGACTGGGAGATCAGCATCTGCGGAGGAAGAGACTGCCTTGAAACCCAACTTATCCACAACTGTGTATAAATACATGGGTCGAGGGAGAGGCGACCAGTTGCAGAGTGCCTGAACATTAGACTCGCATAGTTTTGTGTAAATCAGGGATAGCTGTGACCCAGAGCTCTGTAAAGCTTTATTCATATGCTTATTTAAATTCAATTCTTTGAACTTCGAAAGATTCTCTCTTCTCCTCCTTAAAATGAACATGCGGACTCAAGAACACCTTCAGTCCAACAATCCCTATTATTTTGATAAAATAATTAACATTTTGCAGATTCTGAAAGGGGGGTGTAAACTTTTGACCTTAACTCTATTTTCCATTATATTGTAAAATGTAATTTGTAAATGGAACATCTTCACTGTCACTTTTGAAAAATGTAATGCATCCTTGCTAAATAAAATAATGAATTTCTTTTTAAAAAATCTTTTAAAACCACAATCTCATCATTTTAGACGATATAAAAGAAAATCAAATTAATTCAAAATTAAAGCGTCTTCATACGCGACTGATTTAAAACATGGTTTTGCACAAGAAAACATTGCTCACACTTTCTTCAGAAAATCTAAGTCAATTTCTCAAAGGCTGGTATAAATAAGAATTAAATAATAGCAAACATAACCACTGATTTTCAAAATTTTTCAGCTAAATTTTTTGCCATTAAATTTAAAAAAAAGTTAACTGCAACTTTTTATCTCACATTTGTGACTTTTCTTCTGAGAAGTGCAAGTTTATATCTTACAATTCTAAGTTCATATCATGCATTTCAGATTTTTTTTTTGGCATATAACATATGCCAACATCGAACTGCAGCACAATCCATTATGAGTTGCATCTGTTGTGTGCATCACCACTAGTGCTCCAAATCAGTCACTTACGAGCTCCATTTCACATAGTAGCCAATAAGGCAGCTCACTAGATTTGTAAAGGGCTTTATATTTGTGCAAGTCATATGGGATATAAAGCATCTGTAACTCAAATAACTATGACTGATCACATACAAACACACACATAATTGAGTAATTTTTCAGAGCAAATGCAGAATGTGATTTCTCTGGAGTATGAGGGTTATGGCTTCGGCCACCACTTCAACATAATGAGTCCAACCACACTCATCCTCACAGGCCAGATGTCCTTTCTATAACACACACACACACAGATCTGGGTCATATCATCCATTAGCATACTCTGAAGAACAAAGTTTGTAAACAAGAGCTGTGAAGGGAGCGAAAGAGAGGGAGAATGATGAATAAATGCAAAAAGCAGAAGCGAAGAGCGTCTTTTGATTCCCACTGGTTTTGTTTAGACATGCATCTTTAGTGGAAGAACAGATTCAAACCAGGGCTGTCAAAATTAACGCATTAATCACGTTAGGCCACGTGTCTACCAAAACGTTTTTCCCTGCAGCTAGCGTATTTTTTCAATTGTTCTCAATGGGAGGAGCGTGCCGAGCGCTGAACATCTTTTTCACGTTAAGCTTTTGGGCGTTTTTTATATGGAAGGCCAAAAGGGACAAAAACGTGAATTTTAACGTGTCAGTCACACATTAAATACACGTATACGTAAACAACACGTGGTTTAGGAGTTTTCAATAAGCGCCACCTTCTGGCGATAGCTGTAAATGTAAGCACAGTAAAAGCTGCTGATTACAAATATGTGACCCTGGACCACAAAATCAGTCTTAAGGGTCAATTTGAGATCAATTGAGGTTTCTGAAAGCTGAATAAATAAGCAATCCACTGATGTATGGTTTGTTAGGATAGGACGATATTTGGCCGAGATACAACTATTTGAAAATCTGGAATCCGAGGGTGAAAAAAAAACGAAATATTGAGAAAATGGCCTTTAAAGTTGTCCAAATTAAGTTCTTAGCAATGCATATTACTAATCAAAAATTAAGTTTTGATATATTTATGGTAGTGCATTTCCAAATATCTTCATGGAACATGATCTTTACGTAATATATCCTAATGATTTTTGACATAAAAGACAAATCGATCATTCTGACCCATACAATGTGTTTTTAGCTATTGCTACAAATATACTCATGCTAATTAAGACTGGTTTTGTGGTCCAGGGTCACATATATTGATTGCAATGGTCTGTATCGCAAACCTTACCTCAACTGTAACTGATTTCCCTACACACATATTAATGCTGTGATGCTTCCTTAAGTTTGATCACAGTTAGAGCAGGAATATCAACTAATGTGTGTATTTACAAAAAGGCATGAATGGATAAAAACAAGGCAATTTTATTTTTATCAAATGTTCCATAAAACTGCAATTTAAATATATTTCTATAGGCTTTACAAAAAAAAAAAAAAAAGAAAGAAAGAAAAAAAGACAATAATTAGAATGAATGGTACACCCCCTAAGATCACAGAAATGGTTTGACCCAAATCTTCAGCAGCCAATGACACTGACCCGTTCAAACTGATTTTAACCGTGTTTCACATGTATTTCACATGTTAAGTACACATATTTAACACGCTGAGAAACTTACTTAACACGCAAATTTTTCATGCATTAAATATGTGTTGTTTATGCATGAAATATGTGTATTTAATGCATGGTTGACGCATTAAAATTCACATGTTTTTGGCCCTTTTGGCCTTCCATACGAGTTGAAGAGTTGAAAGCCTAGGCAGCTGACTTGCTGCCTCGCTGCCTTATCAGGCAATGGCTTCGCAGGCATTGTTTTCATATGAAGGCACTTCATGAAAGTGGTTTCGGACAGCCTTCTGAGGCAGCATAATGGTTTAATGATCTACAATAAAATAGAACAAGATTTCATGGTAACTGAATAAATATTTACTTACTATAATACAGATTTTTCGCTAGAAATAACATCAAAAGTGCAAAAAGTTTGTCCGTTTTTCGACATACCCTAACTGTATTGACCCGGATCTCACAGACTACACATGTGCATCGCAGACGATACAAGACAAGCATTTGAGGTTAAAAAGTATATGAATTGTCAATTTTTCTGCCCTGTCCTTATGCAAGTGTAAGTACATTTCTCAGTGCAAATAAAGAGAAGTAATGGGAACCTGGTATTTCTTTGTTTTGTTTTTTTTTGTTTTTTTTTCTGCGTCTAATAGACATGAACAAGTTCTTTGAAAAACATCTATGACATCTGAAACATATCTAGTCTTCATGCTCTATGTTGAGTATGGTTTCACTAATAATAAACATACATTTGCATAAAGCATCCATATTTGTCCATGCTCATGTTGATTAGAGTATTAATAACTTGAAAAGTATTCATTTTAAGTACATTTAGAACAGATAAAAATGTGCAATTAAATTGGGATTAATCAAAAGTTAAAAGTTGACAATCATGCGATTAATAATTCGCATAAATAAATATTTGAATCGACTGACAGTCCTAATTTAGACACACCACACTACTGCATAGAAGGGTCTGCAATTGAGCAGCACTTCACGGCTCTGTTCCAAATCCTAGTGAGAAGTTGGGGTTTGTATTAGTTATGAAATAGTATGCAGGTTGCATGAGATGTTGCCTTGGAATGTAGCATCAGAAGGCAGAATAATTTTTCCACCTACTGTTTAAAACAGCCTTCATGTCAAGTCCCAAAATGCCATCTAGGTAGGCAGATCTCTTCCCATTTGGAACGGAGCCTGTGGAGGCCTGCTGATAATTGAAAATTACGCTTGATTGACTCCATGTTCAGGGTCATAAACCGCAAGCGATGCCGGTATCCGTTTTCAACCTTAAAATTCGAACGTGTAAAGTCAAGTGATACAAAACAGCTAAACACACAAATCTCAGACGGGTTAGACAGATGAATAGAGAGCGAGGATGGAGGCGGAAATCAATGAGCGAGGAGAAAGCGGCGGCGGCGGGAGCTGAAGCAATCTGAAAGAAAATAGAGGAGGAAATGAGTTGTCTTTCTGCTTCTACTCCCACAGCTGTATTTTTACTGTATTTTTAATGGAATATTGAGCTATTTACGACGTATGTGGGTGAGAGATGCGAGAGAATGTGCAGAGAGAGGCTGCAAATAAGCACACTGCATATTGCGTACTATTTTTATAACAAATAGAGCATGTGAAAGGGTTATTTACTGCAACTATTAAAAATCATTTTCAATAATTGAAATAAAGCTTAAATAAAATTAAATATAAATATTAAATGAGCATGTTAGCAACTAACTGTTGAGAATTTTGTCTTAGCAACAAACTAAAGAAAGAAAAATCAGTTGAAGTACTAAAATTACAAAAACTAAAAGAAAAAAAAAATATTTAACTTGATGTAATAAAATAAAAATAATACAAACTATATTTTAAAAAACTAATTGACAAAAAAAAATTAAAATGAAAACTGACATTTGTTTTCATTTTTATTGCTTGCTCATTTTTATTCTTTTCATTACTTGAAATGAAATAAAATTAGTTGCACTAAAGTACTAAATTTCTAAAACAGTTACTGTTAACTACAACTACTGAAAATATAATTGAAATAAAGCTAAAATAAAATAAAATATAAATATTAAATAAAAATGTTAGTAACTAACTGTTAGACATTTTGTCTTGGCAAAAAACGAAAGAAAGAAAGAAAGAAAGAAAGAAAGAAAGAAAGAAAGAAAGAAAGAAAGAAAGAAAGAAAGAAAGAAAAAGAAAGAAAGAAAGAAAGAAATTACTTTATAAAATTACTAAAACTAAAATAAAATAAATAGAAATCTTTAAAAATATATAAATAGAAATATTTAGCTTGATTTAATAACACTAAAATACAAATAATACAAACTATATAATTTAAAAAAACTAAACTGACAAAGGCACATATAGAAATTTGTAAAAAAAAAAAAAAAAAAAAAAAACTAAAATTAAAATGAAAACTGACATTTGTTTTTTTATTTACTTTTTTTTTTTTGCTTGATTATTTTCATTCTATTCACTACTTGAAATGTAAATAAAATTATTTGAAGTACTAACGTGTAAAACTAAAATAAAATAAATTAAGGATGATAGAAATCTTGAAAAAAATATAAACAATAGAAATATGTAACTTGATGTACTAAAATAAATACAAATAAAATGGAAAATTACGCAAACTAGAACAAAAATGACAAACGTACATAAGAAAATTAGTAAAATTTTTGCTAAAATTAAAATTAAACTGAAAACTTTAGCTGAAATATTTTTTTTATTAAAAAACTAAGTAAAATTATTGCTAACACGCTAAGTTGTCATTAGTTAACATTATGTATTATCTAACATTAATGAACAATGAACAATTTACTTACTGCATTTATTAATCTTGGTTAATGTTAGTTAAACAAAAATACAGTTGTTCATTGTTTGTTCAGGTTAGTTCACAGTCCATTAAATAATGTTTACAAACACAACTTGTGTTTTAATAATGCATTAGTAAATGCTGAAATTAACTACGATTAATAAATGCTGTGAAAGTATTATATATTCTTAGTTTATTTTAACTAATGTAGAACCTTATTGTTGTGTTTTTCTAAAGGCAAGATTTAGTTGCTTGACATTTTGTTTAGTTTAAGTTGAAGTATACATTACAACAAAATCTAAACAAACTAAAACTGAACAGTAAAACTTATTGAAAAATTCTATAGGCATGTGACTAAATGAATAATTTACTTACTACTTGAAATTAAAATGACAAAAACGCACAACAAAATTACACTTTCAAAAAGAAAACAGAAAATGTACAAATAAAATTAATTCATGATGATTCATAGTGATACCAAATTGACGCTAAAACCCACCATCTCAGAAATAACCCATTGACAGAGAGAAAAGATGAAAGGACAACAGAAATGGGGCAAAAGCGAGACACACATTTGAAAAAAAGAGCGAGCAGACTCACTGGGACTTTACAAAGACAAAAATGATGAAGACCAAAGTAGAACAGCAACAATGTACTCATTATAGCAGCTCATTAAGAGTCTCCCCTAATGAAACATTCATGAATTCACATGTTCATATCATCAGAATAAGCGAGGAGGAACATGCTAATCACGTTTGGCGGTGGAAGCTCATGACGCTCGGCCGCGATAGGTCGGATTATATGTAGAGTCTCCGCCCACGCAGCCGTTACGATCCCCATTTAGAACAGAAAGCCAGTAATTATCTTCATTGGCACTTCACAGACTCTTCAGGATGGATTTCACATCAGGTGGGAAGATAATTAGTGCTGTTTGCCAAGTCAACCATCACTAGTACTACTGCTCATATTTAGAGTTAGTGATCTGGGCCCGTATTCACAAAGCATCTTAATTCTAAAAGTAGCTCATAACTCAACGATTTAGGAGAAAATCTAAAAAATACTAGATTTAGTACTCCTAAATTTTTGCTCTAAGAGTATTTCACAAAAAGCTTTGCCACTAAAATGAGCTCCTAAATCTGTGAAATGTTAGGAGTAGTGAAGAGGACTCCTATGTCACTAAGACCAAGCCACAAACTATCCTAAAATGGCTGTTGCCAGCAGTCTGCCGCAGAACTTAAATGTTTTAGAAACATTTGTGATGCCATCTGGGAAAAGCCGTTGGATGTGGCACTGGGACATTTTCAGGAAATTCGAAAAATAGGTCGAATGTCAATTTTTTGTCAAAATTAGGTTTTCATTCAATTATTATTCTATAACATCTTGTCTATCATCTCTGAAAATATCTTGGCAAAATTCACTTGTTTAGTGCAGTAAAATTGCAATTTATTGCAGCAAGCAGAAATGACAATGTCTTTCTCTAATGTTAAGAACGTGCTGCAGAGGTGCTTTCTCTTAACACCACAAAACAGTTAACCTATCAAAATAAACCACGTAACATATTTAATAAAGTTGTATTAATGCACATTTCCCAGCAGTCCTGTGTAAACTGCTGCACGCAAAGTTGTATTTATTTATTTATTGATATTGTGAGATGACAGAGCGCAAGAGATCAACGCAGTCGGAAGAAGTTGCTTACTCAAATGATCTAACTTCCCTCAATCTGCTCAATCCTGGTGATGTCAGTGCCCTAAAAAATGTTACAATGGGCTATTTCACATGCAGAGATGAAGGATCAGATGATGAAGTTACTAAAGAGGAAGAGTCCGATGACAGTCTGTTATATAAACGGTGCGCAAACAGTTGTGCTGCGCTCGCGTTTCTACAAGTAAACTACAACTACAAGGTACATTATTCATTCTATATAAACATACAAGGGGTGATCAAAAGGACAGAGACTATATTCATGATAAACAACGGAAAACAGGCGTTAGTCTGTTTGTGTAATAATGCAGTATAGCGCTCCTGACAGCTCTCTATAAACCCATAAAGTGAAAGTAAAACACATCTCACTTTAAACCCGTTTTTCTCAAAAAAAATCATAGCTATCAGACAACTTCAGATAGCCATCATTTTTGTTACGTTCAAGCTATTCACAAAATAAAAACAGCTTTGGAATGAACCCAGCTTTCATATGGTATCAAAGTCTAAAAAAATGTAAAAATTCATGGAAAATTTCACCATGTGTTGATTTTTCCAGATCGTATCACATTTGATAATTATGAGCTTTTAAAAAGATATTGCCTTTGGTTTTGGAGTTTATCCCAACTCCAAATTGTCCTTTGATTATATCCTTGTTTTCAAGAAGTAACAGCTGTTCTTGCATCCAGTTTGGTTTTATTTTACGTTGGCATGTCTTACTGTCAGCCACGATTATTCTACTCTGTTAATTAAAAAGGCTATTTATATGCATATTCACTAATTGTTTACCAGAAGCACACATGTAAGAGGCTGGCAATTAGCTGAACATATTTAATTAGTGACACTAAGCCTGCATTTTAAAATCTTACTTTGATTGTGGTAATATTTGCATTTTTTAAATCTTTATTTGAATAAACGTTTTATGTTCTGTCGGTCTTTGTAAATGATGTAACTACAGAAAAGTCAAGATTTAAATAGGAAAAATACCTGAAAATCTTTGGTCATTTTTGAACAAGATGCTAATGGTCTAATCTGATTCAATAATTTATGCTAAGCTATGCTAAAAGTGTTAACAACAGACTCGGAGATCGGCTGAATGGATTCAAAAACGGTAAAACTCGTCTGTTTAACTCTAGGGGAGCTGGAAAATGAGTTTATTTCCAAAAAAAGTGGAGTGTTCCTTTAACTAACATTTGTGCTTCGTTTTTCTCATTGAAGAGTAAAGACTGTTGGACTTCCTTCTCCTGCACATCTATGGTACAGACATGAATTTACTTTTCCTTCACCCTTAGGCTTATTCATTTTATTTGTTGGTGTGAAAGGGTTTTTACATTTGCTAAAAATCAAATTTTTTATACTAAAAACAAACAAGCAAGCCCTGTCCAGATTTAAAAAGTAATGCAAAAGTAATGTAATGCATTACTTTCCATAAAGAGTAAAAAGTAACATAATTAGTTACTTTTTTAGGGAGTAACACAATATTGTAATGCATTACTTTTAAAAGTAACTTTCCCCAACACTGTTGATTTGAGCTTATGAAACATTTCTGATTATTATCAGTGTTGAAATCAGTTGTGCTGCTTCACATTTTAATGGAAAGTGTGATAGTTTAAGGATTATCTGATGAATGGAAAATTCAAAACAACATCATTTATTTAAAATAGAACACATACAAGTTTACATTTCACATGATGTGTCTGTTTCAGTGTATTTTTATACATTTGAACTATTTTATCTTTTGTGCTAAAAAAACACAAACGTATCCATATCACTACCTTAGTTTACCTTTACTTTATCTTTGTGTTTGCACGAAAAAGTGTTTTTTTTTAAATAAATATAAAATATCCAAAATACAATTGATTCAGAATAGAATTTTTAATTGTAATTAATATTTCTCAAATATTTCTTACAATTATTTTACAGGGTTCTTTGATGAACATAAAGTTAAAGAAAACAGTATTTATTTGAAATGGAATCTTTTGTAACATAAATGTATTTACTGTCACTGTTGATAAATTGAATGCATTCTTGCTATAAAGCAAGAAAGCAAACATTTCTAGAATTTCTCTATAGACAAACTGATTTGCAGCAATCCATTCAAGACCTATCTTAAGATATTGAAATAGGTTTTTTTAAGAATCAAGGATGCTGGAGACGTGTGGGTCTGCTGTTGTGCTCCGCAGACATGAGTGGAATGATATGAGTAATCGAGGGATTGAGGGTTGGATTACATGTAGGGTGTCTTATAGTGAACTGCTGGTGCAGACGGCCATCTATGTGTATCCACGGCAACAGCAGGATTCTTTTTTAACATGTGCAGAGAGTCTCTGACAGGAAGTTCAAGGACAACAGCGCTGCACCGACCCGAGCGCCTGACAAAAGCAGAACATGATGATGGTGTTGCGACTGCTGACCGCTGAGCAAGAATGCGAGCGGGAGAAAAACACAACAGATCATGCATGAGGAAAATCTACTTTTCCAGGTATACTTTTGATTAAACCTAATAAAACTACTAACCATGAGAGGCCATGCTTTATACCAGGGTTCCTCAAATCTTGCCCTGGAGGGCCAATGCACTTTAGAGTTTAGCTCCAACCCTGATCAAGCTCACCTACCTGTGATTTTCTAATGATCCTGAATACACTGATTAGCATGCTCAGGTGTGTTTGATTAGGGTTAAACTTTTCAGGAAAGTGGATCTCGTGGGCCAGATTTGAGGATCCCTGCTTTATACTGTCAGAACTTTAAGCCAATTAGATTTTAAATACAAAAATTAAATAAAATAAAATGAATCTTCATTGTTATATTTAAAACGATTAATTAAAATGAAAATGAAAAATATAATTTTCATGCAAATAAAAGGTAAAGGTAAACTAAGGTACTGATATGGATACATTTTTATCACAAAAGAAAAAATTGTTAAAATGTAGAAAAATGCTAAATGAATGAGACTGAGACACATTATGTGAAATGCTGTACTTTTGAATTTTTCATTAATCAAAGGATCACAGTTTTCACAAAAATATGAAGCAGCACAACTGCTTTCAACAAATAAAATAAAATAAAATAAAATAAAACAGGACATTTATTGGGAAATTTATTGATGCAATACATTGATCAAATCTGTATTGTTATATTTGAGAAATATTCAATAATATTAAAAATTCTATTTTAAATCAATTCTAAATAGTAAAAAAAATCAAATCAAATAAAACAAAATAAATCCTTGGCACACAACAGGACATTTATTGGGACATTTATTGATGCAATAAACTGATCAAACGTGTGCACTTTGTGTGCATTTTTAATGCAAAATATCTACTAAAATGGATCTGTATTGTTATATTTAAGAAATATTCATTAAAATTTAAAAATCTATTTTAAATCAATTCTAAATAGTAAAATAAAAAAAAAAATAATAAAATAAATCCTTGGCACACAACAGGAACACACAACATTTATTGATGGAATAAATTGATCAAACGTGTGCACTTTGTGTGCATTTTTTAAATAAAAAGTAAAGTAAAGGTAAATTAAGGTACTGATACAGATCAGTTTTTATCACAAAAGGTAAAATAATTGTATAAACATACACTGAAACTAATACAAATAATGTGAAATGTAAATATTATCATTATTTATTATAGTAATTTTACTTTAAATAAATGCTGTTCTTTTAAATTTTATAATTTAAAATTTTACCATTGGCAAGCATGCACTAAATTGACCAAAGTATGCACATTTTTATGCAAAGCATCTAGTAAAATGGATCTGTATTGTTATATTTAAGAAATATTAATTAAAATGTAAAATTCTATTCTAAATATAATTATATTCTATATAAATATTGAATTTATAATGATGAGTAATGATGCTGAAAATTCACCTTTGATTACAGGAATAAATTACATTTTAATGTATATTCACATAGAAAACAGTTATTTTAAATTGCAATAATTTTTCACAATATTACTGTTTTTTTTTTACTGTATTTTTGATTAAATAAATGAACGTAATAGGAGTTCACAAGATTCAAACCAACCGATAGCAGGATTTCTGATCCTATTCTACTCAGACCAGATTAGACATGCGAAGACACATTAAATATGCACATTCATTTAGAGCGGGACCAAAGATGGTACTGAATATCCATTAGATCTTACTTTCTTTTCCTAATGTAAAATTCTGCTGACAGAGAAGCTGATGAACTGAAGTACCTAAAGGTTCCTCGAAAGGTTTGGTATTCTGAAGAACACTTCTGCTAAACATCTATGAAAGAAAAATGTCATACAGGTTTAGAATGCTGACAGAATCTCTTTAAATGTATGATGATTACATAATCGAACATTATGTGAGCTCATATTCCATCCCAGCTGCTTGTCATTAGTAAGCATGATGTGCATGTATAAAGATTCAGTCCGCATATGAAGGGAAAAGGACAGTGATAATAAAAGATGATGAAGAGAGACAGATGGAGGCAAGCCACAAGGAGAACGAGAGAGCATTGTCATGTGAAATGAGCAGAGAGAGAGAGATACTGATAGAGAGATCAATCAGTGGACAGGTGAAAGCTGTTGACAGCTTATTTCCGGCTCTCTCCGCTCTGACCCTCAGCATCCGTGATGCGGAAAACAACAATACAGCAGCTCTCCCTCCATCTCTCTCTCTCTCTCTCTCTCGCTCCTGATAGAGGTAATATAACATCATCCAAGAAGAAATCAGCGAGTGAAGCAAAATGAACAACAAAACGGACTATTAAATATGTGGCAGGTGAACGCTTTTCCATCTCAACAAAAATTTGCAACCTGTTCTGCTCCAGTGATGTGATGCAATTTTAGTAAAACAAGACACTGAATATAAGTCACAAATGCAGGATGGTTTTAATGTTTTTGAAAGAAGAATCTTTCTGCATTTATTTGATAAAAATATATAGATTTTTTTTATATACCATATTTTTGAATATGCTGTAAAATGTAATTTATTCCTGTGATCAAAGCTGAATTTTCAGCATCCTTACTCCAGTCTTCAGTGTCACATGATCCTTTTTAGAAAACATTTCTGATTATTATCAATTTTGAAAACCATTGTGCTACTTTATATTTGTGTAAAAACCTTGATACTTTTTTTTTTATATTCTGCGACGAAAAAAACATTAAAAAGCACAGCATTTATTCAAAACAGAAATATTTTATAACATTATAAATGTCTTTACTGTCACTTTTGATCAACCTGATGTATCTTTGAAGAATAAAAGCAATTTCTTTAAATTTTTTGAACAATAGGGGCAATTTTGTATTCATTTTATTGTATGTCACATATAAACACACTGCACCCACCCAGCAGAGAAAAAGCAAATAAACTCTGTATTATATCCCGTCCCCCGTCTCCACGTCTCAATGAGTGATGACTTATTCTCGACTCTGTTTTATAATCCCAGCGCTGTCGTGTTGTGATGCTGATGAGATTATATCAGTGCATTCGATGACGAGGTGTCGTGTCTTAACTAGCGTGTGCTTTGTGCACTGAAAGAAGAAGAAACCACAGTGGGGGAAAAAAATGATGTAGGATTTACTTCAAAACTATTTTTACTCAAAAATTTGCTAGTACATTTAATAATGGAACAGCAAGTAAGACACTAAATGTGAAAGACTGAAATAGAATTTTCTTGTAAAACAACTTACAGAAGGATTTCAAGAAGTGAAAGGGATTTTTAAAGGGATAGTACACCCCAAAAAAACACCATTCTGTCATCATTTACTCATCTCAAGTCATTTTAAATCTGTATGACCTTCTTTCATACGAAAAGAAGTCGTGTAACAAAAGTAAAAACGTGTTAAAACACTGTTTTGAAATCACAGTAGTCCTGTTTTTGCTTAATTTCGCCAACAAAAATCATTCCAAACACAGCCACAGCACTGTTTTGCGTCTCTGAGCAACATGAATTGCGTTTCGTTTGAATGAATCAACCGTTTAAATGATTTGGTTCAATCGCAATGACTCACTTATTAACAGCGACTAACTGACACCTACTGGCTGTTAAGCTATTAACATATATATACACACAAATGTCTTTGGTCAAATTAAGCTGTAAAATAAATAGTTTATCTCAATGCAATGATTTTTTAAAGATATCAACAAAAAATGGGCAAAAAACTTTAAAAGAGATTTTCTCAGGTTTTCAATTGGAAAAAGAGGGCAGACAACCATAACTCAAATCTTTAAAACCATTCAAGGTGTGACTTTGACTAGTATATCATTTTAAAGCTTATGGTCTCCTCTTTCCATTAATATCAATAAAATCTCAGTTTTGAAATTTGGGTCACTGTGACTCATTTTGCTGGATCAGGTCACATTTGACTTGTTTGCTTTTAACATTCTAAGAAAGTTATTTAAATGTTACAAAAAATGTTCTTTAGAACGTTCATCCAGCACAAATAAGGACATCTTAAGGACATTCTTAGACTGCTGTTCTTAGAACATTATTTTCTCAACGTTATGTTACCATGTATCAAATACGTGACTCAGTGTGACAAATACATAAATGAATGAAGCAATGAATACGTTTTCCATTGATTCCATTGATTGGTTTGTTAGGATAGGACAATATTTGGCTGAGATACAACTATTTGAAAATCTGGAATCTGAGGGTGCCAAAAAATTATAATACTGAGAAAACTGCCTTTAAAGTTGTCCAAATGAAGTTCTTAGCAATGCATATTACTAATCAAAAATTAAGTTTCGATATATTTCCAGTAGGAAATTTACTAAATATTTTCATGGAACATGAGCTTTACATGATTTTTGGCATAAAAGACAAATTTAAAAATTTGACGCCTACAACGTATTTTTGTCTATTGCTACAAATATACCTGTGCTACTTAAGACTGGTTTTGTGGTCCAGGGTCATATATATGTTCCATAAACATTACATTAGGAAGGTTTTGTCCTAACATTTATAAAACACTTAAATAAACCATGGAAAAGAGGACATTTTGTCCATAAATGATAACATAAATTTAATTTGGTCGAACTGGCCCTTTAAACCCTAGCTCTTTTTAAATGGCTCTACTGAGCTAAACCAGTCTGAACCAGAATGAAAAATCATGCCAGTCTAAGCTGGTCTTTTGAGAAGGGACGTCAGATCCTTGATTAAGAAGCTTTGGAAGGACATAAATCAGAAATAATCTCTAGTGTAAGAAGCAAATCTATGTCAAATCTATGTAAAGCCTTTTATTCTAGTCATTACTGGGCTGCTGAAGTACAAAAGGCAGTCGTACACACATTTCTTCACCCGGGAGGATCGTACGCACTTTAACTGTTGACATGTGTCATGAACAACTAACTAGAGCTCACTGCGGACTGTATTACAGACACTCACAGCAGCTCTAACCTTTAGATTGATACAGAAACACCTTCACTCTTCCTAATGAGAGAAGCCACTGGAGCAGTTCAGATAGCAGTTCCCTGACAACTGCCCAGAACACCCTAGCAACTGCATATCCCCAGAACTTCACAGAACACCCTAGCAACTTCACAGGACACCCTAGCAACTGCATAGATACTTCCCAGACAACACTAGCAACTGCCCAGGACACACTAGTAACTGCATTTTTCTAGCAACTACCCAGAACACCCTAGCAACTGCATAGCAACTCCCCAGCAACTTTCCAGAACACCCTAGTAACTACATAGAAACTCCCCAGAACACCTTAGCAACTACATTTCCTTATTGATCAAGATGAAACAAGACGCTGTACTGATTGTGCGTCCACATTTACACAGCACAACTGATTCTGACATACTACCTATTATTTGTTTTTTAAAGAACACCAATTCATAATGCAAAAGTAGTGTGCAAAAGTGGTATAGTAGTATTTCATTAGTTGCCAAGGCAATACTTTTTAAGTTTTTCATAAAAATGTCAAATTTATTTCAGCTTTATTCAATTAACAAAAAATATTTATAACAACAACAGTGGCTAGTATGCAGTCACATACTGCTAGAGTCTCCATCAGCCTAATTCACAGTTTTGTTTCCTGGGAGACGATGTGAGAGCCGTCTGTTTGAGAATCACTTTCTGCCCAGCATCTTTTGGGAATTCTGTACTCTGCTGATCCGGATCACAGGGAAAAGGAAAGTCAAACTGTGCTACTGGGACACAGCTGCTCGCCTTTCCATTGAGCGTGGAGCAGCGAGGGCTTTCCTCCATTAATATCCATCCGACCTACATACTGTCGGAGCCGGAGGAACCACAAAACTGACCCGCAAATCAGAACAAACACCAGCCACATGTCTGACCATTCTGCCCACAAAAATCAGAAAACCTTAGCATCTTCATAGCAACGCCCTAGCAACTGTCCTTGAAATTGGTACTACAGTACAAATTCAAAATATTTGGTGAGCATTGTTTCTTCTGCCCCTCCTCCTCAGAAACAAGGATGTGAATGTGATTCATTGAATCATTCATTTAAATAATTCTATCAAAACAGCTGATTCATTTAGAAACTAAGTGATTGTATTAACGGATCACTGAATCCTTGAGTCAAACGTTTCATTCAAAAACAGATTAATTATATGTAGAAATATGTAGGACTGTGCAATTTTGAAAATTATCCATCAAATCAAACATGATGCGCTTTCTGCCGTCTCGTTCTTGAACAAGAGCGCTTCTCAAAAATGAACCGAAACTCAGCAAATACATGCCTTACAGACATGATAAATACATATATATAGACATGATATAATACATTCATTATGTAATCCGTAAAGATGCATTTCTCTCTAAAGGCGCGTCAAAGAGGAGATTGCGAGTCAGGATCTCTGACTCACTAGGTTATTCATAAATTATTCAAACATCTCCTCACTATTTCCCCCTGACACATTCATTGTTATTTATTTTTGTTGGTGCTTTGTGGCAAGTTTCAGCCTATTGCTTGAACGCAAAGCTGCACTGAAGGCACTGCTGCTGCCTGAGACACTAAACGCCGTCCGAGCCGGTCTCGAAAGTGAAAGCGAAAGTAAAGTCTAACTAGCACAGCAATTTTTTTTATCACTATAACTGATGAATGTTTAAAATATAAAAATAAGCAGAACCTTAAAACAGGCCCGATGCCCGGTCCGGGTCTGAACTATTACATAAAAATTGGCTGAAAAAAACGGGCTGAAATGCAGGGCTCTATTTAATCATAAGCTCATAATCGTGTTAATCGTGATTACAATATTGACTGAAATAATCGTGATTATGATTTTTGCCATAATCAAGCAGCCCTAGAAATATGCAATAATGTCAGCTTGCACATCGGCAAAACAATGATTACAACATTATCACAGCCGATAAATATCGCACACCCCTAGTATTTTTATGCTTTAGTGCATACAGCACTTTTAATCGATCAGATTACTGTCAAAGATTTTGTGTCCCCTAAAGTACCTCTATCTATTTTCTGTATTTTTTTCCCTTCACAATCTCTCAGGTTGGTTTCCAGGTCGGCTGTGTTGGTCTCCAAGGAGAAACACCCAGCAATAGTAGGCAGTTTTACCCTGACGGAAAGAGCAGCAGGCATGAAATTTCCCTTGATATTCCACGACTGGATCTCAGCTGCTCTTTCTCACACTTTTCTTTGCGTTTAATTGATGCCGGTGGCGGAAGACTTGTGGAATACAAATGAACGGCGGGTGAAGGTTTGGCTTGCAGTGGTGGGGACTTACTAACTATCTAACTAACAGCAGTGACGCTACTAACTTTAATACATCTTTCAATAGCGTGACAAGTGTCTTCAGTGCTGCTTTTTTTAAAAATAAAAGCCAATGTCCCTACGTGTAGCAGTGTAGCATGACAAAACACTAAATCACTTTTTTCTTACATTATATTGTATTTTACAGCCAAGTGAGCTGAGTAATCAAATACACTCTCCTAACACACAGCACTGTGCGTCTGTTTATAAAATGAAACAACATTGTGAATATTACAATTATTTATTTTTTTGCCCATTAATCTCCAAAAGAGCAAGACTAGTCTTGCAAAACAAACATAAAATCATTAAAATTTTAATTTTAATGGTATCTCTGTATTTATGGCTTATAATTGTTTTGGTTCATTTCTCCGAATTAGTTTAAACTGTCCATTTCAATAAACACAACTTTCTGATTTCAGATTCATTGAAATGTGAAAAATATTCAAAATGATTAATTACTCAATCCTGGATTGTCATTTGTGACCCTGGACCACAAAACCAGTCATAAGGTGAAATTTTTTAAAATTAAGATTTATACATAAGTAAGCTTTTCATTGATGTATAGTTTGTTAGTATAGGATAACCTTTGGAATCTGAGGGTGCAAAAAAATCTAAATATTGAGAAAATCATCTTTAAAGTTGTCCAAATGAAGTTTGGATATATTTCCGGTAGGAAATTTACAAAATATGATCTCTATCCTAATGAATTTTGAATAAAAGAAAGATCAATAATGTTGACCCATACAATGTATTTTTGGCTATTGCTGGTTTTGTGGTCCAGGGTCACATTTTATGTGTTTATATTTTTAATGGTTTAGCTAAAATATACACCACTGTTCAATGGTTTAAGTTAAGATATTTAATGTTTTCGAAACAGTCTCTTCTGCTCGCCAAGCCTTCATTTATTCGATCAAAAATACTGCAAAAATAGCAATATATTGGGGAATATTATAACATTTTTAAATAACTGTTTTCTATTTGAATATACTGTAAAATGTCAGCATCATTGTCACATGATCTTTCAGAAATCATTCTAATATGCTGATTTGCTGCTTCATTGTTAAAAACTGCTTAATATTTTTGTTTTCAAGATTTTCTGATGAATAGAAAGTTCAAAAGAACAGCATTCATTTGAAATAGATATCTTGTGTAACATTATAAATCCTGTCACTTTTATCCAATCTAATGCATCCTTGCTGAAGAAAACTATTAATTTCTTTAAATAAGATTTTATTGCATTTTTCTTTATAGATTTTTTGCATGTCTCCTCTCGCATTTTAAATCTACTGGGCTAAAATGGCTGTTCTGTTTGGTTCCTATTATTAAAAGAAAACCCTTTAAGCCATTTCAGAGCAAATGCAGTAACAAAAATTAAGGCAAAAAATATTGAAATCTTCAACAGCTTTTCCCTTCTCGCTTATCTGTGGAAAACAACACACAACATCCATCACTTACAAATGATGTAACACTCCCACAAAACGCTAAACGCGCGGACGTGCGGATGCAAAATCGCGCATGCATGCGTGCGTTCTGCATGTCAGCTGTGAGTGTATTGTGACAGCTATCAGAGACTGCGAGAGCAAGACAGCGAGGTTATGTTATTCACCAGCCACGGGCGCAGCTCACATGAAGTCATCTCCATTTGCCGCAAAAGGTCAAACAGCCCTTCTCTCCACCCTAAGGCATATGGACGCAAATTTCGCTCTCTGCGTCCGTTTCCGCCAGCTGTTGACCTCTCTTTCTGTCCCTCTACATGGATGGATGATCATCACACAGTCAGTGTTCTAGCAGGTTCCTTTCATATAATCATGTCATCACAACCCTCACAGCTTCTGCTCGACTGCCTTTGCTTTCTACAATGCAAGCGATTTCATTGGGAGAAGATTAAAGCTGCGTGCAACCAATCGGAAATGTTTAGAATGATTTCTGAAGGATCATGTGACAATGAAGACTGGAGTAAAGATGCTGAAAATTCAGCTTTGCAACACAGAAATAAATTACATTTTACAATATATTCACATTGGAAATGCTGATTTAAAATCGCAATAATATTTCACAATATTGTAATTTTCTATCAAACAAATGCAGCCTTGATGAGCAAAAGAGACTATTGAAATATTACAGAGTACTGCTTAACTTAAATATTTACAGTGAAAATTGACCAAAAATATTTACCTTTTTTGTTTGCTTACAAAAAGGGCATGTATGCGGAAATATGCCAACATGGCACAGATAACGGCGCACATCAAACCATTTAAACAAAGTGCATTAAAAAAACACATAGCCAGTCCATAAACACACTCAGCAGCACATGATGCATCTCTGAATTAAAGCACTTTAAAACAGTGCTGCTAATAAAATAATGTTAATAAAAAAAGAAAACATTAGAAATAGTCCAAATTGATTAGTCACTTTTTTACCATCGTGAACCATCTATAATTTAAAAACAATACCAGTTTTTGAACAGTAAGATTTTTAATGGTTTTAAAGAAGTCTCTTTTGCTCACCAAGCCTGCATTTGTTTGATCCAAAGTACAGCAAAAACAGTAACATTCTGGAATATTTGTATTATTTAAAACACCTGTTTTTATATTTGAATATATTTTAAAATGTAATTTATTCCTGTGATCAATGCTGAATTTTCAGCATCATTACTCCAGTCAATACGCTGATTTGCTGTTCGAGAAACATTTTTATTATTAACATGTATATTTAAAACAGTTGAGTACGTGTTTTTCAGGATTCTTTGATGAATAGAAAGATATATATATATATATATATTTTTTTTTTAAGAAATTATAGAAGTTAATACTTTTATTTAGCAAGGATGCTTTAAATTGATCAAGAGATGATAAAGACATTTATAATGTTAAAAAATATTTCTATTTCTATTTCATCAAATTCTATTCAGCTGTTTTCAACATAATAATGATTTCTAAATGATTTATTTTCAAAGAAAATTTAGCTTTAAATCACAGGAATAAACTCCATTCTAAAATATATTCAAATAGAAAACTGTTATTTTAAATTGTAAAAATATTTCAAAATATTGTTTTTGTTGTACTTTGGATCAAATGAATGCAAGCTTGGTGAGCAGAAGAGATTTCTTTAAAAAAAAATCTTGTTTAAACTGTTCAAAAACTTGACTGGTAGTGTATAAGTATTCACAACACAAGACAAACCCTATTATGAATTAAATAAATTGACAAGAACATGTTGGTGAAATATAAGTATTTCTGCATTTATTATTGATAAAACATGGTATGATCTTCACACAATTATGACAAACACAACCTGACTTAAGTCATAACACACAAACAATTAATTTTCATTGAAACTGCAGGTTCAAAAAATGTTTTAAACTGCAATTATATTCTCAATATTATTGTTTTGTGTGATCATTGACGTTGCCAGATGGAAAAAGTAAGTGAACCTCTAAATTGGAGGCAATTATGTACTAATAGCCAATTGTGATGCTGTGGCATAACCTAAAGCAGGTTGTGTTGTCAAGAAAACCAAGAAATACTGATAAACTAAAACAGGTTTTTTGGGAAGGGATGGTCAAGAAGTCCTATAAGAATCCCCAGAAAATGTTGGGTAAAGGCTTTGCTCCTAAAGGAGCATCTACAAGGAGTCAACCATTTGACTTTAACCTGCAAACTTGCATCAAAATGCCTCAAAAACATGTCTCTCTTCCTCTCGATCTCAGTGTCAGTGGTATCATGTGTTTGTTATCGAGCTCTGAGAACAGAACAGTAAGTGCCCTCATCCCTGCCTTCATCCTGCAGCATGTGATACTCAGAAATGCCAAACCAAAGCCATTACTGTGGAAGAGAGCTCATTTGCTCTATACATCAAGATTCTGATAAAAACGAAGCACCTCTTATGTCTTTTTATTTGTTTCCGAACATAGCAATAATTCTAAGATCCATTCTATGAAGGGCACTTGGATTGCTCTGAATGGTGTCATTAACTTCAATCATGGAACATGAGTAATGCACCATCTGACAGCACACACACAAAATATATCATTTCCTGTATCTATATGTGAGATCAAACTGTATTGATATCACTAGAGCTGTGTTAGAAATTAAACTATACAGTGCACTGCAAAAAATGCTTTTCTTACTTAGATTTTTTGTCTTGTTTCCAGCCAAATTCTCAAAAAATTCTTAAATCAAGAAGGATTTTTTAGACAAGTCAAAATTATTGTCTTGTTTTCAGAAAAAAGAAGTCAAAATGAAGTGAGTTTTTGCCTGAAACAAGCAAAATAATCTGCCAATGGAGTAAGCAAAATATTCTTATTTCAAGCAGAAAACTAGATTATTTTGCTTACCCCACTGGCAGATTTTTAGCTTGTTTTAAGCAAAAACTCACTTAAATTTGGCCTCGTTTTTCTGAAAGCAAGACAATAATTTGTGCTTTTCTAAAAATGCCTCTTGATTTAAGTATTTTTAGATATTTTGGCTGGAAACAAGACAAAAAATCTAAATAAGACAAGCATTTTTTTGCAGTGTGGCATGCAATCGTTTGGGAACCCGTTGTAGAATCTGTGAAAATGTAAATAATTTTAACTAAATAAGAGAGATCATACAAAATGCATGTTATTTTTTATTTAGTACCGTCCTGAGTAAGATATTCTACATAAAAGATGTTTACATATAGTCCACAAGACACAAAAATAGCTACAATGATCAAAATAACCCCCACTAAGAACCAGGGGGTGAAAACTTGAGAAAAATTGAGGAAAAAAAAAAAAATTCAACAAAATAAAAACAATTTGGACATCTTTATCCTTTTCAAAAGTTTTCACCCCCAACTCTTGCATTGCGTTTTCTTCTGGAGCATCAGTGAATGTTTGAACCCTTTTTAATAGTTGTGTTTGAGTCCCTCAGTTGCCCTCAGTGTGAAAAGATGGATCTTAACATCATACAGTCAATCCTGGAAAGAGTTCAAATATGCAAAAGATGCTGGAAAACTGAAGAATCTGCATGATCTGAAGGATTTTTCTGAAGAAAAGTGCTCAGTTTAACTGTTCAGAACAAACAATGGACTCATGAACAATCATTGCAAAAAAAACACTGTTGTATGATCTCTCTTATTTTGTTACAATTATTCACATTTTTACAGATTCTGCAAGGGGTTCCCAAACTTTCGCATGCCACTGTATACCAAATCTGAGCAATGGTGGGTGGGGTTACTGAAAACAACCTTTGCCAACAAGACTGACTATTTAACCTCAGTGTAAACAGACACTGCCATTAAAATAAATGTTAAGGAGCAATGACAAATAGTGTGCATTAAGTCTGTCTGTGCTGCTCAAGGCATGTTTGTTCATTTGATTGTCTTCTCTCTATAACTATTCAGCAACAGAATAAATTATAAATGGCACTGTGCTTTTATAGCCAGAGATAATGAGCAGTCATGTGATCCGAGCGTCTAATTAGGAGCAGGACTGGCGTATATGGTGATGCTTGTTGCATTACAGATGGTTTCTGTTGAGTACCATCTGTGATGTAAATGCAGCACCTTTGAGTGTGTGTGAATGCCTTATAAAAAAAAAAGCAGAAATATCTCCAGAGAGAGAAGAGGAAAGTTCAGTGCCGCTGTAAGAGCTGTCTTGAGCTGTCAATCAAAATGTCTCTCTCTCTCTCTCTCACACACACACACACACACACACACAGTATGCATTCGGTCACAGCGTGAACAAAAAACTGCACTGCAGCTGCCCACGTACTTTAAGAATAAGCAGAAGGTTCAATACAAGTTAAATAAGCTTACGTTTTTGCTTAAAACAAGAAAAAATATCTGCTAATGAGATTAACAAATATTGTTTTCCCTTTGAATTAAATTCATTCTTATTATATATTTTAATATCTTAAGTCATTTTGCTTCTCAAGTAAATGTATCTTGATATTTATAATATTTAGATGTTTGTACTGGAAAACAAGACATTTTTTACAGTTAAAGTCTACAATAAAGTCATTATTTAAAAGATTTTATAAAGGCAGAATTACTCACAAAAATGCCTAATGGTTATTAAAGCTCAATTATCAGAATTTGTGGATTAGTTGATTAGCACAAAAAAAAAAAAACATATTTTAATAACAAAAAAGTAGGTTATGGTGAGGGACTAACAATGAAAGTGATTTTTTTTTCCTGAGGAAAAAAACTCAAGATTATAATTTAGTGCCATGCCAACTACCAAGAAAGAAGCAAAAAATAGAAAAAGTAAGCAAGTATGTAAGTAAATAATTTTTTTTTATATAAAATAAATTTTTAAAGTTAATTAAATCTAGAAAACATTTTTCATAAGAATCAACCAAAATGCATATCCTAGAAGAGTTAAAAATCATTTATAAAAGCACTTTCAGTCATTTTGCTGTTAAAAAAATGTATTATTTGAGCTGTGAATAATCATTTTTACAGTCATTTTGAGGGCTTAGTAAAGGGATACACAGTAAACGGTCATTGATTTTTTCACCGTAAAATCATACTAACAAAAAAATTATTTCCTTGCTCAGTATTTTTCAGCATGAAATTCTTAAATTAATACAAGGAAGAGGAAAATTACTTGAAATTAAGTATGTTTTTTCTTCTAACCAGGAGAAAACCATTGTGAGGCCAGACAAAAAAAAAAATCTTGTTTTCACTTTGAATTAAGATATTTTTTCTTATCTTAAGCATAAACCATAAATCAATTTCATATATTTTTTTAAGAAAATTTATTTAACCGATTTTAACCCCGCTTACATTTTAAGTGCCTCGCTGTAATCCAGATTTTTTTTTTTTTTTTTTTTTTTTTTTTTAAGATAAAATTAGGTACAAATGGAAATGAGCTATTGTGGTAATCAATGTTATGACACAAATCCTCTTGTTTTAGCTTGACTTTGAACACAGACAAGTCAGAGAGCTGTCTTAGCTGGCGCGCAGCAGATGCTGTGGTGATGTTTGAGGGCTGCTACGCCTTTTATTGTATCTGGAAACCCGATTCGCTCCACACCACCTGATCTGTGTGTGTGTGTGTGTGTGTGTGTGTGTGTGTGTGCTCTTTCGTCTCCTGAGCTCCTGAGACAGACACGCTTCTCCATTATTCAGAGGAAGAGACTGCAGATGTACAGATCTCTGAACACACAGGATGAAATATCTCAACTGTTTCTTCTAGATAGCGATGGAGAGCAAACTGGATTTTGCTAGTTAAAAATTCCAGTAATCTCACATTCATCTCCTCTAGAATTTCAAAAGAGATCTCAACAATGTCTCAAACTGTTCTTAGATTTGCATAGATACACTGCAAAAACACCTTTTCTTAGATTTTTTAGCAAAATGACTTAAAGTCTTGTTCTCTGAAAAATCAATCAAAATTAAGAATCTGAACTAATAACTGCAAGTGGGATCATAAAAATAAAAGCAATTCTAAGGGAAAACAAGTTTTTTTCACCTTATTGGCAGATATTTTGATCTTGTTTAAAGGAAAAACTCATTTTTTTTAAGAAAAAAAGACTTAAAATCTTTTAGAGCATTTAAAATGTTTCACTTGAAACAAGACAAAAATACTAAATAAGGAAATCATTTTTGCAAAAAACATTAAAAACATTTTAAATACTCTTAAAGGTACATGTACACTCACTGAGTTTTTGCTTAAAACAAGATAAAAAATATCTGCCAACACTGCAAAAAATGCTTTTCTTACTTGTTTCCAGCCAAAATATCTAACAATTCTTAAATCAAGAAGGATTTTCTAGACAAGCAAAAATTACTGTCTTGTTTTCAGAAGTTAAAATTAAGAGTTAATAATCTGCCAATGGGGTGAGCAAGATAATCAATTTTTTTTGCTTGAAATAAGATTATTTTGCTTACCCCATTGGCAGATTATTTAGCTTGTTTTAAGCAAAAACTCACTTAATTATGACTTCTTTTTCCTGAACAAAAGACAATAATTTTTTCTTTATAATTTGTAGATATTTTGCCTGAAAACAAGACAAGAAATCTAAGTAAGAAAAGCATTTTTGCAGTGAATAAGGTGAAAAAACTTGTTTTCCCTTTGAATTGCATGTATTTTTATGACCCCACTTGCCTTATTAGTTCAGATTTAAATCATAAACACTTAATTCTGATAGATTTTTCAGAAAACAAGACTGTAAGTAATTTTGTTTATCAAGTAAATGTATCCTAATTTAAGAACATGTAGATATTTGTAATATCTGTCAAAATATTGTGACAGAAAATATTTTTTTGTAGGTCTACAATCAAAAAACACTAATTAAAAGATCTTATAAAGGATGCATTACCTACAAAAAAAAACAGTTCTTTGAATATTTTTTATTTTGCAATAATTTGCACTAATGATTCAAGCGTAAAAAGAACAGAAACATGCAATAAGACGGTAAATAAGATCTATTTTCATGTTACATTGACTTTAATGTTGCAGACGGTCTAAAATGAGACGTTAAAGCAAAAAGAAGCAGAAGAAAGAAAGGTTGGGAAGGAAGAGCATCAGATGTGCTCCAAATACACAGAAACGTCTATGACAGGAGTCCTATGCCGTCCCTGTAGACAAACGCATGAGCAGCAAAGCTTCAAACAGACGGCCTCCGTCTCCCCTCATCTTTTCAATAATGCCCTTTCATCTGCTGCCTATATCCAGACCAGACCAGACCAGAGCAATCCAGCACAGAGACACAGAGAAAACACAACAAAATGATAAACCATGAATCAAAAAACACAGTCTAAGAGATTCATTCACAAATCAGATTAAAGCGGTGTGAGAGATTGTCAGGTTATGGTTACATCTGGTATATATGCAAACGCAAAATAAGATATTTTAGTAAAACTTGTGCTCTGCATTATGCGAAAGTGAATAAACATTTCATGATGTCAAACCGCATGCTGTCAGAACAGATCAGATGATGCTGCTTTACAAATGAACTTTGTCTTTGATGTGACTCAGATGATTCTATTTATATTCTGATTTTAATTGGAATTTACATATTCTGTCTGATACATCCTTTGAACTCAGATGTGTAGATATGAGCTGTCCAGATTACCCAGAAAACCAGCATGACTGAGATGACCACACACTCCTGCTTAAAGGAAAACACTGTCATCATTTTGACTTCCAAACTTGTATGACTTTATTTCTCTGTGGTTATTTCTTGTGCTAAGTGCCACATAATGCAACAATAAAAATGAGAATGAGGGCCATCAAGCTGCAAAAATGACCAAAATGTGTATTATGCAATATATTTTACATTTTTACAAAGTCATGTGATAGAAATTGTAATGATTATTTGCATAACGTTTTCTCAATCCACTGTAATACACGCCAGTATTAAATGTCATGAAGCGTGATTCATTGAATAATGACTTATAATAAATAATGAAAGCATTGTATGACTTCAGAAGTCATATAAACTAATTTTATGATGCTTTTATGCTGCTTATGTTTTGTTTAGTTTTTTTTTAAGCCCCACCTACCATTATGAAAAACAGGTTCAATTCTGCAAAGTATCTTCTACAGGTCCACACACAATTCTGCTTCTGTTGTTCTAAGAGCGACGCTGCTGTGAAATTCTAAAAATAAATAGACACGAATAGACCGGAAAAAAAGAGACAGAAGCATGCTGAGAGTCAACATTCCCATTTAGCATTAAACACACTCCAGTGTGCGGTTAGAGGACAGACATATGCTGGAAAACACACACACGTTAACCAGCCCCCCGAGGATCTGTGTGCCCTTCAGGGGAACGACGGATGGGAGAATTACGATGGCAGGAGGAGACACATTTGATAAAATGGAGGCTGAGAGAAAAGAGGAAAATGGGGTGAGAGAGAGACAGAGTCGACTTATGGACTGCCGGACTTATGCGCAGAACCCACCTAACGTGATTGCATTCGTTTCCGCTGGCGTTCATACATTAACAGTGCACATTTTTGTACTTCCTCTTGATGCAGTTTTAAGAACCCATTTGGGGAAAAAAAAGGAATTGCTAAAAAAACATCTACAATACATGTGATAATAATATTGGTATTGGTTTATGTTTTGCAAAAACTTTCTACTTTACATTTTCACCTTTAAGTTAGTGTTACTTGCTATTTCTTTGTAATTATTTGTGCAATGTACTTTAAATGTCATTTTACAGCTTTTCACTGTTGGACAAAATACAGTCAAAGGTCAAAAGTTTACATCCCCCTTTCAGAATGATCATACAAAACACATGTTATTGTTTATTTAGTACTGACCTGAATACGATATTTCACATAAAAGATGTTTACATATAGTCCACAAGAGGAAATAACAGCTGAATTTATAAAAGCTTACATCGTCTTGATTCTTAATACTGTGTTGTTACATGAATGATCCACAGCTATGTGTTGTTGTTGTTGTTGTTGTTGTTGTTGTTTTGTTTTGTTTTGTTTGTTTGTTTGTTTAGTGACAGTTGTTCATGAGTCCCTTATTTGTCCTGAACAGTTAAATTGCCTGCTGCTGTTCTTCAGAAAAAATCCTTCAGGTCCCACAAATTATTTGGTTTTCCAGCATTTTTGTGTATATGAACCCTTTCCAACATTGTATGATTTTGAGATGCATCATTTCACACTGAGGACAACTGAGGGACTCATATGCAACTATTACAGAAGGTTCAAATGCTCACTGATGCTCCAGAAGGAACAAACATGCATTAAGAGCTGGGGAGTGAAAACTTTCGGATTTTGAAAATCAGGGTAAATTTAACTTATTTTGTCTTTTGGGAAACATCTTCTGTAGCCTCTACAGGGCAGTACTAAATGAAAAAAATATAATATGAAATAATATGAAAATTTTCCTTCTAGAGCATCAGTGAGTGTTTAAACCTTCTGTAATAGTTGTCATTTTTATAAATGTAACTATTATTTTTTGTAGGTAAACATCTTTTATGTGAAATATCTTATTCAGGTCAGTACTAAACCAATAGCATGCATTTTGTATGATCACTCTTGTCTTGGTAATTAAGATTTTGCACATTCTGAAAGGGGATGTAAACTTTTGACCTCAACTGTAATGTCATGAAATATTAGAAATTATTATGAATACACAGTATCAACAGTTACTTTTAAAATAGGTTTTCTTTTTTTTTCCTGCATAATGATTTAGTTACAGTATTGTCTAAAAATATCAATGTATTTGCAACTTCTATATTTAAAAACACTAAAAAAGCTAGAGACATACAAATGTTGCAATCAATTTATAAAATTTACGAATCAGTTTTATTTTATGTATGCATAGAAGTCAGCATGGATTGCGAATCTGCGATACAACTGTGTTAAATTTAGGAGATTCTTTTAAACGTTACCCCATTCAGAGCCAATCAGAAAGATCAGCTCTAGGCTCATTTCCAAATGTTTCTATGAAACGCAATATGATTAATGTATAGAGTATAAAAGAAAGCTGAAAAGTGCTTTTCATGACCAACAAATGAGCCAGTATGACTTTAAAGGCAGTGTATTGATTTTGACAACTGTACATTCAATCATCACTATTACTATGCTCAAATCATTCATTTAAACTTCAGCTAATAATGTCTGTAATCCATCAAAATCAAATCACCAGATCGTGTCAAATAAGAGGTTTGCGGTTACTACTATAAAAAGTGATTAGACTTACAACTTTCACCTGCTACGCATTTGTACTGTGCATTTTAGTAACTTAAAGGTACATATTACTATCTAAAGTGTACATATTAGCATCTAAATGACACATATTAGTTACCACCCTAGTGACAGTCTTTGTACCTTTTTCACAGAGTGCAGAAACATAAAATCAATGAAAAAATCCCACAGACGCACACTGAAGGATGCACTTCTCGCTTGGAATAATAAGAACCCATCTAGCAACCACTCAGAACACCCTAGCAACAAACTGGAAAAACCCTAACAAACACTTAAAAAATTAGTTTTGCACCACGCATATTATATACAAGAATTATGAGAGCAATGTTTATATGCACACTTACGCACAAAACTGATCCGAATGAATTTTCTGTCCCACAGCCGCAGCCTAAAATCAACCCAGCAAACACTGTACATCTTTAAAGTCTTCATATTCTTACATTTCTATGGCAAAATGGTAACGCTTTATACCATTTATTATTTTCACTCGCACACAGTGGATCATTAATTCATGAAAACACATTTCCAGCACACATATTAAAAAGCTTCAGCATCCTTAACAGTGCTTACTGGGTCCAGATACAAGGCTTTAATGAGCTCTGAAGTGCTAAAAAACCATCAAACACCAGTTTTGCAGCATGCATGTCATTGCTACAGCCTCCAAACGAAACTAAGCATTTAGTAAGAAGTATTTACCTTTATACCTCTTTACCTTGACACGTCTTTTCACTAAACCATCTCAAAGCAGCCTGCATGCAGAATTAAATCTAAGATTACTAGGGATATGCAGACTAAAAACGGCACCCTGGGAAATTATTGACAACCAGCCGCGGATAACTAACTCCCCTCCATTAAGTGAGCGCATTTGTCTCTTTCTGAACAACCAGCAGCCAGTGACCCCTGAATAAAGAGGGTGTGGAGCTCTTCAGGTAAGGGTGAGCGGAGCACAGAGACCCTCACACACCTCGCAGAGGTGTTAATGGCTAAAACACAGATGAATCAAAGCACTACAGCTTTACTATTCAAAAACAAAAGCATAGTAAGAAACACAACCGTTTTAGTAGCACTTTGCATGTCTGTATTAAACATCAATAATTAAACAACAGGGATAAGAACAACAATGCATAAATATGAGAAGCTGCACAAGGTAATTCATTATATATTTAGAATGATAGACATTTACTAAAATTACTAAACATGCATCAACATAACCCAGCTAACAGGGACCGTTCTCATAAGTTTCTCTAACGTTTTCTAAAAGTTATATTAATGTCAGGACAAAACGTTCTTAAAGTAATGGGCGTAGTAATGGAACGTTCCTATAACTTTATTAATATTTGATATATGTGACCCTGGACAACAAAACCAGTGTTATTTGTAGCAATAGCCATTGTATCTCTTTCATTCCAAAAAAAATATTAGGATATTAAGTAAATATCATATTCCATGAAGATATTTTGTACATTTCCTACCATAAATATATCAAAACTTAATTTTTGATTAGTAATATGCATTTCTAAGAAATTCATTTGGACAGCTTTAAAGGCAATTTTCTCAATATTTAGACTGTTTTGCATCTTCAGATTCCTTAAAAGGTACCTTGGCCAAATATTGTCCTATCCTAACAAACCATACATCCATGGAAAGCGTATTTATTTAGCTGATGTATATATCTCAGTTTCGAAAAACTAAGCCTTATGACTGGTTTTGTGGTCCAGGGTCACTTTTGTTCTCATAACGTTGAGAGAAAGAGAAACTTATAACACGACAACTAAACGTTATCAGAATATTATAAATAAACGTTCAAATAACGTTATATTTAGGGTGAAAGTAACGACTTAGCCTTAAAAACCCGTTTTAGTAAGGTTTCTATAACCTAAATGTGTTATCTAAGAATATATTTTATGAGATTCACCCTTTTGTTTTAAACATGGCTATGGCTCGGATCAGATTTCTAATTATGATTAGCGTCATAAACCATTACAGGACCGTTATTTGATCAAAATCGCGAGCAATTATGTTTTTAAACCAAAAAATCTTATAAAATCCATATACGCAAATATACACCCAGCTATAAAGCTCATCGTTCATTCCAAACATGTCTTATTATTAACGAAAACGGCGATTTGTCAGACGGTCAACATGAGAGCGCTTTAAACAGAACATATTTACACTAAACGTCATTGTTTATGTGTCATAACACAGACACACAAACAAAATGTAAAGAACAAAAGAATCAGCGCGTTGAAAATAATCGTGGTTAATCACATTAAGAGCTTGTAGCGATTCTGCTGTTGTGTGTTTGATGTTCACACATATTCTCCCGACATTTAAGCGCTATTAACTCGTATATTTGATGGGAAGCGGTGAATAATCTTACCGATTTGTCGTGTGGATGTAGGTGAGGCTGGCTGAATCGCTTCTGCGGCGGTCTGCTGTGTTTTTCTAGGAGGGTCGGGAGCTGTCCTCCGCTCGCAGTGCTGAACGTTCAGTGCTTGGTGCTGGACAGCGGCAGCAGCCCAAGAGCCGAGAACGGGACGAATCGAGGCGAACCGCATCAGGCGCAGCGCCCTCCAGCGTTCAGGAGGAGCAACCGCGGCGTACCCCGGCGACTCATTTCAAAACGAGTAATTTGATGACATTAAAACAGTAGGAACTCAAAAACAACCAAATGAAGTAATAATAATAACTATAATTCATAAAAACAACCATTTAAAGGTATTTATAACATGTGAGGGAAAGGCAGGTATTAAACTGTGAATTCACTAGCGACACCTGGTGATGCAGTTTTACCACGGGAACATTTATTTGTTATATAAGCATTTTAAAAAATATATATATATATATAATATTTGAAACAGTTCTTTTTAATCAATGTCGTTTTTTTATTTTATTTTATTATTAATACTTTTTTTTTTGGGTAAATATTTTGTAAATGTAATTTTGTTTTCAGTTTTTTTGATAAATACTAAATTCATAATATAATAAGTATTATTTATTTATTATTCGTGACCCTGGATCACAAAACCACACATAGGGGTCCTTTAAAAAAAAAAATAAATAAATAAATAAATAATATCATTACAGAGCTTGAATGACTGTGTAAATACTAACAAGGAGCAATTTTTTTAAATTGAGATTTATACATTGTCTGAAAGCTGAATAATTAAGCTTTGTTCTAAAATCTGGAATCTTAATATGCAAAAATAAATAAATAAATAAATAAATAAATAAATAAATACTGAAATAAATTGCCAAGTTGTCCAAATAAAGCTCTTAGCAATGCATATTACTAATTAAAAATTAGGTTTTAATATATTTACGGTAGGACATGATCATGATCTTTACTTAATATCCTAATAATTTTTGGCATAAAAGAAAAATCAATAATTTCAAACCCATACAATGTATTTTTGGCTATTGCTACAAATATACCTGTGCTATACCTGTGCTAAGACTGGTTTTGTGGTCCAGGGTCACATTTATCTATTTATTTAAGTATTTCTTTAAACTACTGTTAAACTTTTGAATGGTATTTTTCCATAATAATAAAAAATGCTTTCAACATTAAAGTTACTTGAGCAGAAAATCAGCTTATTCAAATGATTTCTGAAGGATCATGTGACTGAAGACTCTACCCTGAAAATACAGTGTTGACATAAATTTATTACATCTAAAAATATACCCACATAGAAAACAGCTATTTTATATTGCAATAATATTTCACAATATTATAAATATAAACGCATTTAGTATTTGTTTGGTATTTTTCTCATAACTTTTTAAACAGAACTGCATGCTTGATGAATGCAGTTTTTCTAATCATTTAAAAATGGAAAAAATTAAATAATGCACTTGACTACAATCTACTCTAGAAAGTGTCCACATTGTCATTTCTTGGATTTTACAATTTTACATTGTAATATTAATTTTTTTTGTAACATTTTAGTATAGACATTAAATCTCAATAATGTGCTAGATAACAGTTTAGCTAATAGCCTCAGAAAAAGCATGGGATTTGTTCCTATAAGGCTTCACAAAAAGTTACAGAACACCAAAGCTTACCGTATCAGAGCGATTTGCCATCAAAACAAATGCCATCACTGTCAGACAAACACGCTCTAAAAAATATACAGTCCAATTTTACATTTATTCCTTGGAGGAATTGTTGAAAGGACCAGTTAAACAGTCCACAGCTGAAATTACATATGGAAATGTAAAGAAGGCACAGAACATTATAGAAAATATGTCCCACTATATCACACATCACTATATCTTTGAGAATTATGAAACAATTACATGAAAAGAAGAAACGTATACTAAGTCTTCATCAGTAAGGCATTATACGGCACATGAAAAATGCATGTTATAGATATATATATATATATATATATATATAGATATATATATTGGCTGCACTGAACTGAATTGAATCCAATATATTGAACCCATTGATCAGATAATGCTGAGCTTCAGTTTGGGTCACGTCAGTTCCACTTTCTTCTCCGTATCAATTCCGATAATTATAAATAATAACTAAATCAATGCTGTAGTCACTTTTCTGAGAAAGAGCATCATTGGCTGCATTTGTGAGAGAGTACATTGTCATTGGTCGTTGCTGTGGGATGAGTGTTCTGATTGGATGTCCGTGGTTCATGGTTGTGAGACATGTGCTGTCATTGGCTGTAGCTGTGTGATGATTGTCCGTGAGTGACGGCCTGGACGGCCTGTTCAGGAACCAAACTGGGGTCTGAGAGGATTGATGTAGAGGTGCTGAGCAGACGCAGAGAACTCAAAACAGCTGGAGAGAAACACAGATACAAGACATGGTGGAAGTATTACGATAAAACTGATAATACCTGATAGATTTAACTTGATTTCTGACTGGATAAGCAGGTTCCGCTGTTGTAAAATGTTCTGATGAATTCTGTATTACTGCTAAGTTGATTAGTTATTCTAAATATATATATAAAAAAAGTTTTTAAAAAATGAAATTAATATTTTCATTCAGCAACGTTGCATTAAATTTATTGAAAGTGACTGTAAACACATTTATAATGTTGCAAAAGATTACTACTTCAAATAAATGCTGTTCTTTTAAACTTTATATTCAATTAAAGAATGCTGAAAAACAAAAGTATCACAGCTTCCATAAAAATATGAAGCAGCACAACTGCTTTCAACATTGATAATAATTAGAAATGTTTCAGCAAAACAGCATATTACAAGATTTGTATAGATACTGTAAAATGAAATTACATGACTTTCAAGGACTTTTAGAACACTACTTTAATTTTCATGGACAGAGATCTCACTTATCAAACAGTGTCATATCTTTCAAATTATAAATATATATATATATATATATATATATACCAATAAACCACAAATTAACCAGATTCAATGATTCATGAAACCACAACAAATCTGTTCAAAATCCCAATCTGATTCGCAAACCCACACTGAAGTCCTGATCTGAATCAAATGATCTGCAGTACGCACTCAGGATTCTGATCTAAATCAAAAGATTCACAAACACTCTCCAAAGTATCAATCTAAATCAAATGACTCGCAACTGCGCCTTAAAGTCCCAATCTGAATAATGATTCGTGAGCCATCAATTCAGATAAAGACTCATAGCGCGGATCACAAATCATTCAATTTGCGAAGTCCTGGTATGAATCAAATGATTCGCGATATGCACTCTGAAGTCCCGAACTGAATCACATGATTCATGAACCCATACCAAAGTCCTGATCTGAATCAAATTATTTACAATATCCGCTCTGAAGTTCCGAACTGAATCAAATGATTCATGAACCCACACCAAAGACACGATCTGAATCAAATGATTTGCGATATGTGCTCTGAAGTTCCGAATTGAATCATATGATTCATGAACCCACACCAAAGACACGATCTGAATCAAAAGATTTATGAACCCACACTGAAGTCCTAATTTGAATCAAATGATTTGCAAGCACTCTCTGAAGTATCGATCTAAATCGAATGACTCGCAATCCGCACTCTAAAGTCCCAATCTGAATAATGATTCGCGAACCATCAATTCAGATATGAGTCCTGATATGAATCAAATGATTTGTGATATGCGACGTTCCAATCTAAATCAAATGACTCGTGAGTGAGCTCCAAAGTCCCGATCTGAATCAAATGATTCGCGATACGCAATCCGATTGGCATGCTTCGAAATGATGAATCGTTTTGAGACGCAATGGTTTAACTTATTCCAAGTATCGAAAAGCTTACTGTACATGCTTTTTAAAATAATTAGAAGTGATGTCAAAATTTGAAAATGAAAAGCTCTTTTAATTTGATCTGGTTTTGCTAGTGAATCACTTGAACTGAATTATCAAAATCACGAGTTTGAATCAGAGCCAGGGCCACATACTGTAAGCTCAACATCAGACGGGCTGCAGCATTCATTTAAGCTGGTCACTTACTAGGTCTGAGCGCAGGCAGAGAACAGTGCTGGTCCAGCCAGGACAGAGTGCTGCGACACAGATCATCAACACTGGCTGTGGACACCATCCCATTAAACGACTCGAACAGCGGCTCGATGATGATGCTGAACTAAGAGAACGGCTGCAGTTCAGGAAAATATGAAGACTTTACAGAATTAAACCGAACCAGAACAGATGTTTTGGCTCTGACCTCCAAAAAACAGGCAATTTTTTTTTTTCATGCACTGATCAATTTCATCAGACTAGTAGAAAGAAACCATCCAAAATACACATTTAAATGTTTATTTATTTGCATCCAAAAAATATAGTTTTACACTAAACTTCAGAGGTGTTTATTCAAAAATTATTCATCCTGAATTTGTACATTTTATTCCTAAAAACATGGTGAAAATGTATTTCTTCTGACTGTTTCTGGCAGTATTTCTGATTTATGGAGTGATAAAAACATATCTAAAATCCCTTCCATAACAACCTTTGGCTCTAATTTGTCCAAATCAAACAAGAATTTTAAAACTTTTTATTCATCTAATGTTCAGATTTCTGTTCTGTAAATGTATGTAAATTAGTGCACATTTAATGACATAATTGTGGTGGCTGAGAGAGCTCAACGCACTGCAAATAAAACAAAAACACCTGCAAATTAAGAAAACATCTTCATCAGTTTGAAAGCACATGTGCTGCAAATACTCACAACGCAACCAAACACAGAAATGCGCTGCAAAAAAAGAAACGTGCTGCAAATAGTCCCAACACAAACAAATCCAAACGCGCTGCAATATGCACAGGCCACATCGAAAATGTTTACGGCAACCGCAACAACTTAGGTGATGAACCTGGCTGGGACATGCTTATTAGGGCTGGACAAAAAAAAATTAGATTTTTCAATTAACCGATTTTTTTTAAATGACATTGTTTCGATATCAATTCTCAAAAGCTGTGAATCAATCTTTTCCTGTATTTATTTCAGCAAACATTTAAAACAATATCTGATTAACGTGAATCTTATGATTGGTCTTCTCCACTAGATGTCACTCTCTTATTTACCTATATGCATGATTTGCAATGCTCAGGTGAAATGCTATAGAAATAATACAAATCCGCAGAAGCATTTGACATCAAGCATAAAGGCGCCATGGTTTCCACAATGAATGAAATGAAAGTCAGATGTTTTGTTTACTACACAAAATAAATGTTAATTTGAGAAAACTAGCGTCATATCATTCAAAGCAGCTGCAAATTCTTCATGGCAACTCATCAAAATAAAAGTTTAGTTTAACATTAAGCTGTGTCAGAAATATATTACTATTTAGCAGTCTTAAGTCTTAATGTAACAACAATGCTACTACTACTACCAGTAATGAATATGAATCAATCTGTATTTTTAATTAAGTAATCACATTTGTTTTCTTTTTCATTTTTACAGTAAACCTCCATTGTGCAGCACTTTGTTTGCCAAAAAGTAAAAGGGTTTAATTTTCATTTGGTCCCGATAAATTAAATTAATGTTTTATGCCTTCATCTGATTACCAGAAAAATTAAGATGTACATTTTATAGGTCCCTATTATTGTTTTAAAAAAGGACCCTATACCAAAAAAAGAATAGGTTTAATATATAAGCCTGATGTTAACTGTTCATTTTTTAGAAATATCAATAGCATTTGTATTAAAACTATATTCACTGAATGTAATTAAAAAAAAAAATTGAGCATCGAATCAAAACAAGAGCTTGTGAATCAAAATCGAATCAGGAAATCCTAATCCTATGCTTACAGTCCTCTGAAAGGTGCGATTTCTGAAAGGTGCAGTTCATATGATACCTTGGCTTTTATATTACTAGCCTAAATAAGCCGAAATACACAATTACTGTAACTACTTTTACAGCTTCCCTTACAAAAATTAACCATGGTTTTACTATCAAAATAAACAAATAGCCTATATATATATATTTTTTTTTTTATTATTATATAAAATAAATACAAATAAAAAATGGTTACTATAGGTAAACCATGGTCAATTAAAAACACTAACCATACTTTAACCATGGTGTGTACACAAATGGTAATCAATACGTGAAAAAAAAACAACAACATGATTACTACATTTTTACTATAATAAAACCATGGCAAATTTTTGTAAGCATTGTTAGGTTTCCCACCACTGTGGTCAGTGCTTGCAGTGCATTTTTGTGTTTGGTTGTGGTGACTATTTGCAGCATGCTTCTTTATTGTTTGTGTTGTGAGTGTTTGTACACTGCAAAAAGGCTTTTCTTACCTAGATTTTTAGTCTTCTTTCCAGCCAAAATATCTAAAAATTCTTCTAGACAAGTAAAAATGATTGTCTTGTTTTCAGAAAAAAAAAAGTCAAAATTAAGTAAGTTTTTGCTTAAAACAAGCAAAATAATCCACCAATGGGGTAAGCAAAATAATCTTGTTTCAAGCAAAAAGCTAGGATATTTTGCTTACCCCACTGGTAGATAATTTAGCTTGTTTCAAGCAAAAACTCACTTATTTTTAATGTATTTTGTCTGAAAACAAGACAATCATTTTTACTTCTCTAGAAAATCCTTCTCGATTTAAGAATTTTTAGATATTTTAGCTGGAAACAAGACAAAAAATCTAATTAAGATTTCAGCGCATTTCTGTATTTGGTTGTGTTGCGAGTATTTGTAGCACATGTGCTGTCAAACTGATGAAATTAGTTTTCTTAATTTGCTGGTGCTTTTGCTATTTGCATGTGTTTTCTTAAACTGCAGCACATTGAGCTCTCTCAGCCACCGTAGAAGTATGATTTTTTCAGATTTGAAACAGCTTTGAAGGATACAATCCAGAACTTCCAGTTCTGCAGAGTTTGAGCTCTCACATACTCTCTGAACTTCTCCCTCATGTGGTCGAATCGCTGTCGTGTTATTGGGACACCTGTAGCCGGAAGCTGCTGCTGACACGCACTGCATACACACAGTTCAGTTAGTGTCTCTCATAACTATGTGTATCACATTGTAAAACCGCTCAAACGCACTTACTTGATGGCAGAGTTGAGCATGAGGATCTCGTCTCTGAGTCTCTGGGCCTCCTCGTGGAGCTGAGCTCTCTCCTGCTGCATCTTACTGATGTAATCCGCCGTCTTCTGAAGCGTCGTGGCTTTACTGATCTGAAACCAGCGGGAATGAGAGCACAGAGGTGGAAGAAGCACGACTGAAGATATTAAACCAGATGAGACTATAGTAGACATTCTAACAGAAGCTGAGGGTTACATACAGCATCAGTCTTGAGCTGAATTTCCCCAGACATATTCAACTGAATAACTAAAATGCACAGCTATTATTCTCTTCACACTTCAGCATGCTTTTTAGTACGGAAACAAAATATTTCAGGGCAAACTAAATGTAATGTTTTCTGACACCTAAATGCATGTTATTTACTATTAAATGAAAATATATTACAGTTTAACCCTTTTAACTGTCACGCCCATTTTTAAACATAGATGTGAAACATGCAGTATTCAAACATAAATTTTTATATTTCATGAACAAAAACATTTTTTAATATGATTTTGATGTACATTTTACATGGTAATGCAATGTCTGATTTCAAAATGGTTTTCAAAGGATGAATTTTGAGATTTTAAGTTTTAAACTGATATATAATGCTATATAAAAGCGTGATGGGGAAAAAGCAACGAAGAAAGTCTTTTTGTGACAAAGGTCAGAATTCCTGTTATGAAGATGATTTTTGAGGTGCACTCATGTCATAAATTAATCTATTACTTTTCCTACATAATTTGTAACACAAAAAATGGTCAAATATCTATTTAGGAGTCTTAGACCTTTCCAGTGATATACAGTTTGTCATGATTAGATTAGGATTTATTTGTAAAATGGGTTAGATTAATATTAAATGCAATTAGTAGAACTTAAGAGTGCTTTATATCTTTATATGTAATTTCATAATTACTTCTACTTCTGCCAAATGTACTGACATGTAATTCATTAATGATTAATGTAATTTCTATTGAAAATAATTATAGTAATTATTAATATTTAAAATGAACTTTTAATTGTATATTGTAATTTTTCATTTCAATTTGAGTTAGTAATTTCATAGTAATATTTTAAAAGTAATCTATTTTTATCTATTAAATATTTTAAAGCTAGTTTAGTTAGTCATTTTAGTCATTTTTATTAGTTTATGTATTTCTATTCAGCTTTAATTTATTTTTATTTCAGTTTTAGTCATTTTAGTACTTCACCTTTAACTTATTCTACTTCAGTTTAAAGTGTATTAACTTTACATACTATATCCAAGAGCATACTAAATATAAAATTATAATGAAGTGCTTTATATGTGATTTACTATAATAGTCAACACATCAATATGAGTGTACTTCTTTAAAGCATGATAAAAGATTATTAAAACGCAATGATTTAAAATGTACCACTTTTAACATTTTTACAAAGTGCATTTTTACAAGTCTACTCAAGTGTGTTAAGAAACAGTCTCCCTAAGTACACTTGAGTGCCCTTTTATTTCATTAATATATTATCTGCAAGTACAGTTTTTAAAAACCATCCTATTAAGATCTGAAGTGCACTACAAGTGCACATTTAATACAATTAGGCACACTTCTTTTTCTCAAATGAGGACTGATAGAGTCACTGAAACGAGTGTTACCTTTATACTCGGCTGTGAGCTGAGAGTCGTCACCAGACTGTGTAACGTGTCAAAGCCGAGCTTGATGTTGAACCGCCTCTTCTGCTCTGCGGAAATGTGCGTGATCCGTCGCGTGTCTGTCTGTAAAACAAGCCAACTTGAGAAACAAAACACAAAATAATTATGTTATGAAATAATCATGTGGGGATTTGCGTTTTTACTCTTGTGGACTCCATCTTGGCTTGTCCAGGTAACGACTCTGGGCTTTTCTCTGGTGGATTCGTAGGTGACACCTGTCCCATGTTTCCTGAAAAGTTAACTAAAAATATATTTCAAAATAAGACATTTAATAAGGCACTCTTAAATTTGATTATGCATGACATCCTATAGTTGCAAATGTAAACATACTGTAACTGTAAATTCGCTGCAAATGTAATCACCCTCAGGCCTCAAGATGTAGTTGAATTTATTTCTTCATCATATTTGGAGAAATGTAGCATTACTTCATTTGCTCACCAACTGCAGTGAATGGGTGCCATTAGAATGAGAGTCCAAACAGCTAACAATAATCCACAAGTAATCCACACCACTTCAGTCCATTAATCAATGTCTTGTGAAGCGAAAAGCTATGTGTTTATAAGAAACAAATTCATCATTAAGACATTTTTAACTTCAAACCGTTGCTTCCAGCTAAAAATCAAGTCCATAATCCATAAAAGCGTTTCACGCAGTAAAAAAGTCTCTTAACAATCTCCTGTTGTCTCTCACAACAAAATGTCTTTAGAGCGGTTTTGGGTTGTTCTTGCTTGATCTGTGCACATTTCTCTCTTGATTCAGACCAGACCACTTTTTCACTGGAGAAAGCAATATTAAGGATAGAGGGCTCGTATTTTAGCTGGAGGCAAAAGTTTGAACTTAAAATGACTTATGATGGATATGTTTCTTACCAACACACAGCGTTTGGCTTTCCAAGATGTTAACAGTTGACTGTAGACTGGAGTGGTGTGAATTACTTGTGGATAGTTGCGATGTTTTTATCAGCTGTTTGGACTCTCATTTTGATTGCACCCATTGTTGAGCAAGTGATGTAGCACTAAATTACTCAAAATCTGTTGTGAACTCATTTACATTTTTTGGGGGGTGAACTATTCACACAATAAACTACAAAACCACACAAATCAACACACCTGTTAAACTGGTCCTATCACTTGTGTGCATTTGTACCGGGGACAGTTTTTCTGTTTTGGGGACGAGAAGTGGCGTTTGTGTAAGCAGAGAGGAGATGGTGCTTCCCTGCGAGGTGCCGCTGTGGCCGTGGGTTGACATGTGCGTTTGACAGTGTAACGGAGACAGTGGTGGGATTGCAGTCGAGACCCAGGGGGGATTGTGGGAAATCTGTGATCCTCCTCGACTGCTGCTCTTTGACTGTCATGGAGAAAAATGAGGCATCAAGGCTGCATTTATTTGTTAAAAAGTACAGTAATATTGTAAAATACTAAGTTCAAAACAGTTGTGTTGTTTTTTAAAAATATGATTTATTTATTTATTTGGTGTTTAAGATGAATTTTCTGTAATACACTGTAAAACAAGTGCAAATAATAAAACCACAACAAAAGACACAGTTGAAGTCTTGCAGAATCTACAAAATGTTAATTATTTTACCAAATAAGAGGGATCACACAAAATGCATGTTTTTTTTTTAGTTTTGACCTGAATAAGATCTTTAATAGTTCAATTTATAAAAATGACCCTGTTCAAAAGTTTACATTCACTTGATTGTTAATACGGTGTTGTTACCCGAATGATCCACAGCTGTGTTTTTTTTTTTTTGTTAAATGTCCTGAACAGTTAAACTGCCTGCTGTTCTTCAGAAAAATCCCTCAGGTCCCACAAATTCTTTGGTTTCATCATAAATGACTTCATAATTTTGAGACAACTGAGGGAGTTACATACAACTATTACAGAAGGATTAAAAGCCGGGGGTGAAAACTTATGGAAATTGAAGATCAGGGTAAATTTAACTTATTTTGTCTTCTGGGGAACATGTAAGCATCTTCTGTAGCTTCTGAAGGGCAGTACTAAATGAAATAAATATATATTTAGGCAAAATGTAAATATGTAAATGTCTTTTATGTCAAATCTCTTATTCATTTCAAAACTAAATAAAAAATAACATGCATTTTGTATGATCCCTCTTATTTTGCTAAAATAATTAACAATTTGCAGATTCTGTAAACTTTTGACTTGGTTTTATTATTTGCACTTGTTTTACAGTGTGCTGCAAATATTTTATTTGGCTATGAGAAGAGTTTACCGGAGAGATGGGTGATGTTGGTCTGTGGCCTTTTAACCCAGTTGAGGGTGCATCAAAACTCAATCCTGGTTTTCCTATAAAGATTTGTAAAATGTTAGGCAATGCTTTTAAATAATCACAGAAAATATACATAAACAGTTGCATACATGAACATATATATGTTATTATATAAAATAACATGTTAACAACTATTTTACTCATAGTACTAATTAGTAAGTATTAGTATTAATTTAATTTTCATTTTATTATATCACTATTTTACTTTCTTTTTTTCAGTTTTACTTTTAATAATTTTAGTACTTCAACCAAAACATTTCTAGATTTACTTAATATTAAGTTGTTTTTACTAATATTTATATCTTTTTTCAGCTTTAAATTAATTGAACAAAAATTATTTTACATTAATACATGACATAACACAGTACATGTTAACATCAGTGTTTTATTTTACTGTTATTTATATATACACAATTAAAGAAAATTAGAATTAAGTTTAATTTTTATCATTTTTATTTACATTTTGTTAGCTATTTTTCTGAACGATTTTGTCTTTCTGATTAAAATTTTATGTGCTTTTTTATTTTTTTTCCCCATTTTTATTTCAGCTTTAGTTTTATTATTTTTTGTTCTTCAACTGAAACTTTTTTTTTAATTTTAGTTAATTGCCAAGGCAACATTTAAATTATTATTATTATTTATTTTTTTTTTTTATAATTTTTATTTTATATTTAACATCTTATTTTATATTGAAATCCTTGAAAATGTGTGAATCTGAAAAAAAAAAAATATGTCAAGGTTCTGGAATGTTTGTGAAAATTAACATGCTAGTTACAGGTCCTTGAAAGTGCTTGAATTTATTTTGTGCAAGTTTTCTGGAAAAAAAATTCCATATTATTCCCTCCGGTCCACTAATATGTTATTTCGCCAACACTTTGTGGCCTATGCATACTAGCTTGCTTGATTTACATTAGTTATGCGCAATTACAATGAATAGAATATCAGATTTCTGTCAAATGGCCAAAAATAAATGCAAAAATATATATATATATTTTGACACATGAAAACTGTTTTTATCTTACAAGGTTTCAAGCTTTATAATGGTGGTGGATAGTGGGTTATTTTGAAGCTCCAAAAAGTGCATATATTCATCATAAAACTAACCCATAAGCCTCCAGGGGGTTAACAAATGTCTTTTGAAGCAGATCCATGGGTTTTTATATTATATTATATTTTATATCATAAAAATATTTCTATTTTTAAAATTAAGTGGAAGCAGAAAGGCAGATACACCGAGGACGGCTTGAGGGTGAGTAAATCATAGGGTAATTTTCATTTTTGGGTGAACTATTCCTTTAAGTCCTTAAATTTGATGGTATTGGACCTGGAAAGTCATTGAAAGGTCCTTCTATTTGAAGTTAGCCAAGGTGTGGGAACCCTAATTTCATCACTGAAGAAACTAAGCAGGAAAAATGACAAAAGAATCAAACATCTACATACGCTCTTGAGATCTGGAAGAGAGCAGATTGGCCAGGCAGCTCGTCTGAGTGGGCGGGGTTGTAGATGATGTAATCACCCTGGGAACCAATTGGGCTCCTCCAGTCTTTTGTTTGTGTTTCCCCCCGCCGGTGGCCACGCCCACTTGCTGCGGCACAGAGAAGCAGTGAGAAACACTTGGCGAAGGCAGAGACGGGGTCGCTGTCATGGGCTGGTAGCTCAAAGACATGCAGGTGGCAGGAGAAAACATCTCAGCCACGCTGGAGTATCCGTGCCCATGCTGGGCGTCCAACGGCAGGGCGCTCGTGGCAGAGCCGGTGTGGGTGATGACCGTGGACGTGGCAGCCACGCAGGTCCGTGATTGGTTGGATGAATATCTGTGTCTGAGGCAGGCTGATGGGTAATGGCTTTCCTGTGCCATGACACCCGGCATCTCAGTGGGGTGAGCGCTGAATGATGTCTGCTGACCATATGGGACCATACCAGACGAGAGGTTCAGAGGGTGATGGAAGTCACCGATGTATTCTGAGTGACCTTTGAACTTGGGCTCTGAGGTTTCACCACTGGGGTTGAAGGTCATGTCGGGGTTGATAGTTTGGCGAGGATAACTGGGTCCAGGTAGGTTTACAGATGAGGATGGCTGGGATAAACTTTCAGCTGAGAGAGGAGGCTAAAAATGAAAACAAACTTTTTACTTTTTATGTGAAATTATTAAATGAACAGTCTGAAGCATGGCACATATATAAAATGATTTTGTTTACAAATTGTAATTTGTTAACATTAATTAATGTATTAAATAACATGAACAAACAATGAACAATACATTCATTACACTATTTATTAACATTTGTTAATGTTAGTTAATGAAAACAGCCATTCATCATTAGTTCATGTTAGTTTACAGTGCATTAACTAATGTTGACAAACACAACTTGTGTTTTTAGTAAATACTGAAATGAACTAAGATTATTAAATGCTATAAATATATTGTTCATTCATATTAACTAACGTAACAATATTTATGTTTTTTCAGCCATAATTCAATTAACAAAAATTATTTTTACATTATACATGATAATACATGTTAACATCAGTTACATGTGTACTATGCATTTAACAATGCTAATAATTATAATATAATATAATATAATACAAGATTAAAGGGGTGACACACATTTGTTAAAAAAAATCTTACAAATTAAATAAATAAAAAATATTTAAATATTTGCATATGTGCATATGCATATACATATTAAAATAAAAACTAATTTCAATATAATAACAAATATTACTACTCATACTATTCGCATCACATTGTAACATTATTATTATTATTTAATGTTCACAATCAAGTCATTTGTAGGCTAATTATTCAAACTCTGCAATACAAATGATGGCAGATGGTGGGAGCATTTGAGTAAACAGCCATGTTTACATACAATTGTATGAATTGTACCTGTGTTAGCAGAGATTCTGCGTGTATCATCTGACTGGTGACGGAAGAGGAAGGAGTTGAAGGAAAAGCCCCACTAGACGAACTCTCAAAGAAGCTGCAGTCTGCATAACCCACATGCTCCATCGGCTGCCCGCGGAAACTCATGAAAATGTCTAGAAAGCCATGAGCAGGAGGTTAATTCTTCACAAGTAGGTGAGAATGACTCAGAAATATCCTGAACATTCCCACACATAAACTGCCATACAAAGCTGAATCAACAAATCTAAAGTCTCCACTACAAGCAAGCACCCACACAGCATGGTTTAGTCTCCCACAGTATGTAAACTCTTTCCTCTAGACCTGCCAGACTCACACGCAACCTATCAGAATGCTGTCTGAGAAAGGTATTTTCCACCTCGGATGATACGTGCTCAATGTGGCCATTCAGTACTAGACCTTTATCTTTCACACAGCCACATGCACACTTCAACATTATCGTAAGACACTTACCATTGTGAAGCTACTGAGCAGAACATATAAAGCTAATCTCTGATTCAGTGAGATGAACATTTACAGATCAGATGTGGAAGCACTCAAACATTGTGGAGTCTGTGTTTATATTTGTGAGAAACCTGGCAGCGTCACAATGAATGAGACGGACAGCGTGCCCAGGGCCTCGTGACCGAGTCCTGCCAGCTGACCGCTGCAAACACTGCCAGGAACATGACAGTCATATGCTGGTGCGCAAGTCCATTAGTCAGATATTTATATGATGAGCGTCTGATGCTTTGTAATGTAAATCCATGAGATCTTCAAACAGTATAGCAGATACTTACATAAAATTATATACAGGTGCATCTCAAAAAAGGTGAAAAAGTTAATTTTTTGTTTGGAACTTGTTTCAAAAATATTCTAAGATTCATTACATGTAAAGTAAAACATTTCAAAAGTTTTTTTGGTTTAATTTTGATGATTAAAGTGTACAGCTCATGAAAGTCAAAAATCCAGTTTCTCAAAATATTAGAATATTTCCTAAAATCAATCAAAAAACAGATTTGCAAAACAGAAAAGTTCAAGTTCTTTAAAGTATGTTCATTTATGCACTCAATACGTGGTCAGCAGCACATATTACAGCAAATTACTTGCTCCTAGTGCAAATTACAGCATCAGTGAAGTGTGGGATGGAAGTGATCAGCCTATGGCACTGCTGAGGCACTATTGAGCCTTCAGATCATCTGTATATTGTTGGATCAACTGTGTCTCATCTTTCTCTTCAAAAAATCCCATAGATTCTCAATGGGGCTCAGGTCAGGCATGTTGGCTGGCCAATAAAGCACAGTAATATCATGGTCAGCAAACCACTTGCAAGTGGTTGCTGCACTGTGGGCAGGTGCTAAAGTCCTGCTGGAAAAGGAAATCAGCATCTCCATAAAGCTTGTCAGCAGATGGAAGTATAAAGTGCTCCAAACTCTCCTGGTAGATGGCTGCATTGACTTGGCACTTGATAAAACAAAATGGACCAACACCAGCAAACGTCACAGCACCCCAAATCATTACTGACTTCAGAAACTTCACACTAGACTTCAAGCAGCTTGGATTCTGTGCCTCTCCAGTCTTCCTTCAGACTCTGGGACCATGATTTCAACATGAAATGCAAAATTTACTTTTATCTGAAAAGAGGACTTTGGACCTTTTCCTGAAGATGTCTGAGTGTGGTGACTCTTGATGCGCTGACTCCGGCTTCCTTCTACTCTTTGTGAAGCTCTCCCAAGTGTTTGAATCAGCTTTACTTGACAGTATTCTAAAGCTTGCGGTCATCCCTGTTGCTTGTGCATCTTTGCCGACCTAATTTCTTCCTTCCAGTCAACTTTGCATTTAATATGCTTTGATACATCACTCTGTAAACAGCCACCCCATTCAGTAATGACCTTCTGTGACTTACTCTCTTTGTGGAGGGTGTCAATGATTGTCTCCTGGACTATTGTCAAGTCAGCAGTGTTCCCCATTAGTGTGGTTTCAAAGAACGATTTTTGACTTTCATGAGCTGTACACTCTAATCATTAAAATCAAAACAAAAAATATTTTGAAATGTTTTACTTTACATGTAATGAATCTAGAAAATATGAAAGTTTAATTTTTTTTAAATAAGTTACAGTAAAAAAAGTAACTTTTTCACAATATTCTAATTTTTTTAGATGCACCACTAATTATTAGTCTTCAATCTATATCTCCAATAATGTCTTAGTAAGATTAGTTTTGAAAATCAAAACTAAAAAAAGTCTAAGCTAGCCATCAGATGAAAGAAGACATGAAGTAGATTGTGTTTTGATCATGTTGATCATCTAGAGGCCTTAGAAATGTGCGAATCAAATATTATACAGTAGGCTTTATAGGAAACTCTGTGACATTCTCATCATTTTATTTCTTTCTGATGTGTTTTTGACTGAAATATATTTTTATAACACACCGTTCTGTAAATACATTTACCAAAATTGCAATTCAACTCGCAATCACAACGCCTGTAAAAAAAACTGATTTGATTATTATGTCCATATTGTACAGCCCTTTTATACATTTTCCTGTATAGAATAGCGTTTTCTTTACAATGACAGAAGATACATTACCAGTCAAGTTTTTTTATTTTAGTATGCTCACCAAGCCTGCATTTATTTGATCCAAAGTACAACAAAAACTAAACTTAAGTGCAACTTAACTATTTAAAAATAACTGCTTTTCATTTGAATATATTTTGAAATGTAATTTATTCCTGTGATCAAAGCTGAATTTTCAGCATAATTACTCCAGTCTCCAGTGTCACATGATCCTTAGAAATCATTCTAATATGCTGATTTGCTGCTCAAGAAACATTTATTATTATTATAATTATCAATATTTAAAACAGCTGAGTTCTTTTTTTCAGGATTATTTGATAAATACAAAGATCCAAACAAAAAACTTTTGTAACATTATAAAAAGCTTGTAGTCATTATAATTTTTTTTTTTTTTTTTGGAAAAGAAAGGATGTTTTTAATTGATCAAAAGTGATGATTTATAATGTTACAAAAGATTTCTATTTCAGTTAAATAGTTCTTCTGAACTTTCTATTCATCAAAGAAACCTGAAAAAAATCCACTCAGCTGTTTTCAACATAATAATAATAAATGTTTTTGAGCAGCAAATCAGAATATTAGAATGATTTCTGAAGGATCATGTGACTGGAGTAATGATGCTAAAATTTCAGCTTTGAAATCATGAATAAATGACATTTTAAAATATATTCAAATAGAAAACAGTTATTTAAAATAGTAAAAATATTTCAAAATTGTACTGTTTTTGCTGTACTTTGGATCAAATAAGAGAACTGAATGAGTGAATGGTGCTGCTGACCTAAAGTAAGTAAGGGCTGATCACATCCTGTCTGACTTCCACTCGTCAGTCATTGACTCTTTACCCTTTAAATGACCCTGTCACAGATGGGGAAATATCCTTAGAGGAAATCCCACCAATTTCACAAAGGGGTTAAAATCATTCATTGCCCTCTAGACACCTCAATAGTGAAGCACAGACAGATTGTTGGGCCGGCTTCAATAAAGATTACGCAAATTAACTCAAATTAACTTTTGAACTTCCCTAAATCGCAACAAAGTTATCCAATACTACTCACAAAATTATAATATATATATATATATGACATATATATATTTTTTTCATTTACAATTAATATTAAGTCTTCTAATTAATTAATGGTATACATTCATAAATATTAAAAACTATATATATTTATACTGAAATATTTAACAATTTATATTATTTAATTATATTAATGACTATATTTTAAAGTGTTATTATATTTCTTATTAACATTCAAATACAGATGAAACACTGTTCACAAATTATTATTTTTATTTTTTTATTTAAATTACATGTATTGTTAACATTCAAACTACAGATATAAACTTTCATAAATATCAAATAAATTAATATAAAAAATTATCGACAAGTTGTATAATAATTATGCTAATGACTATATTTAAATATTTTTTATTAACATTCAAACTACAGATTAAGCATTGTTCATAAATACTAAATCATTATATTAATATTGAAAATTACTGAACATTTTTATTAGAATTAATTAATAAAATTAGAATATTAATTACTATATTTATTTTAAATTACATCTAAATTATATTTATTATTAACATTCAAACTACAAATAAAATATTGTCATAATAATTATATGAATGACTATATTTCATTTCAATTATATTTCAATTAACAAATTACAGAAAAAACACATTGTTCATTAATGTTAAATCAGTATATTTATATTACAATGTATAGTTTTTTACATAAATTTATTTTGTTAATGACTATATTTCATTTAAATTATATTTAAACGATATTTCTTAAATGCATTTTCATATTACATTTCTTTATAATCAAGTGTGTCTGAGGTTCTAGGACCAGGGTGCAGAGCAGCACATAGCATATAAAACAATTTAGTTAGACTCAGAGCAAAGTCAGCATAATAAAGAGTGATATGAAGAGTTCATTAAACTCACCTGGTATGTCCATCAGGTCATCCAAGTTGGGCTGTAATGGTGTCAAGCCAGGCTGGATCATGTCTGCATTACTGGTGTATGCTGAGACGACAGGAGTGAAAAGGATTGTGAGGATGTGTGTGTTTTACACTGCTATGTTTGGAGGATTTATTCTTTTAAAGTTCCTTGTTTTAGGGTGTGGTGCCCTTCCTGAATATCATTTTAAAAACACATGTGACTAAATTCTCCATCTCTAAAATGATGTCTCACTTATGAAATCCTAAATTAAAACACTTTAACGCAAAGGGAGACATTGAATACCACTGAAATACATACGTGACCCTGGACCACAAAACCAGTCTTAAGTAGCATGAGTATATTTGTAGCAATAACCAAAAGTACATTGTATGGGTCAAAATGACTGATTTTTCTTTTATGCCAAAAAATCATTAGGATATTAAGTAAAGATCATGTTCCATGAAGATATTTTGTACATTTTCTACCATAAATATATCAAAATGTAATTTTTAATTAGTAATATGCATTGCTAAGAAAAAAAAAAACACTTTTTTTGTGGTCCAGTATCATGCTGTTATCTTGTTAAACCAGTCAAGTATCCTTTCAAATTCAAAATATAGCGACCACTTTCGAGAGAAGGTAACACAATAGGGCAATATGTTCTCTAAATGTAAATGGCTAAGGAGCAGAAAATGAGTGGTATTAGAAAACAAAGTTTGAAAATAGCCTACATTTAGAAACAAAATTACTCAAGACTAAGAAGTCTTATTTTCTAAGAAACTGATCAAAATCATGGTTAAAACAGGAAACATCTGCCAATGGGCTTAGGAAAAAAATGACTTAATTTGAAAGGAAAACCAATTCTCATACCACACTGACAGGTTTTTTTTAAGCATAAATGTATTCATTTTGTTCAATTTCTAAATAAAAAAAAAGAATCTTAATTTAAGGATATATATATATATATATAATTTCATGAGTATTTTTGTCTAAACATCCTTTTTTTGTGTTACCTTCTATTTTATTTAGAAATTATATATATTATATAATTATAATTCTTATAATTAATTAATGGTATACATTCATAAATATTAAAATAATAAATATATTTATAATGAAATATTGAACAATTTATTTTAGTGAATTATATTTATACATATAATGTTATTATATTTCTTATTAACTTTCAAACTACAGATAACACATTGTTCACAATTTTTTATATATTATTTATTTATATTAAGGACTATATTTAATTGTATATATTTAACTTTATATTATTTTTTATTAAAATTGCATGTATTATTAACATTCAAACTACAGATAAAGCATTGTTCATAAATATTAAATCAATATATTAATATTGGAAATTAATTCATATTTTTATATGAATTACTATATTTATTTTAAATTAATTATATTTTATATCTAAATTATATTTATTATTAACATTCAAAATATAAAACACTTTTATTAAATAAGAATCAGTATATTAATATCTTAATTTAAGGATGTTTAGACAAAAATACTAAGAAAGATACACATTTTTTGCAGTGTACGCAACATTTATTCCCACACATTTATGAATTTAAGACTTTCTGCTCTAATTTAAGATCGTTTTAAGGTTTTAATTTGTGGACGGGAGAATAAAGACCCGCAAAAACCCTGAAACTTAGTCCATAAAAGCAGCACAATGTGATTAATTACAAGCCATGCACCAATAACTATTGGCATCAATGATGTTAAACCTGGTACATCACATCTTGAAGGGCCAATAAAAAACTAATTTTCTGGGTTTGGAATGGCATGAAGGAGAGTAAATGATTTTGGATGAACTATCCCCTCTGCGGACTCACTGTTTTGGCGGTCTCCACTCCAGGGACTGGGTTTCTGGGTCATGGTGAACAGCGTGTCTGAGATGTCAGACAGGAAGCAATCCAAGTCAAACATGTGCACTTCCTCTGATGCCGCCTCAGGCTCTGGATAGATCTGACTGGTCCATTTCTCCAGGCCTGTCCGGCTGATAGGACTCTGTGGAAAACGGCAAAGAGATGCATGATTAGAGCAATCATTGAGGTCTGGACGACGCTTATACTCAAATGTAACACTTAAAGTTAGAGGTTTGATCACATCAGTAAGTCTAAATAGTAACATGTAATCATAATGTGAAGTTTTTTATTAGCAAACATCACTAAAAAAGGTTCCTATATATATGACCACAAGGCATACCATGTTTACATCCAAAATCAAAATCTATTTCTGTAACATCAAACTCACTTATAACTGCAGCTCAGATTGTTTCCTACAAAAGCAATTGCATTTATATTTTTAAAACCGCTAGATGACACAAAGGCTTTTTCAAGCACAAAACAATCTGTTCATTATAAATAAGCCATTTTCTGTTGGAAGCTTTCAGGAAATGTATTGAAAATCCTGTTGAGCAAATAATTTTTTTTCCTGTTTACACACAAAGAGCAAGACACAAAAAGCAAAACAAGATACAGATAATATATTTTCGAACACAAAAACACTTTTGCAACCCATTGTTTATAAAACGGGTGATTTTAATCCACTGGGAATTCGTTGATTGACCAAACAGGTGGTTGTTTTTTGTAAAGAAAGAAAATAAATTAAATAAATAACTAAAATTAACATTAAAATGTACAAGGCAGCCAATAATTTCCATGTTCAGTTGATATCATAAAATCAAAAGTCACCAGGAAATCAACATTGACCATTTTTATTTTTAATGGAATATTGCAGTGTATATTATACATGATTTATCCATGCTTTTCTTTTTTTTTTTTATTCATGTACACCTCCAAAAGAAAACTAAAATAACTAAAAAAGAAAACAAAACATTTTCACTTCTGAAATAAAATGAATGCTAACTGAAAGTAAAAAAAGGAGCTAGGTTTCAAGGCAGAATTTCTAATTTGTCAAACTAAACTAAACATAAAATATGGGTAGGGCAGGACTTGATTTTATCCATTGGGAATTTGTTGATTAACCAAAGAGGTAGTTTTTTATAAAGAACAAAAATATTTTTTTTACAGAGGGATCATAGCAAAACAATTGTTCTGTTACAGTCGATCAAAACTGTCAGAAGAATACAGAAATAATATAAATAAATATCATAAACAAAATGAATAAATATTAATATTAAATGAACAAAAATTAATTTATTATAAATAATTGATCCAAGCATATAATTTTTTTAAATGCATGTGCACCTCCAAAAGAAAACTAAAATCATAGCAAAACATTTGCACTTCTGAAATAAAATGAATGCTGAAACAACAATTTTTCTTTTAGCTAGGTCAAGGCAAAATTTCTAATTTCTCAAACTAAATGAAACATAAAAACTAAAACTTAATTAAAAACTATATAAACTAATAAAAAATGACAAACAAAATTGCTAAAACTGACCACGGTCCAATGACCCAATCAATTTCCAATGGACAATATCAAGTCCCACTCTACAGTTTCTTGCTTTGCGAAGCCACTTTACATTTCGATGAAAGATTTCATGTTGACTTTAACGCAGATTTACAAAGCAAAAACTCAGATTTGACATTCTACTCACAGCTTTTATTGGAAAAATCCCAAGTGCATCTGTTATAACTGGAGAGCTGCTGTCTTGTTGATTTTGCCACTCTGCAAGGACTGAGGCTCGGCGCAGGCCACATATTTATAGGAAGACCCACAATCAAGACAGCAGCGGCGATGATTACGTCTTTCCTGAAAACTACCTACGTTCTGTTTTCCACTTTCTTTTTTTCTTACGCACAAAGGTGGCAAATTATAGTATTGGTGCTAGAGCGTGTTTGTGAGCAGGAATGATGTGTGTGTACGTGGGCCTCGGTGCTTACGTGCGAGGTCTTAACGACAGCAGTTTAACGCAAATGTGTAAAAGACAGGAACCCCCTGCCCGATCCCATTATGTTTTCATTTCTCAGTCTTTTTTTTCCAGGTTTCTCCGTATCATTGAAGGCGAGCGGCTCTTTTGTTCCTGACCCAGTTCCCGCTGTCACACTCACGTGTGGAGGACCAGAGCAAACCCACTGCCTCCTACTGGCACACTGACACTCTGCACCTCAACAACCGGGCAAACCGGGACATTGCCGTCCTATCTGTAGATATGGCTCGGGTCCCTGCTTCAATCTGCATCTGTGGGATTTTTTTCACCTGTTTTTTTTGGTCCAGCACATGAAAATGGTGCATCTGATCACTGATCATCAAGCAACAACACACCTGTTTGGAGCACAAATGGTCAAATCGCTCAATGGTCAAAAGTCTGACATTTTTCTCAGAATTGCATAATATAAACTAGCAATTGTGAGTTATAAAGTCTGACTTTTTTCTCATGCAAATGCAAGCTTAAATCTTGCAAATTCTTTTTTACACAATTCTCACTTTTTTCATGCAATTCAGATGTTTTTTCACGCTATTCAGAATTTTGCTGACTTTTTCTTTCTCAGAATTGCATGATATTAAACTCGCAATCGCAAGTTATAAAGTCAGAATTCCGTGATATAAACTCACCATTGTGAGAAATAAAGAATAAAGAATTGCGAGATGAAAAATTCCTTTTTTTCTCAAGCAAATGCGAGTTTAAATCTTGCAATTCTGACCTTTTTTTCAGGCAATTCTTACTTTTTTCATGCAATTCTCACTTTTTTCATGCTGTTCTGAATTTTTTCTCAGAATTGTTTTGGTGGTTTTAGAGAGGTTTTTTATAGAAGCCCAGTTCTGCCACTGTACAGGTCCTTCTCAAAAAATTAGCATATTGTGATAAAGTTCATTATTTTCTGTAATGTACTGATAAACATTAGACTTTCATATATTTTAGATTCATTACACACAACTCGAAGTAGTTCAAGCCTTTTATTGTTTTAATATTGATGATTTTGGCATACAGCTCATGAAAACCCAAAATTCCTATCTCAAAAAATTAGCATATCATGAAAAGGTTCTCTAAACGAGCTATTAACCTAATCATCTGAATCAACTAATTAACTCTAAACACCTGCAAAAGATTCCTGAGGCTTTTAAAAACTCCCAGCCTGGTTCATTACTCAAAACCGCAATCATGGGTAAGACTGCCGACCTGACTGCTGTCCAGAAGGCCATCATTGACACCCTCAAGCAAGAGGTCTGTGGGAAGGAAAAAGTGTGGCAGAAAACGCTGCACAACGAGAAGAGGTGACCGGACCCTGAGGAAGATTGTGGAGAAGGACCGATTCCAGACCTTGGGGGACCTGCGGAAGCAGTGGACTGAGTCTGGAGTAGAAACATCCAGAGCCACCGTGTACAGGCGTGTGCAGGAAATGGGCTACAGGTGCCGCATTCCCCAGTTCAAGCCACTTTTGGACCAGAAACAGCGGCAGAAGCGCCTGACCTGGGCTACAGAGAAGCAGCACTGGACTGTTGCTCAGTGGTCCAAAGTACTTTTTTCGGATGAAAGCAAATTTTGCATGTCATTCGGAAATCAAGGTGCCAGAGTCTGGAGGAAGACTGGGGAGAGGGAAATGCCAAAATGCCTGAAGTCCAGTGGCAAGTACCCACAGTCAGTGATGGTCTGGGGTGCCATGTCGGCTGCTGGTGTTGGTCCACTGTGTTTTATCAAGGGCAGGGTCAATGCAGCTAGCTATCAGGAGATTTTGGAGCACTTCATGCTTCCATCTGCTGAAAAGCTTTATGGAGATGAAGATTTCATTTTTCAGCACGACCTGGCACCTGCTCACAGTGCCAAAACCACTGGTAAATGGTTTACTGACCATGGTATTACTGTGCTCAATTGGCCTGCCAACTCTCCTGACCTGAACCCCATAGAGAATCTGTGGGATATTGTGAAGAGAAAGTTGAGAGACGCAAGACCCAACACTCTGGATGAGCTTAAGGCCGATATCGAAGCATCCTGGGCCTCCATAATACCTCAGCAGTGCCACAGGCTGATTGCCTCCATGCCACGCCGCATTGAAGCAGTCATTTCTGCAAAAGGATTCCCGACCAAGTATTGAGTGCATAACTGAACATAATTATTTGAAGGTTGACTTTTTTTGTATTAAAAACACTTGTCTTTTATTGGTCGGATGAAATATGCTAATTTTTTGAGATAGGAATTTGGGGTTTTCATGAGCTGTATGCCAAAATCATCAATATTAAAACAATAAAAGGCTTGAACTACTTCGAGTTGTGTGTAATGAATCTAAAATATATGAAAGTCTAATGTTTATCAGTACATTACAGAAAATAATGAACTTTATCACAATATGCTAATTTTTTGAGAAGGACCTGTATATGAAATAAAAAATGTAATTGCAGATTTTTACCTCACAATTCTGACCTTTTTTTCAGAATTATGTGATATAAACTCACAATTCCGAGAAATAATAAATAAATATATATATATATATATACACATTTTTATTTTTTTTTCCTCACGCAAATGCGAGTTTAAATCTTGCAATTCTGACTTTTTTCATGCACTTCTGATTTTTTTTCATGCTGTTCTGAATTTTTTTCTCAGAATTGTTTTGGTGGTTTTAGAGAGGTTTTTTATAGAAGCCTGGTTTTGCCACTGTAGAAGAAATAAAAAAAGGTAATTGCGACTTTTTTATCTCACAATTCAAATTTTTTGCTCAGAATTGAGAGATACAAACTCACAAATGCAACTTATAAAGCTCAGTTTTGAGGGGGGAAAAAAATCTGATATGTTCTCAGAACTTTTATATCTCACAATTCTGACTTAATAACTTACAATTGTGTGTTATTGCAAGATTTAGAGATGTAAAGATTTAAAGCTGCTTTGACACAATCTGTATTGTTAAAAGTGCTATATAAATAAAGGTGACTTGTTATAAAGACAAACTCGCAATTCTGACTTTATAACTCGCAACTGCGAGTTTATATCATGCAATTCTGAGAAAAAAAGTCACTTTTGCAAGTTTATATTCTGCAATTCTGACTTCATTGCTCAGAATTGTGAGTTTATATCTCACAATTCTGGCTTTATAACTTAAAATTGCATGTTTATATCTCACAATTCTCAGAAAAAAATGTCAGAATTGTGAGATAAAAAGTAGCAATTACCTTTTTTGTCATTTCTTATACAGTGGCGGAATCTGGCTTCAATAAAAAAAAACCTCTCTAAAACCACCAAAACAGAACATCTAAAAACGTTTAAGCTTTTTTTTTAAATAGTACAATTTTATAATTTTTAATTTTTTAGTCTCTTCTGCTCACCCAGGCTGCATTTATTTGATCAAAAATACAGTAAAAACAGTGAAATATTTTTACAACTTAAAATGTTGTACTTTTTTTTTTCCTGTGATGCAAAGTCTTCAGTGTCACATGATCCTTCAGAAAACATTCTAATATGCTGATTTGCTGTTCAACAAACATTTCTGCTCATTATCAATGTTGAAAACAGTTGTGCTGCAACATATTTTTGTGGAAACTGAGACACATTTTATTTTTCAGGGTTCTTTGATGAATAGAAAATTCAAAACAACAGCATTTATTTTAAACAGAAATCTTTTGTAACATCACAAATGTCTTTACTGTCACTTTTGATCAATTTAATGCATCCTTGCTGAATACAAATATACATTTCTTTAAGAAAAAATGACCGACCCCAAACTTTTGAATGGTAGTGTACATTGCAAATACCATAGTACAGTATATAAATATGGTAGTCACTGAATACCAAGTACCGTGGTACAGTATTATCCGAAAGCATCAGCACTTTTATTTGCAAGCGACGACTCACATCATCAATCAAATTCACATCCACAAAGCAGCACATGAATAAAATGCATTTAAAAGAGGTGCTGCCGAATCACATCTTGCAGTATGTGGGTCAGATTTGATTAAACGCTGTTAAAGCCTGAGCGTGCGTTTCTCTGACCGCCGCATCGAACAGAAGGGAAGATTAGCACTTTAGTCACTGAAGGCAATCAAATGACTCATTTTCTCATCCGTATGACGGGTCGTGACGCAAATGAATTTGCACGTTTACGTTTACTCACGTTTTCCGTACATGGTGGATCTTTTGAATTTTTCAACCAGCTGAGAGAAGCAAAATCTGAGCGGTGACTATTAATAGAAAAACACTTGAGCTGTGCAAACATGACCTGCACTGCTAACCTACTAAAGTAAATGCTACACTACGCTAACTCATCAATGATTTACACTAGGCCACAGTCACAGCTGCGTTTTGGCCCATAGATATAAGAGAGATCTTCAAAAATGTGTACCTGCATAATTCTGAAGGATGATGATATAAACTTGATATTAGCTTTGTTTAGGTTAAACCCACCAAAACAGGCATATTACACATCACATGCATTTACACAAGATTCCCACACTTTTTGAGTCAAAACATTCATAGGTCACTTATTGAATTCGTTTTTTTTTCTAGAGATTTCTGGACCAGCCTCATGTTGTGTAAATTAAATTTATACTATTAGCCAACATTTTATGTATAATGCATTATAAAGCATTCATAATGTATCTTGTAATGCATTATATTTTTTATAAATAATCGTAACCAAAGTTAAACTTTCCTTCTGTCACGCCCCTGGACTGTGTTTGTTTTGTTTCCTTCCCCATGTGCTCTGTGTGACCTAGTTTCTGTTGATTGGTTAATTTAGTTCAGGTGTGTCTCCATTATCTCCCTGTTCATTGGTTTTTGTCCGGTCTTCATCACGACCTCACTGCATCTTTGTGTTCGTGTGTGTAATCCTCCTGTTTGGAATCCTTCTTCGTGAACTATTAAAAAACTGTGTATCTTCATCTTCGTGAGCCTGCGTGTTCCCTAAACACTCCTGAGTGTGACAGAAGACCGGACCTACACAGTAAAGCTTTGTGTTTCCCCGTCATTTCTTTTCCATTTTGATTCAGTTTTTATTTTCTGTTTTTGTCCCGTCATGGACCCTGTGTACAGCCCCGAATTTCTCCTCCTAATGCTGGAGCAGGGGGAGAAAACGCTCGAGGACCATACAAGACAGTTCATTTTCATCGCGAACTATGCCAGCTATCCGGACGGCGTGCTCTGCACATTTTACAACACCAGCCTGAACCCTGCGTGCAGAGCGTTGTCGTCCGAAGATGGTCCTCGAGCAAACTTCGCCGCCTACGTGGAGTGGACACTGGCGAGAAACGGGTCCTCCCTCACCATCCGCCCTGAGGAAAATCTCGCCACTGCACCAAGGCTGAGGGTGAGCTGATTATATATCTGGGGCTACTTGAAATGGAAGAAGAACTAACTGACTGGGAAACTGAACTGGAGTTTGCCCTTTCCTCCCTCCTTCGTCTCCGCTGGTCCCGTCCAGCCCTCCTTCGTCTCCGCTGGTCCCGTCCAGCCCTCCTTCGTCTCCGCTGGTCCTGTCCAGCCCTCCTTCCTCTCCGCTGGTCCCGTCCAGCCCAGAAGGGGCTCCCGAAACTCCAGTGCCAGCGCCTTGTCTGCGCCCTCCAGTGTCTACTCCTCAAGAACACCTTCCAGTGCCAGCGCCTCATCGGCGCCCTCCAGTGTCCGCTCCTCAAGAGCACCCTCCTGAATTCAGCCCTGAGGACGTTCGCAAGGTCCCGCCCACCCACCCTTTCCTGTCTACTCCGCTGCTGGTTCCTGTCAGCCCCACGGCTCACCCTCAGCCCAACATCTGTGTGCTGGATTCGCCATGGGTCTGCAAGTCTCCATCGGCGTCATGGCTGGAGGATCCCTCATCTCTGCCTCCAGCCTCTGAGTCCCGGACTCCACCTCGGCCCTTCGACCCGTCGGCTCCACCATGGCTCCTAGCTCCCTCCTCTCCACCGTGGCCCATCAGTCCACCAGCTCCGCCTTGGTCTGTCGTTGACCATCTGCCGCCTCGGGATTCCACTCCTCCGGCTACGCCTCGTCCTTCCATCCCTTCAGCTCTGTCAGGCTCCTCCTTCCCTCCGGCTCCTCCTCAGTCCTCGGTCGCTCCGGCTCCACCGTGGCCTTCTGGATCCCCGTCTCCGCATCGGTCGCCGGTGCCATCTGTTCCGCCTTGGCCCTCCGGATCCTCCCTGTCGGCCTGGCCCATCGGCTCTCCGTCTTTGCCTCGGGCTCCTCCTCCACCTGCTCCGCCGCCGTTGGTCGGCCCCCTGGAGTCGTCAACCCTTCCTCCACCATGGCTCCTTCCTCCGTCGGCTCCACCGGGGGCCATTATCATGGCTGTGGCGTGGGTCCCACCTGGCTCTTCCTCCTGCTCCGGATCCCTCTTGTCTCCTCCCTGGACTCCGTTTTTCGTCCTCCTCCTGGGTAGCCGTCCTCCTCCTGAGCCTCCTCCCAGGTTTCTATCTGTTCCTGTTTGTGGCGCGAGGACGCACCATCCGGGAGGGGGGGAGTACTGTCACGCCCCTGGACTGTGTTTGTTTTGTTTCCTTCCCCATGTGCTCTGTGTGACCTAGTTTCTGTTGATTGGTTAATTTAGTTCAGGTGTGTCTCCATTATCTCCCCTTTATAAGTTCCTCCCTGTTCATTGGTTTTTGTCCGGTCTTCATCACGACCTCACTGCATCTTTGTGTTCGTGTGTGTAATCCTCCTGTTTGGAATCCTTCTTCGTGAACTATTAAAAAAACTGTGTATCTTCATCTTCGTGAGCCTGCGTGTTCCCTAAACACACCCGAGTGTGACACCTTCCTTGTCAATATTCAATTTGGGTACGTCATGTTTTAATGACCTACCCAACAACTCACTCCGAACAGCTGAGTCTTCAAAAATTGGCTAAAAACACATCTAACACTACTAACACTAGCTTCTCTCTATACAATTAACAAAAAAGCAAAAAGGCCTCTAACACTAGCTTGCTTTTTCTTTTCTTTTCTTAAAAAAAATCCCTTGCTATGTGCACTGTGTTAGACTAATTGAGACTTGTCATATATGGAGGACGAGAAATGACTTAAGTATAAAAAAAATAAATACATAAATAAATAAATGTAAAAAATACACATAGAAATAAAGAAATTCATGAATAAATATATGTAGAAATACATAAATAAATGAATTAATAAACAAATAAATGAATATATAAATAAATGCTTAATAATTAAATGCTGAAACATATACATTAATAAATGTAGAAATACATAAATTAATAAATAATTAAATGCTGAAATAAATTAATGTAGAAATAAATAAATAAATAAATGCTGAAATAAATACATAAATGCATAAATGAATGAATAAATAAATAAATGTAATTTTTAATTGTGCTATTTTTGTACCATTTGTGTTATACTACATTTATTTATTTTTCCATTTTTGTACGCATTTCTATGTTTAATTTCTGTGTCCCTGTGTTAATAAGGTGGGCAGAGCTAAACTCTCTTGTTCAACAAAAATTGAATATATTAGTCATACAGGTTTGGAACAACATGATGACAGGCATTTCTTTTTTGGTTTAAACATCTCTTTAAAGGTGAAATGTGCAACTTTTGCACCACTAGGGATTGCAAAACCAGACTACTTGTTGTCATTGACTTCATTAAGAGTGCAACTTTCTCTGTGGTCCTACCTTGTGTAGCATGGACAGCAGGTCTTTGTTCTTCTGAAGCTAAAAAATACAATAAAATATATCAGATGTAGCACTGCCTTACGATCCTAATGGATGTTATAAAACAAACAGATACTGAACTTAAAATGCTGAAAAAAACTCTTATCTTATCTAAACAATGGTTCAGTACCTGAGAATTTTGAGGATATGCTTTTGTTCACTTTGTGAGGTTGACTGGGGTCAGAGATTTTACTGGGCCTTCCTGTGAATACTGAACTTTGGGTTCTTGACCCGAAGTTGCTCCTGCAGTTTTGCAATAGTATCCCCAGAGTGGGAAATATGTAGTATCAAATTGCTAGCTGAGGTCTATTATCGTCAGAAACACAGCTGCATAACACTTTATATTACACACCAAAGATCTTGGTCGTTTTAGTAAGTAATGGGTGCAGTTCATGTTGTGTCAACCAGTTAGAATGTCTATAATCATGTCAGTGATCTGATGTCCTTTGAGTCTACAATTTATGATAAATCAACATAAATCACCCAGAATGATAAATCAAACCATATGGCTAGTTGACAGAAATGTTTGCACCAAATCGAAACCGAAATGACAAAGCACTTTCTGTTGTCAAATACTAAAGTGAATATTAAGTAAATATTATGTAAATAACTATTCTGCAATTTTATGTTGTGCTGTACTTTATATCTTGGAATTATACTAGTCATTTATCTATTTCTAGGAATTAGGAATTTGTAAATGAAAAACCTGTATTAGTCAGCTTCTACATTACTGTTTATTATGAGAAAATTGCCATCTGGGAGTTTGTTAAAGGATTAGTTCACTTTCAGAGCAAACATTTTCAGATAATGTACTCACCCCCTTGTCATCCAAGATGTTCATGTCTTTCTTTCTTCAGTCGTAAAGAAATTATGTTTTTTGAGGAAAACATTTCAGGATTTCTTTCCATATAATGGCTATGAATGGTGCCCACAAGTTTGAACTTCCAAAATGCAGTTTAAATCCAGCTTCAAATGGCTCTAAACGATCCCAGCCGACGAAAAGGGGACTTATCTAGCAAAACTATCGGTTATTTTTTAAACAAATTGACAATTTATATACTTTTTAACCTCAAATGCTGGTCTTGTCTCATCTCTGTGATGCTCAGTCTGTGAGTTTTGGGTCAATACAGTTAGGGTATGTCGCTAAACTCCCATCTCATTTTGTCTTCAACTTCAAAATCATCCTACAACACTGTTTTACCTTTTTTGTGTAAAGGGCGTTTGATCTTTGTATGTTCACTTTGTAAGCACTAGATTGATATTTCTGCAGTGATGTTTGAAGTTGGGGAAGAAAATGAGATGGGAATTTTTCAACATACCCTAAGTGTATTGACCCAGATCACACAGACTATATTATCTTGGATGACAAGGGGGTGAGTACATTATCTGTACATTTTTGTTCTGAAAGTGAACTAATCCTTTAATGAGAATGAATGATTAAATGTACAGTATATGCTACAGTTCAGAAGTTTGGAACCCGTTTTTTGGATACTTTTATTCATCAAGAATACATTCAATTGATCAAAAGTGACAATAAATACATTTATAATGTTACAAAAAAATTCTATTTCAAATAAATATTTATAAATTCTAATTCATCTTTAGAAATTAATTGGTCATGCTTTTGATTATTAAAATTTAATGATACTACTAATACTGCTATTTAGGAAAAAATAAAATGGATTCTGGGAATAAAACTAATTTCATAGTGCCCTATTTATTTAATTTCTGTCTTTGTTTTATTGTATTTGTCCTTTAGTCTGTTACTTGCATCTATGTTATTATTAAAATTAATTAAAATTAAAAAATGACTATATATAAATTGTTATTGTGAAATAAAACTACTGTCATGAAATAAAATTTGGCTTTATCCTTTTAGCTCTTTTAATAGATAAAAGAACTATAACCTCCATTTGGATCATCTATTATTCATTTACTTTACCTGTTGTTCTGTGTTTTTGTTGTGGTATCATGACAACACTATTAAGCAGCAAAAAAATGTTCCCAAAAAATATCAAAAATATCATCGCTAATAATCAAAAATGTTTCTAGAGCAGCAAATCAGCATATTTAATCAGAAAGATTTCTGAAGGATCATGTGACACTGAAGACTGGAGTAATGATGCTGAAAATTCAGCTTTGCATCATAGCAATAAATCACATATTAAAATATTTTCAAACATAAAACAGCTATTTTAGATTGTAAAAATATTTCTTAATATTACTATTTTTATTGTATTTTTAATCAAATAAATGCAGCCTTGGTGAGCAGAAGAGACTTCTTTCAAAAACATTTAAAAATCTTACTCTTCTCAACCCCAAACTTCTGAATGGTAGTTTATCTGTGAATGTCCAAAATGTGCTCTGAGCATATAATACACAGTTATGTTCCCATTTTTTCAGCTACTCACTCTTTTCTTATAGTAAATCCTCCATTTGTGATATTCCTTTATCACCACCTCTATCCGTCTCTTCCAGTAGCTTCCCTCCAAAACAATTGCCTGTATATGCCATAAATAAACACAAGAAACTAAAATAAATGTATTGATTCTAACGGTGTGATTATTTCAGACCTATCTTTGAGATCGGACTCACCTCAGGTTTGCCATGGGCATCCGCTTCAGAGCCCTCCAGCGGTGTGACAAACCCACACACAGGGTTCTTCCTTTTCTCCACATCTAAAGAAATTTAACACCATATTTAATTTTTGAAGTTCATTATGCATTTCTTTGATTATTACTCCAGTGGTAGGAAAGACAGCTAAGTATCATGGTACCATTACAGTACTTTTTAATAAGTGTTGGGACCAGCATGTAACATGTCATCCAATATTATCCAAAACATGTCAAGTGATATGCATTTGGGTCATTCCTGGGATTTGCTAATATTTCAGTCCCCCGGAGTTTCTAAACTAGTGGTGCACCAAAATTAATTGTTAGAAGCTTTTCGCAAAACTCTGGGATGCCCGTTATAATGAATAAAAATAATCATTGCATTTCAACATTTTTAGCATAAAATAATGTCTTATATCTATCGTAAACCAAGGATTTTGTCATGTCCCTGAGGACAGGGACATGGGACATGGGATAGGGGACAGGGACTTCACTGAGTTTTGGCAACAATGTAAGCATTTATGTGTGTTCCTTTCTTGTAAAAAAATATTTTTCTAAAAAACTGCTAAATATTTTATAAAAAGCAGACTTTAAAGTTATGTCCCTCGGTATGAACTCAACCCCATCACACTAAACATTTTTTGCCCATAATTAATTCGACTCTGCACTTATGTGACATCATTTACCAGAAATGACATTATCCAGGTCTCTTCAAGTAATGGTGCAAAAAATGGTTAGTAGAATACTTTTTATTCATATTTTTAAGTCATGTTAGAGTCAGGGAGGCTACTGTCAAGCTTAACAACTCAACCCCGTCACATAAAACTAAGATGAAAAATTATGACTTTTTCAACATTTTATTTTAATCCATAAGTATATACAATGCACTTATTTTATTGCTGCCATATATGGTCTACTCTGCTATACTACATGAAGCAGTGGCCATTGTGAGTGAAAAACCACAACCTCGTCACAAATATATGTATTTCTTAATGTTACGGGGTTGTAAACTTGTGACAGGGTTGAGTTATTTGCTTCATTTATTAGTAATTTTAATGAAATAGAATTAAATAGAGATTTTTGATGTAAAATGTCCACTTAAACGTTGACAAGCATCATACCTCAGAAATTGCACACACATTTGCAGCAGAAAGACAGTGTTGGCCATGCAGATATGTTGACCCAAAAACAAGGGGACAATTTGAGAGAGAAACAAAACCAAAAATGTATATTTAAGGCAATGTATCCCTTCAAATGTGTTACAGTCTTCAACCCTGTCACACATTGTCACATTACTATTTTTATTCTTTCTTTTTTTGAAAGAAATTAATACTTTTATTCACCAAGGATGTGTTAAATTAATAAAAAATGATAGCATAGATTTACATTATTAGAAAAGATTTATATTTTGAATAAATGCTGTTCTTTTTAACTTGTTATTCATCAAAGAATCCTGGGGGGAAAAAAAATCACAGGTTGCAAAAAAAAATATATATATATTTGGCAGCACAACTGTTTCCAACATTGATAATTCTAATAATAAATCAGCATATTAGAATGATTTCTGAAGGATCACATGACACTTAAGACTGGAGTAACAGCTGATGAAAATTCAGCTTTACATCACAGGAATAAATTATATTGTAAAGTATATTAAAATAAAAATCATTACTTTATATTGTAATAACATTTTGCAATATTACTGTTTTTTTTTCTGTATTTTTGATCAAATAAATGCAGCCTTGATGAGCATAAGAGACTTCTTTAAAAAACATTAAATGAGAGGGTGTGTCCAAACTTTTGACTGGTAGTGTATATTCCAAGTTAAAAATGAACCAAATCCCAGGAATGACCCATTTATAAAGTGCATTTTACAAAACACATTGTTTTGAAGCACCTTTACAGAAAATCATAATGTTAATTGTTATACTTTTTTAACTATACTTTATGTGAGAAATGAAGTAAACTGTGTAATAGAAGAGAAAAGAGATTGGGAGACTCACACTGAATAAACCAGGCCCTCCAAATGCCATTATTCAGCCTGATTTTATCTCTCCACAACAACCTCAAACCTTTGAAAGACTTCCACTTTGGAGACACAATCTTTCCACTGAGGAGAAACACAAACATCACTTCATTCAACATTAGATTTTATTCGCATAGTAAATGATGTGACCCTGGACCACAAAACCAGTCGTAAAGGTCAATTTTTTGCTGACTAAATAAGCTTTGTGGAAATTTGAAAAAAATTGAAAATTGAAAAATCTGGAATATGCAAAAAATCAAAAAATCTAAATATTGAGAAAATTGCCTTTGAAGTTGAAGTTCTTAGCAATGCATATTACTAATCAAAAATTAAGTTTGGATATATTTACAGTAGAAAATTTACAAAATATCTTAATGGAACATGATCTTTACTTAACATCCTAATGATTTTTGGCATAAATGAAAAATTGGTAATTTTGACCCATACAATGTAATTTTAGCTATTCCTACAAATATACGTGCACTACTTATGACTGCTTTTGTGGTGCAGGATCACATATAAACAACTTCAATTCACTAAAATGTGCAATAATCTAGTTTTTTTTTTTTTTTTTTTTTTGAGACTAAGACACAAGGGTTGAGACACAATGGCGAAATCTTCCCTCTTCACCCTGCTGGCTCTATATAAACATGATTTTTTCATCCAGCAGGCACTTTGAACTGTGCTTGCAGTCGGAATAATTTCATCAGTCTAATGCAGCGACACAGCTGCCCATCTGCACATATTCTGATGGCACTTTACACCATTTACTTGATGGCTCTAGTGCACTTAACCTCCAAAAACAAGAGACAAGTGAACTAAGAGTGCTGTGTTCACTCAGTTGCTAAGAGTCCAGTGAGAATAATTGCTGAAATGTGGGATATGGCTTGGAATGACAGCAAACCCTGACAAATAAACAACACTAATAGGATGTCATTGAGCTGAAAAAATCAAATAAAATGTCTGTTCCCATGCCCTGTTTATGTCACTACTAGGATACACCTAAGTGCAGGCGTATAGTAAAACAAAGTGTATGCGGTGATAAAATATTTACCTTTAAGTAAATATTTAAGTTTATTGTCGGCCAAACACCTCTGAGGTCCCTCTGAGGTGTTAATATTAATATGTATAATAATATATAATATATAATAATTTTATAACACTTTCACATTTTCACAGTTCTACGATGCTAGTTAATTGTTAAATAAAATGCAGATTTTTTTTAGTTAGTGTTTTAATTTTTAAATTCTTTATTCATTTTGATTTGACATTTTTATGATTTGATTAATTTAATTAAACTCCCTGCAGTTCTTCACAAACCAAATTATTTGGAAAAATATTTTTTAAATATTGCAGAATAATGGTCACTTGAAATCCAGAAGAACAAAAAATATTTTATTTTTGTTTAATATCACATAAGTTTTTATTTTGAATATCGGTATTTATATTCATTTTACATTTTTATGATTAAAAATTTCTAATTAAACTTCCTTTTTAAATTCTTATACTGTCTTAATTTGTACATTTTTAGGATTTAATTAATTAAACTCTCTGCAGTTCCCTCTCAACCCCCTAAACCAATTTGGGAAACCATGCTTTGCATTATTAAACTATATTTACAGTAATGCAATATAAATACTGCAATATATTAATTTAAAATTTTAATAACACATTTTAATGACTTGAAAAGCAGGTAAACAAATAAAATATTACATTTTTTAGTGAAGTGTTTTATGTTGATTGTTTCATTTTTTATTTAAATTTTACATTTTTACAATTTAATTATTCTAATTAAACTCCCTGCAGATCCCTCACAAACCCCTAAACCATGAAACTGTGTTTTATACTAAAAATTATTTAAGTCAGTATTTCAATAATTTAAAAACACGTTAATCTCATGAAATGCAGGTTAACAAATAAAATATTTCATCTGTTTTAGCTAGTTCTGTTTTTTTGTTTTTTTTTACTTTTTTAATAATTTACATTTTATTTTTAACTCTGCTTTACAATAAAAAACAAAGAGAACTAGAGTTTTTACAGTTTCTGAAAACAATGTGAAAGGCCCATTTGCAAAAGTTGCATTGTTTTAATATTTAGGGTTAAAGGTTTGCTCTGTGTAATCAGTACAGTGATGCTTACCGTAACAACTAGTACTAATGATACCAGAGAACATTTAATAGTGCTTTTATGATATGATATCTGTACCTCACTGTCCAATAACAACAGTCATTATATGTGGTGACACGAGCAGGTTTTTGATAGCCTTTCTACGATGACATGATTCCTCGTCTCGGCTGACGTCAGGTGATTGGTGTGCCATAAATTACTACAGCCAAAGTCATACTGCAGTTGCATCACAATATATTTTCAACAGCTAGTGCGCAGAAGTCTCCCAAGGTCTTCTGACAAAGTTTGTCTGGTGCTATCATTAGCATACGGAAACAGCAAAGAATATGGAATGTTTAAGTAAATGCAACACTGCAAAACCTTAAAGTCTTAAACTTTAAGGAATAACTTTAGTGTAGGGTATTTAACAACAAATGGACTCAAAGCTTTTAATGACCCAATATACTTACGAACCAATAAAGGTTTAAAGCAGGATTGTGTAAAGAAATGTCTCAATATAGTAAATAAAACATTCAAGATTGTTACAGCTGGCTTGTAACAATATACCGTTGAAGTCAAAAGTTTACATTTGTAATAAATGTTAATGTTAATCTGAATTTGTAGATCAGAGGAAATTTAACTTATTTTGTCTTCTGGGGAATATGCAAGGTTATTCTGTAGCTTCTAATGGGCAGTACTAAAAAAAAATATAATACTTAGGCAAAATAAGAAAAATGTACACATCCTCATTCCGTGCAAAAGTTTTCACCCCCTGGCTCTTAATGCATCGTTGTTGTTTTTTTCTTCTGGAGCATCAGTGAGCGTTTGAACCTTCTGTAATAGTTGTATATGAGTCCCTCAGTTGTCCTCAGTGTGAAAAGATGGATCTTAAAATCATACAGTCATTGTTGGAAAGGGTTCAAATACACAAAAATGCTGAAAAACCAAATAATTTGTGGGACCTGAAGGATTTTTCTGAAGAACAGCGGGCAGTTTAACTGTTCAGGACAAACAAGGGACTCATGGACAACTATCACTTAAAAAAACAAAACAAAAACAGCTGTGGGTCATTTAGGTAACAACACAGTATTAAGAATCAAGCGCATGTAAACTTTAGAATGGGGTCTAAAGTTATTTTTTCTTGTGGACTATATGTATGTCTTTTATGGGAAATCTTATCTTATTCAGGTCATTACTAAATAAAAAAATACATGCATTTTGTATGATCCCTCTTGTTTTGGTAAAATACTTAGCCTAACATTTTGCAGATTCTGCAAGGTGTATGTAAACTTTTGACTTCAACTGTATATACAAAAAAATATAGTGCTGTCTGTGTGTAGCAATATTGTAGGTTAATAAAATGCATGTATGTTTTGGAGAAAGTAGTATGGGTTCCTCTTGTTATTCTGTAACTCTCACCTCATTTGTCTTCCAACTCCTATCAAAGTCCAAATAAGGTTTTTTTTACCCAGTCAAGGATTTCACAGCTGTTTCGAAAGACTGAATTTAGTGAATTTACTGAGTTTGCTGAGTTCAGTCTCTCACACACACTTCTTACTGCTGTGATATTTTATTAACTTGCATTAAAAATGTTACAAATTAATAATACCTGTAGATTGTAGTGTTTTAAAAAGACCATAAGTAGTACATTAAAAAAATAGAAAAAAAATATAATTCTGGTCTGCAGAAATAAACAGAATGATGAAAAAAAAATCCTTATTTCTAGGAATTTACATTGTACATTTGTACATTTGTTCATATGTATCTGTACTCTACCTGTTTTATATAACAATAAAACACTGCCAAAAGGTAAAACTTATGCATTGCAGCGAGGTAAATAGAAGTTAAACTGTAACTGTTTTATATCAGTATCACACTGTCATGAAGCGAATTCCACTTAAATATAAGTTACATGTACATGTACTAACAGTTGTACAGTTATGTAAACATTTCAGTGAGGTATACATTGAACTGCAGTGAGGTGAGTTTTCAGTTGAGTTGTAAATTATCTGTAGTTTAATTTTTATATAAATACATTGTAATGAGGTACATTTTATTTGTGACCCCAAAACACAAAACCAGTCACAAGGGACAATTTTTCGAAATTGATAAAATATTTGGCTGAGATACAACAACTGAAAATCTGAAATCTGAGGGTGCAAAAAAAAAAATTAAATATTGAGAAAATCACCTTTAAAGTTGTCCAAATGAAGTTCTTGTATAATATATGCATATTTCTTTATCAAAAAATAAGTTTTGATATATTTACTACAGGAAATTTACAAAATGTCTTCAAAATGACATCTTTACTTAATATCCTAATCATTTTGACCCATACAATGTATTTTTTTTGGCTATTGCTACAAATATACCCCAGTGACCCATGACTGGTTTTGTGGTCCAGGGTCACATTTAATGTAAACATTTCACTGAGGTATAAGTCCAACCACAGCATTTTCTGTAACGATTTATATTAATGTACAACTGAGGTAAACTGCACCAGTGAGTTAAATAGTATATTATATGTAGTTTAACAAATTTATAACAATATAAATACTGTAATGTGGTGAATTTTACAGTATAAATACTTAAGAGAGGTTAAGTAACACATTTGAAGTGAAATTCACCTTGTTACAGTATGTATATTGTTATAAAACAATTAAACAACTTTGTTTTTACCTCACTGCAGTGTGTAAAACCATTACAGATAAAGTACTTGTGTTGATCTTATACTTCACTGAAACAAATTAAACTGTTTTATAGTAATGTAAACATTTCTGTAGTGTACAAAACTACAGTGAATTTGACCTAAATTATAAATTATTTATACTTTAACGGTTTTACAATTATGTAAACATTGAATTGATGTGTATGATCAATGGTATATCCTAATTTATTTGCACAGATTTTATAGCATTGTGTATTTTATTGAGGTAAATATTATGTGCTGTTTTACAGTTATGTAAACACTGCTGTGAGGTATAAGTTTAGCTGGAGTTTTATAGCAATGTAAACATTAGCATGAGGTGAATTTGTACTTTATAGCTCAGCAGACAATGCAGTAAGGTATTGCAAGCCGTTTTGACTTTTATTCATTCGCAGGATATGAATTCTTGATATCAACAATTCAATTTGCACTAGTTAAAATGCTAATTCTTAAATTGTATTTTTACTAGTAACAATGGCAATTTTTGATATCAGAATTACATTTCCACTAGTAAAAAGGTTAATTATTGATATCAACAATGACGTCATCACTCGCAGAAACTGAATTATTGATATCAAGAATTGTATTTTCACTAGTTAAATGTCACCATAGACTCCCATTCAAATGTAACTGTTGATATCAAGAATTGATTTCTTACTAGTTAAAATTCTAAATACACATATCAGCTTTGTATTTCTTGCTAGTAGAAATATAATTTTTGATATCAAAAATTACAATGCCAATTAAAAATGCCAATTCCTGATATCAAGATTTCAGTTGTCACTAGTTGAAATGTCAGTTGTTGATATCTGTAAATGTATTTCAACATGTTACTTTTCTTATTTCTGATATCTGAAAATGTATTTCTGTTATCAATAATTAGGAGAGTAATTTCAGATTTTATTCTTACTAGTAACAATCCCATTCCTGATATCAGAAACGAACATTTTCACTAGTAGCAACTGAATTGTTGATATCAAGAATGGACATTTGCACTAGTAACAATGTAATTATTGCTATCAAAAATAAAGGTTTTTACTAGTGAGAACTGTATTTCTGATATGTGAAATTGGAATTTTAACTAGTAAGAAGTGAATTCGTGATATCAACAATTAAATTTGAATGGGAGTCTATGGTGACATTTAACTAGTGAAAATACAATTCTTGATATCAAGAATGATAGTTCTTACTAGTTGAATTTCAATTCTTGATTTCAAGAATTAACCTTTTTACTAGTGGAAATGTAATTCCTGATATCATTGTTATTAGTAAAAATCCAATTTCTGATATCAAGAATTAGCATTTTTTTAACTAGTGAAAACTGAATTGTTGATATCAACATAAAAGTCTAAACGACTTGCCATAGTAAAGTAAATTTGAGTTAAACGATAGGTCTGTTTTACCTGTACGCCAGTGTCATGCATTCAAACAGACGTGTGAGAGTGGGGTCAATGCTCAGCCGTCTGGAGCTCAGCGGACCGAAACTGTAGGTCTGGCAGTCCGGTTTATTAACGGTGTCAAAATCAGAATTATAAAGAGCCGCGCTTCTCCTCCTGACTGAGTCGCTGTGCGGCGAAGACACCATGAAATGTCCGCTGTGGATCACCTGAGTCCGCCGGACTGACCCGGATGCTGCTCCGGCGTCCACACTGGGCAAATGATCATCCGGATCCGAATCGGACTCTGAATCTGGTACGATTTGGTTGGGCTCTGCAGTTTCTGAGTACTCTGCCTTTGCCATCGCTGCTGGTCTAGCCGTATCACACTTGTCAAATGCAGTTCACTGAGAAACACGCACGAGGAGGCGCGCTGTTGGCTCTACTCCACTGCATACTTAGTACGCAGCGCTCAGGTCAAAGATCAAGCGTGATAAAACGATTAAAACTCACTGATTAAAACGCTGCATTGAGCAGTGTCAGACTCTGGCAGCCTGAGGCGGTTGTAACTCGAGTACAATTACGTAAGAGTTGCTCTCTGTCCCAGCTATTGATATGCTCTGACATATTGCTATTATTAGATGGTATTACTTGTAAGAGTATTTTTAATCAGTAAATATGTCCTAGTAATTACGATGTGACGTGAATGAACATGCAGTTTTTGTGCATATCTAGTAAATTGATCTGTAAATTGTTTATTTTGCAAAAAAAAGTGAGAAATAATTTAGACTTTGTATAAATGTTGTATTATTTTATTTTATTTTTTTTCATGCAAACAAAAGGTAACAACTAAGGTACTGATATGGAATAATGTGTCTAACAAAAGGTAAAATAATTTAATTCAATAAAATGAAAATAAAGACATATCTTGATCTATATTTATAGATCATATATAAATTAATAGGCTATATTTATCACTAAGACAAAAATAATTAAAATTAATTTAAATATAATTACAATTACAAAGGTACTGATACTGAATAATGTGTCTAACAAAAGGTAAAATAATAAAATGTAATAAAATGAAAATAAAGACGTGAAATATAAATATCGTCTTGATCTATATTTATTTTCATTTCGATATTTATTTCAAAATTAATAGGCTATATTTTATATATTATCACAAAGACAAAAATAATTAAAATAAATTTTTTACCTTTTGGTAAAATAATTAAATGTAATACAATAAAAATACAGACAGATTATGTGAAATATAAATATTGTCTTGATCTATATTTATTTTAAAATGAATATGCTATCTTTTATATTTATCACAAAAGACAAAAATAATTAAAAGTATTTTTCATTCAAACACAATAAAATTTTAGAACTAAGGTACTGATTCGGAATAATGTGTCTAACAAAAGGTAAAATAATACAATTTAATAAAATGAAAATAGAGACATATTATGTGAAATATAAATATTGTCTTGATCTATATTTATGTTAATTTCGTTTTAAAATTAATAGGCCATATTTTATATTTATCACAAAGACAAAAATAACTCAAAAATGCATACAAATAATGTAACGATCTTAATTAAAAAAATAAATTAATTAACTTAAGTAAAACAACAACAACAACAACAACAACGTATATTGAAATTAGCATAAAATATAGAAGAATAAAATAATAATAATAACATAAAGTGTTAATAGCTTTTATCGACTCGCTCGGAGAGTTTACGGACTACAAATCCCATGAGCGCTGAAACAACGTCCGGGTATGTGGGACGTAAGCGGAAGGTTAAAAGCCGCTGATTGGCAGCCAGCAGCTGGTTTTATTTTCGTGTTTGAGATCTGCTCGAAGTGTTACTTAGTTTAGTTGAACCATGGACGCGGTACAAAGACACAGATCCATGTACAAAGGCACGACTCCACCATGGAAAGAAACATACCGGAAGGTAAATGTCGTGTTTGCTTGTTTCTTTGCTAGAGAATCTCATAAAAGCTGTTAACAATCCAGATATATAGACAGTATTTTAATGCTATTTCCAGTAATGAAACTGTTACTCCTTTATTCCATTACAGTACTGAGAATTAGTGGTGACTTTTTCCCTATGGCAATAAATAAATAATAAATGTTTGCTAGTCAGAACCTAGTCTATGTCAACCAAAACACTTCCCCAAACTACAAAGTTCTAATATGGATAAATTTGTGTCACAAAAGAGAAAATGGTTCAAATAAACCCACTGAAACTTAGAAATGTGAAATGTAAATATCATTTTGCACGGTATGGTTGGTAGTTTATTTTAATTTCTTTATTCTAGATTTCTTTTAAAATTAATATATTTCCCATGCAAAGTACAAGTTTGGGACACAAGGAACTCCTGAGGATGAAATTTGGTCACATTATTATAATCCATTTTAAATGTAACCGCATGAACTATAAGCAGTGTGCCTTTGTGAAAGACTTTGAGACACTAACATGATTCTATAATGGTGTAATGTGTGTCACCAGCGCTGTGTGGAGCGGTTGAAGAACAGCCGGTCGAGGTTACTGGAGAAGTTCAGACAGATGGGAGAGGATTCGGGTGGATCAAAGCGCTCGCTGCTTGTGCAGGAGGTGATGGAAGAGGAGTGGAGTGCATTGCAGTCGTCTAATCAGAGTCTCCCATCGCTCTGGAACGGAAACGGCATCAGAGATGTGTGTATTGAGCACTGCTTTGTAGACATGAAAGTATCTTAAAAGCATTATGTGCATATGTTTTTTTTTTTTGTTTTTTTTTAAGCTTGATCTCTTTAAGGATATTTATTGTTATTATTATTATTATTATTATTATTATTATTAATTAATTAATTAATTAATTAATTAATTAATTTTCTTTAAATGTATACACTACCAGTCCAAAGTTTTTGAACAGTAGGAATTTTTTATAGTCTCTTCTTCTGCTTCTTCTGCATTTATTTGATCCAAAGTACAGCAAAAACAGTAAAACTGATATGTTTTTACAATTTAAAATAATAATTTTTTATACATGTTTAAAAGTGTAATTTATTCCTGTCAAAGCTGAATTTTCAGCATCATTACTCCAGTCTTCAGTGTCACATGGTCCTTCAGAAATCATTATGTTATCAGTATTTAAAATTAAGTACATTTATTTTATTTTTTTATAAATCGAAATATCCAAAGATTAGCGTTTATCTAAAATAAAAAGCTTTTGTAACATTATACACTAACATTCAAGTATAATTTTTTTTTTTAGAAATTAATACTATTTTTTTTTTTTAAGCAATGCTTTAAATTAATTAAAAGTGATGATAAAGACATTTTATATTTTATTTTTTTTTGTAACATTTTATTTATATTTGTTAAATGCTGTTCGTCTGAACTTTCTTTTCATCAAAGAAACCTAAAAGAATTTTACATCGGCTGTTTTCAACAATATGTTTTTTGAGCATATATTAGAATTTCCGAAGGATCATGTGACACTGAAGACTGGAGTAATGATGCTAAAAATTCTGCTTTGAAATCACAAAAATACATTGCATTTTTAAAATGTATTCAAATAGAAAAGTTATTTTGCATAGTAAAACTATTTCAAAATATTACTGTTTTTGCTGTACTTTGGATCAAATAAATGCAGGCTTGGCGAGCAGAAGAGACTTCTTTAATAAAAAAAAAAATGTTACTGTTCAAAAACTTTTGACTGGTAGTGTATATAGCACTGTGTATGGGAGTTATATAACATATCAAGTTAAACTTAAAAATTTTCATGATGTTTATACAATACATTTAGAGTTATGTACATCTTCATCAGCTCTTTACTTAATATTGTGGAGTTTGTTATTCACTGAAAATCTTCTGCTTTCAAATCTCATTTGAAGCCTGTCAAGATGTATCAGAACCACTTGTTACTGTCAATGTTTGAAGCACAAAGAGATTTGAGAGCTACAGTGGACATGACTAAAGATAGATTGTCATTTATAGATGAATCATTTCATTAAGCGTGTGTTTTCACTTCTCAGGTGTACACCGCACAGCAGGAGTTTGACGAACTTTCAGCGTTTGAGGAAATTCAGCAGGAGCTCATAGCACAAGGTTCATGTCAGCATGTACTTTTCTCTCATATCAGGTCACAGAAAACCTGGCAATGTCAGCAAATGTACAAATTGTGACATGATGAAAATGCGTCGTTTAAAAATGTAGGGATTGTGTTAAGTGTTGACACTTTACATTTGAGATTTCATTTCAGTGTTTCTCCTCTTCTTCAGAGTTGTCAATTCTGGAGGAATATAATAACAGCATGCAATATGAAGAGAAGTATATAGACTCTGTGTTGGAGGGAATGGAAGCATCCGGACAGATCATATGCCCCGTATGTCACATGTAAGTGTTTGCTGTAAACAATGGGGGTGCAATGGTTCAACTTAATCACGGTTCGGTTTGTATCATGATTTTAGAGTCACAGTTCCAATATATGAATAGTTCAGATGCAAAACCCCCTAAAAGCCATCTTGGTCAAAAATGAGATGATACTGAGTGAATGCTCTCAACACACATCATATGTCCATCAAATACTTTTACCTCAAACTTGCTTAAATCCCAGCCTCAGCCCAATCAGAAGTACCAGTACTTGCATAGAAACCTATACATCGGAGCCTGATAAAAATGCATTTTTTAAAGAAAGACGTCATATATATATATATATATATATATATATATATATATATATATATATATATATATATATATATATATATATATATATATATATATATATATATATATATATATATATATATATATATTAATATAATATAATATAATATATTATAGATGTGTTGTCAGATTTAAGTTGAATCACGGTTTTTGCTGTCTGCTGGTTGAATCGACCCAATAACATCATATTTAGCCCCTGAAATGCGAATTTACCAGGGGAACCCTGACAAAAAAAACTTGTATTTCATTCCCCAGAATGTGATTTTTAATGGGGGACCCCTCGAAACGTGATTGGGCTAATTTTGAGTAACAATTGGACAGGTTTTGTTATGAAAACCTGGCAACCCTGGTCCTAGTGCGTGCCGAACTGTGGGTGGAGAACGGTACTTTTTCGGGATTTTTTTTTTTTTTTTTTTTTTACCAAGAACCATTGCATCCCTAATAAACAATCAACTGCTAAAAACTGACCATTTATAATGTATGTAATGTGTTACTCTGTATCTGCAGGAATAATCTGGCAGTCAACAGTCATTTCACATCATGTCCATGTGGCCTTTATGTCAACACAGTTGTAAGTAGTTGCACTGCACCTTCATCAGTAATATGGACACTTGGTATAATAAATCCATTATTTAATACTATTGTGGTTTTTATAAAAAAAATTTTTGTTATTCTTGACTAGAGAGTCTGACAGGTCAGCAATCACTGCTGTGCATTTATTAGTTTAACTTCTTTCCCATTTCAATTTTTCAGTTTTAATTAAATTGCAAACAATCAAAAAGCTTGTCTAGAAACCATAGTTCATAAAACTATAAGTGTTTACAATTATAAGGATCTATGAAAAAGTTCTGTTTCAGAAATTCTGTTTTGTCTGGGCTTAATTGTTTTATGATTTAGCATTAATTAATCTTTTAAAATGTATCAATGTAATCAATTAAAATGTAAATTCTTTTTAACAATTAGGTTTTTTTTTTTTTTTTTTAATCCTTATTTTATTTGGTGGTTGTTGTTTTTTTTATTATTATTATTATTAATAGTATTATTATTATTATTATTATTATTATTATTAAACAAATAACCCTGATCTAAAGCAGCTTATTTTTTGAGCATTTACTCCCATGTCTCCACAGGGTAGAAACGTTACATCTGAAGTTTTACAGAATCTACTAGAACGACGCGTCACAGAGCACATGGAGGACTGTCTTCACAACCCCACCTTCTCTATGGCTTTCAACACTGATGGATCACCAAACCTCATGATTAGCTGCAAGGTATTCATATGGTTTACATTCATATCACATAGTCAGTCAGAGTTGGGTTTCTGTATCTTGATAATGAAATACTCATTGTAATCTCTTTAAATCAACTTGAAAGCTGTTGTTCATACATGGTTTTTGTTGTTTGCAGGTGTGTGACTATCTGTCTGTCGTCCTGTGAGCTGTTCATCCACGCTGAAGAGTCTGCTGGATGTTTTAAATGTTGTGAATATATTATTTCTGTGAAATAAAGAATTATTTTTAATTTTCAATTCATCAGTCATAATGTAAAGGTACAGAACTGCAGATCTGTCTAATCTTGAATCTGCGTTTGAGTGCATGCGTGTTAAATGCACACAGCTATACATTTATCCATAAGCTGTTACAGACAATCTCACAAAGCTTGTCGCTTTTGTCCATGTCATTTTAACCTCTAAATCAGAAATAAAGCATATTTAAGCAATTTTTGTTTTGTAACAGTATTTTAATGAAAATCTCAGTTAGCCACTTCAGGTTCTCAATATGGTTTAAATGCTACTTTTGATCATAAGTGATATGAAGAGTTTGTCTTATGGTGATATTTGTTGAAGGAAAATGCTGGATTATGATTTGATGCTGATTAAAATAAAGAAAAATAATGGCTATTCATTTAGAAAGCCACTTTATATTTTTGTTTACTCTTTGCATTACACTAATAAGAATTTGATGGAAATGTTACACAACGCAAAAAATAGGCTTAATTTTGCTTGAGGTTAAAAATAAAGCATCTTTTGATTTGACTGATACAAAAGGGTTTTTGATCCTGTTAACATGACACTTTAATGGATCAGAGTCCAAGTGTATGGTAAAGTGTGTTATTCCTGCACTTTTGAGAAAAAACTACTGTATTTTCAGACTACCTCCTGACTGTTTCATGCCAATTTAATGTCAAATACATAATGGAGAATCACATTTTTTGCCTTTTAGCAACAATTATTACACAAATGAAATCAGGACAATCAGCCCAATATTTCCTCTGAGTTTTATTTCTCATGAACGTTTAGTTCACATTCTCAACTCTGTAAGATCTGTAAACCCCTGCGATGGCATCTGACACATTATGTGTGCACATAACTTGAAAACATGATACAAAATTAAATACAAAACTCTTCTGCCTTCATCTTCATTGTGTCATCACATCAGACCACATGAACCAGACGTATCACAAAGTTTGTGATAAATCTAGAAACAGATTATTTGCATTTGACGAAAGTGCTGAGATCTTCCAGGAACTTGATGTACTCCTGATGCTCCAGTGCTGTGCTCAACTCGATCAGCTCATCCGCAAACGTGTTGTCAACACCGCGGTCAGCCAGGAAGTCCATCAGATGGTCATATAGGGCCTAGAGAGTCAAAATTTCAGAGGTCACTGCTCTGTTTTTATTACAGTCCTATAAAATTGGTTTTCTTTTTTTCAATTGAAAAATTTCTAGATTCTTTTTTTCCTGTTTTAACTGTTCTGGATTTTAATGGTTAAATTAAATTTAAGTAATCAAAACACAAGTCTAATTAACTGACATTTAATATTTACATCAATTTACTAGACATTTAATAAAAATAAAATTAAAATAAATATAATAGGGCTCTGTGAATGGCCCATTTTCTTTTTTCCAAATTCTGTTTTGCTGTTTACTTTTTCTGGATTTAATTAAATTTCATTAATCAAAAAGAATATCTAATCAATTCAATTAAGAATAGAAGAATAATAAAACAATAAATCTTTTTTGTTGTTGTGATGGTTGTTTTTTTTTACAATAATAAGGCTGTAAGAAATTAACTCTTTTTTTTTACCCTAAATCCCTTTTTTTCTGTTTTTATTTTTCTGGATTCCCTTTTTCTGGTTTAAATTTTTCTAAATTCCTATTTAATGGTTAAATTAAATGTTAGTAATCAAATGAATCCAATTAAATGAAAATAATTAAACTGACACTATTTAACAGCAATTTATTAAAAGTTCAATGTATTAATTTATTAAAAAAATCTCACATTTAAAGCAATACATTCCCCCTCAAATAACTTTTTTCTTTTTTTTCTAGATTCCTTTTTTAAACAACAATTTATTGAAGTTATGCAAAATTCTAGATTCTATTTTCCTGTATTCTCTTTTTAAAAACAACAATATATAAAGTTAAGGCAATACATTTTATCCTTTTCTTTTGGTTAGTTTTTTTCTGGATTCAGTTTTAATATTTAAAAAAAAAAAAATATTAATCAAAAAGCAAGTTTATGAAATGTTTTATTTTTTCAGAAATTCTGTGTTGTCTCCTGTTAAAATTAAAACAAGAAAAACTGATATTCTTAAAAACTGAAATTGTAATTTTATGATGACTTAGAAAAATACAGTCGTTTGTACAGTTGCAATATATTTATTTTAGAATTTAAATTAAATCAAGTCAAAGTTTGTTTTGACATGTTGCAGTGAAAACCTTTCACCGTTTCAATGATAGTTTTTATCATATGAAATGCTCATAAAGCAACTCTGTCCTTCTGCCCCGTCAAACACATTATATTGTGTCCGTCTAAGCGCAGTCAAGTTCTTACCCAGTCCAAAGAGTCTGTGTTGAGCGTGTAACTGGTTTCCTTCCAATCTGCGTCTCCCTCCGGTTGGAAACTGACCTCACGGATGGCGAAGATGTCGCTCTCCTCCTCGCCCTCACCGTGACTGGTCTGCTCAGAGACAAAGAACTTTGGATATGATATCCAGTCATTGAGTCAGAAAAAACAGTGACATCTTTCCATCTTTTCCATTTTGCATGGTCAGTACGATAGCTGGACCTTCAGTCAGATAAACCGAAAAACACAACCCACCTCATCCTCAGGGAAATGACAGTCAAACACTAGTGAATTCTTTGCTCCTGGTTTGGTCACTTCAACCACAAAGTTGGGCGCCGAGACAATTTCAGGCTAAAAAAAACAGTAGAAATGTGTTAAAAACACGACACGGTGAGGTAAAAGCCAGTGGAGATGCTCAATTGTGTAATGGTTTTAAAGCAGTGGCTCTCAAGCTCCACTAGGGGGCCTCAGCAAACTTACAAGATGACAAGACAAAACAAGCACTAAAATTAGCTAAAACTATTAGAAAACAAGATATTTCTCATTTTAATTCACTCTCCCAGGATTCACACCATCTACCAGTCATATTTGTGTGTTTTTTTTTTTTTTTAAAGCAGTCTCTTTCTGCTCACCAAGCCTCCATTTATTTGATCCAAAGTACAGCAAAAACAGTAACATTTTGAAATATTTTTACTAGCAGCGCTACCTCTTCCTCCTGACTTTTCTGCGTCTGCTCAGGCTCTTCCTCCAGCTGTGGTGGGATGCTGTTGTTCACGTTGAATGTGATGGTGACTCTGTCAAACACAAATGACAAACTTCATGAATTTGCTCAGTGGATTTATTAATGAACATTTGCTTGTGCATGCCTTAGCCCTTTAACTGTCACTCCCATTTTTTAACACAGACGTGAAAATGCAGTATTTAAACTTAATTTTTTACAATTCCTGAACAAAAACATTTTGCAATATGATTTAGATTTTTTCCTACATAATTTGTAGCACAAAAACATGGTATAATATCTATTTAGAAGTCTTAGACCTTTCCAACGATATATAGTTTGTCATGATTAAATTAGGATTTTTTTTGAAAATGGTGAAGTAACTTTAGGTGTCCCACAGGTGGGACGGTGATGCAATACAATTGGATAAAAACATCTGCAAAATGCATATATCTAAATAGAATTGTTCTCTACAGCAATGAAGCATCTGTGCTATATTGCATCAGCCTTTAAGATGTGAAATGGCCATCATCATTAACCGTATGATTCTGATAGTCTGAATCCTTACTTTTCTCCAGACAGCGAGCGGATGAGTTTGGCCTCTGTGCCGTTGAGTTCCAGCTCCCATCCACCGGACATTTTAGGAAGACTCTTGTTCTTCTGGATCTTCTTTTCTTCTTTGATTTCATCAGTGAGAAACTCTCCAAATGCTTTATCACCTGAAGAAGAAAAATCTGAATGAATAAAACACTCAAGACAACATACATGCATTGCATGTTCTACTAAGAACACCAGTGCACTAGTTATGACTGCAATGACATGCTGTTTGTCTCCTTCTGATTCAGTCTCAAGGTCACATGTCACCTGAAAATACCCAATGAAACGCTCTGATGCAACAGAATGCACAAATTACAGGATATGACATCACCTATAATATTATAATATATTCTAATTCATATAAAAACATTTTATTAATATTTTGACATACATATATATATATGTGCGTGTGTATATATATATATATATATATATATATATATATATATATACACACATACACATTTTATATATTTTCACTTTTATATTTTTAATTTTCATTATAATTTATAAAAAAAAAATTCCATGTTGAAATTAATCAAGTATTTAATTTTTTATTAGTTTTAGTTATTTCAGTATCTAAAATTTAACTACATGAAAATGTTTATGTTTTTTTTTATCATTTAAACTACTTTTTAGTTAGTGTCTATAGCTGTTCTATAAAAATACATTTACTATGGTACTTTTTTAATTAATGTCCATACCTTTACCATAAAAAAAAAACATTTTTATTATGATACTTTTAGTTATTGTCTATACCTTTACCATAAAAATACCTCTACTATGGTACTTTTTAGTTAAAGTATACATCTTTACCATAACAACACATTTACTATAGTAATTTTGGTTAGTGTATATATACCTTTACCATAAAAAAACACCTTTATTATGGTACTTTTTAGTTAAAGTATATACCTTTACCATAAAAATACATTTACTATAGTACTTTTAGTTAGTGTCTATACCTCTACGATGTTACTTTTTAGTTAGGTCTATACCTTTACTGTAAAAATATCTCTACTATAGTACTTTTTAGTTAAAGTATATATCTTTACCAGAAAAAAAATACATTTACTATGCTATTTTTAATTAGTGTCTATACCTTTACCATAAAAAAAAATACCTTTATTATGGTACTTTTTTGTTAAAGTATATACCGTTACCATAAAAATACATTTACTATAATACTTTTAGTTAGTGTCTATACCTCTACAATGCTATTTTTTAGTTAAAGTATATACCTTTACCATGAAAAAATCCTTTACTATACCTTTACCATACAAAAAAAAAAAAAAAAAAAAAAAAAAAACACACACATTTACTATGGTACTTTTAGTTAGTGTCTATACCTTTACCATACAAAAAAAAAAAAAACACACACACACATTTACTATGGTACTTTTAGTTAGTGTCTATACCTTTACCACAAAAATACCTTTACTATGGTACTTGTTAGTTAAAATATATACCTTTACGATAAAAAAAAAAATTTACTATAGTACTTTTAGTTAGTGTCTATACCTCTACGGTGTTACTTTTTAGTTAGTGTCTACACTTTTACCACAGAAATACCTCTAATCTAGTACTTTTTAGTTAAAGTATATATCTTTACCATAAAAATACATTTACTGCGGTACTTTCTAGTAGAGTTTGTACATTTACCACGAAAAATACCTCCACCATGGTTAGTGTTAATATGAAGCAGTATTTACCCTCAGTATGCAGACTCCCGCAGCCGCAGGACACTGTCGGCAAAGCCCGTGTCGCTGTGAGCAGCCTCGGCCTGGAGCCTGACGCCGGTCCGCTGTTGCTCAGGCTCCAGATGGATCTGGTGAAGGTTCTGCTGAGGTGTAGCGCGGGTCTGATGGCGGGTGCGGACGGAGCGGAGCTCAGTCGGGCAGCGAGCTGAACGGCGCGACTCACAGACTTCAGCATGACGGCAGTTGTGTTCGGTAGAGTTCAGAGTTGCTCGCGCTGCTGATCGCGGATCACACTCACTGACACACACGTGGGGAAGGACACCGTGACCTCAGCACTCTACACCGGAAGCGTTCGGAAGCGGAAACGAGTTAAAAGTCCTGCACTCTGTCAACAACATCAACACGTGGATTCAGTAACTACACGCTGATTAATATTAGCTTTGTTTTATTCTGTTTGTTTGCTTATTGATTTTCTAGATCTAGATTATGCAGCTTTGTGGAGTTTGTAGCGAACATGTTCCTAAATACAGATGTCCAGCCTGCAGAATCAGATAGTAAGTGATTTATACATGTTCGATAATTACTAGTTTATACCATAAATACCGTTTATCAGCTCACTTCTGATTTTGGACAAATACTGATCAAATAACACACTTCTTTTCCTTCTAGTTGTTCAGTGAGTTGCTTTAAAAGACACAAAGATGATGGTAAGTATCTAACTGTTACTAATGCAATATTCTATTGACAATTATTTAGATATTAATTATATTTATGAATTTGGCATTGCATTTAGTGTTTACACTATCATCTCATGCATTCCCTGGGAATTGAACTTATGATTTTGGCGTTGCTAGAGTTTTACAGTTTATACTTAAACTATTGTTATAAAAAATATTATTGTTGTTATTTTTATTATTATTATTATTGATGTTTATTTTAATCCTGTCAATTCGATTAATCCCTTCCAAAATAAAAAGTTTGTGTTTACATAATATAGGTATGTGTGTGTACTGTGTATATTTATATATAAATACACACACATGGCTGACTTTAAATTAGTGATCATCTTAACACCCTCATGAAATATGATAATATTTTGTTATGATCATTTAAATCTGACACATTTTCTAATTGTTTGTCATAAAACAACATCTCAGGATAATGTAATGGGGTTTCAAATTAAAATATGACTTTCTGTTATGAAGCAGGAGATCAATTTCATACATGTCCACTGTACAGGACATCAGGATTTATTGCAGATTATTATGCATTTTGGGAGACACAACAAGTGAATAGGGAAAGAAATGATATTTTAATATTGCTATGAAATATTAGATGATATTATGAAAATCTTGCCAATTATTACTCCTATTATTACATTTATTTTATTTCCATTATATGTTGCCCCCAAAAACACATTCACATGCAGAATTATTAATTATTTATAGATGCATGTTAATAATGTGAAAACCTGTTCATGGCCATTTTACATGCATTTTGCAAGAATAAAAATGCTGTATCAAATCATTATCATTATGTTTGAGATATCATAGTTGAGAATCATCTAAAAAGTTTGGTATAAAAAACAAAACAAAAATTGATTTGTGATTAAAACAAAAAAGGCACTGTTTTTGTCTTTTTATGTTTACTGTATTATTATTATTTGTTCTTAAACTATCAGACTGCCCTAAGCACAAAGTCAAAAATCAGTCAAAAACAAAGTGTTGAAGCCATTACTTCTGTTTCCTCTGATAGATTTGTGTAATCCAGTTAAAGAATCAGATTCAGCCTCCAGCAGCTCAACACCAGTGAACAGTGGTGAGTAAATGACCTTAAATCAGACTTGTAATGGATATGGATTATAGGCAATCAAGAGAACTTGTCTCCTTGTGATGATGATTTTGAACAAAAAAAGTTATATACAATTTTTTCATTTAAGCTGAACAGCCATGGACTGTTGAGGATCTTCTTGATGAAGACAGTCACACTGACAAAGTGCCATTACAGAAACTTCAGCAGCTCGGTATGAAATGAGAAACACTCTGTGTTCACACAATCCTAAATGCTGTTTTTGTGAGAGCAGTTACAGTTATTTTTGTTCACGCAGGTGATTCAGAGGCATTGAAGGGTCTGTTGAGGAATCCTCATCTCCGGCGGTTAATGATGTCTGTGGACTCATCTCAAGATAAAGCCAAAGCCATGAAAGACGCCATGCAGGAGCCGCTGTTTGTGGAGTTTGCAGATCAGTGCTTAAAAGTTATTGAACCGGCAGAAACAGAGGATGACTATGATGATGAAGAATTTTGATCGGATTTGAACTGTCACATATGGACTGATTACTAACACAAATGCATCAAGATTTGACACAGATGTTGATGTAATAATGTACAATTTTGTACTAAACCAAGGTCTTTTGAATACAAACAATGTCTTAAAGGAAGAGTTCACCACAAAATTGTGAAACAAAATTTGCTGAAAATGTGCTCACCCTCAGGCCATCCAAGATTCATCAAATTTGGAAAAATGTAATTAAATTACCCGCTCACCAGTGGATCCTCTGCAGTGAATGGGTGCCGTCAGAATGAGAGTCCAATCGGCTGATAAAAACATCACAATAAACCACACCACTCCAGTCCATCACTTAACATCTTGTGAAGTCAAAAGCTGTGTGTTTGTAAGAAACAAATCCATCATTAAGATGTTTTTAACTTCAAACAGTTGTTTCTGGTAAAAATATGAGTCTTCTGTCCACATAATATTGCAAACACAGCTTTTGTCTTCACCAGATGTTAACTGATGGATTTGAGTGGTGTGGATTACTTGTGATGTTTTTATCAGATGTTTGACGGCACCCATTCACTGCATAGGATCCACTGGTGAGCAAGTGATGTGATGCTAAATTTCTCCAAATCAGTTCCCATGAAGAAACAAACTCATCTACATTTTGAATGACCTGAGGGAGAGTACTTTTTTTTTTTTGTTTTGGGGGTGAACCATTTCTTTAGGAGACTATCTTTGGAGTAATGACAGCATTTACACCACTGTTTGTTTTTCAAAGGTTTGGAGAGATACTGAGAAACTAGTTTTGTTATTAATAGACCTTGAATTTATATTTATAGCTGACACTTGAACTTTTACAATAAAATAGCTCTCTAGCAATTAGTATTCTGAGAAATTGTTGAATATTTATGTTTTCTCAACATATTACTGAGATTTTGTGTTGTCAGACTTAATTCAGCAGTTAGTAAATATTTGCATGCATTTATAATACATTTGTCAGACTACAGAATGTATAAAACAAGAAACCAAAAACAGAACAAGTCTGTATTGATCTTTATTGGCATTAACAGAGTTTGACAAGTGTTTGATTGGTTCGTTAAAAAAGTACAATGCGTAGTACTAGAAAAATGGTCATGTTTTGCTGTTTAATGCCCTGAGAGTATAAATATACATTATTTTTGGTTATCAATGCAGTTTTCACATGCAGTGAAATATTTCATAACCAAAAACAAATGGTCAGAATGGTATGTTGTGCTTTTAAACAGCAGGTGTTTGAAAATACATTTCAGTCTATAATAAAAATTTGTTAGGAATTACTGATACATAGGCAAATTGTATTTTAATTTAGCGTGCTTTGGTAAGAACATCAGCAATGCTGAAACCATGGCTTTTCCCAGTATTTACCATGTAGTGTTTCATGTCCTACATTGTGCAATGAATAAAATATGCCAAGAAAAGTGTACAAAATTTGTAATAATATAGTTATGAATACTATATTCTCCAGTATCTCCTTCAGTTATTATAATAACTAATATCATAACACCACAATGTTTTAAAGCCTGTTACTTTATCAGTTTGTACACTGATATTAATAAAAATCAAAATACCTGATTTTGGTATATCTTAGCAGCACATAAATAGACAAAGTTCAGACAAAGAACTAAAATCTTATCTACAAATATAATTTTCAAGCTGTGCAAAAAAACATGGTTTCAATCATGACAGATCATGCTGGTATAAAACGGAATCTCTGTTGTATAAAGTAATAGTTATAAAATGCTCTACAGTATACACTGATCAAACATGCAGCAGAATTAAAAGGCACTTGTGCTTCAAGCTGAAACCTGAGAGAGTAAATATAACTAAACACTGAATTGCACTAACAATAAGGCAGCTAAATGTTTAATATCACTTAATGTAGTGTACGTCAAAGGTGCATTGATTGCATGAAAGTTTTTAACTTAATGAAATCTCAGGTTCTCTCCAGCAGGATCTGGTTGAATCCGGTCACCACGTCTGTCTTGTGCACTGGGTGCATGTCAGCGTAGAGCAGCGGAGACCTCTGCAGATGCATCTTAATGGAGCCCTGTCAAAACATATTAATATAGACATTCAGTCAAAGCAATTAAAATGGTATTTCAGGTCACTTTCAGATTAATTTGAGCATGAAATCAAAATTTCAAAGTACATGTTCCTTGTACAAATAGTATATGTTTACTAAGAAAAAAATATTTTGTAATCTCACAACAAAGTACCGTAATAACTTGATCCACCACAGGATGGTTAATAAAACCATAAACATTTTTGGGACTTTTAGTTAACATTTATTTTGTGGAAAGCTGAAATAAAGTATAAAAAAAAAAACTTGCCTTGCCTTGGCAATGAACTGAAATAACTTTAACTTGACGTACTAAAAATAACTAAAACTAAATAAACTAAAATGAATAAATAAAAACTATTAAAAATGTACACATAAAATAATAATACCATTAAAATACCACATTTTTTTAAATAATACCATTTATTAATTAAAAAAACGATTATTATTATTATTATTATTTCTGTTTTTAGTAATAAAGCTAAAAACTGACTATAACTAAAATAAAAATAAAGCTAAGCAGAAACAATTTTTTTTTTAAAAATTACAAAAGCACATTTCAAAATTACTAAAATTAAAATGAACACTGAAAAAATAAAAATAAGCCCCAATTTAAAATATGAATTAACACTATAATAATAATAATAATTATTATTTTCCTATAAAAAATATAAAATGACATACCACATCACATAATTACTGAAACCTAAATATGAAAACTAATTAAAATGAAAACTTTAAAATATAAAAATAAAAGCAATTTCAAAATATGTATGATTAAATACTATAATAGTATATAAACAATACTAAAATAACAAACTGAGGTAAGTGTGTTATTATTTTCTGTGGTAACTGACCGCTTGTCATAGACATGAGTGTAAGCAGTATTTATCCTGGAATCATTCAAAGTCACTGAAAACGACATACAGCTCAGTTATGTTTAAAGGGTCTCTTACCCGTGGCTGAGCTCTGATAGACGCCACACCCTGGTCAAACTGGTTGGTGTTTACTTTGTATTCACCATGTCTGAATGGGATCTTCAGACAGGTTATCATGGACATGACCTTCTGGAAACCCTTGGCTGTCAGAGAGACGGTGATGCTGGGCGCAGAGGCCATGGCCAGACCGATGGGCCAACCTCTGACCATCACAGGCTCCTGAATGTTAGAGAGCTGCACAGAGCCTCTCTCCTTCAGCAGAGGGTCCAGCTTCGGCAACACAGATGATGCTTCTTTCTCCATGAAATCCTCAGCATCATCCAGCTCTGCCTCAGCCAATGCATCCATCCACGCCTATCGAGGAAGAATGCAGAAAGATAAGAAAACGGCACGAAAAACACATAAAACTAAAGCTAAAATCAATCTACATTTAAAGTCTGCACAAAATGTTGTTCATAAACCATGATATTTCATAAACCAGGATATTTAAAAAGAATAAGACATACACAAGACACAAACATTTCCCCACTTAATTTGATAAAGAATATTGTCAAATAAACAGAAGGTCAAGGTCATCAAAACAAAAAAGGTTTAACTTGATGGACATATATTACTATTGTGCAGTAGTTTGTTCTTCTCAAACAAATGCAATAATACAACAATTTACAATATTTGTTAAGGAATATTACATAATTTTAGTTTTAAACTGTACAGCAATCAAAGCTCTTCATTACAAAACTTTAAATTTAAATTTAAGAAATTTTGAGAAATATATTACTATTGTATTGCAGACTGTACATCTCATAATAATAATTAATAATAATTAAAAAAAAAAATAATAATAATAATAATATTTTTTTAAAACATATTTAATTAACTAATATCACATTTATTTATTTATTTTTCTTATTATTGAGTTTTAATTTAAATTAAAAAAACTGAATTAATTAGCATTTTACTTTTTTCCTTCCTTTTCTAAAACTGTGCTCTCCATTCCTGGTATGAAAAAATCTTCCAATAAATTCCCCAAATTAAAAAGTCATGTCCAACATCTTTATTAATAAAAATAAAATAGGCACAATGCTTACCCTCCAGCGCCTCCATTTGGTTTGGATGACTGATGCAGCTTTGTGCCATTTCCTAATCTCTCTTCTGACCAGCCACGATCTCACACCTGTGATAACACATATACATATACTTTATAAATACTGGATTAGAGCTGTGTGTCCTAGAATATTTGCTCTTTCTCACATTGATTAAAAGTAAAAACACACATTGCCATTTATGAACTACTGCAGCTCCACAAACAGAACAGAGATTAATTAAAACAGAGAATTTGGGGGAAATTAATATGGAAATTGGGAAAAAATAAAAATATAAAAATACAGCACATTTCATAGGGCCCTATTTAATGCTCCAATTTTAATTAGTTACTCAATTATTAAACTTTCATGAATTTAACTATTCAACTGATTAGGTATGTTTTTTTTTTTTGAGTATATTGTATTAAAAACAAAAACAAAAATGAAAACAATCCAAAAAAGAATTTAGTGGGGAAAATTGAATGTTTGTTCAAAAGTAATACAAATCAAAACAGAACCATCACCAGATAAAACATGGTGGCAAACAGTTAATTTATCATCATCATCATCATTTTACTGTAAACCTTCAATTAACCATCCGTCTTTGATTTGTTTGACTTAATTAGTGTGGTCTGATCACAGGACAAATTCATATTTCCAGAGATTATACTGTGACTCAATTGGAGCAAAAGGGAATTGGCTTTTGACTCTACTGATCTTAGCAGGTGTTTAGCTCAGGTGAGCTGCATCTGTTCTGTTCTGAGTTTAAGGGATAATCAGGAGGAAGTTGATCAGGTGTCAGCGTCTAGACGCACAGCAGATGTCTGCTCCTTCAGCCAAGCACAGGTCAGGAAGTAATGTGCGGTCACTAGATCTATTCCTGAAGAATAATGGCTTCTTGTTTGTGCACTTTATCTCTAAGCTGTCTAAAAGTATCCTACAAATACAACCCCCGCTTTAATATTTATTAAATGTCTAGAACAACGTAATCTGTTATAAGAGCTGCAATATAGTGCAAATGATCAAACTACAAAGCCTGTGGTTTAATTTAATAAATATATGTGCTGCGTATTTGCTGGCACGCTGCTGGGAATTTGAGTTGATTTATGTGAATTTGGGAATGCAACGTGCCAAGTATCTTCACAAACTTGTAATGAGAATCTCTAAGGGCTCTATGTTGTTTTCTGTCAAAATAAAAGTTCAATGGTTTAATGTAATGGTTAAAATGAAGAAATTAAGACAGCCACAAACATTATTATTGTATATTACTGCAATATTATTATATTTTTTTCTAAAATTTGCAATTCTTTTATTTTACAGTGAAATATTACAATATATTCTTATTTTGTTTTCATTTACTAATTTATATTTATTTAGTAACATTAATTTAGTAATATACATTTACTATAATAGTAATAATGTTTATTGTTTTATTTAATTATTTTTTTAATAGCCATATTAATATATAAATCACAAAAATTGCGCATAGCAAAAAAGCATAGCAAATTTAGAATTTTTTTTTTCCACAAAAAAATAAAAATAAAATAAAATAAATAATAATAATTCTTTAAAGTCCCCATGAAATCAAAATTACATTTTTTTGGCTTTTGTTATGAATATGTTGGCCTTAAGGTTATCTATAAGCTAGTGTGTTTCAAAACAATGACAAAATTTGCGTTTACAAGATATGAGCATTTAAAACTTACACAGTCTCATCACTTCCGGCAATATGAATCAACGATTTTGATGACATCACGCTGCACTTCAGTTTCTCATCAAACCTTATGTCAAATCAAATGCGCTCTAGAATTCGTAGCGTCCCGCCCCCTACACTATAAATAGATGCTGAAGCTGCGGCTGAGATCGTTCACTTGCTCACAGAGTTAGTACTTTCTCTATGGTGAATGGCAGGTAATGTGCAATGTGGGCGATAGGCAACGATTCAGACAGTGTAAATATGCTTTCCATCGGGCAAATGAGGTCTGGTTTCGCACTGTCACGTGAACCGTGGCAGCACGCAGTCAACTCAGGACTTTGACCCTGTCCAGAGATGCGATCGCATGTATTAAACTACACAGCCTCAGCATGAGGATCACTATTTTGTTTTAGTAAGAGTTTCATATTGAATCTAGGGGGTAATCTATTAGATTGTGGCTGTCATAAGCTGTAAAATGTGGCTTTACCAAGCTCAACAGCTCTGGCCCGAGCAGATCTAAATGGAACACTATTGGCTATTTTAAAAAGTGGGTGGGGCTGCTCTATATTGCTCGCCTGTTTTCCTGTTTCAGTTAAAAATATGTCACCATACAGAATAACGCTGCGTGTTTCAAGGCACTTCAGTGGACCTTGAAATTGTGCAGCCCTATCTGTTATACAACAATACTGTCACAAAATAAAGATGCTAAATCCTAACCTGCTTGTAAGCGGGTGGCAGCTTGTGTCTTGAGGTTACGCTGACGGTTCAGATATCTGCGCCAGCAGCACTGGATACAAAACGCCTTCTGTGAGCGCACCCTGTTCCTGTGCTCTTCCAGCATCTCCAGCTAAACACCACATGATAAATTAGCTACTGTCATCAAATTAAACTCTTAACAGCCGTCTCAGTGCAAATGGGCATTTTACAAACTCCATTACAAGTAATCAGAGTGCATGCTGTACCAAGGAGTGTGTGAGAAAGACTTTGGTCTTCCCACAGTGCACCATGTTGTTGTTGTCATCAGGGCTGAGGGTGGAGTTTGGGACGCGCCTCTTGAGGACCGCATTGAGCACATCCTCTACAGCAGATCCCAAAACAGCCTGATCGCTCATCTCAGGGCCTGGGGGTGAAAGCGGAGCTTTAGAAATACATGTTTGTGATACTTCTATTATGTTTTAAGGCAAGACACTGCAAGTAAAACCATTGCTTTGTCATGGTCAATTTTGAGATTATGGGCTATTTTGCCGTCACAACATGTCTTCTTTAAGACTACTGGAAAGAAAACACCCAAACATACATTTAGGTGCTTATTTTGGTTTACCTGCATAAACCAACCAAACTTTACAGTTTTCTTCCTATCTGTATTCTAAAGGTTTTTACAGAGTGGTCTGGTCATATATCATACACCAGATTTATATAATACAATGTATATAAAAACAAGAGGTCTTTTCACACTGTGAATAATCAACTAGGAAAGTATAGTGACATTTATTAGTTAAAACCTTTAACCTTTTCATCTGAGATGTCTTGCTTTAATCCAACTGAAATCAAGCTCTTTAGCATCATTTTCAGGTGCATCATGTTTAGTTAAATGTTTGCTTTGACTTTTGGTGGGTTGATACACCTTCCTGTTTTACTTCCACTCCAGCTCTAACACTGTACCTGTAATTTCCAAAATACCTAGCTTAGTTGGTTTAGGCGTGTTTGATTACAGCTAGACTGTGCAAGATCGAAGATCTTCAGGAACCATATTGAACTTCCTTTATCTGAGATTCAAAACAGAGTTTCACTGGTGTTCAAACAATGTATGTGAGTTAGAGCAAATCTTATCTATACCAAATAACACAAGCAGTGACATGAAGCCACATGCAAAAAAAAAACCTGAACAAAGACCTATTTATTTTATGCATGAGTTAGATTATGCCAAGATTTAAACTCAACAAACAGAAGAGGGAAATAGTGAAGAGATAAAGAAGAAAAGACACGCAAATGCATCACTGCATGCAAAATATTCTCTAAATAAGCATGCAGTAATTCACCTGAGGAATTCAGTTTCACATTATTTAAGCAGTGTGTTCATAAAAGAAGATAGGAAGAAATGAGAGGAGGATACTGTAAGGAAAAAGACAAGAATCGAGAATTAAAGAGGAGAACGGAAAAAAACAGTACTTTGTGTTCACTTAATGTTTTACATACTGTTCAATTGGCTAATTTGAGCAGTTAGTCTGGTGTTTGCGATCAGCCCGTATCTTTGGAGGAAACTGCCATATGGGATCCTGTACAAATAACACAAAAATAACTTCAATTATTTGTTGTAAAATTAAGTTAAATGTAGAGAATTGGATGCGTCTGTAGTGTTACCTGATGGGAAATCCTGCTGCACTGATGTTTATGGTCTCAACTATCCCACAGGCCTCAAGCTGAGCGATAACCTGAATGCAAACCAAACCGAAACTCACTAACCAGTTCGTAAACTATAAACCTGAAAATCTCAAGGGAATCCAAAGTGAACAGACAGAAATGCAACGGTTCATCCTACCTCTTCCTTTTTGAAGGTGAGCGGTCTGCAATCGGGGTTGGGTTTGATGCAGCGCGTGTAGTGCGGCGTGGTGCTGTGCAAAATCTTCATCAGGCTTTCAAGAGAGTTCTGCATATTGACAGGAAGACAAACAAATAATCATGTTAAACACAGATGCAGGTCAATCTAAAAAGGCAGCATTTGTATCAATATCAGTAACAATGCAATATCTGTCTTCTTTAAAACTTTATCCTCGACCTGTTGAATGAAATCTAGCAATAAACAAAACACAATAAGAGCTTAAATTCATCTTTAAAATCTGTACCTTAAATTTGGAGACAACAGTGACCACTTTACTGTGTCCCCTAGATCCCTCGCTCTCACGGTCACTGTCAGCAAAAAGACTGTGAAGCAATGAATCCTGGGACTTCTGCAAAAGACTGATGAGCTCAGGAGGAACCGGGTCCTACAATACAAATGGAAATGAGCCAAAAACACTAACAAAATGTAAGCATTTGCTCAAAAGCAATAAAAAACAACTTTATTAATGCCAAAAGAAAAATTCTGCTTAGACAAGCGAAAAATAGTTTATGTATGCAACTATTTTATATAGGTTGCACCTTGTTCTTCTCCATCATGCCCTCGATCCGGTAGCTGACTTTGCCTGCATAATGCGCCACAGTGAAATGGGGCTCTTTGCTGAATTTGTCCCAGCTGATGTTGGCGTTATCTGACAGCTCCTTCTGCAGACGCACACGAAACTGCTTTGCATCTGATGCTCTGTTCAGTCGACATTCCTGGAGAACAGACAGACAGAAAGACAGTGGTCAAAGAAAGAAAGAAAGGCTCATTAGTGCTATCATTAAAAGACATATAGTGCCATTATATTTATAGATGACATCTTTTTTTAAAATTCCCCGATAAGAAGTGCAAGCAGACCTCATTGAGCAGGGAGAAAATGCTGGCGGGACTGCCTTCAATCAGGTCCAGGCAGCCCTGGTTGTCTTGGTACCGTATGAAGGACCACTGTAGCCCCTCAGTCACATACTCCTCTTGCTGGGCCTTCAGGTAATGAGCCACAAAGTGCTGCTGCAGCTTCTCGTTAGCGTAATTAATACACAACTGCTCCAGATTGTTCAGGAGGAAGCATTCAAAACCGTAGACATCCAGCAGGCCTGTAGAAGACAGCAGTCAAAAATTAAATGATGATTTTATTCCTTTCAGAAAAAAAGCTAAACAATTTGACACATTGAATTATGACTAGAAAGTTATACATGTAGTAATATATGTGACCCTGGGCCACAAAACCTGTTTTAAGTAGCACAGGTATATTTGTAGCAATAGCTTAACAATACATTGTATGGGTCAAAATGATCGATTTTTCTTTTATGCCAAAAATCATTAGGATATTAAGTAAAGATCATGTTCCATGAAGATATTTTGTAAATTTCAGATTTTCAAATAGTTGTATCTTGGCTAAATATTGTCATATCCTAACAAACAATACATCAATGGATGTGTGGTCCAGGGTCATATATTACAAAAAAATAAGTGAATTAGAACATGTACCGATGAAGTTGCACCACATGGAACTGTCTGAACACATACTGTTGTTGATGAAAGTGACTAACCAGTCAAACAGCCTGTAAACGAAAAAAAAATCTGACTTGAAATGTGCTTCAGCCTTCTACAGCACTCACTTTTAGTATACTGAATTTGATAAACAATGCAAAATTCTATATGTATCTATATATTTAAAATGCAACATGTTGAGTGTTTTTGTGCCTAAATTTAGCTATTTTACTGTAGCTATAAGCGTCTTCATAAAATGAGCAATCCAGTTTATACGACTTACTGTGCATAAATGACTTTAGCAAGACAGTCTCTGCGGACAGCACACTCTGACTGAGAGCAAGGTTTGAGGACGTTCTGTTTGCCAGCGCGCAGAGTTCTCACGGTTAGACAAGACTGCAGCTCATCTAAAGGCACCTGCAGTAGGTCAGCGGTCTTCTGTAGGAAACCTGCCACAACATTGAAAAAGCAGTGATCAACACATGCCACTAATCTGACATCTGACACAAAAGAACTGTGTCAGCATGTCCTTGGGGGGGGAGAGGGCGGAATATTTACTAATGGCTTTGATGAATACAGATTTTTTTTTAAAGAAATTAATTCAGTAATTATTCCATGCTTTCACTAAGGATGAATGCTTTAAATTGTATAAAGAGAAAGTAAAGACTTTTTTTAATGTTACGAAAGATTGCCATTTCAACCATTTGCTGTTCTTTCAAAATTTCTATTCATCAAAGATACAAAAAATGTATCACCATTTCCACAAAAATATGAAGCAGCACAATATTAGAATGATTTCTGAAGAATCATGTGACAGTGAAGGCTGGAGTAAAGATGCTGAATATGCAGCTTTGATAATAGAAATAAATTATATTTTAGAATATATTCACAGATATTTTAAATCGCAATAATATTTCACAGTATTACTGTTTTACTGTATTTTTGATTAATTAAATGGAGCCTTTGTGAACAGAAGAGACTTCTTTTCTAAAAACTATTACTGACACCTAATATTGGAACAGCATATATTCGTGAGAGAGGAGGAATGTTATAGGGACAAGTCACCACCCAGACATAAACTTGCATAAAAGCACTCTGCCTCATCATGTCTGGAATTTGCATCTTGCCTAATTCACTGTCGTAACTTTGCTTTTTATAAAAAAAAAAAAAAAAAAAAAATAAAAAAAAACACAATACAGCTGAAACACAACACACCTTTGGAATGTCCATTAAGATCACATTGCTGAGCTTCTTCTGATGCAGGACTAAATTCTACGTTCCCCAGCTGCAGAAGACCTGCAAGGATCTTTGCAAAAAGACAACAATCTTGTCATTTTACAAACTACAGTACAATATTTATTTCAATAATTTCTCCCATCATCAAAGTAGTTAACACTGAACTTTCTCGTCTGCTGCTTGTCTTATTTTAGTGCATTCACAAAACAAAAGCATATTTTATTTTTACTTTCAATGTAAAGTAATTTGGTGTCTCCACCCAGTATTTATATAAATAATATGGTCTTAATACTCATTGTACAGGCTTTATTAATTAGTCCAAACTAAATGTAATCAGTCATAAACACCAACCAACATGGATACTATTCACCTCCAATCAGCATTTGACAAGCGTTTACCCTTATTACTTACCCTGAAAATCTGTGCCCGTTTCCCCTCATCAATGCCAAGGTTAATCATTGCTTCCACAGTCTCTTGCAAACAGTCTTCTGCTCAGACACAAACAGAAAGCAAGAAGTCAAATAATAACACAGTGCCTTCTTGGATTCCTCCTACAATTGACTTTAATGCTTCAAAAGACAAATTCTTGAAGTACAACACTTGCCTTCTAAAGTTTTCTTAGCATGTGGCAACCATGCAAAGTCTTGTTCCAAAGGCAACATCCACTCCAGTCTCTGTTTTTCTGTAGCTCCTTTCATCATCTTTAAATTAAACCAATAATAAACAGCCAACATAGAAGTCTTTAGTAGTATTGCTATTCCTGGTAAGTTCTGTGAATGCAGTCTCTTATTTTACCTGGTAGAATATGTGGAAATTTCTCTCATTTGGTGCTTGGAAAGCCACTCTGGTTTTCTCCAAGAGATATGTCTGCACTGATGCCCCAACCAGTAGCTGAGAGCTGCATTATAAAATCAAAGACGTTTACACCAATCGCAAGATGCTTTAGGTTCATGTTCACATGTGAAATAGGGAAAGAAAAACCGACCCGTTGAGCTGAAGCTGAATGTATTTTCCAAAGCGACTGCTGTTGCTGTTGCGTAACGTGGAGGCATTGCCTGGGGAAGAAGGGAAAAGAAAAATAAAGGCTTTTAGAAAGCATGTAATAAAGATATCACAGAGGAAATTAGACTAAAACATCATCCGCTCATGTCTTTCTCACCAAATGCCTCCATGACGGGGTTGGAGTCCAGTACTCGTCTTTCTATCTTCTCTACAGTGTCCTGGTACTTCTGAGAAGAGGTGGCTACAGTGGCATAATACTTCATCAGACAGCGTGACGTCCATGTCTGAAGAAGATATTATATAGGGGATGTGGTCTAAATCATCTTGACTGTTTTCAGATCAGTCCTACAATTAGTATGTATTTGGAATTTGACAGAAAGCTTGACAATTATGTGAGTGGCGTCACTGTAATGCCACTGAGAATCTACAGCCGTGGCAGGGATGATTTTGGGTGTGGCGGCCAGCAGGTTTAACGTAGTGAAAACACTGACATGAAATAGGAAACATCACTTCCCACATACCTTCCCAGCTCCGCTCTCTCCAGAGACGACCAACGATTGGTTCATGGGCTCCACCTGGCCCTGCACATTCCTATAAGCCTCTTCTGCTACGATGAAGATGTGTGGCTTAAATTCCTGTATACAAAGAGATGCTTTAACAATGCTTTCTGTATAACAGTGCTTTCTGTAAATCAGGTTGAGATGGCAAACCATTGTCTATACCAGAAAATGTCCTTAAAATGTTAGTCAATATTATCTAAGTGGCCTCGGTTTAATTTGATCCATCCAATGTTCTGATTTTAAGTTTTTTCATTAACATTTTCATAAAAATGCAGAGCAAAGCACTGTCTATGTAACTGGCATATGGCACAATGTGAAAAGTTCAAACCCCATAAATAATCAAATAGCTTGCATTTGACTTTAATTATTAATGATAAGGTGACAACAAGATGTAACAAAAAGACAGATTGTTTGCTGCTGTATTAAATATAAAGTAAAAGACTGGCTCATTAACTTTACATTTAATATCAGTGAACCTGCAGCTTACTGAACAGACCAGGTGTGCAAACATTGTTTTGACACTGTCCTCTCTTATGACAAAAGGCAAATGGGTCCTGTCATCTGTAATGCCTTAAAAGCATTTGAAAGGGAGGTACAAATTTTACATTTGTTAATAATGCAGTAAGCTAAATACTTTAGACTGGTTTAGTCACTTAATTTCATAGCCAAACCAAACTGGCTGACATATTTCTACCATTGCACAGGAATCAAACTACTCAGAAACTCATAGTATTTATGGTATAATTATGGCTTCCACACTAAAGTATTTTGTAACTTCCATATTTTTACGTTAGATGTGTAATGATAGACTTGAGCATATTTACCTGAGGTTGAGGGGCGGAGTGATATTCCCTCATCACATCCAGAGAGTACAAGTGAGGAATGGGTTGGAAGGGGTTGAGGGCGACCAGCGTGCAGCCAGCATGTGTGTAGAAAACCTTAGCGCTGTACCTGGCCTGCAGACATTTCAGCACTGTAAAACACAAAACACCACAGCTGTAATTACACAGTGACTCACTATATGACATACAGGACTGGTATGGAAGCTTGTTTCTTCCACAGGATAAAAATAGAAAAGAGGTGACTTTTTTTATCTTATCGCGCAATTCTGAGAGATATAAACTCATGATTCTCAGTAGAATGTCTGAACTGCAAATTGTTAACTCAAGAATTGTGAGATAAAAAGTCGCAGTTAGATTTTGATGTGATCTGACGCTAAATATTATGAATGCGAATTCAAACGCTTATCTAAAATGCCACATGCTAAAACTAAAATCAGGCATTAAATTATTCTAAAGGAAGAACATTGTATTATCTGAACAAGGGAAGAAAAAAATCTTGACATTATTTCCTTGCAATAAACATTGATACAATTGATAAGTGATTACTATTGTTACTGACATAAATCACACAAGCCCATTCCCAAGTGTTTTTGCACACTGTACCTGTAGAAGGTGTAACCGGGTTGACTTTAGTGAGGTCATCGTATGTGTGAAGTTCTGCTTCATTGATGAGGAAGTCTCTGATGTCCCCTTCCAGTGAATCATTGAAAGATTTCCTGAGGTCCTGGGTTCCGTCTTTCAGTCCATTTACCTGCATGATGCAATTAATAAAGACCATGCTGTCATAAAGAACAGTTTCCGCTTACTGTACAGATGCATCAATCTAATTCAAAAATATAAATGTGACCCTGAACCACAAAACCAATAACCAAATAGCAATAGCCAAAAATATATTGTATGGGTCAAAATTATATTTTTTTCTTTTATGACAAAAATCATAGGGTATTAAGTAAAGATTATGTTCCATCAAGATATTTTGTACATTTCTTACCATAAATATATCTAAAACTTAGTTTTTGATTTGTAAATATGCATTGCTAAGAACTTCATTTGGACATCTTTAAAGGCGATTTTCTCAATATCAAGATTTTTTTTGCACCCTCAGATTCTAGATTTTCAGATCTCGGTCAAATATTGTCCTATCCTAACAGAACATACATCAATGGAAAGCTTATGGAGATTGGAGACCTTATGACTGGTTTTGTGGTCCTGGGTCACAAATATAAGATCTGATGCTATATTCTGCACAACCATAACTTGTCATTCCAATAACAAACAAGTTTAGTGATCCTTAGAAAATGTCAACAAGTAAATTTTCATCATTTTCTTTGAGAGTCCTTTCAGTAAAAAAAGGTTGTCTTGTGTGAATCAGGAGGGAAGTATGCACAGATATGAAAAGACAACAGGGGGTAGACTTTTTCACTGGAGAAAGCTTTATATTGGGTTATGGAGTGACGGTTGTTTTGAATTATTGTGATGTTTTTATCAGCTGTTTGGACTGCTGTTGTTCATTCTGATGGCACCCATTCACTGTAGAGGATCCATTGGTGAGCAAGTGATTTAATGCTACATTTCTCCAAATTTGTTCTAATGAAGAAACAGTATTGCCTGAGCATGAGTATATTTTCCGCAAATCTTTAGATTTTTGGGTTAACTATTCCTTAAAAAAAAATCATTTCAGAGCCATAACAAAGTTTCCTAAACGAGCAACAATAAAGTAAGAACATTTTCTGAATACAACACGCCTGGAATTCATCAAGATGTCAGGAATAAACAGAGATGTGTAATTGCACGTCCTCCCTCTGACGTTGCTGTGAATCCACATGCTTTGATGACAGCATGTGTTGAGAAGGGTCAGGACATGCTGAAAGCAAGCTAATAATACACACTGTCTGGTGGACAGGCCCGCACCTAATCCAATAACAAACACTAAATAAGACTAAGAAGAATCTGAACTGACTGGAGAGCATCTTAAAAGCAAATAATGAAAGAAAAACTTTGGTTAGTGCAGAAACCACATAGAATTCAGTAACATTAGTATCAAGACAATTACAGATTCACATAAAATTGAACTCTCCGTCTGACACCAACTCTTGAGTCAATGCATGAATCATAATGGCCCAGAAAAAAATTAGATGATGACTTTATCTGTGCCAAGGGCTGCGGGCATGAAAAACACTGCATGGCACAACAAACCAATTGCATTTTTCATGTGTAACAGTAAACAAACCAATAACTGTAAACCGTAAACTCACCAATAATCAATAACTTCAATGCTGCAACTATGTGAAATGTGTTTAGGTGGTTATTCTGCACATGCTCAGATTAGGCTGACCTGCGGAATAATCTGAGTATGTTCTTCCGATTAACTGCACCGCTGCTTAATCCGCCAATGACAACACAAGACACGTCAATGAACATGCTAATGAGTGAACACCGGAAAAACAAGCCAGTTCAAATGAGCGATTAGAAATAATCACTGTAAATCACTTTAACAGTTATTGTTCTGCCCAATAGAAAACTAGTCCCTAGTCACCTACGTTATACCCGTTTAGGGTGGCATTTATCAAGCATGTTACTTCCCTTTGAAAAATTATTTAGGATTATATTTAAGACAGGAATAAAAAGGGAGCAATTATATTTTTGAAAGTAAAGTATATGTACAGTACCTGTCAAAAGTTTCTGAACAGTAGGATTTCTTATGTTTTTAAAGAATTTATTATACTAATCTTTTTCTCAGCAAGCCTGCATTTATTTGAAGTACAGCAAATACAGTAACATTGTGAAATAGTAAGTAATAATAAAATAATAATAAAATAATAAGTAGTAAGTAATAAGAAAATTCATGTAGCATTGTAATACCATGGTGTTCTTTGAAGTACTATGTAAATACTATTGAACATAAACCACCATGATACAGTATTTTTGGTTGCTTTTTCCTGTTCAGTTTGTCCGTTTAACTTTAAAAAAAAAAAAAAAAGTAAAAAAAAATTACAATTTCCAACTTTGATATATGCATAAAGAAAAAGTGAGGTGTTTAAATAAGCAGTAAATAATAAAATGAGTGTACCTTTTCCTTCTGTCGGTTTGGTCTTCCAACCTTTTCCAAACTCCTGAATGTCCCGTCAGAGTTGTTAACGGTCGAAACGTCTTTATTTCCGAATTTAAGCTTCTGTTTGACATTCGCCATGGTTGTAAACTTTGAGAAGACACGTTTCACGGTATTTATTGTGTTATATCGCTGCCATAAGGTTTATATTTAATGAGCTATGTTTTGTTTTTTCAGCCATGAAAATTCCTCAGTGAAGGGCAAAACTCCCACCCGCGCTCGATCCCGCACCACGCTCACTCACACCGGCGGCAACTGCCACGCGCAGCGACGTCACGTATTTTAGAACTTGACGCCCATGTAATGACGTTTTATCTGAAAGCCACGCCCAATGCGGAAGAGTAGCATCCTAAACTCAGTGTGTGGCTGCACTTTTTTTGTAAAGTGAGGATTATTACGGAAGAATGAACGATTTGTAAGACAAATGTTTATTTTTGCTATTTAATAAAGAGATACAAGTACAGTGAGGATATATGGGAGTCCATGTTTAGTGTGCTAAACCGGTTTATCCTGACAGGCCACTTCTGTAATGCTGGTCTCTGCAGTTTAGTCTAACCTAGCCTGGTTTATCTAATGTCCACACATCACACGGGACGAGGTAAGTCACATTTCATAATATCCATGCTATAAAGAGCTTTAATAAACGTGTTTCTTGATTGAATTGCTTTAATATTTGGAATTATTTGAACATAAATCTTTGAGATTAAAACTGAATGCACACTAGCTGTAAAATAATTGTTCCCAAGTCTTTTAATTAATATTACGTCTTAATATCTACTATATGAAAACTATATTAAAAACGGTTGTAAAAGAAAATTGCAAAAGAGCAAAAAAAAAATGTAAACAAATATTTAATGTGGTCTTTTATTTAAATAATATTTCAACTAATATGTGATCATAACTGCATGCATACTAATTATGTATAAATATAATATATATATACTCACTCATTCTACAGTTGAAGTCAAAAGTTTGCATACACCTTGCAGAATCTGCACAATTGTAATTATTTTACCAAAATAAGAGGGATCATTCAAAATACATGTTTTTTTTTATTTAGTACTGACCTGAATAAGATATTCACATAAAAGATGTTTACATATAGTCCACAAGAGACAATAGTGTTTTAATTTATTAAATAATAATACAAAATACCCTGTTCAAAAGTTTACATACACTTGATTTTTAAGACTGTGTTGTTACCTGAATGATCCACAACACAGTTTTTTTTTGTTTGTTTGTTTTTTTGTTTAGTGATAGTTGTTCATGAGTCCCATGTTTGTCCTGAACTGCCCGCTGTTCTTCAGAAAAATCCTTCAGTTCCCACAAATTATTTTCTTTTTCAGCATTTTTGTGTATTTGAACCCTTACCAGCAATGACTGTGATGATTTTGAGATCCATCTTTTCACACTAAGGACAACTATCACTAAACAAAAAAACACAGCTGTGGATCATTCAGGTAACAACATAATATTAAGAAACTTTTGAACTGGTTTATTTTTATAAATTCAGCTAATACTTCAGCTATTGAAAGTGATTAAGTCTATGTTTGTATTTTAGTAACTTTCTTGCTTTTTTCTTTTCACAGACAATGGCATCAGAAGTAAAAGTTGCATTTGTCAGCAATCACAACGGGACGACCCTGACAGAGGTTTCGCTGGGATCCTTCTTAGCCCCGGTGTGTTTTCTAAGTCGAGGACTCTTCCTGATAGTCTTCCACCTGGGAAAAGGGGTTCTTCCGTTCTCCTGGGGAGCCCATCTCCTGCTGGACTTCACAACACTTATAATTCCTTTGGTCCTGTCATGCACCGTACTGAGCGACATCCTTCACTATGTCATCATAGGCATCGCTGTAGTTGACTTTGTTGTCCTATACCTCTTATACAAGAATGGAAAACATCCATATCAAGGTTCCCTCCACAGTACGATTGACAGATTTGTGCAAAGCAGAGTAGAATCCAACCTGGTCCCGTTTGTAACCGTGTTTAGAGTTCTGGTCAACGTGAAGACTGCCATAAGCATTTTGGCTGTTGATTTTAGCGTGTTCCCAAGACGTTACGCAAAAGCGGAGACGTACGGAACGGGGGTAATGGATTTTGGCGTCGGAGCTTACGTAATGGCCAACGCTTTGGTGTGTCCCGAAGCAAGAGGAAAGGACATTCAGGGGTCAAAAATCACTCATGTGTTTAAACAGTTGATTTCCGTTTGGCCGTTAGTCTTGTTAGGGTTTGTGAGACTTGCAAGCGTCAAATCATCCGGCTACCATGAGCATGTGACAGAATATGGAGTTCACTGGAACTTCTTCTTCACGTTAGCCATCGTCAGAGTAGCGGCATCTGCACTTCTGGCTGTTTTTCCTGTGAACTCCTCATGGCTTCTTGCTCTTCTCATTGGTGGAACCTACCAGTGTGTTTTGGAGACTACAGATCTGAAATCCTTTCTTATCTACAATAATGAGCGCTCAGGCTTTCTGCAGGCAAACAGAGAGGGCATCTTCTCAGTTGTGGGCTACATCGCCATCTATATGGCTGGGGTTCAGGTTGGCCGCTACCTCATGCAGAGCAGAAGTTTGGTTAAAGACTGGATCAGAGTGATCCGTAACCTTCTGTTAAGCAGTTTTGGGTTGTTCTTTGCTCTATACGTATGCCAGACATGCACTGAGCCAGTGTCGCGCAGAATGGCCAACCTTTCTTTCTGTGTTTGGACGGTAGCACAGGCTTTACTTTTTCTCTCATGTATAAGCATGGCTGATTTATTGCTGCTTTTTTCTAAAGCTGTCTCTGCTTTTTCATTTGTGTCTGTATCGTGGTGTCCATATCAAAACAAGAAGTCATTAACGGATGAGAAAATGAGAAAAAACATGGATGCGTTATGCCTCGTACAGTCGGTTAACCGGAATCAGTTGTTATATTTCCTACTTGCAAATTTAATGACCGGTTTGACCAATGTGTTAGTCGACACTCTGAACAGCAGCAGTGTTTTAGCTGTAGGTGTTTTGCTCTTGTATATGTTCATGAACAGCTTGGTCATATTCGTATTGCATATTAATAATATAACAATTAAGTTCTGGTAAACACCTTTTTGTTTAGTTCCTGGTTACAATGTATTTTTCTGAATGGCTTTCTCATTTTAACTGCTATGAAGTGCGCTGTACATAAATTGTTTGCAAAGTGCAAATAAAATTCAATGTGTAATTTGTAAATACATGTATACTGATACTATATGTGTGTGTTTTATATCAGATATAAATCTAAATACATTACTATAATAAATAATAATAGTAGATATAAATTACATGAACATCACATCAGAGTTTTTAGGTTTTTGTATTGTTATATGCTTTAATTGGCCACCATTTCTTTGACCTTTTTCCATTAATTTAATCATGGTTTTTGCACAGATAGCCTGTGTGGTGAATTTAGTTATTGATTATAAAAGCTGCATGCATTATAATTGTAAAATAATTAGGAAAATGCTTATGTTTACTAACATACATTTTAATTAATGTTAAGTCTAATATTAATGAATTAATTAATTGAAATAAAAATAAATAATTAATATGAATTAATATTAAAACGAAATGAAAAAAAAATTGTAAAAGAATAAGGAAATTAAGCAAATATTTCATGTAGTTAATTAAATATTGTAACTAATATCCAATCTAATATGCAAAAAATAAGTCTAAATATATATAAATAATTGTGAAAGAATTAGAAAAATGCAATTTAAACAAATGTTTTATGTAGTTATTTAATTAAATAATATTTCAGCTAATAGGTTATCATAAAAACCGCATGCATACTAAGAATGAAAGAATATTTACTATACTATTAAGTCTTTTAATTAGTCTTTAATATTAATTAATAAAACGATCTGAAGAATAACGATTAAAGAATTTGAAAAAATGCATTTAAACAAATATTCCATTTTAATTCAATAATATTTCAACTAACATGCGTCAAAAACTGCATGCATGTGATTTTGAAAATATATTAAACAAAAATATTTGTATTAAAAAAATATTTTTTTTATGTTTTACTCATAATAGTAAAGGTTTAATCATCTTCACGTAGATAGCCTGTGTGTTGATTAGCTTAAAAATATTCCATGTAGTAATTTAATTAATTGATTATGAAAGATGCATACATTGTAATTATAAAGGAATTAGGAAAATGCTGATTTTACTAACATTCCTTTTAATTAAAAGTCTAATATTAATTCATTAATTGAAATAAAAATGAATTAATATGAAAACTATTATTTCAACAAACATGCGTCAAAAACGGCATGCATGTACCACTTATAATTTATTTTTTTTTTAAATGGTTTACTAATAATACAAAGTCGTTTAACGCCCTAATTGTCAAGTTTACTTCACCATTTCACAAATAAATCCTAATTTAATCATGACAAACTATATATTGTTGGAAAGGTCTAAGACTCCTAAATAGATATTTTACCATTTTTTGTTTTACAAATTATGTAGGAAAAGTAATAGATTAATTTATGATAAGAGTGCACCTCAAAAATCTACTTCATGACAGGAGTTCTAACCTTTGTCACTAACCTCCCTGTCACACTTAGAAATCATAAGAAATTTTATATCACTTCAAAACTTAAAATCTCAAAATTCATCCTTTAAAGACCATTTTAAATTTAGACATTGCACTATGATGAAAAATGTACATCAAAATCATATCACAAACTGTTTTCGTTCATGAATTATACAAAATTAAGTGTAAATACTGCATTTTAACGTGTATGTTCAAAAATGGGAGTGACAGTTAAAGGGTTAACTATACGAAAAATAATTGTCACATTTTTTTGAAAAAATAATTTAAAATAATTTAATTGATATTTAAGTAATATGTATCACCAAATATAGGATCATAAAAATCGATAAAGGTTTAGATTAATTTACCATATTATATCTACCTATTTTTAAATTCGGTTTCTTCTGCTTTCTCGTATCAATCGTGCAAAATAATCTCCTCCCATGTGTCAATCAAACTGCTCACGTCAAGTCCTCCTCAGAGCCCGGAACTACTTTCTGACGTATTAGGGGGCCAAGGGTCATAGAACATTCGCTTGCCACATACGCCTCTGTCGCACTTGTTTGTTTTTGTCCGAAAAAAAGAAGCAACTTTCGAAAACAGGTGAGTACAACAGCTGCAGCTTGATATTTGTGCATTTAGTCGCTCTTTTGCGTGCAATAACGGCTGAAAAGTAACACCACGGGGAGGATAAACCCGGAATGGGTCGAGTTAATAACGTTACTGAGGGTGTCAGTCCGTCAGTCAAAATAGATCTTTGACAGGACACTTTTGAATTTAAAAAGCTTGTATTCTTTTCAAAGTACATTTGCATCCTGTTTAGCATGGAAAAACACATACTTTGTTAGGTTTAAAGTTGCCGTGCAGCTCCCTCAGGCAAGCTACTGACAGACCTAGCATGCTAATCAGCTTGGGGGAAAAAGTTTCACAGGCTAGCCGTGTGCTAACTTGACTTCGACAAACAAAATTGTCTCTCTTTTTTGTAAGATCATCTCAGATTCCATCCCTGCAGCGTTAGATATCTCAAAATGACTCGTTAAAGTGATTCTACAGGTGGGTGTGAGCATTTCGCTGGCTAACAGGCTAATTAGCATATGTGTCATTGCAGGGAACATTAGTGTAATTATTACAGCTCTGATTATTTAATTGTCGTCGTGGCTACCAGACTTGCAAGCTTATTTAATATGAATATGACCTGAAATGTTTAATTAGATATTTTAGAGCTTTGAGAGGCTTGTTTAGTGTTGCTTGTTTAGCTGCTCATTGTTAGCACGTTATGTGGCTTGACCTCTTCATACTTGCACCTCTCATAAAGGAATTACTACATTTATTTGATACTTTTGTACGTATATATGCACACATGATGCACGCACATGAGTGTTTCATTCAGATTGTGGTGTAGAGCTGGGGATAGTAAGTGTTTAAGCCTCTGTAGTCAGATAAGAGTGTATGTGTAAGCTAATAATCCTTAGCAAAGCTACAAGGGCTGCTGGGAAACTAGTGTTTGCATTTTAGAAATGGACAAACATTGATTAATCTGGATGAGAAAAGCTGGCATGTGAAAATATAAAATATTATATTAGTTTAGTTATTTAGTTATTTATATTTTAATTAAATAAATCAAGAAATGTATTACTGTTGCAGAAACACTATTGTGCTATAAAAATAATTGTTATAATTGCTATTAAAAAATTATTTGGATTTAAAAAATGTAATATTACTGGTGCAAATAATACTTTTGTGCTGTAAAAAAAAACAAAAACAAGCAATATTGTTATTATAAAACAAAAATATATTATATATGGGTTTCCATAAACATTTCCTAATTTCTCTTTCATACAGACAAAACAGTTCATGAAACCCGACAATCATGAGACTGAACAATAATGAAAATGCAATGGCAAGAAAAATAATAGAAAATATAGAAACTTAATAAAATAATAAATACTTAAAATGATATAATGAGAAATAATAAAAATAATCCAAAAACAAATTGTGTTACTAATAATTGTAAAATGATTATGTGAATAAATTATTATACATAAATTAAAAAAACATGAAAATTAAAACGCAGCACACAATTTGCATGCGAGTGTACTTTCAATATTTAATAATAATAATAATCAATATTATCTTAATTTGATTATTTAAATTATAAAAATAAAGAGAAATATTACTGGTGCAGTAATACTATTGTACTATATAAACAAGCATTTAATAATTAGAATTTATTAATAATTCTAATTTATTATTTTAACATTAAACAAAGTATTTCTGTTATGCTCTGTTGTACTGTAAAAAAGGTATTTAATAATAATAAATACCTTAATTTGATTATTTAAATTAAAAATTAAGAAATCACTGTTACAACAAAATACTACTGTACAGTAAGTATTTAACAATACATATATTTAAATTGAATTTATTTAAATAATAAAAAAATCAGGAAGTATTACTGTTGCAATAATACTACATTAGTGTAAAAAGCAAGTATTTCATAATAAATATTCATATTTTATTATTTAAATTATAATAGTAAGCGCATGTAACATAACAAGGATACCTTTAAATGAAGTGTTATTTAATTAATTACATTAATTACTAAAATTCACGTGGATCATATTTATAAATATGGAAGTCCTTATTCCATATTTCAAAAATTACATTCCTGGAAACTATAAAGTGGCCTGTATTGAAACTCGTAGTGATAGTGATATTGTGAACGCAATGCTAACTGAGATGATGTCCACACACTAACAGGCAGATCTGGGCAAAGACATGGCGCGTCTGGTGGCTGTCTGCAGGGACGGGGAAGAGGACTATCTCTTTCTTGCACGCCAGATTCCCTTGTACATTGATGACTCACTGACGGTAGGATCATTTTTTCAATGTGAAATGAACATTGAACCTATTTACTTTAAAATATGGTCTTATTGTGTGTGATTGAATTATCAATTTGGGTAATTTAGCAGCCAATACCATTAAACCGGTTAGAAGAAGCACTTTTGTGTCAAGCTATTTTATGTTCCCCTGTATATCCATTACCGAAAGCAAACTAAAGTCACAGTATTATAAGGGCAGAAGCGTTGCGTTGTTTTGATGATATACATATGCATGTTTATGTAGATGGTGATGGAGTTTCCTGACAGTATTCTGGACTTTGACAACTATCAGATCAACAGTTCACAAATGAAGCAGTTTATTGAGGTAAACAATGACATTTTCTTATTTTCACTGTTGGAAATGACTCTCATGAAACCTGTTAAGTGTCATATTTCACCCTAAACCAAATGGAAGACATTAGAAAATGTATTTAATATTATAGATTTATTTAAATCTGTAATATAAAAAAGGTTTACTATTAATGACAATTAAGCAATCATTAAGCAATCAATTGTATTTCTATTAATTGTATTTAATTTAGTTCAGTTGTATTTAATTGTAATAAAAATATTTTTGATTAATTGTCACAAATAATTGCTATTAAAAGGTGATTGTTTTTAATCTATTTACTTGTGTGTTATATATATATATATATATATATATATATATATATATATATATATATATATATATATAAAATATTTTATTTATTTATTTTACTTGGAAACATGATTAAGTAGGCCCAAATGATTTTGTGATTGGATCAAATAACCAGACTCCAACGAAAAAACAGATACAGAAAAGATAGGCCTTTGAAGTATTGAGTATTGAGCTTTAATTTTCCAACTTGACACAAAGGCACAAAGTGAGCCAAGTGCAAATAAAAAATTAGGTAGAGACTTTTAAGGCTTTCTGATTCATATTCCCACTTGTGTTTTTGGACCACCAGCATCACAGCATGCTAAAGCAGCAGGACCTGAACATGGCGTTGATGGTGATGTCCCGTGAGGTCTTCAACGCTCTGTCTCAGTCGGTGCCATGCGTGGGCTGTCGGCGCAGCGTGGAGCATCTCTTCTCTCAGCTCACGGACTCTGGGTACTTCGCACTGGAACCGCTCACTGTGGGATCCTCTGGAGTGCTGTCAGTCACACGTGCGTGTCTCACAGACCCCAGAAAGCTCTACACGCTCTTTTATGTTCACGGGTAAGTGCTACAGACACTGTTTAGTGTCCAACAACTGCCTCAGACAAATTCAAGTCGACATAAAATCAAACCTGCATTTACTTTTTATTAAATGTTCCTGGTGTTATTGTGTGTGATTTGCACTGAGCAAGTTATTTCAAAGGAGAACTTTTTGGAGAACAATCCAATAAAATTGAACATTTCCAAAATAAAAATTGCCTGATAATTTACTCACCCCGTGTCAAGATGTTCATGTCTTTCTTTCCTCAGTCGCAAAGAAATTCGTTTTTTTGAGGAAAACATTTTTCTCCATATAGTGGACTTCAGTGGTACTTACCAGATTGAAGGTTAAAAATGCAGTTGCAGTACAGCTTCAAAGGGCTCTACACAATCCCAGACAGGGAATAAGGGTCTTACTTAGCGAAACAGTTATTTTCTAAACAAAATTACAATTTATATGCTTTTTAACCTCAAATGCTCATCTAGTCTAGTTCTGTGATGCGCATGCCATGCGTACACTGTGCACTCTGGTTCAATACAGTTAGGGTGTGTCGAAAAACTCCCATCTCATTTCTCCTCCAACTTCAAAATTGTCCTACATCGCTGCAGAAGTACCCACCCAGTGTTTACAAAGTGAACGTGCAAAGAAGGTCAAACATGCTTTACTCAAAGTTAAAACAGCAAAAAAAACATTTTTTGCAAAATGATCAATCATTTTGCGAGATAAGAGCCTTATTCCTTCTGCTGGGATCATTTAGGGCTCTTTGAAGCTGTATTGAAACTGCAATTTGGACCTTCAACCCATTGGTCCCCATTGAAGTCCACTATATGAAGAAAAATCCTGGAATGTTTTCCTTTAAAAAACTTAATTTCTTTGCGACTGAAGAAAGAAAGACACAAATATCTTGGATGACATGGGGGTAAATTATCAGGAGAAAAAATTCTGGATTGGAGTAATCCTGTAAGCTTTAACCTACATTATGAAAGTTATACTAAGAAAATGTTATGCAGTTTGAATAATTTTGTCTATTAGTTTGTTTACCTTTGCCTGCATGATTTAGATGTTGTTTTTCATGTTTAAAATGTGTTTTTTTTTTCTTTTCTTGTTGTAGGTCAAAGTTAAACAATGTAATTGATTCCATACCCAAGAGTAAGAAGAACAAACGCTGTCAGCTGCACTCTTTAGACACGCACAAACCGAAGCCTTTAGGGTGAGTCAGTAAATTTTTGTTTTTAATCATGTGACATTTGCTGTTTGAGAGGACAGTTTCTTCTTCTGTGCTTGCTTGACATCATAACCAAACAAAACTGTTAGCAGTGTTGTTATTATAATGTAAATATTTTGGAGTAAGAAATTAATGAAAATATAAAAATCTTCGATGAGTAGTGGCCAGGGTCTAAAGCAAATTTGGGGCTTGGGGCAAAAATGAAACCAAAATGAACAAAAATGCCTCCCAAATCCAACATGAAGGGTTAAAAATGCCCAAACAGAAATAAAATCTGTTGCAACTGTTGAAATGAATAAAAGTAATAAAAAGTTAATAATTATTATTATATTATATATTATTGATAACCAATAACTAATAATGATATATTTTTTTTTTTTTTTAAATATCACAGTTCCTGTTTTTATTGTTGTTGTTTTTTATACAGGCTAGTTTTATGCAAGATGAGATAATTTACCTTGAGCTCATAACATTATGCAGTTGTTGAATGCATAAGCAGTCTGTTTGAATAAATACTGAATCAGATGTACTGGTAACAGCCTATAATTAATTAATTTCATAAACAGAATTATTTGATAAAAGACAAAACTGATTAATTTAATGAGGTAATTATACAAAAATGGCATTGGAAATTAGTCCTGGGCCAAATATTGCCTCATAATGGTAAAGTAAATTTCTGACTCTCGTAGAGATACAGGTGACTATATCAGTAGGTTGTTTGCTAACTGTGGTTATGGTCCTGCAGCGGCAGCTGGATGGACGTGTGGGAGCTGATGTCACAGGAGTGTCGTGATGAAGTGGTTTTGATTGACAGCACCTCTCTGCTTGAGACTCTGGAGACGTACCTGCACAAACACCGGTGAGAGATTGTGACCTCAACACATTTCTCTTAAATAATTGGCTCAGTGACTGATTTTTATTGGTTGCCTCTTTCTGCAACGTCGTTCTCAGGTTCTGTACTGACTGTAAGAACAAGGTTCTGAGAGCGTATAACATCCTGGTAGGAGATCTGGACTGCAGTAAAGAAAAGGGCTACTGTGCGGCTCTGTATGAGGGTTTGCGCTGCTGCCCTCATGAGCGCCACATCCACGTCTGCTGCGAGACTGACTTTATTGCACATTTACTGGGCCGTGCAGAACCAGAGTTCGCTGGAGGTTATGAGTAAGTGCTCCTGTCTTTAAGGTGTTTGTTTGATCCTGTGTAATGTACATTAAAGTCGTACACAACCAGTCAAATCTTTTTGGACAGTAACTGGAGCAGAAGTCTCTTCTGCACTTATTTGGTCCAAAGTGCAAAAACTAAAAAATAAAAAAAAATAAAATAAATAAATAAATATTTTTACTATTTAAAATGGCTGTTTTCAATTTGAATATATTTTAAAATGTCATTTATTCATGTAATGTCAAAGATCCTTCAGAAGTATTTCTAAAATTCTGATTTGCTGCTCAAAAAATTATTATTATTATGTTGAAAACAGCTGAGTAGAATTTTTTTTTTTCCAGGGTTCTTTGAAAAGTAAGTTCAGAAGAACAGCATTTATCTGAAATATAAATCTTTTTTTAACATTATAAATGTATTTTATAATCACTTTTGATCATTTTAAATCATTCTTGCTAAATAAAAGTATTCATTTCAATAATTTCTTTCGCAAAAACATTATACTGACTCCAAGCTTTTAAATGGTATAGTGTATAATGTTACAAAAGCTTTTTATTTCAGATAAATTCTGATCTTTGGATCTTTCTGTTCATCAGAGAATCCTGTAAAAAGTAACTGTTTTAAATATTAATAATAATAATGATGATAAAAAAAGTTTCCTGAACAGCAAATCCACATATAATCCATATAATCAACTGGAAATTAGGTGCATTAGCTATTCTATTATCATGGATATACCTTCATTAAGAGTGTTTGGATCATTTCCAGGCGTCGAGAGAGACACGCAAAGACCATAGATATTGCACAAGAGGAGGTGTTGACATGTCTAGGAATTCACCTGTACGAGCGGCTGCACAGAATCTGGCAGAAGCTGCGAGCGGAAGAGCAGACGTGGCAGATGCTCTTCTATCTGGGCATTGATGCACTCCGCAAAAGCTTTGAGGTAACACTTTCATGTGGTATTCATACTGAAAATCATTGACAGTTGAATGCTGCAATGCGATTTACTGGTATTTGCACTATTATTTAACACCCGTTTGATCGCGTTGATTGTTAGGCATATGTGGCTTTTATGGAATTGCGCTATTACGCTACTTTGCCCTGTTTTGGTAACTGTCATATATAATGATGTGCACACTTGATTTATGTTGATTTGATGTGCAGATGGCCGTGGAGAGGGTTCAGGGCATCAGCCGGCTGGAGCAGCTCTGTGAGGAGCTCTCAGAAGAAGAGCGAGCCAAAGAACTTAAACAGGAGAAGAAGAGGCAAAAACGCAAGAACAGACGTAAAAACAAGTGTGGCTTCGAACAAGAGGCGGAGGGGGAAAAAGACAAAAGTCTTGATGAGGTAATGACTTGTTTAATGTGTTTCTCTCCTCCACTGTCATTTCTAATAGCAATATTTATTATACTGCATGAAATACTACAGTATTCCATTAATTCCGCTCACCAAGGCTGCATTACAACTGAAATTCTATGAAATAAGTGTTTTCTTTTTGAATATGTTTTTAAAATGTAATTTATTGCTGTGATCAAATCTGAAATTTCAGCATTACTCCAGTCTTTAGTGTCACATGATCGTCCAGAAATCATTCTAATTCTCAAACATTTCTGATTATGATCAGAATGTTAAGTAATGTTATGTTAAACAGTTGTGCTGAATATTTTTGTGAACACCGTAAAACATATTTTTAGACCTTTTATGAGTAGGTAATTCAAAACAGCATTTTTCAATTTAGTGTGTCCCTGCTGAATAAAAGTGTGTGTGTGTGTGTGTATGTGTATATATATATATATATATATATATATATATATATATATATATATATATATATATGTATGTATATATATATATATATATATATATATATATATATATATATATATATATATATATGTGTATATGTATATATATATATATAATATAAAATATATATATATATATATATATATATATATATATATATATGTATATGTGTATATATATATGTGTATATATATATATATTTTTTTTAGATGGTATAAAAATAATGTGGCCTTCAATTAAGCTAACTGTATTGAATGTAAGATATATTTCCAGTAAATACAACATAAGAAAACACTGAAATATTTAGTTAGTTGTTACTCAACACTGTTCTTGAATTACTCTTTCTCCGTTTTCTTAATTTATTTCCTGTTTGTCTTTGCTCAGGGTTCGTCTGAGTCTGTGGATAGCGGCTGTAAGTCATGTGGCAGTGGAGAGGAGTCTGTAGGCAGCGTTGAGGTCATCATCACCAGCGAGAGTTCATCCTGTACCTGCCCCGCTGCCTCCATCCTGCATTCGCCCAAAACTAAGAAAGGTTAACAGAGCCTTGACTTTCCTCAATAATACAATTATGCAAATGATAAGGTATCCAGAATGCATCTGACAGGTGAATTTGTGTCTGTTTGTTCTTCTAGCACTGTTGCCTCACAGTAATGGCAGTGACTGTGGCTACTGTTCCAGTTTGGAGGGCAGTGAGACGGGATCCAGAGAGGGCTCAGATGTGGCCTGCACCGAGGGCATTTGTAACCATGATGAAACGGGTATGGAAATTAATGTGGTGAATACAGACGAGTCTTTATTATTATTGATAAGTATGGGATAATGTACATTCAGCTGGTTGGCCTGAAGGGCAACAAAAGTAAATTTAAACACAAAATATGGATTTGAGGTGAAATTTTATCAGCTCACGAAATCCAAAGCTTCCACAAAGAAAGAACGTTCCAAGATAGACATTTAAGGTATAATGTACAGTCATATCACGTATTTTGCAGCTTTTCACCACATAAATAATGAGTACATTAAACTGTTACCTCTTGACTATTTGTTATCTTATAATCCATTATATCCTGTTAGCAAAACAATTGTTCTGGCAGGGTGAACACTACAGCAATATGGCAGTTTTTTTCAATAAAACTGCTAACTAATTAAGCAACAAATTATAATAATAATAATTTTATTATTTAGTACATTTATAGAATAGACCTGGAGATTATTAAGAACGTATTCCAAATACACTGACTCCTTTTGGTAGACATTTGATAATGATAATATTTATGTTTCTCTCCAGTTGAATACTCATGTAGTCACCGCTGCTCAGAGGAGAAGGAAGAGGATGCTGTGGACAGCTGTGTAGAGTGCTGGGCAAACTCAGAAGACAACACAAAGAGCAAAAATAAAAAGAAGAAAAGAAAAAACAAGGTGTCACTTTGCAGGAGCGAGCATGTGAGTTCACATTTTTGGATAAAGTAGCCAAGTACTTTCCTATGGTTTGCTTCTATTTTTTTTAATCAGTTGCTTTTAATTAAGATTTTGGTCAATTAAAATTAAATTTTGATTCAGTGCATCTAGATGCTTCGTAACAGCCAGCAGGGTTTGTTTATATATACAGTTGAGGTCAAAAGTTTACATACTCCTGCAGAAATTGCAAAATGTAAATTATTTTTCCAAAAACAGAAATCATGCAAAATACATGTTATTTTTTATTTAGTACTGACCTGAATAAGATATTTCATATAAAAGACTTTTACATATAGTCCACAAGAGAAAATAATAGTACGCATTCACTTGATTCTTAAGACTGTTGTTGATACCCTAATAATCCACAGCTGTGTTTTTTAGTTTAGTGATGGTTGTTTATGAGTCCCTTGTTTGTCCTGAACAGTTAAACTGCCCAGGTCCCACAAATTCTTTGGTTTTTCAACATTTTTGTGTATTTGAACCCTTTCCAACAATGACTGATTTTGATTTTGAGATCCAAACTCAACTCAACTGAAAACTTTTGAATTTGAAGATCAGGGTAAAATTAAATGTTGTCGTCTTGGAAACAATTAAAGTATCTTTTGTAGCTTCCAAAGGGCAGTACTAAATAAAAATGTATGATATTTAAGGAAAAAAATTTTTTTTTAGGTTTTTATTCTGTTCAAAAGTTTGTGCATCGTTTTTCTTTCTGGAGCATCAGTGAGCGTTTTAACCTTTTGTAATAGTTGCATATGAGTCTCTCAGTTGTCCTCAGTATGAAAAGATGGATCTCAAAAATCATACATTCATTGTTGGAAAGGGTTAAAATACACAAAAATGCTAAAAAACTAAATAATTTGTGGGACCTGAAGGATTTTTCTGAAGAACAGCAGGCAGTTTAACTGTTCAGGACAAACAAGGGACTCATGAACAACTATCACTAAACTAAAAATAAACAGCTGTTGATCATTCAGGTAACAACACAGCAGTAAGAATCAAGCGTATGTACACTTTTGAAAGGGGTCATTTTTATAAATTCAACTATTATTTTCTCTTGTGGACTAATGTAAGTTGTGTAAAAATCTTTTATATGAAATATCTTATTCAAGAAAGTACTAAATAAAAAATAAGGTGTATATATAACTGTGTATATATAAAAACCCTGACAGCTTTTGCTTACAAGTATTGACACTAGCATCTGATTCAACATCAGTCACAATATTAAAGCTATGAATATGAAATGTATGAAATTACTTAATATCCAAATAGTCCAGTTCTTTATAGTGCTACATGCCATCAAGGCACAGGTTGTGATCTTTTCTTCTCTTTCGTAGGGATCTAAAGCGGAGGAGAGCTGTGTATCAGACAGCAGTAGGAGAGGATCTGGATCTGCTGCTGTTCACGAGTCTTCTTCCCCATCACCGCACATGTGCAGAAGCAAAGAAACTCCATGCTGTGAATCCTATGAGAGCTTCTCTCATCATGTGAGCAGCAGCAGACATTGCCACAGTCAGCCTGTCTTACCAGACACCTGCACACAGGAAAACAGCTGCAGCAAGAGCCTTATGGAGTTACTGGTGAGTCAGCCCAAGTTGTGAACCAGTGCGTATATATGTATGTATGTATGCATGCATTTATTTTTATTTTTATTTTTATTTTTGTTTATATATATATATAATTTTTATTTATTTATTTTCATACTGTTTAGTATTTTGTATTGTCAGTTTTCATTTAAGTTGACTTTAGCAATTTTGTGTTTTAGTCTTTTTAAAGTTTAAGTTATTTGCCATGTTTTTTTTGTTTGTTTGTTTGTTTGTTTGTTTTTTAAGTTTTAGCAATATAGTTATGGCCTTTTGAGATTTTTATTATATATATATATATATATATATATATATATATATATATATATATTTATATTTTAGCTGCATATCAGTCATAATTATTTTACAATTTTAACATAAACGTATTTCAGATATTTGCCAAGGCAACATTTCTAATTTTCTACGTTTTTTAGATTTTAGTTTTTAATTTTGTTTGTTTTAACAATTTTGATATGTGCTTTTTGTAATTTTTATCTAATCATTTATATAATAATAATAATAATAATAATAAACAAAACTTGACATGCAATATATGTATTTGGATCACCAAGTTACTTTTTTTTGCAAAGCACCTTAATTTAATAAAGCTAAAAATGCATTTGTAAAGTGTCTTGCAAGTAGTGACTGTTTGGTGTGATTTCTTTGTGGACAGAATGAATCTGAAGTGACCTCAGATGAAGAGAACTGTCTGACGCAGGACGAGATCCAGTCGTTCGTAGAGAACAACAAATCGTTCTACCGCACACGAGACCAGTACAGACAGCACCTTAAAGATCGCTTCACCAAATACTGCAGCGGAGAGTGGATGCCCACCACCAGCGTCAACTAGGCTGACCGCCGCACACGCACACTAACTCGCACTTATTTTTATAGAGCGTCAAAACACTCATGATCACTGTTGCATTGAGTTTGGGAATATGAAATGGGTAAGAGAATCAATTTCAGCGCTGTATTTGACAACGTTCATGTTTGTTGGGTAACGTTACACGTCTTTTGCATCTATATACACACGTCTTCCCCTTCAGGCACCTCCTCTTTCACTCTCAGTCTTTCTCAGCCAATCGCAACTGGCTTTGTTTTCCTTTCTCTCTTGACTCGTTGATTAGGAAGCAGGTCGTTAGGAACGCAGTTGTTCATTTGATCATGGAGCTTGCAGGCCTTGACTTTGTAGGGTTAGGTGTTGGTAGTCTTAATGTATTGTTTGTTAAACATTTCTTTGTTTTTGTTTTTTTTGTTTTCTCCCAAATCGTTTCACTGACTGTGACCGTTTTAGTGGCAAGAATTGTACCGATAAATGTGTACAGAAATAATTATCTGAATAAAAAGATTTTACAGGAAGATGAAAACATCCATTTATAAAGATGACTGGATGTGATGTTGAAAGCAATGTGCAAAATTTACAAAATAAAGAATATTTATTAATATGCATCAGATTTGAATGTGTTTTCTGTGTAATTGGGTTTCATAAACATGAATAATGTCTCTTATTGGTGTTTGTACTGCTGTGTAGGTTTGTAAATGCTTTATTTAGTTAGCATATAAAATTACATGAATGAAAGTTCATGTGAATGTTTCTAAAACTTTTTTTGACTTTAAAAATGCTGTTTGTTTTTTACTTTTAACCTTATATTATCATAGTAAGCCTTGGTAAATGTTACAACTAGTTAGCCACTAGATGGTGTGATTTGTTCTGCTTTTTCGTCATTATACTTTATGAAAGTACAGATAATCAAGATTGAGCTAAAAGATTGCTGAAAGCTTTAAGGGTTGTTCAGTGACCACAATAAATATAAGAAAGCTGAACCAGAGTTATTACATTTAACTAAAATGCTAAAAAAAAATATTTGAAATAAACTAAATAAAATAAAATATTTTTAAAATATACATTTTATTTCAGATATTTCAACATTTCTTGTTTTCATTTAATTTGTAGTTTTTTTTTTTGTTTGTTTGTTTGTTTTACTTTAAAATGAAATTTTATTTAAAAAAAATATAACTTTAACAATTAAAATGAAAGCAGGAAATCTAAAAACAAAAACTAATTCAAACTGTTAATAAAAAAAAGCTTTTGCAACATACTATAGCATTCAAAAGCTTGGATTCAGTATAATTTTCTTTTGGGGGGATTATAGAAAATACTTTTATTCAGCATGGATGCTTTAAATTGATCAAAAGTGATGATAAAGACATTTAGACATTTATAATATTACAAAGATTTATATTTTAGATAAATGCCGTTCTTCTAAACTTTCTACTCAACAAAGATGTTTTCAGCATAATAAATGTTTTTGAGCAGCAAATCAGAATATTACAATGATTTCTGAAGGATCATGTGACTGGAGTAATAATGCTAAAAATTCAGCTTTGAAATCACAGGAATAAATTACATTTTAAAATATATTCAAATAGATATTGGTTATTTGACATTTTTAAACCAATTAAAAGTATTACTTGAAATAAACAAAAAAAATAATTTAATATAAAATATTTATAAATATTTATTTATAAATTTATAAAAATTTAATTTATTTCAGCTTGTTGCCAAAGCAACATTTTTTTTTATTTTATTTGATTTGTAGGTATATAAAATAAAATATATGAAATAAAAATGATTAAAAACTATATATATACTTTTTTAACTCAAAATACAAAAACAACAAACTATTATAACTTTAACAATTAAAATGAAATCAGGAAATTTTAAATAAATAATTCAAACTGTTAATAAAACTAAAACAATATCTTAATGATACTTAAAAAAAAAATACAAAGATGTTTTTATATAATTGGCTGCTCATTTATTTTGATTTTCATACCTCCCCCAGCACCTTTTATTTACTTAATAAATCTTACTTAATACATCGTTCGTGTACAGTATCAATTTATGAGTGAAAAAAAAAACGTGCGGGCGTCGACAACAACCGAAACCTTGTTTTTGTTTTTTTTTTTCTTCTTATCTCCGCCGCCGTTAATAATTAATCGCGGGTTCTGCGGGGATTGGATTCGTGTGTCGAGCTGTTCCTGGGTGTTAACGGCAGAAGATCAGGGAGGGCTGGAGTGATTTGTTCCCGCCTTAAACACGTTCACTGATACCATTCTGAACCAGAGATATCACTGCACGGGCGCCGAGCGCGCGACACTCTGACACAAAGTAACAGCCGCGCGCAGTTCTGATACATTGTTTCAGTCCGGCGCGGATTAGAACTCATTGTTACATTGTAACATCGCGCCGAGCTGATTGTGACACATTGTATCTGCCGCCTCTGATGATGGAGCGCTGGAAGGGGAGAGTCGCGCTGGTCACCGGAGCGTCTGTCGGGATCGGAGCGGCTGTGGCTCGGGCTCTCGTTCAGCACGGAATGAAGGTGGTCGGATGCGCGCGGAGCGTGGACAAGATCGAGGTAAGCGAGGTTAAAACAAGCTCTTTGACAGACTGTTAGCGGCTCAGAGGCCTCAGTGATGGTCTAGCCGTAGCGCTACTTGTGTTAGCTCATTGCAGCCCGAGTCAGTCAAGTCTTTCTCCAAGATACGTGCGGACAGCTTAGCCTTGATTTAGAAGTTGAGTGTTCTTTTACAAAAATGACAGCTCAGCTTCAATCGACCTGTTACAGTGATTGATCGCGTGTGAAGTATTGATAGGTTTCGCCCCGCCCACTTTACTGTACAATACAAAATCACACTAGCCTACTGTACATATCGAAAGCATTTCAGTACGTATTTACATAAGCCTAGACGAGTTTAAGTTTTATTTTGTTATACTGTATAATGTTTGTATTTCACAAAAGTGGGTTTAGAACAATAGGACAATGACGTGTACCTTTAAGAAAGAGCAAAAGAAGTTGTTGTGTTCAGTGAAGTTCTTGCTTCAACATTCCTCAACCCTTCCTTATAAACTGTCAATCAATAAATCATGTCTTGTCAATCATTGATGGGATTTTTCAGCCCTGCCCTTGAGGTCTCGAAAGACTCCACCAAACTCTCACAGGTTGTGTAGTTGTATATAGAAGACAATTAATGTTTATATTCCAGTGATATATATATATATATAAACATTATATTATATTTTTACATATATTTACATATATTACTGAATATATTTTTAATTGTATATTTATTTTTTGTATATTTTTACACTACCAGTCAAAAAAATATTTTCCATGTTTTTTTAAAGAAGTCTCTTCTGCTCACCAAGCCTGCATTTATTTGATCCAAAGTACAGCAAAAAGAGTAAAAGTTTGACATGTTTTTACAATTTAAAATAACGGTTTTCTATTTGACTATATTTTAAATTTGAATTTATTCCTGTGATTAAAGCTGAATTTTTAGCATCATTACTCCAGTCTTCAGTGTCACATGATCTTTCAGAAATCGTTCTAATATGCAAATTTGCATGAAGCTTGGAGTCAGTATAATTTTGTATTTTCTTTTTAAGAAATTGTAAAAATAAATAATTTTATTTAGCAAGGATGCTTTAAAATGATCTAAAGTGATGATAAAGTCATTTGTAATGTTACAAAAAAAATTATATTTCAGATAAATAATCCACACCACTCCAGTCCATCAGTTAAAAAACCTGAAAAAATGATGCTCAGATGTTTTCAACATAATAATATACATTATTTATGTATTATATATTCAAATAGAAATCAGTTATTTTAAATAGTAAAAAAAAATTCTGTACTTTGGATCAAATAAATGCATTCTTTTTAAAAAAAATTGTATTGTTCAAAAACGTATATATGATTAGATTATTATATATAGTATTAATTATAATGATTTATTATTAAACATTTTAATTTATTATATTAAAAGTATACTATATTATTATGTATTATAATATTTATTAAATACCAATATTATATAAAATATATTTATTATTAATTTCTATCTAACTTAGATTAATATTATTATAAATCAAATATATGTATGTATAGCATAACATTGTTATAATATTATTTATTATAGTTTTACATTATTATATTATTGTATATACAATTTTGTTATATTTATGGTACATTATTATATTATATATTTTATGTTTATTGTATTACTAATTATATATATATATATTTTTTTTTGTTATATATACAAAAATGTATCTAAACGCTCTTTTTCACATGTGAAATGATTCACATTGCTTACATGTGGCCTGTAGGTTTACTGTTGGGTTGATTGCAGTTTATTATTACATTATGCCAGATTTACAAACAACTTCTGCTGAAATGTGCTGCTGTAAAGATAATTGTGGAAGTTCATAATGACACGTTATTGCAGCGTAGATTCAATAAACTATTTTTTAAGGAAGTCACAAGTTACAGTGTTTTTATAGTTTGTTAATCAAGTTGTATTTCAAAAGATAAGGCCAAATTTAACTCTGCTGCTTTTTTATTTTTTAAAATTGCAACAAATGCTTTATTTCCTCACTACTGATTTATAGATTGAATTCAAGTGTTTCTGCTCTTTGTGTGTCTGTCCGTACAGTTCAGTCCATTCAAATGTGTGTTTGCAATATATAGTTATGATGGACAAAGGTTGAAAGTTATGACATGGTAAAAGCTGCTCAGATTTACTGCCGTACTTTAAAGCTTTGATTTTCCCGATTGGTAAATGTTTCATTCCTAGAAATGCCTTTTTTCGCCCTCCCTTGTCACTTTGACAGTCTGTGTGTGTACATGTAAACCATCGTTGAAGACCAGAGTTGAGGCTCTTTTTAGGTTTATTAACAACAAAGATAGAGATACAGTAAGTGGTTACTTTATGAGATCCGTATCCCCAGAGTAAAACAAGAGACAAGGCAAGCTTTGTGTCCATTTGATCACAAGGCTCCACTGTAATTGTGTCACAGGCTGTGCTTGTGTATGTGTGTGTTTGGCACTTGGTCTCGTAAGAATATAAACATTCACGCGCAGGACGCACATGCTATGAGTGGATGCAAAGCACCAGTGTTGTCACCATACTAAAAAAGTGCATTTGCCTGTTGAGTTAATATAGTTGAGCTGTGCAGCTCTGCTTTTGTATTCCATCCAAACAGAGAGACTGGGAAAATCAGGATAGTGATGAAACGGTGGGAGTAATAATGTGGTCGCTACGGGAGACGGGATGGAATGGGAAGCGGGTCCGATGAGGGGCCTTCATTGGCAGCATCCGTTACAGATTCCCATTTCTGTTCCAGGATCAGTTTTTCCCATGGCAACCTTTGAGCTGATGGATCACACAAACTGAATGAAACATGAAACTGATGAATCTTTTGTTTGATTTCTGTGTATTACATTTTTTATTATAATATATTTTTTATATGGTTTATTGTTTAATTTTATATTGTTTAGTAAAAGTTTTTGGACAGTAAGATTTTTTTTTTTTTTTTTTTTTAAAGAAGACTCTTCTGCTCAACAAGCCTGCATTTATTTGATCCAAACTAAAGCAAAAGCTGTAATATTGTGAAATATTTTTACTATTTAAGATAACCGCTTTCTATTTAAATAAAATGTATGTTATATGTTAAAATGTAATTTATTCCTGTGATCAAAGCTACATTTTCAGCATCATTATTCTGGTATTCAGTGTCACATGATCCTTCAGAAATCATTCTAATATGCTGATTTTCTGTTCAAGAAGTATTTTTGTTATTATTATTATCAATATAATAATAATAATTATTATTGATAACAGTCAAGTAAATTTTTTTCAGGATTCTTTGATGAATAGAAAGATCCAAAGATCAGCATTTATTAGAAATAAAAAGCTTTGTAACATTGTACACTATATCATTCAAAAGTCTTTTTTTTTTTTTTTTTTTTTTTTGCATAATAATAAAATGTTTTATTTGAGCAGCAAATCAGAATATTAGAAGGATTTCTGAAGGATCATGTGTCTGGAGTAATGATGCTGAAAATTCAATATTTGAAATCACAGAAATAAATTACATTTTAAAATATATTCAAATAGAAAACAGTTATTTTAAATAGTAAAAGTTTACAAAACGTTCATTGTTTTTGCTGTACTCAAAAAAAAAAAAAAAAATAAATAAATAAAAAATGCAGGCTTCGCTCTTTAAAATAAGGTTCCGAAAAGGTGTTTTAGCAGTGATGCCATAGAAGAACCATTTTTGGTTCCCCAAAGAACAGTTCTTAAAGAACCATTTTGAAGAACATTTTAAAAATCTAAAGAACCTTTTTGTAATTAAAAGGTTCCATGGATGTTCAAGGTTCTTCATAGAACCATTAATACCAATAAAGAAGCCTTTAGAACACTTTATTTTTAAGAGTGTTGGTGAGCAGAAGAGGTTTCTTTAAAAAACATAAAAAAAATCTTACTGTCCAATAAAATTTGACTGGTAGTTTAAAATTTCAATCTTGAAAATGTATTTCATTTAAAACATTTAACTTCATTTGTTACTTGTTTTTTCTGTAATCTGCTCTTTATTTGTGGTCCATTTTTTGGTGTGTGTGTGTGTGTGTGTATATATAATATATATATATATATATATATGTATATGTATATATGGTTCATTCTATAATTGTGGGTACATCACATGTCCGTGAAGTATTATATTATATTAAGAACAATTATATTTTTCCCAATCACACTAGTGTATGTTGAAAAAGCCATATCTTTTGTTAAAAAATCATATTCATATCACATAAAAGCCTGGAATTTCCAATATATATTTACATACAGTGCATGAAATTAATTACATATAATATGTAAAATATTTTAACTTACTTGTCAGCTTTCATACACTAACAAATAGATTACATTATTCATTCATTCATTCATTCGTTTAGTTTGATCCAAAATATTGATTGAGTGCTTATTGCAGAAAGATTAATTTTGTGTTTTGTTAATACTGTTGGTCATAATAATGAAGAAGGCCATAACTGAAAAAAGAAACAATGCATTCTGTTTATTTTTTTTTTACTTCCAAACTTTGTTACTCTCAACACTGTTAGCCAACATCAAGCTTTGATTATTGGTGCATTACAACACTACTATGCAAATCAGCATGACTGCAGAGGATTGAATGCCGTACAGTATGTACAGTAGTTGCACTACAGCTCAGTCCAGTCAGACAACAGTCTGTTCCAGTAATACTACAGCTCACTCCACCCGTACTGCTGTGAAAGCTCATGTTGCAGCTGTGAGCACTGGACGAGGCTCTGCGTCTTTGATTGGATTGATCTTTATCGCTTAATCTGAGACGTTTGATGTTCTGACATCTTCAGCAGATTTTTATTGGGTGTTGCATTACATCTTTTCATACATCTTTTCAGTATCTTAATTTAGGCTGAATCTGCGGTGGTGCAGAGGGTGTTGTTCGCTTGTCCTTCAAGCTCGATCGATTCCCAGAAAACAAGTGGTGCGTGACACAGTGCATGCAGGTGTCATGATCTTTACATCATGCATGGAATCAGTAAGCTGGAATATTCCGCTGACCTTGGCAGCAATGAATGGTTTGTTGGGATCATGTGATCAGGGCTGCTCGTGGCTGATTGGGATGCACTTTCAGTGGCTTCTCAACTCAACAGCACTGCACATTTTGTATGTCTGCCTTATTTACACCTGATTCAAATCAGCTCGTTAGTGGAAAGCAGAATGAACCAAACTTGTTCTGTAAGATAGATAGAGAGACTGGATGTTTGCTGAAAATTGGGTTTCTTCGTAGGACCAGATTTGGAGCATTCCATCAGTTTTTCACCAGTGGATCCTCTGCAGTGAATGGGTGCCGTCGGAATGAGAGTCCAAACAGCTGATAAAAACATCACAATAATCCACAAGTAATCCACACCACTCCAGTCCATCAGTTAACATCTTGATAAGCCAAAAACGAATCCATAATAACACTTCCTCCAGTGAAAAAGTATGTCCCCTGTTGTCTCTCACATCAAAATCCACCCACATATTTGTTTAGAGCTGTTTTCACCAGATTTCTCGCCTGATTTAGACCAGACAACTTTTTCATAGATAGTGGACTCATGTTAAAAAACGTCCTAATGATGGATTTGTTTTTTATAGACACAGCTTTTGGCTTTACAAGATGTTAATTGATGGACTTGAGTGGTGTGGATTACTTGTGGATTGTTGTGATGTTTTTATCAGCTGTTTGGACTCTCATTCTGACAGCACCCATTCACTGCAGAGGGATCCATTGGTGAGCAAGTGATGTAATGCTACATTTCTCCAAACCTGTTCCCTTGAAGAAACTAACTCATCTACATTTCAGATGGCCTGAGGGTGATCACATTTTCAGCATATTTTCATTTTTGGGTGAGCTATTGCTTTAATGAGGAAATTGAAACATTACACAGATCTTTGCATTGCATTAACTACAGATAAGATCAGAAGAGTAGCGTTTAGTGGTGCTTACCACAAAGATCAGTTTGATCTCCACTGGACCGCAGCACTTTAATCATGACCTTCAGGAAACATGACTGTGCTTAGCGCTTAGCTCTGTGCATTGGCAGATTTTTTTCTTAAAGGTTTCATCCACTTCCAGAATAAAAATTTCCTGATAATTTACTCACCCCATGTCATCTAAGATATTCATGTCTTTCTTTCTTCAGCAAGTTTTTTTTGAGGAACACATCCAGGATTTTTCTCCATATAGTGGGCTTCAGTGGTGCTGAGTGGTGTTGACCCATACAGTGTATTTTTGGCTATTGCTACACATATACCCATTAAGACTGGTTTTGTGGTCCAGGGTCCCAGTTGGCAAAAATCTTTTTTAACCTTTTCCTGATAAAGAACACGATTTAAGGCAATTATCTTACATTCGTTGGATTGTTAACCAAAACTGTGTCAGATTGTGCATGTGAACAGAAACACACGTTTTATTTCTGAAGAAACACACTGAATGTTCTCTAAACTTATAAAATGTCAGTTTTTTTTTTATACAGATTTTGAATATTGAGGAAACATTCCATTTGATCATTTTGTATCATTTTTATCATTACAGGAATTGATACTTTTTAATGTTTTTTTGTAACATTCTGAAACAAGTAACATTTAAATTTTTTTTTAAATGAACAGCTGGCAAGCTGAAACCTAAGAGAAAAAACATTACATGAACAATGTACATATGTGACCCTGGACCACAAAACCAGTCATAAGTCGCTGGTGTATATTTGTAGCAACAGCCAAAAATACATTGTATGGGTCAAAATTATTGATTCTTCTTTTATGCCAAAAATTATTAGGATATTAAGTAAGGAGTTCCATGAAGATATTTTGTAAATTTCTTTCCGTAAATATATCAAAACTTAATTTTGGATAAGTAATATGCTTTGCTAAGAACCTAAGAAAGGTGATTTCCTCAATATTTTTATTTTTTTGCACCCTCAGATTTCAGATTATAACATGGTTGTATCTCTGCCAAATATTATCCTATTATAACAAACCATACATCATTGGAAAGCTTATTTAATCAGCTTTCAGATTATGTATAAGTCTCAAAAAAGTCTGAAAAATTGACCCTTCTGACTGGTTTTGTGGTCAAGGGTCACGTATAATGTTTTTCTGCTAATGTTTGGAGGACCAGATAACTTCAAATAAACATTCTGTTAATGTTACTGGAAGAGCGTTACTTGGAGAACCTTGTTAGCTGGGATACAGCAACATAGGCCTGAGTGTTGAATGGTTGCAAATGTCACATACATGCATGTGTTAGATTGTATGCATGAATGGGAAATGTCACTTTGCAATGTTGTTATTCCTGTCCGGAATCTCAGATTTCTCAAACTGCAGTTCTCTGAACTGATTATTCCAGTTGTCAGTTACAGTAATGGATGGCCTTTGTGTATGCTTTGTTGCAACTGAAGCATGCGTAACCAAACCAGTTGTGGGCACTTTACTAATGCGTCAGATTACAAGGGCGAACATCGGACGATGACATCAGCCACCCGTCCATCCATTCATGAGTCAACGTCCATCAATCATCTCTCTTTTCATCTGCTCTTAAAGGAACAATTCACTTGGAAATGAGTCAAATATATTTACATAATGATTTTAATAGTACGCATTGTTTCAGAGTAGCTTTACAATATCGCCATGCCTTATTTAGCAGATTAGAGTTCAGCGATAATCTAGTTTACATGAAAATCTATGCTTATGATGTTTCAGACATTTATTTCTGTTAAACAAGGATTATTACTCTACTTTTTTCCAGTTTGATTTCTGGTGATTTCCATACTTGTGACCTCAAAGAAAATCAATGTCATGCAAAGAAAATTTCTGAATCTGAATCTTAGTTCTAAAATATTTAGTTACTTAAAAAAAAGAAGCATGCAGCATGTACAATTTAGCATTTTTTTTGTGTTGCATGAACAAAAGAAGGTTTGAAATGACAAGTCTATTTATTACTACAGATAAATAAAGCCAGTGAGTTGTATGCAGTGTGAACTGTGCTCTGTTAGATCTGTGAAAAGCACCAAGTGCCGCCCTAGTCGTCAGATTTGATGCCAAGTTTCACGGCTCTCGTAAAAGGCACTTAATCAGACCTCAAATAGCCTTCACAGACTCTCAGTCGTCTTCCGGTGGCCAAGGATCGAGGCGCTTCGGCTAATGAATTCTGTCGTCTTGGCAGGAGGCTCATTGTATTTGTTTAAGCGGTGCCGTCAGACGGACCCGACTCTTTTCGTTTTGCATCTGTTGTGAGCGCTGGGCTGTTTGCCAGCCGCAGTTTGAGTAAAGAGGGTTTTTCCCCACTGTGCTTTGAAATGTGCTTCATTCACACTTGCTGATGTACACTTGCCATGCTCTCGCTCTTTAGCTGTTCCAAAATCTAGTGAGCTTTCTACTAAGACAGCATTACAAAAGCTTTTGAGTGGTTTTGAAAGTCTCTTCTGCTCACCAAGGCTGCATCAAAAATACCATAAAATCAGTAATATTTCGATATATTATTACAATTTCAGATAACTGTTTTCTATGTGAATGTATGTTAAAATGTAGTTTATTCATGTGATCAAAGCTGAATTTTCAGCATCATTACTCCAGTCTTCACTGTCACATGATCCGAAATCATTTTAAATATGATGGTTTGCTGTTGAAGAAAATGTTATTTTTTATTAATGTTGTAAACAGTTATGCTGCTTGCAGATTTTTTTTTTTTTCATGAATATAATTCTTTAATAAAAAGATGAATTTATTTGAAGTAGAAATCTTCCGTAGGTTTATAAACATATTTACTGCCATCATTTGATCAGAATTCATCCTTGCTGAATAAAAGAAAAAAAAATCCTACCGACTCTCCACGTTAACTATAACACAACTATACAGCATCCCTCCATTACTGTGATTTAACACACATAAATCAATTTTCTGGGATAATTAGACAATATTTTGCTGTGTGTGTTATTGTGCTTAAGGACTACAGTGCTTATCAAGAATATCAAAAACTAAAGTTTTTGATATTCTTTATATTCTGTGTGGTCATGTCACAGCAGTGATAAAAATTATTATTTTCCTAAAAGTTTAAAGTGATTTTTAAATGGACCTTTTATAGGCATTTTTACCTTTTATAAAGCCTTTTGTTTTCTAAAAGTGTGCATCATCTTTTGAGTCTAATTCTTACATTTATTCAGGCAATTATAATAATAATACATTTAGGCGATTACTAAGCAAATGACTTCAGTATCAACAAAATTCATCTTTTCATCTTTTGAAAGTTTTCAAGTTGCATATAAAGTCAGTAAGTCGCTGTTAATAAGTCATTGCGATTGAACCGAATCAATTAACAAGGTTGTTTCATTCAGAAACTAAACACCGTCATGTTGCTCAGAGATGCAAAACAGTGCTTTGGATGTGTTTGGAATGATTTTTGTTGGCGAAATTAAGCAGGAAATAAGGAAATATGCTGTCTAAAATGTAAGTCTTTTGATATTAACTTCTTGTTTATCAAAATCACATTTGTAGTCATGCTGATTTTTGAAGGACAAAAATGGCACTCTTCGTGTGATATTGTTTAACTACCTGAAATGATATAAATATATACATTTCATATATATTGAATATCTTGAATTGTGTGATAATTCTAAATGCATTTTAATAGACTGAATCGTGCAATGAAAGAATGCACCCTAAATGCTTACTTACTAGGTTTCATCACGTAACGTTATGCGTGCACTCTGTAGGTGTTTTGTTCGTTTTTCGCATTATAGTCGATAATGTCAAATTGCACAAATTGAAACAACAATTACGATATTATTGCAGATGATATATATTGCACACTCCTATGTCTAATGCACATACACTGCTTTTCTTACTTAGATTTTTTTGTCTTTTTACCAGCCAAATTATCTAAATTTATTCAATCAAGAAGGGTTTTCTAGACAAGTAAAATTATTGTCTTGAGCTAAATGAATTTATTTACCCTACTGACAGATTATTTTGCTTGTTCTTAGCAAAAACTCTTTTTTTCTGAAAACAAGACAATAATTTTTACTTGTCTAGAAAATCCGTCTTGATTTAAGGGTTTTAGATATTTTGGCTAGAAACAAGACATCAATCTAAATAAGAAACTTTTTTTGCAGTGTACAGTGCCAGCCGTTTCCAGAATAAAAATGTTCTCATAATTTGCTCACCCCCATGTCATCCAAGATATTCATGTCTCGCAAAAAAATTACTTTTTTTTTAAGGAAAAAATTCCAGGATTTGTCTCCATATAGTGGACTTCAATGGTGCTCAACGGATTGAAGATTAGAAATGCAGTTTCAATAGAGTTTCAAAGGGCTTTAAACAATCCCAGCTGATGAATCAAAATGGTCCTAAATCGCTGTTGTAAAGGGTGTTTGACCTTCTTTGCATGTTCACTTTGTAAACCCAGGGCTTGCAAAATTTCAAAATCTCTGGTAGCTCTTCGGGCAGGTACTCTTCACATTTTGGTAGCCCGAAAATAATTTAACTAGCCCAAATAAAAAAAGACCTTATAGATAGAAAATCAGATAGGAGTCTAAATGTCAATCAAAAACATTTTGAATACACAAATATCAAAGAAGGAGTTTTATTTCACTATTTACAGGGTATCTGCAGAATTTTTAAATATCAATTTAAGGCAATTTATGACACTTTTTAAGAGCTGCACAAGTAAAATAAACAGTTTGAGTAGGGTTGGACAATGTACGGTAACGTATTAAGCCATAAAATTATGATTTACAGTTCAGATACAGGTTTTCACAAAAAAAAAACAGCCTTTATACGATTGAGAGGGATAAATCAAGTATATAATTTATTATATTTATTTAAAACATACATATTACTGTCTTAATTGTTTAGATTTTTAGAAGGCACATTAACTTCTTTCACATTTACAACTCTGTGTTTGCTGAATAAAAACATGGGTCGATATTTGCAATAATCTGACCATAAACAGCTGAAAAAATTATTGGAAATGCAAATTCATTCTGTGCCACGAGGTGGCGCCTTAGGAGTGCTGAAATATTATGGTTTCATTAGAAACGGCTGTACACAAAGCAGCATCGCGCTCATTAATGCTCTTTTATCAGGCATTTTAGGTACGATGAAATATCAATGCCAACGACACGTTTCTGAGGACAGTCGGTTCCTTTCAGATACATTCATAAAGACATCCATGCCGCGTTTTAACTTTGAAACGGGCAGCGCGCATATTTATTCAGTGACATCATTGCCTTCTGAAGTTCAATCCAGCCCTATCGCGATTCTTGTCTTCCGTCCCCAACTGTAAGACCTCTTAAAATGATAATTAAGATTTTTCTTATACTATTTAACGTATTGAAAAGTTTTTATGGCCTTAAATTTTATACAACTAAATTGAGGAGTATTTAAGGACCTGCAGGAGCCCTATACTTTAAGGACGGTGATAAATTTTGGTAGCCCGACTGGAAAACACAATAGCTCCGGGACCTTTAATCTGCTGAGCACCATTAAAGTCCACTATATGGAGAAATATCCTGGAATGTTTTCCTCAAAAAAAGCTTTTCGACTGAAGAAAGACATGAATATCTTGGATGACATGGGGGTATTTTGGAAGTGGATTAATCCTTTAAATTGGGCTTGTTGAGAAAAGATAAGTCTATTCAGCAGTCTGAGATCTATTGAATTTCACAGGCAGAAGCTAAAGAAAGCATGAGCACACGGGTCGTCATGTCACCTGCAGGTTGTGATGTGTCAGCTCCACACCCAGCATGGAAAACAGCTCTAGTGCTGCACATAAACAATACATGTAGGTCACACATGGACATGTTACCAACATGCAACTTTTTTTTTTTATTAGTGCAAACATCATTATGTCAAACATTGCATTAAAAATGCTTTTATATAAAATCATTCATTGGAAAGTGCAACTGTGCAGGGTAATAACAGTTCTGATGTCTGTTGTCTACACAAGCATCTGTCATTTAAAACCACATGCAAAGGGTCATTGAACTTCATGAGTAAATGATTTGGAGCACTCTATGTAGGTGACAACTCCATTAGCATTGTGAAGCATGCATGAGACAACTGATTCTGAAAGAGGTTGGTGTTAAAATATTGCTATAAAATAATCAGTACACAAATATTAGATAAAATAGTCCGTTTTCATTAGATCTGTGATCTCCTCGCTGAATGAAAAGGAAAGAAATTATATATCTCACATAACACTTCTCTTTACTTGAACTTTTCCACATTTGGACAAAATAAGCATCTAGTTTAAAGTCCAAAAATCTGTCTATTTAAACCACATTATAAGACATCATTGTTTTAATGCAAACTCAGCTAAACTTTTGGGGTTAGTAATATTTTTAAATATCTTTAAAAATACCTTTAAGCATCTTCTGCTCACCAAGGCTGCATTTTTTTTATTTATTTATTTATTTTTGTAAAAACAGTAACATTGTGTTAACTGTTAATTAAAAAGTGTTCATTTATTTCAACAACGACAACAAAACTTTGATCGTAATAATATACATTTCTCTCAGCTTTAACCTCTCCACATTTGACCAATTAAAAGCATCTTATGTAAATTATGATTCCATAAGCGTTTATGCAAAATCTCCTGATTTGTATGATTTCTGTAGTCAGGTGCTAAAACAACACAAGCAGCACATACAAATCAAGCACACTTTTAGTGAATGCAGTTTATTCTTGGTGAATTACTGTTCTGTGCTTTTTGTACATAATAAGTACATAATAAATATTTAGTCAATAAACAGCTTTGAGTTTAACTGATCAGAATTTGTGTCTCTGGAATATAGTGATCTGTGACATTGTATTATGTTAAATATCAAAGTTTTTCTAATGAGGAATCAGTGTTTTGGGGGGCATTTGTAGAGTAACAATTGTAGTCTTTATTTTGAATTGAAAAGATGTATCTGAATTGGAACAGAAGATCATAGTGTCATGTTGTTACTAGTGTGCTTATTTTTACAAATCTAGTACTTATTGTTATTAAGTGGATTATTATTTAATATTACAATGGATTCAGACATCTGTGTTACTATAAAACCTATAATTTCACTAATTATGTAAAAGCATTTTTTAATTCATAGTGTGGCTATTATGACATATCTTCAATTAAAATAGGCAGTTAAATATAGAAATATTCATATACGTCATATATGTCATAAAAATAAAATAAAACATTTTAGATGAATCACTTCTGCTTGGATTTTGCTTTGTCTTTTATCATTTCTTTTTTCAACAAAATTGTCAAAATACAATTTGAAATAGCCAATGTAGTATTTTACATTAATGACACTATATAAAAATATATATAAAAATGTTACAAACAGAACAAATTGTACAATTTAGATTTTTAGTTATTTTTTTAAATAACTGTTTTATTTTGGAATAGATTTTCAAATGTAATTTATTTCTGTGATACATGTATTATTATTATTATTATGTTGAAAACAGCAGAATAGAATGTTTTCAGGTTTCTTTGATGAATAGAAAGTTCAGAAGAACAGCATTTATCTGAAATAGAAATCAATTTAAAGCATCCTTGCTAATAATAATAAAATAAAATGATGCTGACTCCAAGCTTTTGAATGGTATAATGTATAATGTTACAAAAGCATTTTATTTCAGATAAATGCTGATTGTTGGATCCTGAAAAAACAGACTTTATTTTAAACATTAATAATAATATTAATAATAAATGTTTCTTGAGCAGCAAATCAGAACATTTTCTGAAGCATCATGTGACACTGAAGACTGAGTAATGATGCTAAAAATTCAGGTTTGATCGCAGGAATAAATTACATTTTAAAATATATTCAAATTTTAAATAGTAAAAATATTTAAATATTTTACTGTATATTGGGTCATAAATGCAGGCTTGTTGAGCAGAAGAGAACATTTAAACATTAAAAATCGTACTGCTTAAAAACGTTTGATTGGTAGTGTATTTTCATTAATAACACATTGGCTGATGCATCATCATCCTGCACATGAAAAACTTAAGAGCTCCATCTTCCCCCATCCTACCCTATATAGTGTGTGTGTGTGTGTGTGTGTTTATCCACACCTAAAGTTGGAGCATATCAAATATTTCTTGTAGAAATGAGCAGTATGAGCTTTATATCCGCACAGAGGATGCCTGAGATTGGAAAGCAGATGTAAAGGGCCTCCAGGGACATCCCACGTCTCCTTAAAGCCACTGTCTCTACACTAAATGACATCACAATCCTGGAGCAGACGCGCACGGGTTCATTGAGTGCATGGAGACCCGCTGAGAGAGGGAGAGATGAGAGAGAGAGAGAGATGCAGGGGAGAAACAGCCCTGCAATCAGCCAAATGCGATTATATTTCATAACAAGACTCAAAGCTTTGTTTATGTCTTGTTGAGTAGTTTTATTCTCGCAGTGAGCGTGTCGTGTAAATGCATGAGGAAATATGCTGAAATGCTTTGTGTGGCGTAATCCGTGATTACACTGAGCCGTTGCATGATAATGAAACCCCCTCGTGCTGCGAGATGGATTCATCCGTCGGTGGTCAGACGGTCTGAGGACGTGCCGCGCGACCATGCTGTCTTTCTATTACTGTCTGCGTGTGTGCAGCGTCTTTCTCTGAACAGCCCCTGGAGACTGATGTCATGTTTAAAGGCATACAGCACTAGAGATAATCAGGATTGTTTAGTATGCACTGCATTCACGCTTTGCATTTAATCAGCACTGAAATATTTCTAACATGATTAAATATCACTTGAAACAAGATCATTTAGTGGTGTTTCTGTGCCTTTAAAACAAAGGGAGAGAGTAGCGCTCTATGTACTAAGTGTGCATACTAAACATCCTTTGACAGCTCAGTCAATCTTCTTCTGTATCTGCTGGAGGAGATCTGTTCAAATAAGCATTTTTGTAGGAGAAACTGGGCCATTGCTTTAAATACACATTTTCCAGCTAAATGCTTTTGTATTTGTCTCTTATAAATGTAAAATTTATGACATTGTTCATGATATTGCTTTTTGGAAATGTTACAAAGTGTTTTTATTGTATTATTATTATTTTAGTTTTAGCATTTTTAGTACTTCAAATTAAATCTATTTACATGAGATTTTTAAATGATATTCATGTTTTTTTTATTTCAGCTTAGTTTCAATTAACAGAAAATATTTTAATAGTTTTAGTTAACAATAACAGCTCTGCATTGTGCAAAAAAGTTGAAAAAAGAAAGAGAAAGAAAGAAGGAAAGAAAAAAAGAAAGGCAGAAGGCAGGAGAGAAAAAAAAGAGAAAGGATGGAAGAAGGTAGGAAAGAAAGAAAGAGAAGGGAAGGAAGGAAAGTATAAGGTAGGAAAGAAAAAGAGAAAAAGAAAGAAAGGAAGGCAGGAAAGGAAAAAAGAAAGAAAGAAAGAAAGAAAGAAAGAGAGAGAAAGAAAAAGGAAGGAATAAGGCAAGAAAGAAAAGGAAAGAAAGAGAACGGTAGGAATAAGGCAGAAAGAAAGAAAGTGGCACTTTCATTATCTTACATCAGTTGATGCCAGAAAATATAATTCTAAATGTCACTGGAAATGTGTCAACTGATGTTTTATGTTTGCGCAAAACAGCAGTGACTGCTGCTTGTTAATGCTTTCAAGAGAAGAGCAAATGTTTTCAAATGCAACCTTTTGTTGTTTGTCAGATGCGCTGATTCTCAAATGTCAGTCAGTGAATGTACTGAATGACTTTTGAGGTGGAGATGAACTGTTATCATCTGCTTATTTCTCTGCTATTGGCCTTTTTTAGGAAGAGTAATGCAGAGAGCTTGGCTTTCAGTCTCAACCACACACACACACACACACACACACACACACACAAACACACATATACATATATACACGGCCGGATGCTTCTGGTGGTGCTGAAACTAAATTGGATGGCTTTCCACACACAGAATCTCAGATTCTCACATGCTCCATCTCTGTCCAACATTCACACACACACACACACACACACACACACACACACACACACACACACACAGGAAACTCAACACTCGCCAAACACTCAGTGAGCAGAGATTGGCTTTGATGAGGAAATAAAACTCTGCCCTCAAATCCTACTGGACTTTACTTAAAGCCTTTATGTATAATGCATTATAAAGGGTTATTAAAGGGTGTAATGCACTAAATTGCAATAATGCAACAAATTATCAAAATGCATAGTATAACAATGAATTGATAAGTATTTCAATACTGTGGTTACATTTATTCATGTGATTGTACAAGGCATTATAAGTAGCATAATTAATGCATTAAAACTACCTTTATAATGGCTTATTCAAAAAGGTTTTAAGTAAAGTGTTACCATCATTTACATTCATGCATTTTATCCAAAGCAACTTGCATTACATTAAAGGTTTACTTGTACTTATTAAGCTAAGATTTAGCTGAAATAAAATATAAATACTAGATACACTTCTATTTTGAATTTGATTTTATTTTTTATTTTTTATATAGTTGGTTGTTTTTATGTGCTTTTGTCATTTTTGTCATGTTCAAATGATTTTAATAATTAAATATTATTGTGTTCTATATGTATTTATTTTGATTTTGATAATATTAACAGCACTGCCAAAAAAAGAAAAACTATATTTTTGAAGTATAGAAATGCAGAAAGAAATGCAGAAAGAAAGAAAGAAAATAAAAGAAAGAAAATGAAAGAAAGAAAGAGAAAAGAACAAAAGAGAAAAAGGAAGAAAGAAAGAAAGAAAGAGGAAATGGAAGAAAGCAAGAAAGAAAAAGGAAGAAAGAAAGAATTAAAAAGGAAGTAAGGAAGGAAGGAAGGAAGAGAAAAACGAAGGATGGAATAAAGAGAGAAGAAGGAAGGAAGAAAGAAATGAAAAAAGAAAGGAAGGAAGGATGAAAGAAAGAAAGAAAGAACAAAGAAAGAAAAACAAAGTAAGGAAGAAAGAAAGAGAAAAGGGAAGGAAAGAAAGTTTTAAATGTAAGTAATGTAGCTTCATGGTCATGTCATTAATAAGAGTGTCAGGCTTAATCTGTTCAGTCTCTGTCTCATTAAACTCTAGGGTTTTACTGTAAGTGATGTGAACGGCTGATTCCTGTGTTACTAAACACTGAGCAGATTAGAGATTACAGCTGATTTACACTCTTACGACCTTGCTCACTCTCTCTCTCTCTCTCTCTCTCTCTCTCTCTCACACACACACCCTATATCATTCGCTAGTCATCTTATAAGTTTCTACTGCCTTACTTTGCTTTCTGTTTTCTTTTATTCTGTCTCTATTAATGTGTATATATAGCACAATATTCAGATTTAATGATAAGATAATTATTTTTAGGTTAAACAGTATTGTTTACATTTTCAGAAAACATTTTCAGTCCTTTTGACAATGTTCAATAAATTTAAGCTCTGGAATGGCTTAAAATGGTATTTTTTTTTGTTTTGTTTTTTTTTTTTTTTTGCACAGTTGATTCAAAACGTTTAATGCAAGAATCACTGACTTCACTAAATGAACCGAAAATGTTACCATTTTAGCATTTGTCATAAACACCAGGGTTATTACTGTTAACTAACATTCAGTATATAAAGTCATTACTTGAAATAAAACATGAACTGAAATAAAATATTAAAAAATTATTTTCAGCTATAGTGGCCAAGGCAACAATTCTCATTTTTGTTTAAGAAATAAATAAAAATAAAAACTAAAACTTAGTTTTTTTTTTTTTTTTGTATAAAAATAAAAACTAACAAAAAACAGAACTAAATTGCTAAAACTTTTACATAAAATTAAAATGAAAACAAAAAAAATCTCTCTCTCTCTCTCTCTCTCTCTCTCTCTATATATATATATATATATATATATATATATATACAGAGCAATACTTACTTTAATCTTTTTATTTACATTTATTTAAAATAAATAAATAAATAAATAGTATCAAAAAAAATTTTTAGATTTTTTTAGATCATCATTTTTAATCAGTGTGCAAATTTAATTCTAAATAAATTCAAAATGAACTAAGAATGAACAATACTTCAACAGCATTTAACAATCTTAGTTGATATCAAATGCAACGTTTACTAATGCATTATTAAAATCACAAGCTGTGAACTAACATGAACAAACAATAAATGACTGTATTTTTTATAAAGTAACAAAGATTAATAAATGGTGTAATAAATGCATTGTTCATGTTAGTTAATACATTAACTAATGTTAACAAATGACACGTTATTGTAAAGTGTTACCAATATTTTATGACTACTTGTGCATATGGGTTTTCTGTTCATTTTCATTCATTTGAAACCATGCTTTTTCCTTCCAAAAATGAATTAGATTGATTGCTCTCCCTTTCTCTGTTTGATTGACATGCATGTATACGCTCTATGAAGTATTTGCTCTATGAAGTTTGAAAGTGCCATTTAATTGCTATTAGTGCAGCGTGTTTCACAGAAATGCTGATATGCTCCTCATTGCAGCTCACACTGTTCTTCTGTCATCTGTCACATGTTTGCTTTTACATAATTAGTTTTACTGCAGCGAAGTGACGTCGTAGATGAAGGTTCCCTGTTCAAAGACCTGATTAATCAATAATGAAACTGGTTTACTGAAACACTGTCCATTTTCATTATGGATTATTAGTTTTATTGAATAGTTGTTGCAGTTCTACTGCTGTTTGTGTATATATATTTACATGTACATATTGAATACATTATTTATATATATATATATATATATATATATATTATTGTTCAAGAGTTTGAGGCCATTAAGATATGTAAAAAAAAAAAAAAAGGTAATACTTTTATCCATCAAGGATGCATTTAATAATCAAACATAACTATAAAGACATTCATAATGTTGCAAAAGATTGATTTCTGACACTGAAGACTGGAGTAATGATTTTTAAAAATGTAGATATAATCACAGAAATAAATTATATTATTCAACACATTCACATAGAAAATGGTTATTTGAAATGTTAATAATATTTCACGATTTTACTGATTTTACTGAATTTTTGATCAAATAAATGCAGCCTTGTTGAGCAGAAGTGTCTTTTGGTTATTGTCAGATATACTATATCCACCATCAGGTTATTGTTCAGTAAGATGTACCTCACAAATAATGAACTTAGGTGTTAAACAAGCTGTCAGAACTGAGAAATTAGATGAAAAAACAGTTTTGGTTAAATTGTGCGTTCAGGTCTCTTATGACATTCAGTGGGCCAGGTGTTTGCAGCTGATGCAGTTTCTATTTTTACTGTTCTTTGTTGTGTATGTGTATTTATAGTAAACTCTGTTGTGCAGATGTGTGTCAGTCGGAGCCGGTTGATGAAATCTGGCCTCGCAGGTTAGATCAGGTGTTACACAACACTGCTCCTGACCGGCCGCACCCTTGCTGTCCTCTGATCTCTGTGCAGAAGAACTAAATCAACAGCTCTCAGGTCAGCGACGACGGCCATCAACGCTAATGATCCATCATTAATGAGCCGGCTGGCGTCTGCAGGGTTTGAATCATTTTAACGAGTCCGATTTTAATGACTTTGATTAACGATTCAGCCCAACCTTTGGACAGCTGTAATCTATCACAGGTGGAAGTGTGTGTGTGTGTGTGTGTGTGTGTGTGTGACTAATCAGCAGTGCCTCCATGTGACCTTTAGTGGTCCATTTACAGTGTGAGCTCTTTCACTGATTCATCAGACATGCCTCCTCTGTGTGTGTGTGGGGGGGGGGGGGTATAAATAATATAAATATATTATTTATGACACTAATAATTTAAAAAGGTAAATGACATTCTATTTTATTTTACAGTTCAAAAAGGTCAAACGTTTACATCCTCCTTTTAGAATCTGCAAAATGTTAATTATTTTACAAAAATGCATATTTCACATACAAGATGTTTACATATAGTCCACAACAGAAAATAATAATTGAATTTATAAAATGACCCCGTTCAAAAGTTTACATCCCCTTGATTATAGGGTATTACAGTGATTTATTTTTTGTTTAGTGATAGTTGTTCATGAGTCCCTTGTTTGTCCTGAATGGTTAAACTGCCTGCTGTTTTTCAGAAAAAATCCTTTAGGTCCCACAAATTTTCTTCCCTGAGTTGTCCTCAGTGTGAAAAGATGGATCCCAAAATCATACAGACATTGTTGGAAATCGTTCAAATACACAAAAATGCTGGAAAACCAAAGAATTTGTGAGACCTGAAGGATTTTTCTGAAGATCAGCAGGCAGTTTAACTGTTCAGGACAAACAAGGGACTAATGAACAACTATCATGAAACAAAAAACAGAGCTGTGGATCATTCAGGGAACAACACAATATTAAGAATCAAGGGGATGTAAACTTCCGAACAGGGTCACTTTTATAAATGTAACTATTATTTTCTCTTGTGGACTATATGTAAACATCTTTTATGTAAAATATCTTATTCAGGTCAGTACTAAATAAACAATAACATACATTTTGTATGATCCCTCTTCTTTAGGTAAATTAACATTTTACAGTTTCTGAAAGGGGGGTGTGTAAACTTTTGATCTCACCTTTAAAATTCTGTCTTTTTCCTCATAATTGCAAGAAAGAAAGAAAAACTTTATGCTCACCAAAGCTGCATTTATTTGATCAAAAATACTGGAATATTGTGAAAATTAATGTTGGTAGTACGGATGTATACATCAATATGGACTTATTGAGTACCAGCAGCATCAGTACTGTTGTGTCTGACAGGCCTCGTTTGAAGCGTCTGATTGAATTAGTTGTGGCTATTGTAGGTCTAAGCTGTTTCTGGCTCTTTTGTTCAGTTCCTGTTTCATTGGGCGGCTCTGATCTGGAGCTTTACTAATGAAGATGTGAATATACAGTGACACGCCAAATTGCTCTTCGCTGCAGGTGAAAGGAAGCATGGATCAGGAAGGAAAGACGTGTGTGTGTTGGGGTGTGTGTGTGTGTGTGTATTTATGGCTCAGAATTCCCCAAACGTGTCTCCTTCACACCAGGTTTTTCCTGCTCTTGTAGCTAATTCCATGCGGTCGTAAGAAAAGAACAGTAAGTGAATTTGAGAACAGCTCATCCTGTTATACTCTCTCTCTCTCTCTCTCTCTCTCTCTCTCTCTCTCTCTCTCTCTCTCTCAGTGCTTTTTTCCTGTAATGCAGTGCATTGGCATTGATTTCACTTGTGTGTCCTGTAGCTAGTGCTGAGAGACTTTCAGTATGGATATTTTTAACGTCTATATATATTGCTTTCTGTTCAGAGGTAGAATTATTAATATCTTAAAAAATATTGGTAAATTATAATATACTTAGGCTTGCAGGAGTATGTTTTATTCATTTATTTATTGTCATATTTTAATCTCACCCACCTGTTTTAAATGAAAAGTGGTTAATTTTATTGTAATTTTAATTTTTAATTTTAATTTAATTTGACTCATGTTTTCAGATATGCACGTTGCACTTTATGGCAAACGGTAATGTGATTATTCATTAATGTATTTATTTATTATAAATATTTGAAATGCATATTTAATTTTAATATATTTAAACTATATCGTTTATATGTAGTTATATAGTTTCTCTTAAAGGGTCATGAAACACTAAAATAAAATTTTTACCACATTGTACCACTTTTTTTTTTTCTTCTTTTTTTTTTTTTGGGCTGTAGCACCAACGGCACTTCATTACTCTGATTTGCCATCAAGAGTTCATCACATCTACACACTCACTGAGAGCCAAACCTGGCCCCTGTCCCAGGCCCTGTCTCTCTCTTCTGTCCCATCTGCCCCTTGGGGATGGATGTGAGCCAATCACAAGCTAAGCAAGTCCCCCAAAAAAGAACCAATCAGCCGCAAGCTCATTTGACTCACTGGTGAGAAAAAAATGACTCCAGACCAAATATATTTGGCAGACTAGCAGTATGTATTTGTAGTGTGCATGTGCAAAAAATAAAATAAAATAAAAATAAGTATATATACAGTTGCAATCCAAATTATTCAGCCCCCTTGAGCTGCATGACATTTTGCTGCAGAGAACAAAATTTTGTGAAAACAATTCTACAAAGGCATAGAAACACTACTGGAGAAAGTTTATTAATACACATTGGAGTAATTCTGAGAACGTAAGTTGATGAATAATGAAAAAATTAATCAAATTGGCTAAAAAGGTTCATGTTCAAAATTATTCAATCCCCCAAAAATAAAACTGCTGAATATTTTATTCTTTAAAACCACCAAAAAAACACTGCTTGAAAGTGCTTAGAAGCTTGTCACCTCTCTACTGCAATCGTAGCCCATTCCTTGCCTGAAAAAGCTTTCAGATCACTGATAATCTTTGATTTTCACATTGCCACTGCTTTCTTCAAATTCTACCAAATATGTTCAATGACAATTTTATCTGGAGACTGAACAGGCCACTCAAGAACATTCTATGACTGATCCCTGAAACAAGCATAAATCGATTTGAAGGTATACTTTGGGATGATTGTCCTACAGGAAAGTCCATTGATCATTAACTTCAGTCTTTGCACCAAAGACATCATAATTCTTGCCAAAATGGCCTGATACTTTAAAGAATCTATGATATCCTTCATACGGTCATGTTTTCCACTTTCTGCTACAGTAAAACAACCCCAAAACAGGACTGATCCACCTCAGTGTTTGAACATGGAAAAGGTGTTCTTCTGCTTATAAGCTTTGCATTTTTTGCACCAGACATATCAGTGATCCATGGGTATAAAAAGTTCCAGTTTGGCCACATCACTCCATAAAAAAACATTCTTCCAGAACTCAAATGAATTTTAGCATGCTCAAGTCGGCCTTTTTGTTCTTCTTGATCAAGAGTGGTATTTGGCAAGATGCCTCAACATCAAGGCCATACTCTAATGTTCTTACACTGCATTGAAATATTTTGCAAGTCTTTGGCTGTACATTGCAGATTTTTCTCATTTTTTATGATGTTGTGCTTGTGCCTTTTTTGTTCAACACCATCAAAGGTTTTCTGGTACAACGCACTTTAAACTAAGGAATATGGCTGCCAGCAATGTCTCTAGGAACTTGGAAAACTAAATTTAGCCTTAAGACTTTCTAATATAATAAAACTATTTCTTCTCTATGACTTTTGTGAGAGCACTGTTGACTTGCAATATTTGCTACTCAACTTTAGCACATGCATGGGCTAAATGCATGTATGTGTAAAAGCCCAAGCTATTTTTTGTTAATAGTTTCTAAAGGCTTAATTGTGTTAAGACAAATTTGTTCCCTACTATTAAAATAATAAATCGGCATATTAGAATGATTTCTGAAGGATCATGTGACACTTAAGACTGGAGTAACAGCTGATGAAAATTCAGCTTTGCATCACAGGAATAAATTATATTGCAAAGTATATTAAAATAAAAAAACATTATTTTATATTGTAATAACATTTTGCAATATTACTGTTTTTTTCTGTATTTGTGATCAAATAAATGCAACCTTGATGAGCATAAGAGACTTATTTAAAAAACATTAAATGAGAGGGTGTGTCCATATATATATATATATATATATAATTGTATGTGTGTATATGTGTACAACCATATGTGTTGTGCATGTGAGTGTAAATGAGTCGACTTGAGCTGTTTGTCAGCGCTGTTGATGGCAAGTGAAAGCCCGTCAATGCTTTACCCGTTTACAGACCCATGTGTGAGAGAGAGATTGGACACGTCCTGTCATCCATCAATGTCAGCGTTTTACCCACTTAATGATTTTTAGATGCAAACAGTATGGATTGAATGCATTTAAAAATAGAAACGTTGGATTCAGGAGGAAGTAAATGGAGGAAATGGCTCTGAGCTCACAAGAGAGAAACTTCAGAGAAACTTAAGATTCTTTTCTTATCAAGAGGTTTATTAAGTGTGTGTTTTTGTGCAGTCTTGCGTTTTGACATTTGGCATAAAGCCTTCTTTTCCTAAAGATATGAGTTGACAATGTGTGTAGACTTTGTGATTCAGCATCTCCACCCATCATAAAGTACTGTTAATTATTTCTGATTATGCATGTGCAGTTGTGATGTCTGGTGAAGTAATTTCACCTTTAGCCGTGCTTCACTGTTGCCATGGTGACACGGTGAGGATGGTTGTGTTAAATGAGGGAAATGCTGCAATCACAATAATGGTGGCTGTAATTGCAATTCAGCATACGGGAATGGAATACAATAATTAGTTGTTTTCTTGCAAATTACTAGTTTAGCAACATTATTGTTCTTGTAATTATGGTGGAGAGAAGATCCAAGTCATTCGTTTTGGGGACTTTTAAATAATTAGTCTCCGAAACTAAAGCAAGAATCAGTATATATGCGCTAAGTAACATATTTTCATTTCCAGTGTTGGGGAAAGTTACGTTTAAAAGTAATGCATTACAATATTCTGTTACTACCGTTACTTTTTATGGAAAGTAATGCGTTACATTACTTTTGCATTACTTTTGGGCTTGCTTGCTTGCTTAATAACTGTAACAGTTTGTAAATATTGTTTACTATAAATATGTGCAGAATAACATTAATTTCTTAAATAAATAAATAAAATGTTATACTATTTATATATTAATATTTAAATGTAAAAATATTTAATATGTTTAATTATGTTAATAACAACATTTATTTAAAAATTGATACTTTAATTCAGTGACTATTAATTCAACTGATCAAATGTGACAATATGAATTTGTGAATATTTTATTTATTCAAATAATTTGTTTTTTATTAAAATATTTTATTTATTAAACTAATTTGTTTTTTTATTTATATACATTTTATTTATTTATACTTTTTCTAAATATTTTTAATTATGCTTTAGTGTAGTTTAATTTTTTTTGGTTTGTTTTAATACAAATTTTAGTACTTTAATACTTTAATATTTAGCAATATGTTAATATTTAAGTTAAATGTAACCCTGGACCACAAAACCGCTTGTAGCAATAGCCAAAAATACATTGTATGGGTCAAAATTATATTTTTTTCTTTTATGCAGAAAATCAGTAGTATATTAGGTAAAAAATCTATTTAGAAAATGTCCTACTGTAAATATATTTAAATATTTAATGTTTAATTATAATAATAACAATAACATTTATTTATAAATATATACTTTAATTCAGTGAGTATTAATGTGACAATAAAGACATTTATGATGTTAAAAATATGCTGCACATGATAACAAATATTATGTTTTTGCAATAATCCTATCAAGTATAAATGTTAAAAAAACAGAAATAATAAAAATATTTTAATAATTTTTGTTTATTATAAAACAGTATATAATATTAATATCACTGTCATTTTGATCAATTGTATTATTATTATTATTATTGTTGTTTTATTTTATCTTACTCTACATTTTTGAACAGTAGTGTATTGTTAGCATATCATTTAAAATAAATAAGCAGAAACCATTTATAATGAGCAGCAAATCAGCATATTAGAATGATTTCTGAAGGATCATGTGACATTGAAGACTTGAGTAACGATGCTGTAAATTCAGGTTTGAACACAGGAATAAATTCCATTTTAACATATATTCACATAGAAATCATTTATTTTAAATTGTAATAATATTTCGCAATTTTACAGTTTTTATTGTATTTTTATTCCTATAAATCCAGCTTCTGTGAGTGAAAAAACCTTAGTGTTTCTCACTTTTGACCTAAAATCTATTAGCAGTACTTTAGAGTACCGCATCGAACAGCTTTCTTCTTATAATCTCAGACAGCTGTCAGTCTCGTCATCCGTTTCAGAAGACACTCAAAGGTCACTGTTTTCAGACGTTTTCTTTTCTGTCCTTGCAGAAGTTGGCAGCCGAGTGTCAGAGCGCAGGATACAGCGGCACTTTGATCCCGTATAAGTGTGATCTGTGCAACGAGGAAGAGATTCTGTCCATGTTTTCGGCCATCAAGACGTTGCATCAGGGAGTGGATGTGTGCATCAACAACGCCGGTCTGGCTCACAACGAACCGCTGCTCAGCGGAAAGACAGACGGCTGGAGGAATATGATCGATGTGAGTTAAAAACACACACACACACACACACACACATTATTACTCTTGCTGTCTATATAGGCAGCATCTTGACTGGCTGATTTATGTGTCATATGTGACCCTGGACCACAAAACCAGCCATTTTTCCAAATTGAGGTTTATACATCATCTGTAAGCTGAATAAATAGGCTTTACATTGATGTATGGCTTGTTGTCCACATGAAGTTCTTAGTAATGCATATTACTTATCAAAAATTAAGTTTTGTTATATTTACAGTAGGGAAATATATATATATATATATATATATATATATATATATATATTTATTATTATTTTTTTTAAATATCTCCTAACTTTGTCACGCATTGGCTTTTCCATTTTGGCTTAATTTTTGTTCATTAAATAATAACACGGTGTGATATGTCATGTAATGTTGTTCATCTGAGGTTATATGTGACCCTGGAGCACAAAACCAGTCTTAAGTCGCTGGGGTATATTTATAGAAATAGCCAAAAATGCATTGTATGGGTCAAAATGATCGATTTTTCTTTTATGCCAAAAATCATTAAGATATTAGGTAAATATCATGTTCCATGAAGATATTTTATAAATTTCCTACCATAAATATGTCAAAACTTAATTTTTGATTTGTCATATGCATTGCTAAGACCTTCAGTTGAACAACTTTAAAGGTGGCTTTCTCAATATTTCGATTTTTTTTTTTTTTTGGACCAGCCAAATATTGTCATATTTCAATAAACAATACATCAATGAAAAGCTTATTTATTCAACTTTCAGGTGTTATATAAAGCTCAAAAACTGACACATATGACTGGTTTTGTGGTCCAGGGTCACATATTATAGGACCAGATAATATTTTATTATGTCCTGATGCAGACAACCATTGAAATTCAAAAGGGGGTCCTAATTTTTTCTCATGACTGTACTTGCATTAGCAATGCATTGCAGTTCAATGCAGAGTGATATCCTAATGTTGCTGCCTCCTTTTCCGAGCAGTCGTTTTTTTTTCTCTCTCTCTCTCTGTTTTAAAACAATCATGAATAGTTCACACTTTTATCTATCATTTTTGCATTTTCAATTTTCGCTTACCTCTTCAACTCGCCTTTTTCAGCGCTTCATCAAGTGCAGTTAAATGAAGCGCTGTAGGCACTCAAACACCACTTCATTTGTTTGTTTACTGGAGTTCTGCTCTCACTCAAAGCCACTTTCCCTAACTGAACAGCAGCTGTCGCTCATGCAGTGAAGGTCTGCAATGCCAAGGTCATGGGTTTGATTCCTAGAGAATGCATGAACTTTTAAAGTGTAAACCTTCAGTGCAGTGTAAGCCACTATGTCTGCCAAATGCACAAATGTAAATGTAGATGCAACAACGAACCGTTGCATTGCACTGCATTTCATTCAGAGTGAGTTTTGATTTGTGCATTGATATCTGGAATTTTAATTTTCCTTTCCTTTCTCAGTAACCCATTGTCATTTTTATACTTTTTATACTTATTTAAAGGGTGTTTCGTATATTCAGAGTTGTTTTCATTGTTAAAGAGTTGGATTCTCATGCTAAACATGGCCAAAGTTTTAAAAAATAGTTTGGACAAATGACAGAGAATTTCTTTCTTTCTTTTAATGCCAATCGTAACGCAAGTAATCGTCAAACTTAGCTTCACCCACGGCGCGCCTCCAGAAGTTCGGCTTTTTCCGGAGAAAATCGGAAAGCTGTATTTTTCTTTTATAAATATAAGAAAACTAAAGACTTTTTGGAGATATTAAGGCTACATTACTACTCTATAGGTTAACATGAGATTAGGTGAAACTGCGTATGTTATGTACCCTTTAAAGGAAAGTACTTTGTACAAACACCTCTGGGCTTTTTACTTTCCCAGCATCTCTGTTCTCTTGTAATATTTGCATGAGCTTGATGTTTGTAGGTGGACGACACTGACTTATATAACACAATCACTGCACCAAAACAAGGCTTTTAATCTTTGCAGGATGGGGACGGCTTCAAAAGAAAACAGTCCAATCATATCTCAATCATATATCAGTGTTTTAGTATTATTTATATACTTTCATAGTTTTTACTAAGATTCTCAATTAGCTGTTAGTTTTATATTTTTATTTTAGTTATATTTTTTTGTTTTGTTATGTGCTTTTGCCATTTTTATGAATATTTTATTTATAACAATAAATTGTTTTTTATATACATTTTATTTATTTATATTTTTTCTGAGTATTGTTAATTATGCTTTTTTTTTTTCTTTTTTTTGTACTTTAATACTTTAATATTTAGCAATATTTCTAAATTGAAATGTTTAAGTTAAATGTGACCCTGGACCAAAAAAACGGTCGTAAGTAGCACATACATTTTTCTTTTATGCCAAAAATCAGTAGGATATTAAGTAAAAAATATATTTTGTAAATTTCCTACCATAAATATATCAAAACTTAATTTTTGATTAGTAATATGCATTGCTAAGAACTTAATTTGGACAACTTTAAAGACGATTTTCTCAGTATTTAGATTTTTTGCACCCTCAGATTCCAGATTTTTAAATGGTTGTATCTCGACCAAATATTGTCCTATCCTAACAAACCATACATCAATGGAAATCTTATTTATTCAGCTTAAAGAATGTAAAAAATTTACCCTTATGACTGTTTAATAATAATAATAATAATAATAATAATAATAATAATTTATTTGTTTCTGCTACAGAATAAAAACATTTTTAAAAAATTGTGGGAAATTGTGACTTTTTATCCTCACATTTTTGACAAAAAATAAAAAATAAATAAACATTTCTCTCACAATTCGGAATTTTTCCTTGTGATTTAAATTTTCTGTTTTAGTAAATGTTAACAACAATGGTCACAGTAGGCTTTGTTTTCTTTTTCCAACTACAGTTTTTTAAATTGTATTTGCATTGCTTTTACTTGCATTGTATTAATGGCATACATTTCAGAAGTTAATGCATTCCCTGAAAATCAAACCCATGACCTTGGTGTTGCTAGCTCAATGTATTACTGCTTAAGCCACATGAATGATTTGGGAGTAAAATATGATCTAAAAATCTGGATCTTTATCATCCATTGATTCACCATCTGTCTTCCTGTGCAGGTAAACATACTCGCTCTGGCCATCTGCACACGTGAGGCCTACCAGTCCATGAAGGAGAGACACGTGGATGATGGACACATCATTAACATCAACAGGTACTGCCCTTTATGGTATGTTTATGGCCTTTAACAGCAGAAATGTGTTGTACACACTCATCCGAGGCTGTTGTTGATGATCTCTCTTCAGCATGGGGGGTCACAGGATGGTGCCCAGCGCTGACGAACACTTCTACTGCGCCACTAAATATGCTGTGACTGCTATGACAGAGGGACTGAGACAAGAGCTACGGGAGGCCAAAACACACATTCGAGCCACGGTGAGACCATACATGCATGCATCAGGGTTGTTATAGTTAACTAAAACTAAAACCATAAAAACACATGTTGTTACTTGAAATAAAATAAGCCTTAAGTAAACTAAAATGTAAAAATCAAGGTGACATTTCTAATTTTCATTTTGTTTAACTTGCGCTAAAATAACAAAAAAATTAGAATGCAAAAATAAAATATAAAAATAAAAGCTAATTCAAAATATTGATAAAAACTACAATAATATCTCAAGGATCCTAAAATAACAGTGGCATTTATAACCTAGATCAGGGATTCCCAAACTAGAGTTGATGAAAAGCTAGTAAATAATTAAATCATAAAAATGAAATTTTAAAGTAAAACACTTATTTGAAATAGTTGTTTACATGCATGTCCTGTCACCATTAACCAGCATCACAGACAACTGTGAATATGCAAAAGTGTTGTTAAATTATTGAAATAAATTAATACAAAATATTTTATTAAGAAATATATTTTAATACGAAATATTTTAGGTCAGATGGTTTCATTTGACAAAAAAAAAGTTTGTAAACCTCTAAGAATAAAGTAAAAAAAATAATAATAAAATAAAAATAAAAATATACATAAAAACTTATGTAAGTAAATGTTTTTGGTCAAATGGTTTCAGATGAAAAAAAAAATGTTTGTAAACCTGTAAAAAAAAAAATAATAATAATAATAATAATGTAAGTAAATGTTGTAGGCTAAATGGTTTTAGATTACAAAATTATTTTATATTACTTGAGCTGAGAAAAAGGTCTACAAAAAATACTTGAGATCTGAGTTTAATGTAGTGCTTCACTTGAAGGCAGCATTTTACCATTCTTTTATTAATTAATTTTTTATTCATTTTTATGATTTTCCTTTTTGACTAGTTATTGATTAATGCTGTTGTATATAATGCACATGAAATATCAACAGTTAACACTGTAATTTAATGCCAGTTCATGCAATAAAATCAGCTTTCCTGTTTTTCTAGTGTATATCACCTGGAATAGTGGAAACTGAATTTGCTTTCCGGCATCACAACAGCGATCCAGAGAGAGCCGCAGCTGTATATGAAAGTATAAAGGTAAACGGATCTCACGTGTGTGACGTGTCTCATCATACGAGTCCTGCTGCTTAACTGCATCACAGCTGTTTGTCTCCTACAGTGTTTGAAAGCAGAAGACATCGCCAGTGCCGTCACATACGTCCTAAGCGCACCTGCTCATGTTCAGGTGAGTTCACAATAAACATACACTACCAATAACTCTTGAGCAGCAAATCAGCATATTAGAATGATTTCTGAAGGATCATGTGACACTGAACACTGGAGTAATTATGCTGAAAATTCAGCTTTGCATCACAGGAATATATTACATTTTAACATATATTAAACATATATTAGTACAGTTATTTGAAATTGTTATAATATTTTAATTGCATCACAAATTGTGGATCCATGATTTGCTGAATATTTACCCACCTTGGGGTCATTCAAGATGCAGATGAGTTTGTTTCTTCATCAGATTTGGAGAAATGTGTCATTCCATCACTTGCTCACCAATGGATCCTCTGCAGTGAATGGGTGCCGTCAGAATGAGAATCCAAACAGCTGATTACAATATCACAATAATCCACAAGTAATCCACAATCCAGTCCATCAGTGAACATCTTGTGAAGCCAAAAGCTGCGTGTTTATAAGAACCCACCCATCATTAAGATGTCTTCCCCTTTAAATTGTTGCTTCCACATAAAACAAATTATCATTAAGGCATTTTTAACTTTTTTTAACAATTTCTGGCTAAAACACAAGTCCATAATCCATAATAACGCTTCCTACAGTGAAAAAGTCCATCTGATGTCTCTCACATCGAAATCCACCCACATATTTGTTTAGACCTATTTTGGACTGTTTTGGCTTGCAAATGGTGCTTGCTCTGTGCAGATTTCTCTCCTGATTCAGACCAGATGACTTTTTCACTTGAGTGTTATTATGGATTACAGTTAAAAATGCCTTAATGATGATTTGTTTCTTACAAACAAGTAGCTTTTGACTTCACAAGATGTTAACTAATGGATGGAGCGGTGTGGTGTGGATTACTTTTGGATTATTGTGATGTTTTTATCAGCTGTTTGGAGTCATTCTGACGGCACCCATTCACTGCATTCACTCCATTGGTGATCCAACTGATGAAATGCTACATTTCTCTAAATTGGTTCCTATAAAGAAACAAACTCATCTACATCTTGGATGGCCTGAGAGTGAGTATGTTTTTCAACAACAAATTAAAATTTTTGGCTAAACTGTTTTTTTTAAAAGGAGAAGTTCACTTCCATAACAAAAATTGACAGATTTCTTTCTGTCTTTCTTTCTTCAGTTGTAAAGAAATTATATTTTTTGAGGCAAACATTTCATGATTTCTCTCCATATAGTGTACTATGGCCGACAGAAAAGGAAAGTTGTGATTTTCCAGGCTGATATGGATAGGAACTATACTCTCATTCTAGCGTAATAATCAAGGAACTTTGCTGTCGTATATGATATTATGATAATATTACGCAGCGCCTGGATTTAGTCCCCAGCTATTTTACTATTAGCTTAGTGGCTTAGTGCCGGTCACGTTGGAAGTTACCTAGCAGGGGACTATTTTTAGGCACTGCATAATATCATTGCGCCTGCTGCACCCATGGTAAGGCAGCAAAGTTAATTGAGTATTACGCCAGAATGAGAGTATAGTTCCTATCCATATCAGCCTGGAAAATCGCAACTTTTCACTTTCTGTCAGTCTTAGAACACAATGTAACTACAGAAGTTTCAAGTTTTAAATAAGGAAAATATGGAAAATCTTTGGTCATTTTTGAGCGAGATGCTAACGGTCTAATCAGATTCAATGATTTATGCTAAGCTATGGTAAAAGTGCTAACGCCAGACCCGGAGATCAGCTGAATGGATTCAAAAATGGTAAAACTCATCTGTTTAACTCTAGGGGAGTTGGAAAATGAGTGTTCCTTTAAAGGGAATGAGAGATTAGACTCTCACTGGTTTAATGCATGTTACTCTCAAAACATACCCATGACTCATTAAGAGAATAGGGATAACCCTTTTAGACAATGCGCTGGGGATGCCTACCATTTTTCCCCATCATTAAACTAGCAAAAGTGGATTCAGACACATGCTCTGTGCGCTTTAGACCATGCGCTTAAATCGTTAAAATAGGGCCTACAGAGTTCACGCAGAACTAGACAAGCATTTGAGTTTAAAAAGTAAATTGTAACTTTTTTAAAAAAATGAACCGATAGTTTCGCTAGACAAGACCCTTCTTCCTCGGCTGGGATTGTTTAGAGCCCTTTGAAGCTGCATTTAAACTGAAGTCCACTAGCTTAAAAATAAAGGTGCTTTAAAAGGTTCTTTACAGCGATGCCATAGAAGAACATTTTTGTTTCCACGAAGAACCATTCAGTCAAAGGTCTTTTAAAGAACCATCTCTTTCGTACTTTTTTATCATTTGAAGAACCTCCTTCACCACAAATAACTTTTTGTAAAATGGAAAGATGTTAGATGTTAAAGTTCTTGTTCTTTAGATGTTCTTTAGATGTTAAAGGTTCATTATGGAACCATTTAGGGGTCTTCTATGGTATCGTGAAGCACCTTTATTTTTAAGAGTGTATGGAGAACATTCCTGATTTTTTTTTCCCCCTCAAATAACATAATTTGTTTACGACTGAAGAAAGAAAGACAAACATCTTGGATGACAAGTGGGTAAATTATCTGTCAGTTTTTGTTCTAGAAGTGAACTTCTCTTTTAAGGGGGACACTGCAGGCAAAAACGCTGTTTTTTAATACACCGCTCAAATTTGAGGTTTTAGGCTTTTTGGTTTTTCATAAAGTGTTTTTTCAGACTAGTGGAAAGAAAACTTCCACTGTTAAATGTTTCTTTTATAGCACTTTATCTATTTGTGTCAATAGATTTCAATTACAAAACATATATTTAAAGGCAGTTTTCTCAAAATGAGTTTTTTTTTCTCCTACACTGAGCCATAAATCTCCACTTCAGTTGCACTTGCACACACCTAACTTTACATTTTTATTCCTGTCTATATCCTGAAGGTTTTTACTGAGGGATTTGTTCATATAATATGCTTGATTATATACAACATTTTATTCCCCCCAAAAATGTAAAATAATGTGATTTCTATCTGTTCTAAGTATTTTCTGAATTTTAGAGTGATGAAATGAGATGCAAAACATTTGACTCTAATATGGCAAACAAATTAAACAATAATTTTGAAACTGACTTCAACCAGTGTTTAGATTTTTGTACTAGAAATGTATGCAAATTAGTGCATATTTCATTAAATAATGCCTCATTTGCATATTTAAACCTAATATTTTAAAAAACTTGTAATACAAAAAATGTTTGCAATTATCAATGTAATCAATCAAATGGGTAAGTAAGGTGATAATGTAGATTAGCCTAAGTTGAATCCAAAAAAAAAAAAAGACTGATTATCTTTTGGTTAACTGATAGTTGGTCAAACTAGTACTTAAGACACTGACATAGAGGCTAAGCTTAAGCAACTGGCCCGTTATATCCGATACGTTCATTCACTAGGATCCTTGTGCTGATCTTCAGACAGCGGGGAGACAGACAAATCAAATCACAGCACTATCACACCCATCACCTGCTGATCGATCTGTATTAAAGTTGTCAAATTGAATGAACTGATGCTCTCTCTTTCTTTCCCCGCTGTAGATCGGCGACGTACAGATGCGTCCGGTGGAGCAAGTGTTTTAGGAACGGATTGGGAACACTGGGCCGACACAGTGGTGACTGGCGACACCTGCTGGGCAAAAAAAACATGTACAACACCTAGTTTTAAAGAACTGATTGAAGGGAATTGGTTTGGGTTTGCAGATCGGATCAAATCTGAGAAGGCGGCGCTGTGTGGCTCGATCTGACGCGGCCCTCGGACGCTCGAAATCGAGCCGGAGAGCGAGATTACCTCCGTTTAAATTCACAGATGTACACAGTCTGCTGCCGTCTCAAATATAAGGGGAAACTTTCAGCTTTTCTAAAAACACACAACGCGAGAAACTGGAACAAAAGGTGTGTGTTACTGTATGATACAGTCATCTGAGACCGATTATACCGAGATGAGTAGGCCTGCGCCATGGTTTGCACATCATCTTGGTCTGTTTTTTTTTTCTTTCTTTTTTTTTTAAGGTCATAGTACATATCTGTTTGACAGTGTGACGATGAGAAACAGTCGCTCGGTGCCGGTTGAGATGATGTTAATTGCTGTATTAATTTTTATAAGTAGCCTATTCTAACTTGAATTGTATGTAGATGTGGTTCTCCGATCCAGCTACTGTTCGTTTGAAGCGGTGAAACGAATTCAATCGCATGAACACACTCCGAATCAGAAAATGTTGGTTTTTACATTGAACTTTCACTGAATGAAAGGTACGACACTGGCTTCTTTCATAGGAAAACAAATATGGAAACACTGTAGTGAGGACTTGAGAAGAAATAATACTTGATATAATCGATTCTTACTGATTAAACGTGATTCTGGTTATTGGCTATGGATAAAGTCCTTTCCTTTTTGCTGTATGTCACCTTTACAATCCAAAACTTGATTAGTTTTGTTTCTTTTCTCTTAAAATCTTCATGTTGTTAATATTTGGGAAATATTACTTTCACTCTTTAATTCACCAGTGGAAGCTTACATTAAATTATATGATATGAATCAAATTCAGTACTTGAATATCATGAAACCTGTCCAGTTCACATTTACCAGAAAATTAAGATACTGTTTTGTGACATTATTTTCATGACAGTTAAAAATATTATAATACAGTTGTCATTTCTTCTAAAAAAAAAAAAATTCCTATTAATATTCAGTAGTTATAAATTACTGTAATATTTGTTGTTTTGCCTTTTTGAGTCCTTTTATTATGGTACGGTCTTGTTTTTTTCATTTAATACAATAAAACAATAACTTAATGTATTTAATTGTAATTACAGTAATGTCACAATGAAAATTATTTTTGCTTTGTGACATTATTTTAATTATAATTTAAAAATTCTCCCAATTCTCATGACTGTAATCCAAAAAACAAAACATTTTTGAATTTATTGTATTAAAAATGTAAAAAATGTAATACAGTAAAACAACTGCATTAAAACAATATATATATATATATATTTATATAACATTTTTCTTTGATTTCTAATAAATCAACAAAAATGCATTATTATAAACAGAATGTTTAAAATATGCAAATGCCTTATGCAAATGTAAATTTTAATAGTTTTATTCATTTTTTAAAAAAATGTAATACAGTAAAACAATTCCTTAATGTGCTTAATTGTGATTAAACTAATGTCACATTAAACACTCTTTATGCTTTGTGACATTATTTTAATTATAATTAAGAATATTTCCCCCCAATTCCCATTACTGTAATCAAAAAAGAAATCCTATTAAAATTTGAAGATTTTTAAATTTATTGCATTTGGTGTGTTGGTTTTAGGCTTTTTTTTTTTTTTTTTTAATAATTTCATTTTTCTTTGATTTCTAATAATTGTCAAAAAAATCTATTATTATAAATACAATTTTTAAAATCTGCCTTTATGCAGAATTAAATGAAAATAGTTTTGGTTACAATTTTTTTTTAAACAACTTCTTAATGTGTGATTAAAATAATGTCACATTGAAAATTCTGTATGCTTTGTGACATTATTTTAATTATAATTAAGAATAATTAAGAATAAACTATTAAAATTTGCAGATTTTTAAATTTATTGCATTTGCTGTGTTGGTTTTAGTCATATTTAGTTTTTTTTTTTTTTTTTTAATAATTAAATTTTTCTCTGATTTCTTAATAAATGTCAACAAAAATATGCCTTTATGCAGATTTGAATTAAAATAATTTGATTACAGTTTTCTTAATGTAAATACAATAAAATATACAGTAATTGTGATTAAAATAATGTCACAATGAAAAATCTTTATGCTCCTAAAAAGAGGGTTAATGTGCTTATTTCGTTTAGTTTTATGGTGAAATGTACATGTTTCTTGAGATTCTCCCACATGAATTGGGATCTTAGTCGTAAATTTACAGCAGGTTGGGAACAAAGTACAAAGTCTTAATCCGAAGGTATTCAGAAATGTACCTGTTATAATGTATAAATCCACATGAACGATTACCAATGTTAACAGTATTCGGTTTGTATATTTTTAGCATGAATTAATTCTGAATTCGCATGATTGTCAACTTTTAATGTTTAAGAAATTGAAGGTGTACAAAATAAGAAACTCCTGCTGTAAAGGAGAGCAAAAGGGCCAGTTGTTGAACGCATTGAGGGTGAAGTTCACTGCATGGACCCTGAGCGAGGGTTTTATCTCATGTTGGACTGTTGTTCAGTCATCACGCCCATAAAAGTTTAAAACCAACACCTGCTAATGAGAATAAAAACATTATGGGCACAAAAAATGACTCTTATGTTTGTGTCTTTAACTGTAAAACAAAAGAGGTTAACAATATTTATTCAATTTTATTGATATCAACATCAAATCCCATGACAATGTTGTGCAACACATACAGTAAACTAAAAGTCCTTGTTTTTTTTAAATTATAAATATAAAAGTCTTAAACCCCAAATAGGTTGAGACGAATCCTAGAAAGATATACTTGATAAAACTAACATTTGGGCCAATATTTGAATATTGATCCAGGACACTATTCTCAGGCTTGTTGCTGGTTTTGATCAGTCTGGTCTGGTTTCGGTCTGGTGTAGTCCAGTGATCCAGAAGCAGTTCAAAAGTTAGTCTGGATTGGTGGTTTGTCAGATAGCGGCACGATGGAGCTGACAACGGCAACGTTGGGAATCGCCTCCATAATGGCTCCTTTCTGCTGGTAATATGGGTTTTCCAAGTCCTCATCCAGAGAAAATGGTGTGATGGACTTTTTTAGTCTCTGAAATAAAATAAAGAAGCACAAATATGTACAGTAACTTCACCAATCCAGTGCTGAAGGGCTTGTATATGAAAGAAACTGAAATTATGAATTCATTATGTTTTAATTTGTTGATTCTTAACTTCAAACAATCGCTATACTGAAAAATATTTGTGTAAGATTTTCACTGAAAAATGTACAATTAATTACACAGAAATAGCAAGTAACACACTGAATTCCGCATTCAATTTTTGAAGTACAAAAACTGTAATAGTATTTTCTTACAAAACAAAAATCTCCACAAAACTTTTAATTTCTTCAATTATTTATTTATTTATTTATTTTTGAGGAGGAGGTTGGTAAGTTTTTTTTTATTTTTGTAAAATGTCATCTATAAATAAATTCTAAGTTACATATATTTAATAATATTCAGTACTTATATATTTTTTAACAAGATTATTTTTTTATTTTAATTAAAATATGTCTGTATTTGTTTACCATGTTATCTTGACAAAATTAACATTTGATTGCATCAGCAGTTAATTAAATTACATTTGCAGTATTGTTTAATGATACTCCAATTTGCATTCTGCATATCAGTGACTAAACGGGTATAATTATTATGCACAAACAAACTTTTATGTAGCAAAGATGCATTAAATTGATCAAAAGTGACAGTTAAGACATTATTAATGTTACAAAAGATTTAGATTTCAAATAAATTGTTCTTTTGAACTTTATATTCATGAAAGAATTCTAAAAAGTGTTTTCAACACTGATAATAATAGGAAATGCTTTTTGAGCAGCAAATAGAATAATTTAGAATAATTTCTGAAGGATCATGTGACACTGAAGACTGGAGTAATGATGCTGAAAATTCAGCTTTGCATCACAGGAATAAATTACATTTGAAAATATATTACGATAGAAATCAGCTATTTTAAATTGTAGTAATTTTTCACAATTTATAACAATTCGCTGAATTTCTGAACAAATAAATGCAGCTTTGGTGAACATAAAAGACTCCCCCCCCCCATTCTGCAAAATGTAATTTTTTTTACCAAAATTAAAGGGGTAATAGTATTGACCTGAATAAGATATTTGACAAAAATATAGTCCACAAGAGAAAATAATATTTGGGCATAATAACAAAATGTACACATCTCCATTCTGTTCAAAAGTTTACACCCCCTGTTTCCTTCTGAAGCATCAGTGAGCGTTTGAATCTTCTGTAATAGTTGCATATGAGTCCCTCAGTTGTCCTCAGTGTGAAAAGATGGATCTCAAAAGCATACAGTCATTGTCGGAAAGGGTTCAAATACACAAGAATGCTGTAAAACCAAAGAATTTGTGGGACCTGAATGATATTTCTGAAGATCAGTGGGCAGTTTAACTGTTCGGGACAAACAAGGGACTCATGAACAACTATCACTAATCAAAACAAACAAACAAAAAAACACAATACTATTTTCTCTTGTGGACTATATGTAAACATATTTTATGTGAAATATCTTATTCAGGTTAGTACTAAATAAACAATAACATGCATTTTGTAAGATGCCTTTTTTTGGGTCAAATAATTAACATTTTGCAGATTCTGAAAGAGGGATGTAAACTTTTGACCTCAACTGTATATCAATGGTTCCAGCCAATAACTCATGACATTTCCCTTCCAAAACATAAGAAGCTGTACCTCAGTAAAGGATCCAGGCAGAACCCAGAGCGTGTGCACAGCTGCTATAGGAATCCAGATGATGGATGCCAATGCAATAAGCCATCCTACACCCTGAGCCCACGGCGGGTAAACGTAGTCCTCATAACGCGCTGGCTTAAACTGAATCACTGAGAACACCAGGATAACCTGACAGACACAAAAATACTTTTCACTTCTAATGCCAGTCCACTCTGGGGTTTCAAACCAGAAATGGTGTGATCGCACTCACGGTTATTAGAACTGGACAAATGAACCACCAGCAGACCTTGAAGAAAATGTTGGGTCTCTTTCCTGTCATCTCCAGTAAATTACTGGACAGACGCTTTACACCTGTTAAAATGACATTTATAGCTTTATATGTGACCCTAGACTACAAAACCAGTCTTAAGTAGCACAGGTATATTTGTAGCAATAGCCAAAAATACACTGCAAGGGTCAAAATGATAGATTTTTCTTTTATGCCAAACATCATTAGGATATCATGAATATATTTTGTACATTTCCTACAGTAAATACATCAAAACCTAGTTTTTGGTTAATAATATGCAATGCTAAGAAATTCATTTGGACAACTTTAAATGCAATATTTTGTTTTTGTTGCACCCTCAGACTTCGGATTTTCAAATAGTTGCATCTTGCATCTTGTTCTATACTAACAAACCATACATTAACCCTTTAACTGTCACTCCCTATTGTGAACATAGACATGAAAATGCACTATCCAAATGTAATTTTTTATAATTCATGAACAAAAACATTTTGTAATATGATTTTCATGTACAATTTCCATGATAATGCAATGTCTGATTTTAAAAAGGTTTCCAAAGGATGAATTTTGAAATTTTAAGTCTTAAATTTCTTATGATTTCTAAAGCGTGATAGAAAAAAAAGGCAACAAAGAAAGTCTTTTTGTGAAAAAGGTCTGAACTCCTGTAATGAAGTACATTTTTTGAGGTGCACTCTTGTCATAAATTAATCTATTACTTTTCCTACATAATTTGTAACACAAAACAGTGGTAAAATATCAATTTAGGAGTCTTAGACCTTTCCAACGATATATAGTTTGTCATGATTAGATTAGGATTTATTTGAAATATGGTGAAGTAAACGTAGGCGTCCCGGTGACGGGACGGTGACAGTTAAAGGGTTAATGAAAAGCTTATTTATTTAGCTTTCAGATGATGTATAAGACTCAGTTTCAAAAACTTGACCCTTATGACTGGCTTTGTGGTCCTGGGGTCGCATATCGTTTCATGCTTGGTGAAACAGATCAAGAGTGGCACATAGTATAGAAACAGACAGAAATCGAACAGATGTTTGTCTCTCACCGTAAAGCCAACAAACACCAACCACCTCAAAAAACGCCAGGAACATGATGGACACGATAGCTGTATAATGATCCAGCAGCTGGAACACATAGATCCCCACCTGAGTTGAAAGATGAGTGTTAGTTCGACAGACATTATCAGGTTCATTAACTTTAAAAGAACTTCATCTGAACTTTATACTCGCTTTACAGCCATAAATGCTTCCATGATGTGTCTTTTTTATTTAATATAATTGAAAACAAATCATAATTAATAAAGCCGTTTTGAAATGTAATTGTGGTTGTAAATGCAAATGGGAAGTGGCTCTAGAAAGCATCTGACCCTAAGTTCACACTTAAAAGCACTGCATTAGAAATCAAAGTGTCATCTATTTGAAAGAAATATAGCAATTAAGCCCAAAAATGTTTACAAAAACTTCAATGAGGAAAAATGATCAAAAACAGCATTTGGTTGATATTTTGTATGTATTCATGAATTATAAATCACAAAAACATGTCTAGGTTCATTTGACTCCAAAACAAAAGAGAGAAAATATATTCTATATTTAGCATATCGAAAATAAAGTCACACTTAATAGAAAATGCAGATTGCAAATAACGCAAATGTCATTTATTTGGGAAAAAAAAAAGCAATTCATAGCAAGTAAACAATAAACAAACAAAAAATCCTAGATAAATATGAAATAATATATATTTAAAACAAAACAAAATGTTGCTACCTGCATGACATTAGGGATGCCCAGGAGGAAGGCCGCACTGCAGACTACAAGCACAAGAAACTCCTTGCGTTTGAGGTACTTGAGTATGGGTTTACTGTAGCTGTCCAACAGACTGGTCACCATCACCTCGACCATGGCAAACTACAGAACACAAACAACCGCAGAAGCTAAACTTTAACAATGTGTTAGCTGTGATTTCTGTGAAATGATTCAAACTGCATTGCTCCAGCAATGTGTTGCTTAATGTTTTCTCATGAGACTGAGACAAACAAAGTGAATGAACAGCTCACGCTTCATGAATTATACATCAAAGATGTAACAGTCTTAGTCTTCAGTCATGATATAATTCTCATGAAAACAGGTGCAGGTTCACTTGACCCCAAGATTAAAATATGTTGCATATTGAAAATGAAGCCTGGTGAGGGCATTATGTTTTATTCATTATTTACTTTTAGTTTTTCTGTAATTCCCATTATGTCAAATGATGGTTTTCATTAGATTATTCATTAGAAATATAATTTAGCTTGATTTCATATGCAATGTTTGATCATTTATTTGCTAACAGTGTAAAGTAGCATTATAGAAAAATAATTAAGATAATATGATAGAACTTATCTCTTGTTATGTATTTACACCTTCACCTAGTTTTAAAAACCATAATAAATAATTATAGGAACTCATTTCTTATATAGGCTTCATATCAGAGTAATATAACACAGGTTTATCAGGCTGCATCTTATATTTGTCAGATAAGGGTTAGTGAAAATGACGATACGTGTTTTCTTCATACCTGACTGTCGAGACCGAGGCAGAGTAACATGAAAAAGAAGAGAACGGCCCACAGAGGAGCGACAGGCATCGTCACAAAGGCTTGTGGGTAAACCACAAACACTAGACCCGGACCTGCATGGAGAAACATTGTGAGTCACAGCAGATTTAACAATAAAACTTAAGCTCTTTGATGCAAACATTATTATAACAACAAAGTAAGGGAATAAACTTTAAAATGACCCACCATCCACTGCAATTTCACTGACTGGCACATTCTGAAGATGGGACATGTAGCCGAATGCTGAAAAAATGACAAATCCTGCAAAAATACTAGTCAAGGAATTTGTGATGGCAATGGCCAGAGTGTCTCTAAAGAAACAAATAAAAAAAAACATCAATGTTAGTGAAAATCTTCACTGGTAAATTGATGACATAACATTAAATTCACATTAAATGCATGGTCATATAAATTTATTACCACAATACATTCATTATCATAGCGATCCTTGATCCAGAGATATGCCAGTACAACTTGATTTGCTATATTTTATATAATGTCCTATGCAAGAAAGTAGATTAGGGATGATATGTTGTATGCAACATTTTTTTTGCATTTTGAAATGTCTACATACAGATCAGGTCAAAAGTTTACATACACCTTGCAGAATCTGCAAAATGTTAGCTATTTTACAAAATGCATGTTATTTTTTATTTAGTGCTGCGGACCTGACTAAGATATTTCACAGACAAGATAAGTACAGTCCACATAAGAAAATGATAGTTGAATTTATAAAAATTATCCTGTTCAAAAGTTTACATACACTTGATTCTTAATACTGTGTTGTTAACTGAATGATCCACAGCTGTTTTTTTTGTTTAGTGATTGTTGTTCATGAGTCTCTTATTTGTCCTGAACAGTTAAACTGCCCGCTGATATTTAGAAAAATCCTTCAGGTCTCACAAATTCTTTGGTTTTCCAGCATTTTTGTATATTTGAACACATTCCAGCAATGACTGTATGATTTTGAGATCCATCTTTTCACACTGAGGACAACTGAGGGACTCATATACAACTATTACAGATGGTTCAAACACTCACTGATGCTCCAGAAGGAAAAAACACAGAATTTGTGGGACCTGAAGGATTTTACTGAAGAACAGCAGGCAGTTTAACTGTTCAAGACAAACAAGGGTCTCATGAACAACTATCACTAAACAAAAAAACGCTGGGTCATTTAGGTAACAACACAGTATTAATCAAGTGTATGTAAATTCAACTATCATTTTTTCTTGTGGACTATATGTAAACGTCTTTTATGTGAAATATCTTATTCAGGTCATTACTAAATAAAAAATAACATGCATTTAGTATGAACCCCTTTTATTTTGGTAAAATAATTAACATTTTGCGGATTCTGCAAGGTGTATGTAAACGTTTGACCTTAACTGTATAACTATATATAACAGGTTCTCACTTGAGGACATTGTTGTTGTAGGAGTTGTAGCTTGCCATTGCCATCAGTGAGCCGAAGCCAATCCCGATGGAGTTAAAGATTTGAGCTGCTGCATTAACCCATACCTAAACACACATTACACAATGTTAATATAAACAATGTACTGTATAACTGAATGACAATCAGCACAAGAAAATCAATTTGCTCTCTCAGCAGTCAGTTAAGTTATTAAGGCTACCACATTTAACAGAAGGAGTCACAGCATGTGCATGCATGCATTTCTTTTCGTTTTTTTACAATAATAGCAAATGCACTACAATTTTGAGTGTCAGACAAATCAGATTAACTACAACAAAAACCCTAGACATTTTTTGAATATATTAGCAGGCCTGTTTCTCATTTATCTTAGTATTCTCATACCCACCTCCACATTGAGCAGCTGTTCCCACTCGGGTATGATGAAGAATCGGATGCCGTCTATGGCTCCCGGAAGCTGCACGTTATTGATCAGCAGAGCCAGAAGAATCACGTATGGAAACAGAGCGGTGAAGTAAACCACCTGTGACACACGGAAAGATCATCTTACAATAAATGGGAAATTAGGGAAAAAACAATATTATTTTATTTAATAATTGGTTAATTCATTAAATAATCACTAATTCAGAATATTAAAAACAATTTATTGAATAATTTGATTATAAAATGTAATTTTTGAATCATTCAAAAAAAAAAAAAATTGGAATGTGGCATGGTTTTCATGACAGTTTAAAAAAAAGCACATTTTGACCATTATTATTATGCTGATTATTATTATTTAAATCAGCATTAATAAAAGGTTATACAACACATACTAACATGTTAAAATAATGCAATGCAAAAATATTAGTGTAGTGCATGAAGATATTAGCATGGTTTTAAGAACATGGTAATACCATGGTGTTCTTTGATGCACCCTGGAATAACAGAAATGGGTGAATCTTACAAAAAAATGTTCAGGTGACATTTCAGCCAAAATAAAGAAAAAAAGGATAAATAAATAGATTTGTATACACTAATACATTGACTACTTTTTTCCCCTTCTGATTTATCACTTTTTTTTCCCTCACACTGAAATAAAATTGGCGTAGGATTTTCTATTTTCCAGAGATTGCTAGTAAATTTGCCAAATAGTTTGAAATGGCAAGAGTTAAACATGAAAACTGAAACTGTATTTTCAAGATGATGACTGATGTTCTCATTTGTTCTCGTCTTACCTTTCCAGTGGATTTGACTCCTTTGAAGATGCAGAGGTAGACCATGATCCAGGCCAGAAGCAGCAGGAGGAAGAGCTCCCACCTCAAGATGCCCGTCTCCTCCACACCACTGGTTCTCTCCAGCACCTTAAAACTAAGAGATACATCCACTGCAGTCAATACGACAAACTTTAATAAGAAATAACAATATTATAAAATAACAAATGAATAACTTAAAGCTACACTATGTAACTAGAAGCTGAAGAAAAAATAAATAAATTGCGGACTTGCGGAGGAACATTGTTTTGGTCAGTAGGCTTTGTGAGTTGTAATGCGGCTCCGCTATTCTGCGCGGATGAATCTGATAGTGTGATCGACATAAAAACACATGTACAGCATATACTACCAAACACTTTCAAAAGACGAATATGCAAAAAACATGTCTTGTGAGCTGGTAAGTATCGTATATACCGCTGTTGTTTTGACTTGTAAAAACAATTGTTTTGAAATAACGTTAGAAACGTTTGGCGGACTTTAACAACCCCGGTGAAAAAACAATGGCGTTATTGATGGCTTGGTAAAGCTACTAAATCCTAATTGAATATGTTCCAAAACACACTACAAATAACCATTTTAATGGTTAAAAGTCGATTTGTAATGGTATTTGTAATGTCACTGGAAACCATGACAGTTTGCACTTACTTAACAGTTTAGTTAAATAACCCGGATGCGCGGCCATACTGGCGACACTCAGATCTAAACAACAGCATTGATTGCACAGTTAATGTACTACTGAATTGAGTATTCTGTTAATTTATGCTCTTTAAACCACGGAAAAACATGTGGAAGCTGCTAAATCATATAGAGAAGGACTTAGCAAGCAGGAAAGGGTGCAATATTTTGACATACTAAAGTTAATAGGTGGTAAAGATACGTATAAACTGTATTAATTAAGATATTAGCCTAATATTTCACTGACCTGACCGGATATGATAAGAACAAACATGAATGTTGTCAAGATTTTTGCCCTGGAAATCCTGGTTCAATTTGGCCAACCACAGAACCCTTTTTTTCTAGTTTTGTGCACTTTTCTCCTTGATTTGGCAGTCTATAAGTTCTAATATGTTCCAAAACACACTACAGATAACCATTTTTTAATGGTTATAAGTTGATCTTTAATGTTTGTAATGGTATTTGAAGTAAAAAACATTAGAATTTCTGTGATGGATGTAAACGCGCACGGATGTACACAGATCCTGAGAAATTCATCCTGACAGCTCTAAAACATAAATAGTTATTATAGGTTGACTATATTTATTTAGGGTAATGGACAGCTCAGTTTTATCCAATGCTGATTGTGTTTTCCCAGCTAACAGGGAACGTTCTTAGAACTTTTGCTAACTTTCTGGCAAGATTTCTTTAAAAATGATGTTTTTACCAGTAATGTAAATAGAACATTTGTAGTAAATGTTTGAACGTTTAGCACGAATGTTTAAAACATTATTTATTGCTCATGAAATGCATTCAGAAGTAATGTTCTTGTAATGTGTGCAAAATGATGAAAAAAGGTTCCCTGAAATGTTTTCTCTAATGTTTTGCTTGAAACAAGCAAAATAATCTAGTTTTCATCTTGAAATAAAAGCAAAAAAAAAAAAATTGACTTATTTTTTCTGAAAACAAGACAATACTTTTTACTTGTCTAGAAAATCCTTCTTGATTTAAGAATTTTTAGATATTTTGGCTGGAAACAAAACAAAAAAATCTGAGTAAGAAAAGTGTAAAAAAAATAAAAAATAAAATAAAATTTGAACATTCAGAGAACATTCTGAAATAACTTTTTCTGGCTTAACATCCTTTGAATGTATTTTTGTTAGCTGGCATGATCATGTACTGACGACTTATTTAAATCTTGTTAATTTTGAACAAAAAGAAGTTCCATAGTGTAGCTTTAACAAGAAGAGCATATGAACACACTTGAAGAACTGCTGGCTGGCGGTTGAGGACGAGGAGCTGTTGGTCACACGGTCGGTGCAGTTGGCCGTGTTCCATGTGTTGTTGCAGTTTTCCCAGAGCAGCTCGCTCCGAAATGAGCTGAACATGTAGTACAGCGCCCATGTGATAATGACATTATAGTATGTGCACATGATGAAAGAGATGGCCACCGTTGCCATTCCAACACCTGGATAGATTTATTACAGGTTATGGACCTTGAGTCAGTAATATATTCTCATATCATCTTATCATTATCAACGAAAATGATATTACGTCTATATGGATCTGAAAGTCTATAGACAGCATTAAACTGCATTGAACTTGAAATTAATCTTTCCACGATTATGCATGTATTTATGAACTGTATTTATGACCTTTCAGCAGGGGACAGGCTTTGGCCAGGGCCAGGACAGGGCCCCTCCTCAGATGCTGGCCCAGCGTCAGCTCCATGTGCAGCAGCGGGATCCCCAGCACCACCAGCATCAGCAGGTAAGGCACCAGGAACGCACCTGAGGATGTCAATAAACACGTCAACATTTAACTGAGACACCCACAAATGACCACATCTGCATCCAGTTTGACAAATAAATGTTCATATCTAATTCTCTTAAAATTTGATATTCTGTGCATACATATATATAAATATATATGTATGCACATACAGACCAAACAAGAAATAAAAATCCTGAATATTTCACTGTAAATTCAATTGTAAATATATAAATGTAAATCATGAATATAAGTTCTAACTCTGAATATATACACTACTAAGATTTTTTATTTTTAAATTTTTTTTTAACATTTTTAACATTTCGAAATATTTTTACTGTTTAAAATAACTGTTTTCTATTTGAATATATTTTAAAATGTAATTTGCTGTATTTTGGATCAAATAAATGCAGGCTTGGTGAGCAAAAGAGACTATTTAAAAAACATTAAAAATCTTTTCAAAAACTTTTGACTGGTAGTGTAAATGTTATTTTAAATGTCTCGTTATAATTCTGAATATTTAAATATACATTTTAAGTATATATATTTAAGTATATCAGAAATGTTTTCCAAACATATAAATGCAAATTGTGAATATATAAATGTAACTATATTGTTAATATTTTGAATATATAAGTACATTATGAATATAAATCTGATTATATAGATGAATATTTTATTTGATTATTTAAATGTGAATCATAATTTACAGTTCGTAAGTTATAATTCTCAATATATAAATGTAAATTCTAAATATATCAATGTAAATCTAGAATATATAGTTATAATGTAAATCTCTAAAATATATAAACAAATCTGAATATATAGTAATATGACTATAAATAAATAAACAAATGTATATTCTGGATCTAAAAATGAAAATCTGAAAATATATTTATAATTCTGAATCAGTCATTATCTCTTGATCTACTCTCCCTTTTTTTCCACATGCATTTGGATAACATAGTAGTTACACACAAACATTATATCAGTATAAACACGTCAAGGGTGATCTGAGTTGGACAGCAGAGTCATGGTTGATCTTATACACCGTTACAGTTACAGATAAACTTATTCATCTACTGGCACTCTCTCATTTTCTGACTTTTACAGTCTGAAAGATAAAGGTGGAATTGTTAAATAACAGAAGATAACAACCCTGGCTGTCATTGTTAGGATTTTCATATGCAAGGCTTCATAATGTCAGTTTTCACATCAAAGGTGCAATAAAAAGTACATCTTTAATCCAGATTCTTCTCAGTTGTGCTGGTTTTAAAAAAGGGTTTTGGCCACTAGTTGGCTGGTCACGACTAGCCAAAACCATCAAACTATTTGAGGCTAGTTTAAGGTGTTTGGGAAAAAACATGGTTAGTGTGATGAGGGACATTAGTAAACTGGTCTATGTCTTACCTCCACCGCTCCTGTAGCACAGGTACGGGAACCTCCAGATATTCCCCAGGCCCACAGCGCAGCCGATCCCAGCCAGAGTGAACTCTATCTGCCTGCTCCATGTGGGTCTGTCGGTCTCCTCTCCCTTCGCCATGCTTCTTCAGAGAGATCCAGTGGTGTGAAAGCAAACTGAGATTATGAGAGTAAGTAGTGTTGGTTGTGTAATGATTGTTCAAGAGCTGTAATGATTAGCTGGGAGGCGTGGGACAGGGACGCACATAACAGACAAGCTTCTGTTGATGCTGCTCTTTCAGGCTATTAGCAGAATTAGGATAATCAGTCAAAATAAAAGATTATAGTTAGATTTATTGGAAATACGTAGAGGAAATATTTCAAAAAGGTAATTAAGTACAAATGCACAGTCACTTCATTATGACAACAAATTTAAACTTAACATCATCTTGTCATAAATGAAGTTTTGCTTATTCAAACATGTCATATTTGAACAGTTCAAAGTTATAAGACAACTTTTAAAGATTTGACGACATGAATTTTCCCACCAAAAAATGTAGGAACTTAAAATGGAAGATCATCAGTAAATGTTTTGCTTGCTTGCCAAGGCAACACGTTTTAATTTTGTATAAATTCTAAAATTATTAAAACTAACTAATAAATAATAAAATAAATAATAAAAACTAAAAAGACATCTATAAAAAAATAAAAAAATAAAACCAAACAAAATCACAAAATGACTAAAGTACAATAAAAATGAAAAATCTAAAAATAATAATAATTAACTGAATAATATCTTACTATAAGCTTCTGTTAATAGCGTTTTTTATGGTTTGACATAATGCTTTTTCCAAACTAAAATTGTTGCATTTACTGAAATAAACTACGTTAACTGTAATTTCAAATTTTTTAGAACATCTTTCAAAATATAAAATAAACATATTGTATTTTTTATATATTTATATTTTATTTATTAGCCCTTGTGCAACCGTATGGACATTTTTGTCCATTTTAGTTTTAGTTTAGTTTTTTGATCATTTTGCCTGTGTTAATGCTAACTGCATAATTTTTGGCTCAGGTGTGTATTTTATTGAAATTTCACCCTCATTTCCTTTAATAAATCTATTTTACACTAGGTACAAAAAATGTAAATTTTAACTATAAAATGATGCAATATTTGTTAATAGGCTTTCAACCTGTTGGCAAGGCTTGATAATTAAAATTTTGACTACAACAAAGCAGCGGAGCTTTGCTGGAATCTAATGGGAAAATTTTGGTACTGCTCCCAAACAAAATCTTACTAAAAGCTAATTTTTTGAGATATCAACCTTACATTTGGGACACAACTTGTTTAGATTTATGGCTTTGTTTTGGCAATGTTATGGCAATGTTTTATAAAATATATATTATATATTAAAATTTGCTCATAAATCATTTTCATAAACTTAAAAATCTATAACTTTTGTCCTCTATTAACCTGAGTAATATTTACAAATTGATGCACAAGGGTTAAAAAACAAAACTGAAAAATAAATAAATAAATAAAAATACACATTTAAAATATGAATAAATACTATCTTATATTATACTATCTACTATTACTATATAAATCATATTAAAATATTTGTATTTTTATTTTCCCACAAGGAATTAATTTAATAAGGGGCCAGAATTATACCTTTTAGGGTACAACAGCTTGTCCCTAGAGCAGTACCCTCAAAAGGACATATTCCTAATATTAGTACCTTAAGAGTACACATTACTACTCTAAGGTACAAACATGTACCTATTAAGGGTAAAAAAAGGTACAAAGATGTCCTTTTAAGGATACTGCTCCATGGACAAAAATTACAATTTAAAGCCCCCTTTTTATTCTGTGTGTTTTTTAAGTTTAGTGATAAAACCCATATTTCTTGACCTCTAATATAAATGCTGGGAATAGTATCAATGGACAGTAGGTTTTCTGAGATTGCGCCTTCTAGGTAGAGACAGAAAGCAGAGGACTACTTAAAGCTACTGAAATATTTTTATTTGTAACAATATAAACACAAGAAAAAGGCAAAAAAGGTTTTAAAGGTTCTTACATAGTGCAATACCACTGTGTAATAGTGTAAAACCAGACATCTGAATTTTAGAATTGCACTCTGCAAATAAATCCCATTTTGACAGAGCAGTGGTTGTCATTCAGTTTCCCAAGATATGTTATCTGTCCACAGTCTTCTCCTTCCTCTCCCAGACCATGTTCTTTCCAGTCATCCGGCTGACCAGGATTCCAGCGTCTAAAACAATGGCAACATATTGCATTATTAAATCTGCGTGCATATAGAGCACCTTTCTGGCACCCCATCTGACCTAAAGTTCATACATATATATGGTTAGGATGAACATGTAAATGTAGCGCCATCTTAAGGACAAAATTTGTACATTCCTTTTGGAGGAATAAATACACCGTTTTTGAAAGTCTTTTTTTGCTCACCAAGTCTGAATTGATTTGATCAAAATAGTAAAAGCAGTAATAGTGTGAAATGTTATTTTAAGTTTAACTTTTTTTTTATTGTATCATATTTTAAAATGTAATCTATTGCTGTGATCAAAGCTGAAATTTCCTCTTTTCCTCAAAAACTTAAAATGTGGAAATGTTTCGGTTACTTGCCAGGGCAATGCATTGTAATTTAGTTTCATTTAAAAAAGTTTACTGAAAATAAGTCAAATTGCAAATAGAATCATAAATAATAAAAACTAAATAGACATATAAACATAAATAAATAAATAAAACTGACAAAAACATAAATAAAATTAAAGTAAATATCTAAAAATAAGAGCTAATTCACTAAATGATATCTTTAATGTTACATTAACTGAAATAAACTAAATGTTAACTGAAATAAAAACATTTTTCAAAATTTCAGATTCAAGTTTAAGTACTAAATTAACTAAAACTGATTAAAAAAATAGAAACTTAACAGACATGTTGTTTTTTATATTTTAGATATTAAAAAAACTTAAGCTAATATTAAAATAAAATAAATTTTACATTTGGTGGTCAAAAGTTTGGAATAATAGAGATTTTAGTTTCTAAAAAAGTCTGAGGCTAATTTATTTGATCAAGAATACTGTAAAAAAAAAGCAGTATTGTGAAATGCACTGTTTGTTATAGTGACAAATGTTAAATTGTAATTTATTGCTGTGATACAAAACTGAATTTTCAGTATCATTACTTCAGTCTTCAGTGTCACATGATCCTTTAGAAGTCATTCTGATGTGCTGATGTTTTCCCAAATTCTTTGATTAATAAAAAGTTAAAAAGAACAGAATGTATAAATATAAATATTTTGTAACATTATAAATCTCTTTAACATTCATTTTGATTAATTTGATGCATCTTTGCTGAATAAAAGTATTATTATTAGTATTATTATTATTTTTAATCTTAGCTACCCAAACATTTTGAATAGCTTCCACAAATATAATATTAGAATGATTTGTGAAGGATCATGGAGTAATGATGCTGAAAATTAAGCTTTGAATCACAGGAATAAATTAGATTTTTACATATGTTACAATAAATAACAGTTCATTTAAATTGTAATAATATTTCACAATATACCATTTTTACTGTATTTTTAATTCAATAAATGCAGCTTCAGTGAATGTATATTATTCAAGAGTAAATTATTATGTTTTCTCAGAAATGTGAGTTGTTGTGAATCATGCTCGCTTGATTTGGGGAGAAAGCGTGATCGTTTCTAATAAATCTGCTCACGCTTTATTCATGACGTAAGGAGTATCATCTGCCCATCTCCACTGGCCTGTGGTCTGATCTGTTAGACCCACCCAGTAGGATGTGGGTATGGTTTGATTGTTCAGAAAGGCCTGAGGAGAAAAATAGGAAATGAGAAGGAGGGAAAAATCTGAAAACAAAATATTATTTTAAGTGAATGAATATTACATACCCACTCCTTGTCGTTATCTTGTATTTTCAGGAGTAATGCGCCCTGTGCTTTGCAGTTATCTCGTGCCTCAGACCAGCTGACTTTTTGACTAGAGAACAAGAAACAGCTGCTTTCGTATGTGACCCAACCAGATTTGCAGTTGGGCACGGAGACATCTGTGATGAAGAGAGAGAAAATATGCAAAATATGAGGTATGAAGGATAGGAGAGAGTATACACTGTAAAAATGGATCAATAAGTCATGGCAACATATGCCTTTTCATTAATTTATTTAATCAAATTAAGTTTCACTAATTGTCACCAATTTTAACTTCACATTTTAAGTTAAACAGTCATGGCCAAAATATCAGCACCCTTGCAATTTTGTCAGAAAGTGCTTCTCTCACAAATTTGTTCCAATTGCAGATGTTTTGGTATTCACATGCTTATTGATTTTGTTTGCACCGGAACAACACACAAAAACAAAACAAAACAAAACAAAAAAAAAAACAGAAGAAAAGTCAAATTTAATAAAATTTCACACAGAACTGAAAAAATGGACTGGACAAAATTAATGGCACCTTGTCAAAATTGTAAGAAATGATTGTTTTTCAAGCATGTGATGCTCCTGTAATTTGTATTTAGACACACCTGTGGCAAGTAACACAGTAATCACACTTGCAACCAGTTAAAATGGAGAAAAGTTGACTCAACTTTTGTGTTGTGTGTCACACTGAGCATGGAGAAAAGAAAGAAGGGTAAAGAGTTGACTGTGGATTTGAGAGAAAAAATTGTGGAGTCCATCTCCACAGATCTTAATGTTCCTGTATCCAATGTGAGCAATATCATTAAGAGGTTTACAGCCCATGACACTGTAGCTAACCTCCCTGGACTTGGACAGAAGAGCAAAATTAATGAAAAATTACAATGAAAGATTGTTCGAATGGTGGATAAAGAACCCAGATTAACTTCCAAACAAGCTGATCTGCAGACAAAGATTACAACAATGTCAGCATGCACTATCCGTCACCGTCTGAATAAAAAGCAGTGCTATGGTAGGACACCACTGCTGACACAAAGGCATAAAAAAGCAAGACTGGAGTTTGCCAAAACTTGACAAAACCACAGTCCTTCTGGGAGAACTTACTGTGGACAGATGAGACAAAAGTAGAGCTTTTTGATAAAAGACATCATGGCACTGTTTACAGAGCAAGAAATGAGGCCTTCAAAGAAAAGAACAGTCCTTACAGTCACATTGTGGAGGTTCAAAGATGTTTTGGGGTTGTTTTGCTGTTTTTGGCCTGGGATGCCTTGACTGTGTGAACGGTATCATGAAATCTGATGATTACCAAAGAATTATGGGGCGCAACGTAGTGGCCAGTGTCAGAAAGCTGCATCTCCACAAGACGTTATGGGTCTTCCAGCAGGACAATAACTCAAAACACATTTCAAAACTTCACACTCAGCAAAAAGCACTGGAGAGTTCTGAAATAGCCAGCAATGAGTCCAGATCTGAATCCCATAGAACACCTGTGGAGAGATCTCAAAACAGCAGTTGGGAAAAAGGCATCCTTCAAATCTCCATGAGTTTGCAAAAGAAGAGTGGTCCAAAATTCCAGTAGAGAGGTGTAAGAAACTCATTCATGGTTACTGGAAGCCATTAATTGAATGTATTTTTTCCAAAAGGGGTGCTATATTAATTTAAGGGTGCCAATAATTTTGTCCAGTACATTTTTTTGGATTCTGTGTGAAATTGTATCAGATTTACTCTTTTTCTATATATATATTTTTTTGTTTTTGTTTTTTTGTGTTGTTCCAATGCAAACCAAAAAATAAACATGTGAATACCAAAACATTTGCAACTGCAACAATTTTCTGAGAAAAGGCTTTCTGACAGAATTGCAAGAGTGCCAATATTTTTGGCCATGACTGTATGAGATGCAAGTCAGTATAATATTATTTAAATGAACTAAAAATGACAATTAAATGACAGCCAATTTGATTATACTTACAAATGAACTAGTGAAGTGTTTGCACATTTAATCATGTACATTAGTGCTAAATACCTTTTGTTTTGGCACTCATATTAGTTGTCAGCTGTTTCAGGGCATTCATGACTCTTTCCTCTGATCGAACACGAAAAGAAAACACATCAGACTTTGTTAAACTTGCAGTCAGAGTCCTGTGAATGTAATTTCAATCTAGTTAACTCAATATAAAAAATAATTTCAGCTTTAACTCTAATTTTCCTGCACTCTGACAGCAACATCTCTGTGAAGGATTTGTGATTATATTTCTCTAATCGTGTTTTTATGTTCAACTAAAAATTTATTCAAAGACATACTATATTCAATAGATCGCAAAAAAATACTGAAATAATGAGTACGTAGCCTGTTTTTATTTCATATGCCCATTTTTCCCTCTACTTAGTTTCAGTGGTTTCTGATTAGCCCGCATCCGTTTCTGTTCTTCCTGATTGGACTCCCTGTATACTCCCTGTGCGCTTTGTACTCTCAGACATGCTTGACAGTACAATATTCGAATTTCTTTGCAATATTCAGTATTCAGTATATTGTATTGTGAATGTATAACTCACCAGAGGTTTGTTGTTTTGAGGAAAGAGATGCGACAGAAGAAGTAAGAACTGACACTGATCTCTTCAGGTCACTCAATGAGCTCTTCAGTGACTCTTCAAAACAAGACAAAAAAGCCGTTAATTCGATTTATGAGACCGGCGTGAATTATAGGTCATACTTTCTAATAGGGTTTTATTTGCTATTAGTTAACTACATGATTTAGCATGGACTAAGCATTAAAATACATTTAAAGCAATGTATTATTAATATAAAAAAAGTAGAATCTTTTAATATTAGGAAACTAGTGTCGTCATATTGATTAATCGCGATTAATCACAGACTAAAATTAATTTACACAATGTACAGTCAAACCAAAAAATATTCGTATAATATTCATATAATTTTTTAGTTTTTTTTTACTAATTTATTATTAACTCTGAGTTATTGTCATATTTTATTACAGTTTTCTAAACTATAGCAAATAAACTGTGATAACATAATAATATATATATATATATATAGACACAATTAATCAAACTTATTTAATTTGACAGCACTATAAAACCAGAGCTAACATAAACGAACAAATAAATAAATTGAACATATTGATTGCATTAACTAATGGGACCTCATTGTAAACTTTTTGAATTAAATTATGCAAGTCTATAATAACATACAAACATTTATGTATTCATGCTTTTTATGAATATTAGCTGTATGATTTTAATGTTTATATCTCACCCAAGTCACTTTGTTTGTTTTGTTGATCAGACTGTACAGACGACTTCAAACTGTCCAGTGATCTTTCGGTTTCTGTCTGTTTCTGGTCCAGCTTTTTAACTTTTTAAGAAAAAAGGATACAGTTAAACAAATCATGTCCTTCAATACACAGATAATATGAATAATGTGAAAATAACTGTAATTTTTCCACACCTGCATCATTTAGTGTAGATGTCAGTGCTGAGACTGCCAAATTTAAATGGTTCATCAAGCTTTTTACATCCTGCTGTTGCGCTGAGGAAAAGAAGTGTGTCAGCAGATGTCGCATTGAGATGTTGAATATAGTAGATTGTATCATGCTATTATCGTCAAGACCCATTTATAGTTCAGTATAGTTTACTCAAATTTTATTTGCTGAAAATGTGCTCATCCTCAGGTCATCCAAGATGTAGATGAGTTAGTTTCTTTATCACAACAGATTTTAAGATTTTATTACATCACTTGCTCACCAACAGATCCTCTGCAATGAATGGGTGCCGTCAGAATGAGAGTTTTAACTTTAAACATTTTTACATTTGAATCATCGCTTTTGGCCAAAATACCCGTCCATAATCCATAACAACACTTCCTCCAGTGAAAAAGTGCATCATCTTTTGGACTGTTTGTGCTTGTAAACAGTGCTTGATCTGTACATATTTCTCTCCTGATGGTTTGAAGTTACAAATATTTTAGTGATGGACATGTAGCTTTTCAGTTCACAAGGTGTTAATCGATGGACTGGAGTGGTTTGTATTACTTGTGGATTTTTGTGATGTTTTTATCAGCTGTTTGGACACTCAATCTGGCGGCACCCATTCACTGCAAAGGATCCATTGGTGAGCAAGTGATGTAAAGCGACATTTCTCCAAATCTGATGAAGAAACAAACTCATCTATATCTTGAATGGCCTGATGGTGAGCACATTTTCAGTTTTGAGTAAACTGTTCCTTTAAGACTTGTTTCATTTCATTAAACTATTGAGTCATGTCTTATGAAATATATTGATTAAGTACTTTCATTTTGATGTCCTTTGGAGAAGTTCAAACCACCTCACTCTATAATTCACACCCAAAATGTGGTGTTCTTGCACATGTAATGTAAAGTCTACTCACTGGTGATCGATAGTTGAGAAGAAAGAGATGCGACTGATGCATTGAGATCTGAAACTGAACTCCTCAGGTCACTCAGTGAGCTTGACAGAGTCTCTTTAATATGAAACAAAAGCCATAAATACAGTAAACAGAATCAGCAAGGTTACAGTGTTTTTTTTTAATTCATGCTTTGAATATCTTAATAGCTGTTTTAATGTTTTTACCAAAGTCACGTTGTTTGTTTTGTTGATCGGACTGAACAGATGACTTCAAACTCTCCAGCGATCTTTCTGTTTCAGTCTGTTTCTGGTCCTGCTTTTTAACTAGGAGAGAAAAGGTTTTGTTTCGTTTAAAAATACACAAATAATAATATTTATGGCAGTATTAAACAGTATACACACCTGCATCATTTAGCTGCGTCGACAGCGCTGACACTGCTGAACTTAAACTGTTCATCAAACTCTTCATGTCAGTTTGCGACACATCCTGCTCTGTGAACAAGATTTTAAATTTACCAGATGTCATTGAACCAAGAGCTGTATTGCGCACATGTAATGTCATTTCCACTTACTGGTGACTAATATTTGAGAGGAAATAGATGCAAGAGAAGAAGTGAGATCTGAAACTGAACTCTTCAGGTCCTTCAATGAGCTTGCCAAAGAATCTTTAACATGAAACGAAAGATATAAATACAGTTTATCAGCAAGATCACTGTGTTATATATATATATAAATATATATATATATAAACATATGAGTATAATCAACAACGATTTTGCATGCTGTGTTCCTAAAACTTAACCAACATAAACTAATAATGAGTAAATATATATTTACAGTCTTTATTAACCTGTTCATGTTATTCATGTTAATGTTAGTTCACAGTGCATTGATTACTGCATTAGTAAATGTTGATTTGCTGTAGAAGTATTGTTCATTGTTAGTTCATGTAGTTAACTAATATCAAAAAAGTAAATCCTATTGTAAAATGTTACTAAATACTTTTTGCACTTATTTCTTTGAACTTAAATATTATTATTTTTTACATTTTTATCAATCCTTGCAATTGAAATTCCTTGGAATTTTGTTTACAAATGTCTCTGATCAAACAAAAGAGCAATGCGGCCCAATTTAGGATTAAGCTTTCTGAATTTACATGCATCCAGATGAATTATATGTTCACTATATATATCTTTATAGCTTATTACTTTCCTTGAGTTTCCTGAGTTCATTTTTAAACACCAAAAATTCATGTTCATTTTGGTTTCTGTCTTACCAAAGTCATGCTGCTTGTTTTGTTGATCAGACTGTAGAGAAGTAACAGATGAGCTCAAACTGTCTAATATTTTTTTTGTTTCAGTCTGTTTCTGGTCCTGTTTGCCAACTGTGAAGGGAAAAAAATGATAGTACATTGTTTAACAATGAAGAAAATATATATATATATATATATATATATATATATATATATATATATATATATATATATATATATATATATATATATATATATATATATATATATATATATATATAATATATTTCTTTTAAATTAAACGATTTGCAGACCTGCATCGTTTAGTTTGGATGTCAGCGCTGATACTGCAGAACTTAAACCGACCATCAAACTTTTCACTTCAGTGTGTGACACATCCTGGCGCTCTGTGAAGATAAAATGGTTTTGTTTATTTAGACAGCTAATTTTTTAGTTTTGGAAGATTTAAAGGTATAAAACATGTGAAATCTCACCTAGCTTTTGTACGTTCTCCTCTTGTTTGGACATGATTGAACTCAAGGAAGAGGAAAGATTGGTCATCAAGGTCTCAATTTTGGACTTTTCTTGCACTTCATATGTACATAGAGTGATAGAGACATAATCAATGTCACACTTTTCATTGAAGTTAAGGAGGAAAAAGACACTAATGACTAGTCATTGGTTGATCTGCAATGTACAAGTATGTAGTGCTTGAAAAAAGGATCTGTTTAAAGGAATAATTCGCCCAAAAATGAAAATTGCCTGAAAAACTCACCCTCAGCTCATCCAAGATGCAGGTGAGTTTGTTTCTTCATCACATTTGGTGAAATTTGGTTTAAAAATGTTTTAATATTGGATTTGTTTCTTAGAAACACGCAGCTTTTGGCTTCACAAGATGTTAATTGTTGGACTGGAGTGGTGTGGATTACTTGTGGATTATTGTGATGTTTTTATCAGCTGTTTGGACTCTTATTCTGATGGCACCCATTCACTGCAGAGAATCCATTGGTGAGCAAGTAATGGAACGCTATACGTTTCTCCAAATCTGATTCTGAAGAAACAAACTCATCTACATTTTGGATGGCCTGAGGATGAGTATGTTTTTAAGTTAACTATTGTTTTCCATTGTATTCACCTGTGATCTGAGGATCAGACTGGACTGAAGCTAGACTGGAACCATGACTGTTCATCCAACTCTCAAGCATTGAGAACTTTTTTTGTTGATTCGAAACTATGAGCGAACAAAGTAGTTTTTTTTCTGATCAGCATAATTTAAAAGCAGTATGAAGTCATGCCATTACTGTTATGTATAAATACTTTTTTTTTTTTGCATTACAGTTTAGAGTACTTTCTAAAATGCTTTTATAGCATAACAAAGATTGTATGTTGTTTAATCCACTCACAGATGACAAAAGTCATGGTCATGAAAATTATCATACAGGCTCCTAGAATCACAAGGATGCCAGTTTGTCTGCTACAACGATCTGCAAAAACAACACACCATGAGAAATTTACAATTCTTTCACTGGAATATTAGATTTCTGATGCATCTGTGACAAAATTGCATCAGCCTTTAAAGTAATATACTGATATGCAATATGATCAGGAATGTTTTAAGAAAAAACATCTTTATGCCTCCATCTGTTCTGTTCTTGTAGAATAAATACAGCTTAATAATAAATTAGTACCTTTACAGAGAAATATTTCCTTAATAAATTACACATTAAATAATATAGCAATTTATTGACAGGACTATTATTGTGAATATATCATGTTTGCCATATTGAAATGTAATTAAACATGTCCGCTTGATAAATCGAGTTCCTCTCAAACATTCTTTAGCTATCTTTAGTTGTCTATCCCTTTGTCATGACTGGTCAAGTACTTTTGCTTTAAAAAAAACTGTATACTATACAAATAAAATTGACTAGTAAAAAACACATTAGTCTAGAATAAGCATTATGTCCAAAGCAATAGTTCATGTACTTTCAAATATGAATAAATAAAGTGTTTATAATAATAATTACTGCAATGTTCATTACTTTGTTAAGCATTATATAATACCTATTTTGTATTTCAATGAAGTGACTATAAAGTATTATTAGACATTACACTGCAAAGTTGATTTTCCTCATCAGTATTTTTGCCTTGTTTTCCAGTACAAATATCTAACATTTTTAAATCAAGACACATCTTGTTTTCTGGGGAAAAAAAAAATCAAAATGAAGGCAGTTTATGCTTAAACCATGAAAAAAAATGGTGTAAAAGAAATGTAACTTAATTTAAAGGGAAAACATTTTTTTTCTGACCTTGTCTATTGGTAGATATTTTATCTTGTGCCATTTTGCTTCTGAAGTAAATATATCTTGACTTACAAATGTTTTAATATTTATACTGAAAAACAAGATAAGACAAAAATACTGAGAAAGAAGAAAATTCTTTTTTTGCACTTTTTCTCATATAAAACACAAATACACAGTTTCAGTCTGTATAAATACAGTTTTGTATCAGATATCTAGCAAACCTTTGCGAAATGTCTTCTGTTCATATTCCATGTCCATATCCAAGATTCCCTCAGAACTATCATTTTTCTTGAACAGCGTCATGAGAACAACTCTTGCAGCTGCTTGCTTTCTAGTGAAATCCAAAACACCTAGTTAATTAATATTACTTAACAAACCAACTCCCCTTGAATGACCATGTGATAGGGTATTATAGGGTATTTTTGTAGAGTGGATAACAGCACTTTCAGTTCCTCATAACAAGGAATATGTAGCCTGCAGCAGCTTCACTGTTTAAAGTGCTTAACCTCATATGGGGGACCTGGAAAAAGTGTACTGTCATCATTCAGGATAAATGCATCAGCTAAATGACTAATTAAAACTGCTTAGTCCATGTTTTAAGTTTCATCTTTTTTTTTTTTCACTATGTGTTTTTGCATTTTGTTTGAACCTTCACGCTGCTAGTTACACTCTTCAGAATAAAGGTTCTTCTTTGGCATTGATGGTTCCATAAAGAACCTTTAATGTCCATGGACATTTTTTAAAAAGTGAGATGGATTACCTAAGGGAAGAAACTGTTTCTGTCTCTGGCTGTTCTGGTGCTCCGTGCTCTGTAGCGTCGACCAGATGGCAACATCCAGAGGGAGTGTGCTGGATGTGAGGGGTCTAGAGTGATTTTGCCAGCCCTTTTTACGCACTCTGGATAAGTACAGATCTTAAAAAGTAGGGAGGGTTGTACCAGTGATTCGCTCAGCAGTCTGGACTATCCCACATAGTCTGGGGGTCAGAATTGATAGCTAAGCTGAACCAGAGTGCATAGGACGGATGCAATGGTGGCAGAGTAGAACTGTTTCAGCAGTTCCTGTGGCACGTTGAACTTCCTTAGTTGGTGGAAGTAGGAAGTACAGCCTCAGCTGGGCCTTTTTCACAATGGAGTCAATGTAAATGTCCCACTTCAGGTCCTGAGAGATGGTGTTGCTGAGAAACCTGAATGACTCTCCATGATTTTGAGTGGGGGGAGAGCAAGGGTGTTTCTCCTGAAGTCCACCATCATCTTAACTGTTTTGAGCGAGTTGACTCCATTCTTTAGTGGAAAAAGGTTCTTATTGTGGTTCTTCTATGGCATCACTGTAAAAACCCCTTCTGGAACCTTTTAAAGAGTGTACCAGATTGCTGGACTACTTTATTTGTAATTTATTTAGTTGATGAGTGACACAACTATATATTCTGACCAAATACATTTGAAATATATTTAATACATGTATATTTTCAAACGGGTAGCGCTCTTCCCCTTTTGGTGCATTTATGAATTCTCATGCGCTAAAGAAATCTGGCCTAAAATCTAGTGCTGACATTGTGAAACTGCATGATTTGTAAATTATGGTTGGCAGGCCGCATATAATATATTTTAATAGACAAACTGCGGGGCGTTTGAAATTTATCCACAGTCCTGGTTTATTTCATATAAAAGGGTTAGTTCACCCAAAAATAAAAATTCTGTCATTAATTACTCACCCTTGTCACTCCAAAGATCTTCATTCATCTTCAGATATGGATGAAACGGATGAAACCTGCTATGCTCACTCTACTTTTAAAGCATAAATGTCATTTTAAACAATGTGTCTATTTAGTATTCACATATGCAGTTCATAGGGGACATATTGTATAGTTACAGTTGAAATACCATTAAAACCTATGACATTTTACATCACATTTATTAATTTTATATCACAATTCTGACATTTCTTTCTCTGCAAATGCAAGTTTATATCTCCTAGTTCTGACTTTATAACTTGATTTCATTCAACAATAGCAGGTTTGTCAATTCTGATTTAAAAAAAAAAAAAAAACAGAAGTGTGGGCTATAAACTCATGATTCTGAGCCGAGGGGGAAAAAAGAATGACAAATTGATTATTCTTATCAGAATTGTAAGAATAAAATCAGAATTTTTAAATATATAAACTATATAAAATATACAATTTTTTTTTTAATTCTTTTATTACATGGCTTCCATACATCGCTGACAATATGACAATAATTGACAACTTTCAGCAGCTATATATGTTTACGTTCATTGCCACCAATTTGGCTGATTGATAAGTCAATAAGTCTGACAGGAAGCAGAAATATTACCGTATGCTGGTCTGTATTTTTTGTCGCACATCAGAATGTTTTAATTAGATCACTGAATGCTGCTATTATTAAGACAAAAGGGTAATAATGCCGTGTTAATTTATATCAATGATGCATGAGTTAATATTTTACGGTTACCAAATGTTCACAATCTGTCAGTTAATTAAACCTTTCTTTTTCACTTAAAGCAGCCGTTAGTGAAATGGAATGGTTTGGTGGATTTAGCCTACAAACGTTTTAACACAAACGGTTAATTATTATTATTTTTTTTAAGAATTATATTGCAGCATGTAATTATAAATTCTATTAAATTTACAATGATCAGTTTGATGTTCTTAAACCAAACTGATTTAAAAAAAACTGATTAAAAAAAACTGATAAAAAAAACTGTTTGAATTGTTTTACTAGTAACTGAAACGTGGTGACTTTTCCAGCACTTGAACGTCAACAAAACAAAAAAACTTGTGTTGTTCGCAGTCAATAATGACCGCTACTGGGAATGAATTGAAGGAAGGAAATACAAAAAATAGCAGAAAACAAAAGACAGAGAAATTGCATCATTCTGATACATTCTGATACTTGTATAAAGCTGAGCTGTTACATATATATCTAAAAAACACTGATGTAATATTTCCATTGTAGCCATTCATTGCTGCATCAGTTATTTTATTTCCCCATTTATCCAACTAAACATATTTAAAGGAAAAGTTAAGGGGGAGTAATTAATGACAAAATTGTAATTTTTGGGTGAACTAACCTTTTTAGTACTTACTGATTACTTACAGTTTGGTTATTGTCCTCCTTGTCATGGAAATTTGATTTTTGTCTGTAGTAATTGTTGGCATACTCCTAAAAACAATTTGACATTTTTAGACAGCTTTTAAGAAATACTAAAAAGGTCACCTAGAAATCACTGACATGACATTTCTGACAATAGAGCATTCCTGGAGCTGAAAACAGTACAGCATGGCACTAACAAAGCACAAATCATGGGTTGATTCCTAGGGTATGCATGAACTGTAAATAATCATATGCCAAAAGTATAAAAATGAAGAAAAAAAAATGTAAATGTAACATCCCTAACTGCAGATCTGATGTTACAGTTACACTGAAGCACTGAAAACAACCCTTCAGATGCAGGAGCAGACTACATCAAAGTCAAGTAAGTGAACATCATCATACATCATGAGCAAAGAAATTATACTTTTTTAATACTCTTGTCTGAATCACTGATTTCAACTAATATGTAGGGCTTGCAATTTTGGATTTTAATCACAATTTTGACACAGTTTCCTCATACACACACTTTTCTGCTTCTGAATGAATCTGAAGTCGTTCCATAATTTTTCACTACTAGTCTAATACCTAACTAACCTCAAACATTATTAAACAGAAAATGCAGTAATACAGTAAGAACAACTAAACAAATGAAGGAACAGAAAGTAGGAACAGAAAAAAATGCAACAGAACAAAGATACAAATGAATAAAACAATGCTTTTCAGGTTTGTTTAACAGTAGTATGCAGATACAAAAATTGAATAACAAAATCTAAAACAGCATTGCTTAGCCTTCAGTGTGTAAATAAAATATAGATGAATTCTTAGTGAAGTTACAAAAGTTATTCAGTCAAGAGCAGTGAGTGTTTTTCTTTGTCGTTTGCTGTTTTATTGATATTGACAGATATCAGAAGTAGGCTGCTGTCTCTGCAAAATCATTTTCTTTTTAAATCTTTACATTAACTCAAGACCTGAATGTAAAAAAAGAAATACTGCTTTCTGCCATTTAGAAATTGTGCATATTCACATAGTGATTTTATTATTATTTCAGAAATCTGTGTTTTCCATGCACATTTTCAGTGAAAGCAAAAGCTGGAATCGATTGAAAACGTAGCCCTTAAAAATCAGTAAGGCTCAGTTGAATATGTTACAGAAAAAAGCTCTCAAACCCAAGTTCCTTGCATAGAGAAAATAATGAGTGAATACATAAAATAACATTGCATTGTATTTAACATATGCATGAAAAAAATGTTTTTATTACATCAAATCTCTGTACTTCAGAATAGTGATGCCTCATCTCACTGCACTCTGTCCAGCAATACAATTATTAAATAATCAATCAATGCAATCATTTTGACAGAATGTATTTTAAAATAATTACATATTTTAATCATCATCAATATTTAGGACATCATTCAGTCCCTTTCTGCCGCATGGCAGAAAGACAAGTAGGTTATTTTATTGTTTTACAATAAGAGTTTATGACTTAAAGTCCCTTATTATGCATAAAATCTTTTATTGGTATTTTGGTTATACACTAATCAGTGTCTCAAAACTAAACCTATCTAGGCTATTTTTAGACCCACCTGATGCCACACGTTTTCAGTACTGTTTTTTCATTTTACATATATACTTGATTTTGTAAGAGCAGTGAGCGTCATTTAGCAGCCCATATACTGTAATGAGCCCACAGTCCTCTCCTTCCTCTCCCAGACACTAACCCCTGCTCATTGGGTTACTTGGACCAGACGTGTTTAAATATGAACTCAAGCTGGATACTAAGGTCTGGATCTCTGCAACCTTCTTTTCTAGATCACTGCTTACCAAAAACAGATGTTAATTAGAAGTGCATTACTAAAACTGGTCTGACATGATGATGAAGCTCTCACCTGTGATCTGAAAATCAGATTTGACTGAGGTTAGATCTGAAGTATGGCTGTTCATCCAACTCTCCAGCATTGAGAACTTTCGTTCTTGATGTGAAACTTCGAACCAAAATAAACAGACAAGCAAACAGTCATATTTCCCAGCTCCTCTACATGTGGTAATGCAAATGTAAACTTGGTTCAGATAAGAACAAGATTCATATCACAGTTAGTGGTTAGTTAGTTAATGGAGTAGTTTGTAGCACATTGTGATATTCTACACTTCACAACACAATATCTAAAACTATTTTTAAAAAATCAGCTTTCTGCTCATCAGGGCTATGTTTATTTGATTAAAAATTCTGAAAAAAAAAACTGTAATATTGTAATATATTATTGCAATTCAAAAATGGTTTTCTATTTTGATATACTTTAAAATAGAATTTATTCCTGTGACGCAAAGCTGAATTTTCAGCATCATTACTGTAGTCTTTAGTGTCACATGATCTTTCAGAAATCATTCTAATCTGCTAATTTATTATCAGTGCTGAAAACAGTTGCGGTGCTTAATATTTTTTTAGGAACCTGTGTGTCACACCACTGTGAACTGTTTGTGTTGGTTTTTCCCTTATGTGCCCATATTTGGTCCTTCCTGTTCCTGTCCTCATTATATATCATTATTAGTTAATCACCTACACCTGTCAGTCTGTCATTAGCATCTCTTTATTAGTTGGTTTAGTTCAACGTTTCTTGGTCTGGTATTAAGTATAACATTATGTGTGTTATGTATTATGTATGTGTGTTCCTGCCCTTCGTCTGTGTATTTGCCTGTGTTGGATTATAATTAAAGACTTTGCATTGAACTTCATCTTGCGCTCTTCTCCTCACGTACCGTGACAGAATACCAGAACATAAACAGTTAAGCGGCGTGCTACCCCGCGTTTTTGTTTTTCGTTTCTATTGTTTGTTTTTTTTTCTGTTATGAATGACCCGGCCATCCTCGTCCTCCTGCTCTCTTGAGGACCACACCAATGACTTTGTGTTTCTTGCCAACTTAACGCTACCCGGACAGCAAGTTGTATTTTTTTTTTTCCGACATTTTCCTATCTGTGTCTCAAAATACCTTGAATCATCCCATTTCCTAAATTATTGTTCTTCAGAAAGTGAATGTAACTTTTAACTTAAAGGAGGGGTGGGGGGGTTCAATGGTGTTTGGTGTATTCAGAGTTGTTTACAGTGTTAAAGAGTTGGATTCTCATGCTAAACATGGCCAAAGTTTAAAAAAAATAATTTGGACGAATGACAGAGAATTTCTGTGCCAAAAATCTTACTACCAGGTTGGTACAAGTTTCGGCTATTTTTTTTCGATTGTGGCTTTAATGATGTAATCGGTGGTGGAACTCCTTATATGAGCATTTTTCCCGGAAAAGCGTGCCCGTGCACACATAGACTAGAGCGCGAGAAAGAACGCGAGAAAGAGCACGCCCATCAACGCGCTTCATTCGGCTGCACTGCTGCAAGGGGTTCACTCAGAAAGAATGCCTCTAAAGAAGTGTGGTTTTGGTTGTAAGGCAAATATAACTTTGCTCAGCTTCCCGAAGAACCCAGCATTACGTGAACAGTGGATGCAGTTCCTTTTTCCAGGGCAGCAATGGAGTTTTGCAAGTGTGATTGTTGACCAACGTTTCATATACAAGGCCCAGCTCGACGCTGGATTTGCACATTGTTTGATACTGAAAGATGGAGTGGTCCCAGCTATAAAAGATGATTCACAACTGCAGATGGTAAGTGAAATCGGAATGCTGTATTTTTCTTTTATAAATATGATAAAACTAAAGACTTTTTGGAGATATTAAGGATACAGTACTACTTTATAGGTACTCAAGATTAACATGAGATTAGGTGAAACTGTGTATGTTATATACCCTTTAAGGAACATGATTGCATGTCACTTGCATAAAATGGGACGTACTTGATTTATTAATGTTTATTTGATGTTGTGTTTTTAAAAGCGTGAAAGAGAATTTGCGCTGTTCTGTTTATGTGTTCAGAGACAGAACGAAACACGGACAAGTACAGTATACAGTATATTTAGCTATTGTTTCAACTATTAAAATAGTTCAACTATTAAAATAGTTCAGTTTTGTATGTAATGGCAAAGTGATTAGGCTTATGTTTAGTTTTTTTCTTAAGTTAATTTGGAAAATTGTTGGGAGGATTTTTTGTCCCTTAAATATAAATATAAGTTTTTATTTTTTAAAGGAACGAACAGCAGCCAGCGGCTACTCTGTTTGACAAGTTTGCCTTCTCAAATCATCAAGTATAAAACAATGTTGGTTTAAACGTTAAACCTAGATAAATGTGCGCTATTAGGCGCATATCTAATCATTTGTGCGGGGAGTGGAAGCTAAAGCTGCTTTGCAAGACAGAGGCGCCAGCGCAATCACTTACATTTTTGGAAACAATTTAAAATTATCCATCAATACAAAAAACCTCACAAATACATGCCTTATAGACATGATAAATGCATATATAGAAAGCTTTAAATTATTACTTAGCAAAATAAAACAAATTACAAACACAAACTCTTTCATTATGTAATCCATAAACATGCATTTCTCTCTAAAGGCGCGTCAAAGAGGAGATTGCAAGTCAGGATCTTGACACTGACACTGACTCAGAATACACTAGTTTATTCATAAATAGCTTGAATATCTCCTTACTATCTCCTTACTACCAAAATTGATGGATGTCTAAAATATAAAAATAAGGAGAAGCCTAAAACAGGCCTGATGCCCGGCCCGCGTCTGAACCATTACGTAAAAATTGGCCAAAGCCCGGCCTGACGGGCGTAAAAAAATGGGCTGAAATGCAGGGCTAATTGTGTTAAATAATCATGATTACAATATTGACCAAAATAATCGTGATTATGATTTTTGCCAAAATTGAGCAGCCCTACAGCGCCATCTATATTCAAGAATATAGTTCAGCATAAACATATACTATTTAAATACTAATAAAGTGGAGGTATATATGCTTTTATCCGTGTTTTACTTGACTACAGATAACGTGCGACTACAGTAAAAAAGCTTGTCCATTTTAGTTTTGTTTTGTTTTTTTGATAATTTTGCCTGTGTTAATGCTATAACTTTTGGCTCAGGTGTGTAGTTTTATTGAAATTTCACCCTCATTTCCTTTAATAAATCTATTTTACACTAGGTCCAAATAGTTCCTCTCAGCACCTTTTGGACAAACATGTCCTCATTGAAACCCATTAAAACAGAGATTTTTTAATCCTTGGGCCATTTAAGTATAAAATGATGCAATATTTTTTTTTTTACGGGCTTTCATTCCGTTGGCAATAGTTTTTACTAGATGGTGCCATATTTTCCAAGTTTGGCATATAAAGCAAAATACTTGCTTTATTCCTGTTTTCTGCTTATGCAAATTATAGTCTATTATAGTGTCAACTGGATAAATTATGCAGCTATAATTGTGTGGGTATATTGGTATGGATGTCAAAATGTGGTTTGTATGTGTGTCCTAAATAAAATTTTTGTGTGTGCACCTGTAATGTTTGAAAGGGAGAAGAGATGAACCTATGTGTAACTTTTTTAAAATACTATCTAATACTATCATTATATTATCTAATATTACTATATAAATAATACTAATACTAATACTAAATAATACTTTTATTTTCCCACAAGGAATTAATTTTCAGCTACATAAATGTATACACACAGAAAAAGAAGGGGCCAGAATTGTACCTTTTGTGGTACAACAGCTTGTCCCAGGAGCAGTACCCTCTTTGTACATCTTTGTACCTTTTTTACCCCTAATAGGTACATTTTAGTACCTTAAGGGTACGTATTACTACTCTAAGGTACTAATATGTTCCTATTAAGGGTGTAAAAAAAGGTACAAAGATGTCCTTTTAAGGGTACTGATTCATAAACAAGCTGTTGTACCCCAAAGCCCATATTTCTTGACCTCTAATATAAACGCCGGGAACCATCATAGTATCTCTTCAATGGACCATAAGTTTCCCTGAGATTGGGCCCTCTAGGAAGAGACAGAAAGCAGACAATGACTGAATAGCTACTGAATTTTATTTCTATTAAAATAAACACAAGAATACCAAAAAATAAAATCTAAAATCACTCTTTAAAGTACTAAAAAATATTTAATCTTCCTTGTCATTTCAACCACACTTCATCACAGACATCTGAGTTTCAGAATTACATTCTGCAAATATATCCCATTCTGACAGAGCAGTGGTTGTCATTCAGTTTCCCAGTAAGTGTTATCTGTCCACAGTCTTCTCCTCCCTCTCCCAGACCATGTTCTGTCCAGTCATCCGGCTGACCAGGATCCCACCGTCTAAAACAATGCCAACAAATTGCACTATTAAATCTGCGTGCATATAGAGCACCTTTCTGGCACCCCATCTGACCTAAAGTTCATTTTATGCATCTTATTCCGAAAACCACCAACAAATATTTAAACGGCCAAAAACAAGTACAAGCACAAATGCATATATGGTTAGGATAAGCATGTAAATGTACCGCCATCTTTAGGCCAAAATTTGTACATTCCTTTTGGAGGAATAAATCGTCAACGGGTTACGTATGTAACCCTAGTTCCTGTAGGGAACGAGACGGTGCGTCGAAACGCTTTGGGAACACCTCCAGCATTACCACACTCTGAACGTGTCTAATCAGTCCAATAGAGAAGTGAGACGTCACGGGCGAGGTGATGTAGAGAACCAGGAAGCTATAAAGCACATGCGATGAGCGTAGCCGGCAGCTTCTGCCACAAGGAGCCCTAAAGGGATGCAGGAATTGGGGTCAAGAGACGCAGCGTCTCGTTCCCTACAGGAACTAAGGTTACATACGTAACCCGTTGACGTTCCTTTACGGGAACTCAATGCTGCGACGAGACGCTTTGGGAATGGGGGTTTACAAAGAGCCTCTAATACTACGGCCAGGTCCCAAGTAGGGACGCGAGAGCGCACCGTCGGCCTCAGCCTTCGTGCGCCTCGGAGGAAACGTGAGATGAGAGGGTGTCTACCCAGAGAAGTGTCACCGAGAAGGGCCTGGGAAGCACATATGGCCGGGGGAAAAGCGTACAGACGAAGCCTCGGCCAGGTCTGTAGCATGGCATCCAGTCCCAGGGGAGCTGGATGACTCAGAGAGAACCAAAGGGGACATTGCAAAGTCTCCTGAGTCGCATATAGATCCACTTGAGCTTGACCAAACTGGGTCCAAATAAGTTTCACCACCTCTGGGTGAATTCTCCATTCCCCGGGCCTCGGCCCCTGTCTTGACAGGACGTCTGGTCCCACATTGAGATGCCCAGGGATGTGCACTGCTCTCAGTGAGAGGAGTATCTGGTGCGCCAGCTTGTTCAAGGAGCACGAAAGCAGACCTCCCTGGTGGTTGACGTAAGAGACCACCGCTGTGTTGTCGGTGCGTACTAACACATGGCGATCTCTCAGGTCTGGAAGAAAGCGTTTTAAAGCTTGAAACACGGCCAGCATCTCCAGGCAGTTGATGTGCCACGTGAGATGGCAACCACTCCAAAGACCACGGGCTGGGCGGCCACTCATGACCGCTCCCCAACCGGTGAGGGATGCATCGACGTTAGCGTTACACGATGACAAGGAGCCCCCAGCACCGGGCCCTGGGTCCTGAGCCACCACTGCAGGGGTGTCATGGTGTCATGTACAACAGGCCAAAAGGAATGACGTTGGACGCAGCTGCCATCAGACCCAACAGTATCTGGAACTGCTTCACAGTGAGTGACCGGCCTAATTTTACTCTCTTGACTGCCGTGAGGATCGACTCGATCCGAGCAGGGGACAGACGTGCCTGCATCCTGGTCGAATCCCACACTACTCCTAGATAAGTGGTCCTCTAAACTGGAGAAAGCACACTTTTCTTGGTGTTCAGTCTCAACCCCAACTCTTTCATGTGGGCGAGAGCGACATCTTGATGCCGAGCTGCCACTTGCTCCGACTGAGCTAAAATCAACCAGTCGTCGATATAATTTAGAATGCGGATGCCCTGGAGACGTAACAGAGCCAGCGCAGCATCCACACACTTTGTGAAAGTTCGGGGCGAGAGTGCTAGGCCGGATGGAAGAACCTTGTACTGGTAGGCTTTGCCCCCAAAAGCCAACCTCAGGAACTTCCTGTGTTGAGGAAGGATGGAGATATGAAAGTACGCGTCCTTGAGACCTATCGTCACAAACCAGTGCTCGGACTTGATCTGTGACACAACTTGCTTGAGAGTCAACATTCTGAACTTCAGGCGCATTACAGTTTTGTTCAATAACTGAAGATTTAAAATAGGAAGCAACCCCCATCCTTCTTCGGAACGATGAAGTACCGGCTGTAGAATCCGGACCTCATGTCGAGAGGAGGGACCACCTCGATGGCCTCCTTCCTCAAAAGCGTATTCACTTCTTGTTCTAGAACCAGAGCCACCATAGTGGGAAGGACCCCGTTGAAAGGAGGCAGCGGAGAGCCGAACTGAATTCTGTAACTTTCAGGGACGATGCCGTGCTAGGGGACAGATAACTCGCAAGCGTCTGTTCAACCCGCGGCAAAGCCCTGTAGCCGGTACCCACCACATTGCTGTAATTAGATGTGGTGGGAGAATGAATACGGGATGATAACGGCTTATTCCACGACCTCGAGATCTCCGTGTGGAGGTCGGGAAAGAAAGGTAAGCCCCAGCAGGGAGGAGGTGGCTTAGAGCACAGGAATCTTTCAACCTGCTTACTCTTCGGGGTCTCAGTAGGTGTTTCGGCTGGGGGGAAGAAACCGAACGGGCTTCCACCCCAGAGAGAGCGCTGGATCTGGCCGGAGAGGAAGAAGAAAGGGACAAGCCCATCTCCATTCCCTCGACCAGATCCATTTGCGAACCCCAGGACCGCAGCCGCCGCTCTGCCTTGGCAGAAGCAGGACCAGAGCCCTGGGGAACGCTAGCGAGGGCTCCCTCAGCATGCTTCGCCCCCAGGCAAACTACACACAAAGCATGTGTGTCCCCTGCAGTGATGTAGCATTTGCAGGGAAGCACACACTGCTTAAATTGTTTGCCTTCGCCCTTGGACATATTTCTAAATGATCACACTCAAATAAAAGCTGTGCAAACTGGCACAAAAAAGCAGTGTGATCAGGACAGACAACAACACAGAGCGCGACTGAAAGACAGAAGCTGCCAGCTGCGCTCACCGCACGTGCTTTATAGCTTCCTGGTTCTCTATTGGACTGATTAGACACATGTTCAGAGCGTGATAACGCTGGAGGCGTTCCCAAAGAGTTTCGACGCAGCGTTGAGTTCCCGTAAAGGAACTCTTTTGCTCACAAAGTCTGAATTGATTTGATCAAAGAAGTAAAAGCAGTAATAGTGTGAAATATTATTAGAATTTAATTATGAATTAACTTTTTTTTGTATCATATTTTCAAATTGCAAAAAAAAAAAAAAAAAAAACCTAAATAGACATATAAACATACTAAATAAATAAACTAAATAGACATATAAACATACTAAATAAATAAATAAAACAGACCAAAAAAAAAAAATTAAAACGAAAAATCTAAAAACAAGATTCACTAAAAATATGATTCACTAAATAATATCTTAAACGGTTTGACATAATGAATATTCCCAACTAAAATTGTTACATTAACTGAAATAAACTAAATGTTACCTGAATTAAAAACATTTTTCAAAATATCAATTCTAGTTTAAGTACTAAAATAACTAAAACTGATTTAAAATATAATAAAAATTTAATAGACATATTGTTTTTTTTTTTCAGACTTTATATATGAAAAAAACTGACAAAAACTACGATAAAAAAAAAAAGGTGGTCAAAAGTTTGGAATAATACAGATACAGTTTTTTTCTGAAGGAAGTCTCTTCGGCTCACCAAGGCTACATTTATTTGACCAAGAATACTGTAAAAAAAATAAAAAAGCAATATTGTGAAATACTATTCCAATTTAAATACACTGTTTGTTATAGTAACAAATGTTAAATTGTAATTTATTGCTGTGATGCAAAACTGAATTTTCAGCATCATTACACCAGTCTTCAGTGTCACATGATCCTTTAGAAGTCATTCTGATGTGCTGATGTTTTCCCAAATTCTTTGATTAATAAAAAGTTAAAAAGAACAGAATGTATAAATATAAATATTTTGTAACATTATAAATCTCTTTAACATTCATTTTGATTAATTTGATGCATCTTTGCTGAATAAAAGTATTATTATTAGTATTATTATTATTTTTAATCTTAGCTACCCAAACATTTTGAATAGCTTCCACAAATATAATATTAGAATGATTTGTGAAGGATCATGGAGTAATGATGCTGAAAATTAAGCTTTGAATCACAGGAATAAATTAGATTTTTACATATGTTACAATAAATAACAGTTCATTTAAATTGTAATAATATTTCACAATATACCATTTTTACTGTATTTTTAATTCAATAAATGCAGCTTCAGTGAATGTATATTATTCAAGAGTAAATTATTATGTTTTCTCAGAAATGTGAGTTGTTGTGAATCATGCTCGCTTGATTTGGGGAGAAAGCATGTGATCGTTTCTAATAAATCTGCTCACGCTTTATTCATGACGTAAGGAGTATCATCTGCCCATCTCCACTGGCCTGTGGTCTGATCTGTTAGACCCACCCAGTAGGATGTGGGTATGGTTTGATTGTTCAGAAAGGCCTGAGGAGAAAAATAGGAAATGAGAAGGAGGGAAAAATCTGAAAACAAAATATTATTTTAAGTGAATGAATATTACATACCCACTCCTTGTCGTTATCTTGTATTTTCAGGAGTAATGCGCCCTGTGCTTTGCAGTTATCTCGTGCCTCAGACCAGCTGACTTTTTGACTAGAGAACAAGAAACAGCTGCTTTCGTATGTGACCCAACCAGATTTGCAGTTGGGCACGGAGACATCTGTGATGAAGAGAGAGAAAATATGCAAAATATGAGGTATGAAGGATAGGAGAGAGTATACACTGTAAAAATGGATCAATAAGTCATGGCAACATATGCCTTTTCATTAATTTATTTAATCAAATTAAGTTTCACTAATTGTCACCAATTTTAACTTCACATTTTAAGTTAAACAGTCATGGCCAAAATATCAGCACCCTTGCAATTTTGTCAGAAAGTGCTTCTCTCACAAATTTGTTCCAATTGCAGATGTTTTGGTATTCACATGCTTATTGATTTTGTTTGCACCGGAACAACACACAAAAACAAAACAAAACAAAACAAAAAAAAAACAGAAGAAAAGTCAAATTTAATAAAATTTCACACAGAACTGAAAAAATGGACTGGACAAAATTAATGGCACCTTGTCAAAATTGTAAGAAATGATTGTTTTTCAAGCATGTGATGCTCCTGTAATTTGTATTTAGACACACCTGTGGCAAGTAACACAGTAATCACACTTGCAACCAGTTAAAATGGAGAAAAGTTGACTCAACTTTTGTGTTGTGTGTCACACTGAGCATGGAGAAAAGAAAGAAGGGTAAAGAGTTGACTGTGGATTTGAGAGAAAAAATTGTGGAGTCCATCTCCACAGATCTTAATGTTCCTGTATCCAATGTGAGCAATATCATTAAGAGGTTTACAGCCCATGACACTGTAGCTAACCTCCCTGGACTTGGACAGAAGAGCAAAATTAATGAAAAATTACAATGAAAGATTGTTCGAATGGTGGATAAAGAACCCAGATTAACTTCCAAACAAGCTGATCTGCAGACAAAGATAACAACAATGTCAGCATGCACTATCCGTCACCGTCTGAATAAAAAGCAGTGCTATGGTAGGACACCACTGCTGACACAAAGGCATAAAAGGCAAGACTGGAGTTTGCCAAAACTTGACAAAACCACAATCCTTCTGGGAGAACTTACTGTGGACAGATGAGACAAAAGTAGAGCTTTTTGATAAAAGACATCATGGCACTGTTTACAGAACAAGAAATGAGGCCTTCAAAGAAAAGAACAGTCCTTACAGTCACATTGTGGAGGTTCAAAGATGTTTTGGGGTTGTTTTGCTGTTTTTGGCCTGGGATGCCTTGACTGTGTGAACGGTATCATGAAATCTGATGATTACCAAAGAATTATGGGGCGCAACGTAGTGGCCAGTGTCAGAAAGCTGCATCTCCACAAGACGTTATGGGTCTTCCAGCAGGACAATAACTCAAAACACACTTCAAAACTTCACACTCAGAAACTGCAAAAAGCACTGGAGAGTTCTGAAATAGCCAGCAATGAGTCCAGATCTGAATCCCATAGAACACCTGTGGAGAGATCTCAAAACAGCAGTTGGGAAAAAGGCATCCTTCAAATCTCCATGAGTTTGCAAAAGAAGAGTGGTCCAAAATTCCAGTAGAGAGGTGTAAGAAACTCATTCATGGTTACTGGAAGCCATTAATTTAATGTATTTTTTCCAAAAGGGGTGCTATATTAATTTAAGGGTGCCAATAATTTTGTCCAGTACATTTTTTTGGATTCTGTGTGAAATTGTATCAGATTTACTCTTTTTCTATATATATATATTTTTGTTTTTGTTTTTTTGTGTTGTTCCAATGCAAACCAAAAAATAAACATGTGAATACCAAAACATTTGCAACTGCAACAATTTTCTGAGAAAAGGCTTTCTGACAGAATTGCAAGAGTGCCAATATTTTTGGCCATGACTGTATGAGATGCAAGTCAGTATAATATTATTTAAATGAACTAAAAATGACAATTAAATGACAGCCAATTTGATTATACTTACAAATTAACTAGTGAAGTGTTTGCACATTTAATCATGTACATTAGTGCTAAATACCTTTTGTTTTGGCACTCATATTAGTTGTCAGCTGTTTCAGGGCATTCATGACTCTTTCCTCTGATCGAACACGAAAAGAAAACACATCAGACTTTGTTAAACTTGCAGTCAGAGTCCTGTGAATGTAATTTCAATCTAGTTAACTCAATATAAAAAATAATTTCAGCTTTAACTCTAATTTTCCTGCACTCTGACAGCAACATCTCTGTGAAGGATTTGTGATTATATTTCTCTAATCGTGTTTTTATGTTCAACTAAAAATTTATTCAAAGACATACTATATTCAATAGATCGCAAAAAAATACTGAAATAATGAGTACGTAGCCTGTTTTTATTTCATATGCCCATTTTTCCCTCTACTTAGTTTCAGTGGTTTCTGATTAGCCCGCATCCGTTTCTGTTCTTCCTGATTGGACTCCCTGTATACTCCCTGTGCGCTTTGTACTCTCAGACATGCTTGACAGTACAATATTCGAATTTCTTTGCAATATTCAGTATTCAGTATATTGTATTGTGAATGTATAACTCACCAGAGGTTTGTTGTTTTGAGGAAAGAGATGCGACAGAAGAAGTAAGAACTGACACTGATCTCTTCAGGTCACTCAATGAGCTCTTCAGTGACTCTTCAAAACAAGACAAAAAAGCCGTTAATTCGATTTATGAGACCGGCGTGAATTATAGGTCATACTTTCTAATAGGGTTTTATTTGCTATTATTTAACTACATGATTTAGCATGGACTAAGCATTAAAATACATTTAAAGCAATGTATTATTAATATAAAAAAAAGTAGAATCTTTTAATATTAGGAAACTAGTGTCGTCATATTGATTAATCGCGATTAATCACAGACTAAAATTAATTTACACAATGTACAGTCAAACCAAAAAATATTCGTATAATATTCATATAATTTTTTAGTTTTTTTTTACTAATTTATTATTAACTCTGAGTTATTGTCATATTTTATTACAGTTTTCTAAACTATAGCAAATAAACTGTGATAACATAATAATATATATATATATAGACACAATTAATCAAACTTATTTAATTTGACAGCACTATAAAACCAGAGCTAACATAAACGAACAAATAAATAAATTGAACATATTGATTGCATTAACTAATGGGACCTCATTGTAAACTTTTTGAATTAAATTATGCAAGTCTATAATAACATACAAACATTTATGTATTCATGCTTTTTATGAATATTAGCTGTATGATTTTAATGTTTATATCTCACCCAAGTCACTTTGTTTGTTTTGTTGATCAGACTGTACAGACGACTTCAAACTGTCCAGTGATCTTTCGGTTTCTGTCTGTTTCTGGTCCAGCTTTTTAACTTTTTAAGAAAAAAGGATACAGTTAAACAAATCATGTCCTTCAATACACAGATAATATGAATAATGTGAAAATAACTGTAATTTTTCCACACCTGCATCATTTAGTGTAGATGTCAGTGCTGAGACTGCCAAATTTAAATGGTTCATCAAGCTTTTTACATCCTGCTGTTGCGCTGAGGAAAAGAAGTGTGTCAGCAGATGTCGCATTGAGATGTTGAATATAGTAGATTGTATCATGCTATTATCGTCAAGACCCATTTATAGTTCAGTATAGTTTACTCAAATTTTATTTGCTGAAAATGTGCTCATCCTCAGGTCATCCAAGATGTAGATGAGTTAGTTTCTTTATCACAACAGATTTTAAGATTTTATTACATCACTTGCTCACCAACAGATCCTCTGCAATGAATGGGTGCCGTCAGAATGAGAGTTTTAACTTTAAACATTTTTACATTTGAATCATCGCTTTTGGCCAAAATACCCGTCCATAATCCATAACAACACTTCCTCCAGTGAAAAAGTGCATCATCTTTTGGACTGTTTGTGCTTGTAAACAGTGCTTGATCTGTACATATTTCTCTCCTGATGGTTTGAAGTTACAAATATTTTAGTGATGGACATGTAGCTTTTCAGTTCACAAGGTGTTAATCGATGGACTGGAGTGGTTTGTATTACTTGTGGATTTTTGTGATGTTTTTATCAGCTGTTTGGACACTCAATCTGGCGGCACCCATTCACTGCAAAGGATCCATTGGTGAACAAGTGATGTATAGCGACATTTCTCCAAATCTGATGAAGAAACAAACTCATCTATATCTTGAATGGCCTGATGGTGAGCACATTTTCAGTTTTGAGTAAACTGTTCCTTTAAGACTTGTTTCATTTCATTAAACTATTGAGTCATGTCTTATGAAATATATTGATTAAGTACTTTCATTTTGATGTCCTTTGGAGAAGTTCAAACCACCTCACTCTATAATTCACACCCAAAATGTGGTGTTCTTGCACATGTAATGTAAAGTCTACTCACTGGTGATCGATAGTTGAGAAGAAAGAGATGCGACTGATGCATTGAGATCTGAAACTGAACTCCTCAGGTCACTCAGTGAGCTTGACAGAGTCTCTTTAATATGAAACAAAAGCCATAAATACAGTAAACAGAATCAGCAAGGTTACAGTGTTTTTTTTTACTTCATGCTTTGAATATCTTAATAGCTGTTTTAATGTTTTTACCAAAGTCACGTTGTTTGTTTTGTTGATCGGACTGAACAGATGACTTCAAACTCTCCAGCGATCTTTCTGTTTCAGTCTGTTTCTGGTCCTGCTTTTTAACTAGGAGAGAAAAGGTTTTGTTTCGTTTAAAAATACACAAATAATAATATTTATGGCAGTATTAAACAGTATACACACCTGCATCATTTAGCTGCGTCGACAGCGCTGACACTGCTGAACTTAAACTGTTCATCAAACTCTTCATGTCAGTTTGCGACACATCCTGCTCTGTGAACAAGATTTTAAATTTACCAGATGTCATTGAACCAAGAGCTGTATTGCGCACATGTAATGTCATTTCCACTTACTGGTGACTAATATTTGAGAGGAAATAGATGCAAGAGAAGAAGTGAGATCTGAAACTGAACTCTTCAGGTCCTTCAATGAGCTTGCCAAAGAATCTTTAACATGAAACGAAAGATATAAATACAGTTTATCAGCAAGATCACTGTGTGCAGAGCAAAAAAAAAAAAAAAAAACAAAAAAAAAAAAATTATATATATATATATATATATATATATATATATATATATATATATAAACATATGAGTATAATCAACAACGATTTTGCATGCTGTGTTCCTAAAACTTAACCAACATAAACTAATAATGAGTAAATATATATTTACAGTCTTTATTAACCTGTTCATGTTAATGTTAGTTCACAGTGCATTGATTACTGCATTAGTAAATGTTGATTTGCTGTAGAAGTATTGTTCATTGTTAGTTCATGTAGTTAACTAATATCAAAAAAGTAAATCCTATTGTAAAATGTTACTAAATACTTTTTGCACTTATTTCTTTGAACTTAAATATTATTATTTTTTACATTTTTATCAATCCTTGCAATTGAAATTCCTTGGAATTTTGTTTACAAATGTCTCTGATCAAACAAAAAAGCAATGCGGCCCAATTTAGGATTAGGCTTTCTGAATTTACATGCATCCAGATGAATTATATGTTCACTATATATATCTTTATAGCTTATTACTTTCCTTGAGTTTCCTGAGTTCATTTTTAAACACCAAAAATTCATGTTCATTTTGGTTTCTGTCTTACCAAAGTCATGCTGCTTGTTTTGTTGATCAGACTGTAGAGAAGTAACAGATGAGCTCAAACTGTCTAATATTTTTTTTGCTTCAGTCTGTTTCTGGTCCTGTTTGCCAACTGTGAAGGGAAAAAAATTATAGTACATTGTTTAACAATGAAGAATATATATATATATATATATATATATATATATATATATATATATATATATATAATTTCTTTTAAATTAAACGATTTGCAGACCTGCATCGTTTAGTTTGGATGTCAGCGCTGATACTGCAGAACTTAAACCGACCATCAAACTTTTCACTTCAGTGTGTGACACATCCTGGCGCTCTGTGAAGATAAAATGGTTTTGTTTATTTAGACAGCTAATTTTTTAGTTTTGGAAGATTTTAAGGTATAAAACATGTGAAATCTCACCTAGCTTTTGTACGTTCTCCTCTTGTTTGGACATGATTGAACTCAAGGAAGAGGAAAGATTGGTCATCAAGGTCTCAATTTTGGACTTTTCTTGCACTTCATATGTACATAGAGTGATAGAGACATAATCAATGTCACACTTTTCATTGAAGTTAAGGAGGAAAAAGACACTAATGACTAGTCATTGGTTGATCTGCAATGTACAAGTATGTAGTGCTTGAAAAAAGGATCTGTTTAAAGGAATAATTCGCCCAAAAATGAAAATTGCCTGAAAAACTCACCCTCAGCTCATCCAAGATGCAGGTGAGTTTGTTTCTTCATCACATTTGGTGAAATTTGGTTTAAAAATGTTTTAATATTGGATTTGTTTCTTAGAAACACGCAGCTTTTGGCTTCACAAGATGTTAATTGTTGGACTGGAGTGGTGTGGATTACTTGTGGATTATTGTGATGTTTTTATCAGCTGTTTGGACTCTTATTCTGATGGCACCCATTCACTGCAGAGAATCCATTGGTGAGCAAGTAATGGAACGCTATACGTTTCTCCAAATCTGATTCTGAAGAAACAAACTCATCTACATTTTGGATGGCCTGAGGATGAGTATGTTTTTAAGTTAACTATTGTTTTCCATTGTATTCACCTGTGATCTGAGGATCAGACTGGACTGAAGCTAGACTGGAACCATGACTGTTCATCCAACTCTCAAGCATTGAGAACTTTTTTTGTTGATTCGAAACTATGAGCGAACAAAGTAGTTTTTTTTCTGATCAGCATAATTTAAAAGCAGTATGAAGTCATGCCATTACTGTTATGTATAAATACTTTTTTTTTTTTGCATTACAGTTTAGAGTACTTTCTAAAATGCTTTTATAGCATAACAAAGATTGTATGTTGTTTAATCCACTCACAGATGACAAAAGTCATGGTCATGAAAATTATCATACAGGCTCCTAGAATCACAAGGATGCCAGTTTGTCTGCTACAACGATCTGCAAAAACAACACACCATGAGAAATTTACAATTCTTTCACTGGAATATTAGATTTCTGATGCATCTGTGACAAAATTGCATCAGCCTTTAAAGTAATATACTGATATGCAATATGATCAGGAATGTTTTAAGAAAAAACATCTTTATGCCTCCATCTGTTCTGTTCTTGTAGAATAAATACAGCTTAATAATAAATTAGTACCTTTACAGAGAAATATTTCCTTAATAAATTACACATTAAATAATATAGCAATTTATTGACAGGACTATTATTGTGAATATATCATGTTTGCCATATTGAAATGTAATTAAACGTGTCCGCTTGATAAATCGAGTTCCTCTCAAACATTCTTTAGCTATCTTTAGTTGTCTATCCCTTTGTCATGACTGGTCAAGTACTTTTGCTTTAAAAAAAAACTGTATACTATACAAATAAAATTGACTAGTAAAAAACACATTAGTCTAGAATAAGCATTATGTCCAAAGCAATAGTTCATGTACTTTCAAATATGAATAAATAAAGTGTTTATAATAATAATTACTGCAATGTTCATTACTTTGTTAAGCATTATATAATACCTATTTTGTATTTCAATGAAGTGACTATAAAGTATTATTAGACATTACACTGCAAAGTTGATTTTCCTCATCAGTATTTTTGCCTTGTTTTCCAGTACAAATATCTAACATTTTTAAATCAAGACACATCTTGTTTTCTGGGGAAAAAAAAAATCAAAATGAAGGCAAAATGGTGTAAAAGAAATGTAACTTAATTTAAAGGGAAAACATTTTTTTTCTGACCTTGTCTATTGGTAGATATTTTATCTTGTGCCATTTTGCTTCTGAAGTAAATATATCTTGACTTACAAATGTTTTAATATTTATACTGAAAAACAAGATAAGACAAAAATACTGAGAAAGAAGAAAATTCTTTTTTTGCACTTTTTCTCATATAAAACACAAATACACAGTTTCAGTCTGTATAAATACAGTTTTGTATCAGATATCTAGCAAACCTTTGCGAAATGTCTTCTGTTCATATTCCATGTCCATATCCAAGATTCCCTCAGAACTATCATTTTTCTTGAACAGCGTCATGAGAACAACTCTTGCAGCTGCTTGCTTTCTAGTGAAATCCAAAACACCCTAGTTAATTAATATTACTTAACAAACCAACTCCCCTTGAATGACCATGTGATAGGGTATTATAGGGTATTTTTGTAGAGTGGATAACAGCACTTTCAGTTCCTCATAACAAGGAATATGTAGCCTGCAGCAGCTTCACTGTTTAAAGTGCTTAACCTCATATGGGGGACCTGGAAAAAGTGTACTGTCATCATTCAGGATAAATGCATCAGCTAAATGACTAATTAAAACTGCTTAGTCCATGTTTTAAGTTTCATCTTTTTTTTTTTTCACTATGTGTTTTTGCATTTTGTTTGAACCTTCACGCTGCTAGTTACACTCTTCAGAATAAAGGTTCTTCTTTGGCATTGATGGTTCCATAAAGAACCTTTAATGTCCATGGACATTTTTTAAAAAGTGAGATGGATTACCTAAGGGAAGAAACTGTTTCTGTCTCTGGCTGTTCTGGTGCTCCGTGCTCTGTAGCGTCGACCAGATGGCAACATCCAGAGGGAGTGTGCTGGATGTGAGGGGTCTAGAGTGATTTTGCCAGCCCTTTTTACGCACTCTGGATAAGTACAGATCTTAAAAAGTAGGGAGGGTTGTACCAGTGATTCGCTCAGCAGTCTGGACTATCCCACATAGTCTGGGGGTCAGAATTGATAGCTAAGCTGAACCAGAGTGCATAGGACGGATGCAATGGTGGCAGAGTAGAACTGTTTCAGCAGTTCCTGTGGCACGTTGAACTTCCTTAGTTGGTGGAAGTAGGAAGTACAGCCTCAGCTGGGCCTTTTTCACAATGGAGTCAATGTAAATGTCCCACTTCAGGTCCTGAGAGATGGTGTTGCTGAGAAACCTGAATGACTCTCCATGATTTTGAGTGGGGGGAGAGCAAGGGTGTTTCTCCTGAAGTCCACCATCATCTTAACTGTTTTGAGCGAGTTGACTCCATTCTTTAGTGGAAAAAGGTTCTTATTGTGGTTCTTCTATGGCATCACTGTAAAAACCCCTTCTGGAACCTTTTAAAGAGTGTACCAGATTGCTGGACTACTTTATTTGTAATTTATTTAGTTGATGAGTGACACAACTATATATTCTGACCAAATACATTTGAAATATATTTAATACATGTATATTTTCAAACGGGTAGCGCTCTTCCCCTTTTGGTGCATTTATGAATTCTCCTGCGCTAAAGAAATCTGGCCTAAAATCTAGTGCTGACATTGTGAAACTGCATGATTTGTAAATTATGGTTGGCAGGCCGCATATAATATATTTTAATAGACAAACTGCGGGGCGTTTGAAATTTATCCACAGTCCTGGTTTATTTCATATAAAAGGGTTAGTTCACCCAAAAATAAAAATTCTGTCATTAATTACTCACCCTTGTCACTCCAAAGATCTTCATTCATCTTCAGATATGGATGAAACGGATGAAACCTGCTATGCTCACTCTACTTTTAAAGCATAAATGTCATTTTAAACAATGTGTCTATTTAGTATTCACATATGCAGTTCATAGGGGACATATTGTATAGTTACAGTTGAAATACCATTAAAACCTATGACATTTTACATCACATTTATTAATTTTATATCACAATTCTGACATTTCTTTCTCTGCAAATGCAAGTTTATATCTCCTAGTTCTGACTTTATAACTTGATTTCATTCAACAATAGCAGGTTTGTCAATTCTGATTTAAAAAAAAAAAAAAAACAGAAGTGTGGGCTATAAACTCATGATTCTGAGCCGAGGGGGGAAAAAGAATGACAAATTGATTATTCTTATCAGAATTGTAAGAATAAAATCAGAATTTTTAAATATATAAACTATATAAAATATACAATTATTTTTTTTAATTCTTTTATTACATGGCTTCCATACATCGCTGACAATATGACAATAATTGACAACTTTCAGCAGCTATATATGTTTACGTTCATTGCCACCAATTTGGCTGATTGATAAGTCAATAAGTCTGACAGGAAGCAGAAATATTACCGTATGCTGGTCTGTATTTTTTGTCGCACATCAGAATGTTTTAATTAGATCACTGAATGCTGCTATTATTAAGACAAAAGGGTAATAATGCCGTGTTAATTTATATCAATGATGCATGAGTTAATATTTTACGGTTACCAAATGTTCACAATCTGTCAGTTAATTAAACCTTTCTTTTTCACTTAAAGCAGCCGTTAGTGAAATGGAATGGTTTGGTGGATTTAGCCTACAAACGTTTTAACACAAACGGTTAATTATTATTTTTTTTTTTAAGAATTATATTGCAGCATGTAATTATAAATTCTATTAAATTTACAATGATCAGTTTGATGTTCTTAAACCAAACTGATTTAAAAAAAACTGATTAAAAAAAACTGATAAAAAAAACTGTTTGAATTGTTTTACTAGTAACTGAAACGTGGTGACTTTTCCAGCACTTGAACGTCAACAAAACAAAAAAACTTGTGTTGTTCGCAGTCAATAATGACCGCTACTGGGAATGAATTGAAGGAAGGAAATACAAAAAATAGCAGAAAACAAAAGACAGAGAAATTGCATCATTCTGATACATTCTGATACTTGTATAAAGCTGAGCTGTTACATATATATCTAAAAAACACTGATGTAATATTTCCATTGTAGCCATTCATTGCTGCATCAGTTATTTTATTTCCCCATTTATCCAACTAAACATATTTAAAGGAAAAGTTAAGGGGGAGTAATTAATGACAAAATTGTAATTTTTGGGTGAACTAACCTTTTTAGTACTTACTGATTACTTACAGTTTGGTTATTGTCCTCCTTGTCATGGAAATTTGATTTTTGTCTGTAGTAATTGTTGGCATACTCCTAAAAACAATTTGACATTTTTAGACAGCTTTTAAGAAATACTAAAAAGGTCACCTAGAAATCACTGACATGACATTTCTGACAATATAGCATTCCTGGAGCTGAAAACAGTACAGCATGGCACTAACAAAGCACAAATCATGGGTTGATTCCTAGGGTATGCATGAACTGTAAATAATCATATGCCAAAAGTATAAAAATGAAGAAAAAAAAATGTAAATGTAACATCCCTAACTGCAGATCTGATGTTACAGTTACACTGAAGCACTGAAAACAACCCTTCAGATGCAGGAGCAGACTACATCAAAGTCAAGTAAGTGAACATCATCATACATCATGAGCAAAGAAATTATACTTTTTTAATACTCTTGTCTGAATCACTGATTTCAACTAATATGTAGGGCTTGCAATTTTGGATTTTAATCACAATTTTGACACAGTTTCCTCATACACACACTTTTCTGCTTCTGAATGAATCTGAAGTCGTTCCATAATTTTTCACTACTAGTCTAATACCTAACTAACCTCAAACATTATTAAACAGAAAATGCAGTAATACAGTAAGAACAACTAAACAAATGAAGGAACAGAAAGTAGGAACAGAAAAAAATGCAACAGAACAAAGATACAAATGAATAAAACAATGCTTTTCAGGTTTGTTTAACAGTAGTATGCAGATACAAAAATTGAATAACAAAATCTAAAACAGCATTGCTTAGCCTTCAGTGTGTAAATAAAATATAGATGAATTCTTAGTGAAGTTACAAAAGTTATTCAGTCAAGAGCAGTGAGTGTTTTTCTTTGTCGTTTGCTGTTTTATTGATATTGACAGATATCAGAAGTAGGCTGCTGTCTCTGCAAAATCATTTTCTTTTTAAATCTTTACATTAACTCAAGACCTGAATGTAAAAAAAGAAATACTGCTTTCTGCCATTTAGAAATTGTGCATATTCACATAGTGATTTTATTATTATTTCAGAAATCTGTCTCAGTGTTTTCCATGCACATTTTCAGTGAAAGCAAAAGCTGGAATCGATTGAAAACGTAGCCCTTAAAAATCAGTAAGGCTCAGTTGAATATGTTACAGAAAAAAGCTCTCAAACCCAAGTTCCTTGCATAGAGAAAAGAATGAGTGAATACATAAAATAACATTGCATTGTATTTAACATATGCATGAAAAAAATGTTTTTATTACATCAAATCTCTGTACTTCAGAATAGTGATGCCTCATCTCACTGCACTCTGTCCAGCAATACAATTATTAAATAATCAATCAATGCAATCATTTTGACAGAATGTATTTTAAAATAATTACATATTTTAATCATCATCAATATTTAGGACATCATTCAGTCCCTTTCTGCCGCATGGCAGAAAGACAAGTAGGTTATTTTATTGTTTTACAATAAGAGTTTATGACTTAAAGTCCCTTATTATGCATAAAATCTTTTATTGGTATTTTGGTTATACACTAATCAGTGTCTCAAAACTAAACCTATCTAGGCTATTTTTAGACCCACCTGATGCCACACGTTTTCAGTACTGTTTTTTCATTTTACATATATACTTGATTTTGTAAGAGCAGTGAGCGTCATTTAGCAGCCCATATACTGTAATGAGCCCACAGTCCTCTCCTTCCTCTCCCAGACACTAACCCCTGCTCATTGGGTTACTTGGACCAGACGTGTTTAAATATGAACTCAAGCTGGATACTAAGGTCTGGATCTCTGCAACCTTCTTTTCTAGATCACTGCTTACCAAAAACAGTTAATTAGAAGTGCATTACTAAAACTGGTCTGACATGATGATGAAGCTCTCACCTGTGATCTGAAAATCAGATTTGACTGAGGTTAGATCTGAAGTATGGCTGTTCATCCAACTCTCCAGCATTGAGAACTTTCGTTCTTGATGTGAAACTTCGAACCAAAATGAACAGACAAGCAAACAGTCATATTTCCCAGCTCCTCTACATGTGGTAATGCAAATGTAAACTTGGTTCAGATAAGAACAAGATTCATATCACAGTTAGTGGTTAGTTAGTTAATGGAGTAGTTTGTAGCACATTGTGATATTCTACACTTCACAACACAATATCTAAAACTATTTTTAAAAAATCAGCTTTCTGCTCATCAGGGCTATGTTTATTTGATTAAAAATTCTGAAAAAAAAAACTGTAATATTGTAATATATTATTGCAATTCAAAAATGGTTTTCTATTTTGATATACTTTAAAATAGAATTTATTCCTGTGACGCAAAGCTGAATTTTCAGCATCATTACTGTAGTCTTTAGTGTCACATGATCTTTCAGAAATCATTCTAATCTGCTAATTTATTATCAGTGCTGAAAACAGTTGCGGTGCTTAATATTTTTTTAGGAACCTGTGTGTCACACCACTGTGAACTGTTTGTGTTGGTTTTTCCCTTATGTGCCCATATTTGGTCCTTCCTGTTCCTGTCCTCATTATATATCATTATTAGTTAATCACCTACACCTGTCAGTCTGTCATTAGCATCTCTTTATTAGTTGGTTTAGTTCAACGTTTCTTGGTCTGGTATTAAGTATAACATTATGTGTGTTATGTATTATGTATGTGTGTTCCTGCCCTTCGTCTGTGTATTTGCCTGTGTTGGATTATAATTAAAGACTTTGCATTGAACTTCATCTTGCGCTCTTCTCCTCACGTACCGTGACAGAATACCGGAACATAAACAGTTAAGCGGCGTGCTACCCCGCGTTTTTGTTTTTCGTTTCTATTGTTTGTTTTTTTTTCTGTTATGAATGACCCGGCCATCCTCGTCCTCCTGCTCTCTTGAGGACCACACCAATGACTTTGTGTTTCTTGCCAACTTAACGCTACCCGGACAGCAAGTTGTATTTTTTTTTTTCCGACATTTTCCTATCTGTGTCTCAAAATACCTTGAATCATCCCATTTCCTAAATTATTGTTCTTCAGAAAGTGAATGTAACTTTTAACTTAAAGGAGGGGTGGGGGGGTTCAATGGTGTTTGGTGTATTCAGAGTTGTTTACAGTGTTAAAGAGTTGGATTCTCATGCTAAACATGGCCAAAGTTTAAAAAAAATAATTTGGACGAATGACAGAGAATTTCTGTGCCAAAAATCTTACTACCAGGTTGGTACAAGTTTCGGCTATTTTTTTTCGATTGTGGCTTTAATGATGTAATCGGTGGTGGAACTCCTTATATGAGCATTTTTCCCGGAAAAGCGTGCCCGTGCACACATAGACTAGAGCGCGAGAAAGAACGCGAGAAAGAGCACGCCCATCAACGCGCTTCATTCGGCTGCACTGCTGCAAGGGGTTCACTCAGAAAGAATGCCTCTAAAGAAGTGTGGTTTTGGTTGTAAGGCAAATATAACTTTGCTCAGCTTCCCGAAGAACCCAGCATTACGTGAACAGTGGATGCAGTTCCTTTTTCCAGGGCAGCAATGGAGTTTTGCAAGTGTGATTGTTGACCAACGTTTCATATACAAGGCCCAGTTCGACGCTGGATTTGCACATTGTTTGATACTGAAAGATGGAGTGGTCCCAGCTATAAAAGATGATTCACAACTGCAGATGGTAAGTGAAACAGCATCAAATGTCTGTGTTTTATTGGTAATCCTAGTGCGAGTGCTCGTCAAACTTAGCTCCGCCCGCGCCGCGCCTTCAGAAGCTCAGCTTTTTCCGGAGAAAATCGGAATGCTGTATTTTTCTTTTATAAATATGATAAAACTAAAGACTTTTTGGAGATATTAAGGATACAGTACTACTTTATAGGTACTCAAGATTAACATGAGATTAGGTGAAACTGTGTATGTTATGTACCCTTTAAGGAACATGATTGCATGTCACTTGCATAAAATGGGACGTACTTGATTTATTAATGTTTATTTGATGTTGTGTTTTTAAAAGCGTGAAAGAGAATTTGCGCTGTTCTGTTTATGTGTTCAGAGACAGAACGAAACACGGACAAGTACAGTGAAGGTTTAGCTATTGTTTCAACTATTAAAATAGTTCAGTTTTGTATGTAATGGCAAAGTGTTTTTTTCTTAAGTTAATTTGGAAAATTGTTGGGAGGATTTTTTGTCCCTTAAATATAAATATAAGTTTTTATTTTTTAAAGGAACGAACAGCAGCCAGCGGCTACTCTGTTTGACAAGTTTGCCTTCTCAAATCATCAAGTATAAAACAATGTTGGTTTAAACGTTAAACCTAGATAAATGTGCGCTATTAGGCGCATATCTAATCATTTGTGCGGGGAGTGGAAGCTAAAGCTGCTTTGCAAGACAGAGGCGCCAGCGCAATCACTTACATTTTTGGAAACAATTTAAAATTATCCATCAATACAAAAAACCTCACAAATACATGCCTTATAGACATGATAAATGCATATATAGAAAGCTTTAAATTATTACTTAGCAAAATAAAACAAATTACAAACACAAACTCTTTCATTATGTAATCCATAAACATGCATTTCTCTCTAAAGGCGCGTCAAAGAGGAGATTGCAAGTCAGGATCTTGACACTGACACTGACTCAGAATACACTAGTTTATTCATAAATAGCTTGAATATCTCCTTACTATCTCCTTACTACCAAAATTGATGGATGTCTAAAATATAAAAATAAGGAGAAGCCTAAAACAGGCCTGATGCCCGGCCCGCGTCTGAACCATTACGTAAAAATTGGCCAAAGCCCGGCCTGACGGGCGTAAAAAAATGGGCTGAAATGCAGGGCTAATTGTGTTAAATAATCATGATTACAATATTGACCAAAATAATCGTGATTATGATTTTTGCCAAAATTGAGCAGCCCTACAGCGCCATCTATATTCAAGAATATAGTTCAGCATAAACATATACTATTTAAATACTAATAAAGTGGAGGTATATATGCTTTTATCCGTGTTTTACTTGACTACAGATAACGTGCGACTACAGTAAAAAAGCTTGTCCATTTTAGTTTTGTTTTGTTTTTTTGATAATTTTGCCTGTGTTAATGCTATAACTTTTGGCTCAGGTGTGTAGTTTTATTGAAATTTCACCCTCATTTCCTTTAATAAATCTATTTTACACTAGGTCCAAATAGTTCCTCTCAGCACCTTTTGGACAAACATGTCCTCATTGAAACCCATTAAAACAGAGATTTTTTAATCCTTGGGCCATTTAAGTATAAAATGATGCAATATTTTTTTTTTTACGGGCTTTCATTCCGTTGGCAATAGTTTTTACTAGATGGTGCCATATTTTCCAAGTGTGGCATATAAAGCAAAATACTTGCTTTATTCCTGTTTTCTGCTTATGCAAATTATAGTCTATTATAGTGTCAACTGGATAAATTATGCAGCTATAATTGTGTGGGTATGTTGGTATGGATGTCAAAATGTGGTTTGTATGTGTGTCCTAAATAAAATTTTTGTGTGTGCACCTGTAATGTTTGAAAGAGAGAAGAGATGAACCTATGTGTAACTTTTTTAAAATACTATCTAATACTATCATTATATTATCTAATATTACTATATAAATAATACTAATACTAATACTAAATAATACTTTTATTTTCCCACAAGGAATTAATTTTCAGCTACATAAATGTATACACACAGAAAAAGAAGGGGCCAGAATTGTACCTTTTGTGGTACAACAGCTTGTCCCAGGAGCAGTACCCTCTTTGTACATCTTTGTACCTTTTTTACCCCTAATAGGTACATTTTAGTACCTTAAGGGTACGTATTACTACTCTAAGGTACTAATATGTTCCTATTAAGGGTGTAAAAAAAGGTACAAAGATGTCCTTTTAAGGGTACTGATTCATAAACAAGCTGTTGTACCCCAAAGCCCATATTTCTTGACCTCTAATATAAACGCCGGGAACCATCATAGTATCTCTTCAATGGACCATAAGTTTCCCTGAGATTGGGCCCTCTAGGAAGAGACAGAAAGCAGACAATGACTGAATAGCTACTGAATTTTATTTCTATTAAAATAAACACAAGAATACCAAAAAATAAAATCTAAAATCACTCTTTAAAGTACTAAAAAATATTTAATCTTCCTTGTCATTTCAACCACACTTCATCACAGACATCTGAGTTTCAGAATTACATTCTGCAAATATATCCCATTCTGACAGAGCAGTGGTTGTCATTCAGTTTCCCAGTAAGTGTTATCTGTCCACAGTCTTCTCCTCCCTCTCCCAGACCATGTTCTGTCCAGTCATCCGGCTGACCAGGATCCCACCGTCTAAAACAATGCCAACAAATTGCACTATTAAATCTGCGTGCATATAGAGCACCTTTCTGGCACCCCATCTGACCTAAAGTTCATTTTATGCATCTTATTCCGAAAACCACCAACAAATATTTAAACGGCCAAAAACAAGTACAAGCACAAATGCATATATGGTTAGGATAAACATGTAAATGTACCGCCATCTTTAGGCCAAAATTTGTACATTCCTTTTGGAGGAATAAATCGTCAACGGGTTACGTATGTAACCCTAGTTCCTGTAGGGAACGAGACGGTGCGTCGAAACGCTTTGGGAACACCTCCAGCATTACCACACTCTGAACGTGTCTAATCAGTCCAATAGAGAAGTGAGACGTCACGGGCGAGGTGATGTAGAGAACCAGGAAGCTATAAAGCACATGCGATGAGCGTAGCCGGCAGCTTCTGCCACAAGGAGCCCTAAAGGGATGCAGGAATTGGGGTCAAGAGACGCAGCGTCTCGTTCCCTACAGGAACTAAGGTTACATACGTAACCCGTTGACGTTCCTTTACGGGAACTCAATGCTGCGACGAGACGCTTTGGGAATGGGGGTTTACAAAGAGCCTCTAATACTACGGCCAGGTCCCAAGTAGGGACGCGAGAGCGCACCGTCGGCCTCAGCCTTCGTGCGCCTCGGAGGAAACGTGAGATGAGAGGGTGTCTACCCAGAGAAGTGTCACCGAGAAGGGCCTGGGAAGCACATATGGCCGGGGGAAAAGCGTACAGACGAAGCCTCGGCCAGGTCTGTAGCATGGCATCCAGTCCCAGGGGAGCTGGATGACTCAGAGAGAACCAAAGGGGACATTGCAAAGTCTCCTGAGTCGCATATAGATCCACTTGAGCTTGACCAAACTGGGTCCAAATAAGTTTCACCACCTCTGGGTGAATTCTCCATTCCCCGGGCCTCGGCCCCTGTCTCGACAGGACGTCTGGTCCCACATTGAGATGCCCAGGGATGTGCACTGCTCTCAGTGAGAGGAGTATCTGGTGCGCCAGCTTGTTCAAGGGGCACGAAAGCAGACCTCCCTGGTGGTTGACGTAAGAGACCACCGCTGTGTTGTCGGTGCATACTAACACATGGCGATCTCTCAGGTCTGGAAGAAAGCGTTTTAAAGCTTGAAACACGGCCAGCATCTCCAGGCAGTTGATGTGCCACGTGAGATGGCAACCACTCCAAAGACCACGGGCTGGGCGGCCACTCATGACCGCTCCCCAACCGGTGAGGGATGCATCGACGTTAGCGTTACACGATGACAAGGAGCCCCCAGCACCGGGCCCTGGGTCCTGAGCCACCACTGCAGGGGTGTCATGTACAACAGGCCAAAAGGAATGACGTTGGACGCAGCTGCCATCAGACCCAACAGTATCTGGAACTGCTTCACAGTGAGTGACCGGCCTAATTTTACTCTCTTGACTGCCGTGAGGATCGACTCGATCCGAGCAGGGGACAGACGTGCCTGCATCCTGGTCGAATCCCACACTACTCCTAGATAAGTGGTCCTCTAAACTGGAGAAAGCACACTTTTCTTGGTGTTCAGTCTCAACCCCAACTCTTTCATGTGGGCGAGAGCGACATCTTGATGCCGAGCTGCCACTTGCTCCGACTGAGCTAAAATCAACCAGTCGTCGATATAATTTAGAATGCGGATGCCCTGGAGACGTAACAGAGCCAGCGCAGCATCCACACACTTTGTGAAAGTTCGGGGCGAGAGTGCTAGGCCGGATGGAAGAACCTTGTACTGGTAGGCTTTGCCCCCAAAAGCCAACCTCAGGAACTTCCTGTGTTGAGGAAGGATGGAGATATGAAAGTACGCGTCCTTGAGACCTATCGTCACAAACCAGTGCTCGGACTTGATCTGTGACACAACTTGCTTGAGAGTCAACATTCTGAACTTCAGGCGCATTACAGTTTTGTTCAATAACTGAAGATTTAAAATAGGAAGCAACCCCCATCCTTCTTCGGAACGATGAAGTACCGGCTGTAGAATCCGGACCTCATGTCGAGAGGAGGGACCACCTCGATGGCCTCCTTCCTCAAAAGCGTATTCACTTCTTGTTCTAGAACCAGAGCCACCATAGTGGGAAGGACCCCGTTGAAAGGAGGCAGCGGAGAGCCGAACTGAATTCTGTAACTTTCAGGGACGATGCCGTGCTAGGGGACAGATAACTCGCAAGCGTCTGTTCAACCCGCGGCAAAGCCCTGTAGCCGGTACCCACCACATTGCTGTAATTAGATGTGGTGGGAGAATGAATACGGGATGATAACGGCTTATTCCACGACCTCGAGATCTCCGTGTGGAGGTCGGGAAAGAAAGGTAAGCCCCAGCAGGGAGGAGGTGGCTTAGAGCACAGGAATCTTTCAACCTGCTTACTCTTCGGGGTCTCAGTAGGTGTTTCGGCTGGGGGGAAGAAACCGAACGGGCTTCCACCCCAGAGAGAGCGCTGGATCTGGCCGGAGAGGAAGAAGAAAGGGACAAGCCCATCTCCATTCCCTCGACCAGATCCATTTGCGAACCCCAGGACCGCAGCCGCCGCTCTGCCTTGGCAGAAGCAGGACCAGAGCCCTGGGGAACGCTAGCGAGGGCTCCCTCAGCATGCTTCGCCCCCAGGCAAACTACACACAAAGCATGTGTGTCCCCTGCAGTGATGTAGCATTTGCAGGGAAGCACACACTGCTTAAATTGTTTGCCTTCGCCCTTGGACATATTTCTAAATGATCACACTCAAATAAAAGCTGTGCAAACTGGCACAAAAAAGCAGTGTGATCAGGACAGACAACAACACAGAGCGCGACTGAAAGACAGAAGCTGCCAGCTGCGCTCACCGCACGTGCTTTATAGCTTCCTGGTTCTCTATTGGACTGATTAGACACATGTTCAGAGCGTGATAACGCTGGAGGCGTTCCCAAAGAGTTTCGACGCAGCGTTGAGTTCCCGTAAAGGAACTCTTTTGCTCACAAAGTCTGAATTGATTTGATCAAAGAAGTAAAAGCAGTAATAGTGTGAAATATTATTAGAATTTAATTATGAATTAACTTTTTTTTGTATCATATTTTCAAATTGCAAAAAAAACAAAAAAAAACCTAAATAGACATATAAACATACTAAATAAATAAACTAAATAGACATATAAACATACTAAATAAATAAATAAAACAGACCAAAAAAAAAAAAAAAAAAATTAAAACGAAAAATCTAAAAACAAGATTCACTAAAAATATGATTCACTAAATAATATCTTAAACGGTTTGACATAATGAATATTCCCAACTAAAATTGTTACATTAACTGAAATAAACTAAATGTTACCTGAATTAAAAACATTTTTCAAAATATCAATTCTAGTTTAAGTACTAAAATAACTAAAACTGATTTAAAATATAATAAAAATTTAATAGACATATTGTTTTTTTTTTTCAGACTTTATATATGAAAAAAACTGACAAAAACTACGATAAAAAAAAAAAAAGGTGGTCAAAAGTTTGGAATAATACAGATACAGTTTTTTTCTGAAGGAAGTCTCTTCGGCTCACCAAGGCTACATTTATTTGACCAAGAATACTGTAAAAAAAATAAAAAAGCAATATTGTGAAATACTATTCCAATTTAAATACACTGTTTGTTATAGTAACAAATGTTAAATTGTAATTTATTGCTGTGATGCAAAACTGAATTTTCAGCATCATTACACCAGTCTTCAGTGTCACATGATCCTTTAGAAGTCATTCTGATGTGCTGATGTTTTCCCAAATTCTTTGATTAATAAAAAGTTAAAAAGAACAGAATGTATAAATATAAATATTTTGTAACATTATAAATCTCTTTAACATTCATTTTGATTAATTTGATGCATCTTTGCTGAATAAAAGTATTATTATTAGTATTATTATTATTTTTAATCTTAGCTACCCAAACATTTTGAATAGCTTCCACAAATATAATATTAGAATGATTTGTGAAGGATCATGGAGTAATGATGCTGAAAATTAAGCTTTGAATCACAGGAATAAATTAGATTTTTACATATGTTACAATAAATAACAGTTCATTTAAATTGTAATAATATTTCACAATATACCATTTTTACTGTATTTTTAATTCAATAAATGCAGCTTCAGTGAATGTATATTATTCAAGAGTAAATTATTATGTTTTCTCAGAAATGTGAGTTGTTGTGAATCATGCTCGCTTGATTTGGGGAGAAAGCATGTGATCGTTTCTAATAAATCTGCTCACGCTTTATTCATGACGTAAGGAGTATCATCTGCCCATCTCCACTGGCCTGTGGTCTGATCTGTTAGACCCACCCAGTAGGATGTGGGTATGGTTTGATTGTTCAGAAAGGCCTGAGGAGAAAAATAGGAAATGAGAAGGAGGGAAAAATCTGAAAACAAAATATTATTTTAAGTGAATGAATATTACATACCCACTCCTTGTCGTTATCTTGTATTTTCAGGAGTAATGCGCCCTGTGCTTTGCAGTTATCTCGTGCCTCAGACCAGCTGACTTTTTGACTAGAGAACAAGAAACAGCTGCTTTCGTATGTGACCCAACCAGATTTGCAGTTGGGCACGGAGACATCTGTGATGAAGAGAGAGAAAATATGCAAAATATGAGGTATGAAGGATAGGAGAGAGTATACACTGTAAAAATGGATCAATAAGTCATATGCCTTGGCAACATATGCCTTTTCATTAATTTATTTAATCAAATTAAGTTTCACTAATTGTCACCAATTTTAACTTCACATTTTAAGTTAAACAGTCATGGCCAAAATATCAGCACCCTTGCAATTTTGTCAGAAAGTGCTTCTCTCACAAATTTGTTCCAATTGCAGATGTTTTGGTATTCACATGCTTATTGATTTTGTTTGCACCGGAACAACACACAAAAACAAAACAAAACAAAACAAAAAAAAAACCAGAAGAAAAGTCAAATTTAATAAAATTTCACACAGAACTGAAAAAATGGACTGGACAAAATTAATGGCACCTTGTCAAAATTGTAAGAAATGATTGTTTTTCAAGCATGTGATGCTCCTGTAATTTGTATTTAGACACACCTGTGGCAAGCAACACAGTAATCACACTTGCAACCAGTTAAAATGGAGAAAAGTTGACTCAACTTTTGTGTTGTGTGTCACACTGAGCATGGAGAAAAGAAAGAAGGGTAAAGAGTTGACTGTGGATTTGAGAGAAAAAATTGTGGAGTCCATCTCCACAGATCTTAATGTTCCTGTATCCAATGTGAGCAATATCATTAAGAGGTTTACAGCCCATGACACTGTAGCTAACCTCCCTGGACTTGGACAGAAGAGCAAAATTAATGAAAAATTACAATGAAAGATTGTTCGAATGGTGGATAAAGAACCCAGATTAACTTCCAAACAAGCTGATCTGCAGACAAAGATAACAACGTCAGCATGCACTATCCGTCACCGTCTGAATAAAAAGCAGTGCTATGGTAGGACACCACTGCTGACACAAAGGCATAAAAAAGCAAGACTGGAGTTTGCCAAAACTTGACAAAACCACAATCCTTCTGGGAGAACTTACTGTGGACAGATGAGACAAAAGTAGAGCTTTTTGATAAAAGACATCATGGCACTGTTTACAGAACAAGAAATGAGGCCTTCAAAGAAAAGAACAGTCCTTACAGTCACATTGTGGAGGTTCAAAGATGTTTTGGGGTTGTTTTGCTGTTTTTGGCCTGGGATGCCTTGACTGTGTGAACGGTATCATGAAATCTGATGATTACCAAAGAATTATGGGGCGCAACGTAGTGGCCAGTGTCAGAAAGCTGCATCTCCACAAGACGTTATGGGTCTTCCAGCAGGACAATAACTCAAAACACACTTCAAAACTTCACACTCAGAAACTGCAAAAAGCACTGGAGAGTTCTGAAATAGCCAGCAATGAGTCCAGATCTGAATCCCATAGAACACCTGTGGAGAGATCTCAAAACAGCAGTTGGGAAAAAGGCATCCTTCAAATCTCCATGAGTTTGCAAAAGAAGAGTGGTCCAAAATTCCAGTAGAGAGGTGTAAGAAACTCATTCATGGTTACTGGAAGCCATTAATTTAATGTATTTTTTCCAAAAGGGGTGCTATATTAATTTAAGGGTGCCAATAATTTTGTCCAGTACATTTTTTTGGATTCTGTGTGAAATTGTATCAGATTTACTCTTTTTCTATATATATATATTTTTGTTTTTGTTTTTTTGTGTTGTTCCAATGCAAACCAAAAAATAAACATGTGAATACCAAAACATTTGCAACTGCAACAATTTTCTGAGAAAAGGGTTTTTGACAGAATTGCAAGAGTGCCAATATTTTTGGCCATGACTGTATGAGATGCAAGTCAGTATAATATTATTTAAATGAACTAAAAATGACAATTAAATGACAGCCAATTTGATTATACTTACAAATGAACTAGTGAAGTGTTTGCACATTTAATCATGTACATTAGTGCTAAATACCTTCTGTTTTGGCACTCATATTAGTTATCAGCTGTTTCAGGGCATTCATGACTCTTTCCTCTGATCGAACACGAAAAGAAAACACATCAGACTTTGTTAAACTTGCAGTCAGTGTCCTGTGAATGTAATTTCAAACTAGTTAACTCAATATAAAAAATAATTTCAGCTTTAACTCTAATTTTCCTGCACTCTGACAGCAACATCTCTGTGAAGGATTTGTGATTATATTTCTCTAATCGTGTTTTTATGTTCAACTAAAAATTTATTCAAAGACATACTATATTCAATAGATCGCAAAAAAATACTGAAATAATGAGTACGTAGCCTGTTTTTATTTCATATGCCCATTTTTCCCTCTACTTAGTTTCAGTGGTTTCTGATTAGCCCGCATCCGTTTCTGTTCTTCCTGATTGGACTCCCTGTATACTCCCTGTGCGCTTTGTACTCTCAGACATGCTTGACAGTACAATATTCGAATTTCTTTGCAATATTCAGTATTCAGTATATTGTATTGTGAATGTATAACTCACCAGAGGTTTGTTGTTTTGAGGAAAGAGATGCGACAGAAGAAGTAAGAACTGACACTGATCTCTTCAGGTCACTCAATGAGCTCTTCAGTGACTCTTCAAAACAAGACAAAAAAGCCGTTAATTCGATTTATGAGACCGGCGTGAATTATAGGTCATACTTTCTAATAGGGTTTTATTTGCTATTAGTTAACTACATGATTTAGCATGGACTAAGCATTAAAATACATTTAAAGCAATGTATTATTAATATAAAAAAAGCTGAATCTTTTAATATTAGGAAACTAGTGTCGTCAAATTGATTAATCGCGATTAATCACAGACTAAAATAAATTTACACAATGTACAGTCAAACCAAAAAATATTCGTATAATATTCATATAATTTTTTTGTTTTTTTTTACTAATTTATTATTAACTCTTTGAGTTATTGTCATATTTTATTACAATTTTCTAAACTATAGCAAATAAACTGTGATAACGTAATAATATATATATATATAGACACAATTAATCAAACTTATTTAATTTGACAGCACTATAAAACCAGAGCTAACATAAACGAACAAATAAATAAATTGAACATATTGATTGCATTAACTAATGGGACCTCATTGTAAACTTTTTGAATTAAATTATGCAAGTCTATAATAACATACAAACATTTATGTATTCATGCTTTTTATGAATATTAGCTGTATGATTTAATGTTTATATCTCACCCAAGTCACTTTGTTTGTTTTGTTGATCAGACTGTACAGACGACTTCAAACTGTCCAGTGATCTTTCGGTTTCTGTCTGTTTCTGGTCCAGCTTTTTAACTTTTTAAGAAAAAAGGATACAGTTAAACAAATCATGTCCTTCAATACACAGATAATATGAATAATGTGAAAATAACTGTAATTTTTCCACACCTGCATCATTTAGTGTAGATGTCAGTGCTGAGACTGCCAAATTTAAATGGTTCATCAAGCTTTTTACATCCTGCTGTTGCGCTGAGGAAAAGAAGTGTGTCAGCAGATGTCGCATTGAGATGTTGAATATAGTAGATTGTATCATGCTATTATCGTCAAGACCCATTTATAGTTCAGTATAGTTTACTCAAATTTTATTTGCTGAAAATGTGCTCATCCTCAGGTCATCCAAGATGTAGATGAGTTAGTTTCTTTATCACAACAGATTTTAAGATTTTATTACATCACTTGCTCACCAACAGATCCTCTGCAATGAATGGGTGCCGTCAGAATGAGAGTTTTAACTTTAAACATTTTTACATTTGAATCATCGCTTTTGGCCAAAATACCCGTCCATAATCCATAACAACACTTCCTCCAGTGAAAAAGTGCATCATCTTTTGGACTGTTTGTGCTTGTAAACAGTGCTTGATCTGTACATATTTCTCTCCTGATGGTTTGAAGTTACAAATATTTTAGTGATGGACATGTAGCTTTTCAGTTCACAAGGTGTTAATCGATGGACTGGAGTGGTTTGTGTTACTTGTGGATTTTTGTGATGTTTTTATCAGCTGTTTGGACACTCAATCTGGCGGCACCCATTCACTGCAAAGGATCCATTAGTGAACAAGTGATGTATAGCGACATTTCTCCAAATCTGATGAAGAAACAAACTCATCTACATCTTGAATGGCCTGATGGTGAGCACATTTTCAGTTTTGAGTAAACTGTTCCTTTAAGACTTGTTTCATTTCATTAAACTATTGAGTCATGTCTTATGAAATATATTGATTAAGTACTTTCATTTTGATGTCCTTTGGAGAAGTTCAAACCACCTCACTCTATAATTCACACCCAAAATGTGGTGTTCTTGCACATGTAATGTAAAGTCTACTCACTGGTGATCGATAGTTGAGAAGAAAGAGATGCGACTGATGCATTGAGATCTGAAACTGAACTCCTCAGGTCACTCAGTGAGCTTGACAGAGTCTCTTTAATATGAAACAAAAGCCATAAATACAGTAAACAGAATCAGCAAGGTTACAGTGTTTTTTTTTACTTCATGCTTTGAATATCTTAATAGCTGTTTTAATGTTTTTACCAAAGTCACGTTGTTTGTTTTGTTGATCGGACTGAACAGATGACTTCAAACTCTCCAGCGATCTTTCTGTTTCAGTCTGTTTCTGGTCCTGCTTTTTAACTAGGAGAGAAAAGGTTTTGTTTCGTTTAAAAATACACAAATAATAATATTTATGGCAGTATTAAACAGTATACACACCTGCATCATTTAGCTGCGTCGACAGCGCTGACACTGCTGAACTTAAACTGTTCATCAAACTCTTCATGTCAGTTTGCGACACATCCTGCTCTGTGAACAAGATTTTAAATTTACCAGATGTCATTGAACCAAGAGCTGTATTGCGCACATGTAATGTCATTTCCACTTACTGGTGACTAATATTTGAGAGGAAATAGATGCAAGAGAAGAAGTGAGATCTGAAACTGAACTCTTCAGGTCCTTCAATGAGCTTGCCAAAGAATCTTTAACATGAAACGAAAGATATAAATACAGTATATCAGCAAGATCACTGTGTGCAGAGCAAAAAAAAAAAAAAAAACAACAAAAAAAAAATTATATATATATATATATATATATATATATATATATATATATATATATATATATAAACATATGAGTATAATCAACAACGATTTTGCATGCTGTGTTCCTAAAACTTAACCAACATAAACTAATAATGAGTAAATATATATTTACAGTCTTTATTAACCTGTTCATGTTAATGTTAGTTCACAGTGCATTGATTACTGCATTAGTAAATGTTGATTTGCTGTAGAAGTATTGTTCATTGTTAGTTCATGTAGTTAACTAATATCAAAAAAGTAAATCCTATTGTAAAATGTTACTAAATACTTTTTGCACTTATTTCTTTGAACTTAAATATTATTATTTTTTACATTTTTATCAATCCTTGCAATTGAAATTCCTTGGAATTTTGTTTACAAATGTCTCTGATCAAACAAAAAAGCAATGCGGCCCAATTTAGGATTAGGCTTTCTGAATTTACATGCATCCAGATGAATTATATGTTCACTATATATATCTTTATAGCTTATTACTTTCCTTGAGTTTCCTGAGTTCATTTTTAAACACCAAAAATTCATGTTCATTTTGGTTTCTGTCTTACCAAAGTCACGCTGCTTGTTTTGTTGATCAGACTGTAGAGAAGTAACAGATGAGCTCAAACTGTCTAATATTTTTTTTGCTTCAGTCTGTTTCTGGTCCTGTTTGCCAACTGTGAAGGGAAAAAAATTATAGTACATTGTTTAACAATGAAGAATATATATATATATATATATATATATATATATATATAATTTCTTTTAAATTAAACGATTTGCAGACCTGCATCGTTTAGTTTGGATGTCAGCGCTGATACTGCAGAACTTAAACCGACCATCAAACTTTTCACTTCAGTGTGTGACACATCCTGGCGCTCTGTGAAGATAAAATGGTTTTGTTTATTTAGACAGCTAATTTTTTAGTTTTGGAAGATTTTAAGGTATAAAACATGTGAAATCTCACCTAGCTTTTGTACGTTCTCCTCTTGTTTGGACATGATTGAACTCAAGGAAGAGGAAAGATTGGTCATCAAGGTCTCAATTTTGGACTTTTCTTGCACTTCATATGTACATAGAGTGATAGAGACATAATCAATGTCACACTTTTCATTGAAGTTAAGGAGGAAAAAGACACTAATGACTAGTCATTGGTTGATCTGCAATGTACAAGTATGTAGTGCTTGAAAAAAGGATCTGTTTAAAGGAATAATTCGCCCAAAAATGAAAATTGCCTGAAAAACTCACCCTCAGCTCATCCAAGATGCAGGTGAGTTTGTTTCTTCATCACATTTGGTGAAATTTGGTTTAAAAATGTTTTAATATTGGATTTGTTTCTTAGAAACACGCAGCTTTTGGCTTCACAAGATGTTAATTGTTGGACTGGAGTGGTGTGGATTACTTGTGGATTATTGTGATGTTTTTATCAGCTGTTTGGACTCTTATTCTGATGGCACCCATTCACTGCAGAGAATCCATTGGTGAGCAAGTAATGGAACGCTATACGTTTCTCCAAATCTGATTCTGAAGAAACAAACTCATCTACATTTTGGATGGCCTGAGGATGAGTATGTTTTTAAGTTAACTATTGTTTTCCATTGTATTCACCTGTGATCTGAGGATCAGACTGGACTGAAGCTAGACTGGAACCATGACTGTTCATCCAACTCTCAAGCATTGAGAACTTTTTTTGTTGATTCGAAACTATGAGCGAACAAAGTAGTTTTTTTTCTGATCAGCATAATTTAAAAGCAGTATGAAGTCATGCCATTACTGTTATGTATAAATACTTTTTTTTTTTTGCATTACAGTTTAGAGTACTTTCTAAAATGCTTTTATAGCATAACAAAGATTGTATGTTGTTTAATCCACTCACAGATGACAAAAGTCATGGTCATGAAAATTATCATACAGGCTCCTAGAATCACAAGGATGCCAGTTTGTCTGCTACAACGATCTGCAAAAACAACACACCATGAGAAATTTACAATTCTTTCACTGGAATATTAGATTTCTGATGCATCTGTGACAAAATTGCATCAGCCTTTAAAGTAATATACTGATATGCAATATGATCAGGAATGTTTTAAGAAAAAACATCTTTATGCCTCCATCTGTTCTGTTCTTGTAGAATAAATACAGCTTAATAATAAATTAGTACCTTTACAGAGAAATATTTCCTTAATAAATTACACATTAAATAATATAGCAATTTATTGACAGGACTATTATTGTGAATATATCATGTTTGCCATATTGAAATGTAATTAAACGTGTCCGCTTGATAAATCGAGTTCCTCTCAAACATTCTTTAGCTATCTTTAGTTGTCTATCCCTTTGTCATGACTGGTCAAGTACTTTTGCTTTAAAAAAAACTGTATACTATACAAATAAAATTGACTAGTAAAAAACACATTAGTCTAGAATAAGCATTATGTCCAAAGCAATAGTTCATGTACTTTCAAATATGAATAAATAAAGTGTTTATAATAATAATTACTGCAATGTTCATTACTTTGTTAAGCATTATATAATACCTATTTTGTATTTCAATGAAGTGACTATAAAGTATTATTAGACATTACACTGCAAAGTTGATTTTCCTCATCAGTATTTTTGCCTTGTTTTCCAGTACAAATATCTAACATTTTTAAATCAAGACACATCTTGTTTTCTGGGAAAAAAAAAATCAAAATGAAGGCAGTTTATGCTTAAACCATTAAAAAAAATGGTGTAAAAGAAATGTAACTTAATTTAAAGGGAAAACATTTTTTTTCTGACCTTGTCTATTGGTAGACCATTTTGCTTCTGAAATAAATATATCTTGACTTACAAATGTTTTAATATTTATACTGAAAAACAAGATAAGACAAAAATACTGAGAAAGAAGAAAATTCTTTTTTTGCACTTTTTCTCATATAAAACACAAATACACAGTATCAGTCTGTATAAATACAGTTTTGTATCAGATATCTAGCAAACCTTTGCGAAATGTCTTCTGTTCATATTCCATGTCCATATCCAAGATTCCCTCAGAACTATCATTTTTCTTGAACAGCGTCATGAGAACAACTCTTGCAGCTGCTTGCTTTCTAGTGAAATCCAAAACACCTAGTTAATTAATATTACTTAACAAACCAACTCCCCTTGAATGACCATGTGATAGGGTATTATAGGGTATTTTTGTAGAGTGGATAACAGCACTTTCAGTTCCTCATAACAAGGAATATGTAGCCTGCAGCAGCTTCACTGTTTAAAGTGCTTAACCTCATATGGGGGACCTGGAAAAAGTGTACTGTCATCATTCAGGATAAATGCATCAGCTAAATGACTAATTAAAACTGCTTAGTCCATGTTTTAAGTTTCATCTTTTTTTTTTTTCACTATGTGTTTTTGCATTTTGTTTGAACCTTCACGCTGCCAGTTACACTCTTCGGAATAAAGGTTCTTCTTTGGCATTGATGGTTCCATAAAGAACCTTTAATGTCCATGGACATTTTTTAAAAAGTGAGATGGATTACCTAAGGGAAGAAACTGTTTCTGTCTCTGGCTGTTCTGGTGCTCCGTGCTCTGTAGCGTCGACCAGATGGCAACATCCAGAGGGAGTGTGCTGGATGTGAGGGGTCTAGAGTGATTTTGCCAGCCCTTTTGCGCACTCTGGATAAGTACAGATCTTAAAAAGTAGGGAGGGTTGTACCAGTGATTCGCTCAGCAGTCTGGACTATCCCACATAGTCTGGGGGTCAGAATTGATAGCTAAGCTGAACCAGAGTGCATAGGACGGATGCAATGGTGGCAGAGTAGAACTGTTTCAGCAGTTCCTGTGGCACGTTGAACTTCCTTAGTTGGTGGAAGTAGGAAGTACAGCCTCAGCTGGGCCTTTTTCACAATGGAGTCAATGTAAATGTCCCACTTCAGGTCCTGAGAGATGGTGTTGCTGAGAAACCTGAATGACTCTCCATGATTTTGAGTGGGGGGAGAGCAAGGGTGTTTCTCCTGAAGTCCACCATCATCTTAACTGTTTTGAGCGAGTTGACTTTTCATCCATTCTTTAGTGGAAAAAGGTTCTTATTGTGGTTCTTCTATGGCATCACTGTAAAAACCCCTTCTGGAGCCTTTTTAAGAGTGTACCAGATTGCTGGACTATTTTATTTGTAATTTATTTAGTTGATGAGTGACACAACTATATATTCTGACCAAATACATTTTAAATATATTTAATACATGTATATTTTCAAACGGGTAGCGCTCTTCCCCTTTTGGTGCATTGATGAATTCTCATGCGCTAAAGAAATCTGGCCTGAAATCTAGTGCTGACATTGTGAAACTGCATGATTTATAAATTATGGTTGGCAGGCCACATATAATATATTTTAATAGACAAGCTGCGGGGCGTTTGAGATTCATCCGCAGTATTTTTTGTCGCACATCAGAATTTTTTATTTACATCACTACATCACACAGGCAAAAAATGCTTTTCTTACTTAGATTTTTTGTCTTGTATGCAGCCAAAATATCTAAAAATTCTTAAATCAAGAAGGATTTTCTAGACAAGTAAAAATTATTGTCTTGTTTTCAGAAAAAAACAAGTCAAAATTAGGGGTGTGTTTGCTTGAAACAAGCTAAATAATCTGCTCTTTGTTTTATTCTGTCAATTCATTATGTGACATCTGTCTGCTACCATATTTACATCCTTATTCAGATATGCCTGATATTGTGCATAGTATGCATATCTGAAGATGCAGTATTTATGAAAAAGTAGGTGTTAAATACCTGAGTGATGTACTTTGTCTGCATAAAGTCTGTTAGGCCACAGTAAAGGGCATATTTGTAAATGACAGAAAACGTAAGACAGAGAAATTGATACATTCTGCTAGTTGAGTATAAAGCTGAGCTGTTACATATAAAAAACACTGTTGTTTTATATGTAACATTTCCACTGTAGCCATTCATTGCTGCATCAGTTATTTTATTTCCCCATTTATCACATGCTATTTCTTTTTAACCAACTAAAAATATTTGAAGGAAAAGTTAAGCGGGAGTAATTAATGGCAGAATTTTACTTTTTGGATGAACTAATCTTTTAAGCACTCACTGATTACTTACAGTTTGGTTACTGTCCTCCTTGTCATGTAAATTAGATTTTTGTCTGTAGTAATTGTTGGCATACTTCTAAAACAATTTGACATTTTTAGACATCTTTTAAGAAAATACTAAAAAGGTCACCTAGAAATCACTGACATGACATTTCTGACAATATAGCATTCCTGGAGCTGAAAACAGTACAGCATGGCACTAACAAAGCACAAATCATGGGTTGAGTCCTAGGGTATGCATGAACTGTAAATAATCATTATTTAGGGCTTGCAATTTTGGATTCTAATCACGATTTTGACACAGTTTCCTCATACACACACTTTTCTGCTTCTGAATGAATCTGAAGTCATTCCATAATATTTCACTACTAGTCTAACTAATATCTAACTAACCTCAAACATTATTAAACAGAAAACGTAGTAATACAATAAGAACAAATAAACAAATTAAGGAACAGAAAGTAGGAACAGAAAAAAATACAACGGAACAAAGATACAAATGAATAAAACCTTCAGTTTGTAAATGAAATATAGATGAATTCTTAGTACAAAAAGTTACAAAAGTTATTCAGTCAAGAGCAGTGAGCGTTTTTCTTTGTCTTTTGCTGTTTTATTAATATTGACATAGATATCAGAAGTAGGCTGCTGTCTCTGCAAAATCATTTTCTTTTTAAATCTTTACATTAACTCAAGACCTGAATGTAAAAAAAGAAATACTGCTTTCTGCCATTTAGAAATTGTGCATATTCACTTAGTGATTTTAGTATTATTTCAGAAATCTGTCACAGTGTTTTCCATGCACATTTTCAGTGAAAGCAAAAGCTGGAAGTGTTTGAAAATGTAGCCCTTAAAAATCAGGCTCAGTAGAATATGTTACAGAAAAAAGCTCTCAAACCCAAGTTCCTTGCATAGAGAACTAGAACTAGTGAATACATAAAATAGCATTGCATTGTATTTAACATTGCACAAAAATGTTTTTTTTTTGTTTTTTTATCAAATCTTTGTACTTCAGAATAGTGATGACTCATCTCACTGCACTCTGTCCAGTAATAAAATGATAAAATAATCAATCAATGCAATCATTTTGACAGAATATATTTTAAAATAATTATATATTTTACTCCTCATGAATATTCAGGGCATCATTCAGACCCTTTCTACTGCAAGACAGAAAGACAAGTAGATTATTTTATTAGGTTATTTTATTGTTAACTGTTGATTTAAAAAAAAAAAAAACAACAACTAAAAGCTAAATGTTGTAGATGGTTGTAAAAGTGCATATTTTATGTCTTTCATCTTTTTGAATGAGCAGCTGGAAATAATAAAGCATAGACATTTCACAATAAGAGTTTATGACTTAAAGTCTCTCATTATGCATAAAATATATGATAGGTATTTTGGTTACACACTAATCAGTATCTCAAAACTAAACCTGTCTAGGCTATTTTGTGGACGGTGCTTTTAGACACACTTGACGCCACACGTTTTCAGTACTATTTTTTCATTTTACATATATACTTGATTTTGTAAGAGCAGTGAGCGTCATTTAGCAGCCCATATACTGTAATGAGCCCACAGTCCTCTCCTTCCTCTCCCAGGCCATGTCCGGTCCAGTTATCTGGCTGCCCAGGTAACCATTGTCTGCAAAATTGAATTTCAAACCTGTTACACTGTTCCTTTCTAGTTGAACATGAGCAATATCCAAAACCAACTCACTAGATCTAACCATTTCTGTCCATTCTGTCCATTTTAATTAAAACCTGTTTTCATTAGAACCAACAGTTCTTTATATATTCAACTCACGCTTTATTCATGGTGTAAGGAGTATCATCAGCCCATCTCCACTGCCCTGTTTTCTGGTCCGTTAGACCAGTCCAGTATACTTGTGGTTTAGCCATATTGGTAACAAATTGCTAGGAAGGAGATAAAATAAACGGAAAAGTTTCTATCCAGTTTTTTGCAATGTCTTGTTATCAAAAAAGAGAATATGCGTTGAAAAAACTTTTGCTGTCTCTAGCCTGTTTCCAACCAACTGGCTTTTTTTACCGATAAAATGGTGTACATGATGACGTCATCCCTAAAAAAACACTGCCCTTGAGCTGTTTCCATTCATAACTTCACCTATTGCTTAAATTACATAGGCTAGTAGCCTGTTCTTTATCCATTTGAAACAAAACTTTACAAAAACAAAACTTTTTTTGTACTTAGGCCTAGGCTATAGACTATTTAGATACTTGAGTAAGCAATATTCATGAACAGGTGCAGTTGTATTAGGCCTATTATTATTTTTCTGATTAACTTTTATTAGACTGTATTGGAAATAGATTCATTTCATTTTTTTTTTTATTTCTCCTAATCGTCAACCGACGGTCGTTAAGCCATAACCGTTAACCGACAAGATAATGTTAAATTACAAATAAAGTGGCTGTGACCCATTAAAAATACCTACATATTAATTTTATACACGCAAAAAGCTATATATAAAATAAATAAATAGGCTTATATGCAAAATCAATTTTTTTCCCTAAATAAATAATAAATTAACAAAACGAAAAAGAAAAAAAATGGCAAAATATGCAGAATTTCGTTTCATTTTTGTGATGCACTCTTGTTTCCTTTATTTCCAGAATGTTTTGTTTTTGTTGTTAATGTACACAAATAAAAGAAATATTAAAAATAGTTTCAAATAATGTCTTAGCTACTCTTATATGACCACAAAAGGAGGAGTAGGCTATTGTAAGTTGTTTCCACTTTTATAAGGGGAAAAAAAAAAGAATAAAGTAATTGTGCTACTAACTCAACTAATGCATCTGACTAATCCATCCTGTTCATTGTCATAATAAAATACAGTCTTTAAATTTAACAGTAGAACAGAACTGAGAACAAAACAAGCATGAACATATAAGCTAACAAGCCAAAACAAATTAGGTTAATGTAAAATTTTTGTACAAAATGAATACATTTTAACTTGCAACATACTAAAGGAACATCAAATTAAGATATGTATATTTGAAAGGTACCTCGTCTTTTTCTTACCATATATAAAATATTTTTCTAATCTAATAGGCTAATATGAATATGATTTAATGATTTAATAACCACATTTATTTGCATTAAAGCCCCTTTTCTCGACAAAAAGTGCTTTGAAAAAATTTTTGCAACATTTGAACTATTGATATAGAATTTATGTGTTAGACGGAAAAAGATTGTATCAACACATGAGACATTTTATCAATAAATGGCATTTCCATCAACTATATCAGTAAAACAATTTTAGCGCTAAATATTTTTTCCGCAAAAAATCCTTGGATGGAAACATGGCTACTGAAAGACAGACTGGAAGGTTTTAAGAAAAAACTTGTATGTGTGTGTGTTTGTGTTTGTTACGCACCCACTCCTTCTTAGAGGCATCTTCTATTTTTAAGAGTAACGCACCCTGCTCTGCACAGTAATCTTTTGCTTCGGTCCAGTTCAGTGTATCATGCGAGAAGTGGTAACAGCTGTTACTGAACGGGATCCAATCAGGTTCAGTACAGCCTGTTGTGAGTAAGTCTGTAAGAGAAAAAGCAAATGCATTATGGCACTGGTCTCAAACTCAATTCCTAGAGGGCCACAGCTCTGCACAGCTAGCTCCAACCCTAATCAGACACACCTGATTCAGCTAATCAAGGTCTTCAGGATTACTAGAAACTTCCAAGCAGGTGTGAGTTGGAGCTGGTTGGAGCTAAACTCTGCAGAGCTGCGGCCCTCCAGGAATTGAGTTTGAGACCTCTGCATTTTGTAGCACAAAAGACATACATTATTTTGTTACTCAGTCATGCAACACACTTAATCAAAACATCACAGTAAAAACAAAATCAAAAGAGGGTGGGTTCATTTTAGTGAACCTTCCCTATAAACCCTATTTGGACAGGATTAGTTTTCTAAGTAAGGTGGTTTCGTAAATTATTATTTCACTATACTGATGTTGTATGATTTTTAGTATTGCATTTTTTTTTTCTCAATACACCCTCAGTAAAAACAAATTACAGAAACAACTGGTTTTGTCTCACACAGATTAAATAAATTTAATCCTACCCAGATAATGTTCAGTATTATTTCCCCCACAGTGCTTCTGCTGTTTTACTTTGACCTTCAGATAATTTGACTAAAGCTGTAATTCCTGTTTTACTACCTGGTGCACCTTCATTATGAACATTATTCACTACCAGTCAAAAGTTTTTGAACAGTAAAATTTTTAATGATTTTTTTTTTATCTCTTCTGCTCACCAAGCCTGCATTTATTTGATCCCAAGCACAGCAAAAACAGTAAAAAAAAAAAAAAAAAAAAAAACATTTTTCTATTTAAATATATTTTAAAATATCATTTATTCCTGTGATCAAAGCTAAATTTTCAGCACCATTACAGTGGCTCCAGTTTTCAGTGTCACATGATCCTTTAGAAACCATTCTAATATGCTGATTTGCTGTTTAAGAAAAAAAAATATTATTTAAAATTTATAAGTATTTAAAACAGTTGAATACATTTTTCAGGATTCTTTGATAAATAGAACGATCCAAAAATCAGCATTTATCCGAAATAAAAAGATTTTGTAAGATTATACACTATTACCATACAAAAGCCTGGACTCCGTATATTGTACATTTTATAATGTTACAAAAGATTTCTATTTCAGATAAATGCTGTTCTTCTGAACTTTCTATTCATCAAACAAACCTAAAAAAAATCTACTCAATTGTTTTCAACATCATCATCATCATCATCATCATCATCATAATAATAATGCTTTTGAGCAGCAAATCTGAATATTAGATGATTATTTATTTATTTATTTATTTATTTATTTATTTATTTATTGGCTGTACTTTGGATCAAATAAACACAGGCTTGGTGAGCAGAAGAGACTTTTAAAAAACATTAAAAATCTTACTGTTCAAAAACTTTTGACTGCTAGTTTATATTTTAATGCAATATTGCACTTTGAATGTAGAGTTTACTCACTGGTAAATGATAGCTTATAAGAAAGCAATTGAATAGATGACCTTGTTTCCCCCATGTAATGCCACAGGTTCATCAGTGATCTTGAAATGTCCACTTTAGTTGAAGACAAAAAAACAAAACAAAAAAAACAATACATCAACACAATTACCTCTAATAAAGGAAAATATTTTAGTTTTTTATATGAGTATTAGTAGTATTAGAGTATTAGTATTTATTTGTGTTCCTTTTAAGTCTTACTCAAGATTCGTTGTGTGTATTGAAAAGACCTCGAACTATCTACTGTCACGTTATCCCTAAGGTCTGACACTGCAAAACTCAAACTGTCAATCAAACTCTTCACTTCAGTCTGTGTGACATTTTGCTGGTGCTCTGTAGAAGAAAAAGGAAGAAAGTTTCATCATTTAAGCGATGAAACAGCTTCAAACCCTTGTTAATTTAAGTTTAGGGATTCAAAACTGAAAAGTACATCCAGTGCTCACCCAGCTTTTGTAGGTTTTCTTCTTGTTTGGATGCGAGTGAACTCAGTGATGAGCCAAGAACAGTCATCAAGGTCTCAATATTAGACAACTTTGTTTCTTGCATTTCTTATGCATATAGATTGAGAGGGATAAATTAATAAACAACCAGTGCTTTTTATGCACAAATTACATCTTAGATATTTGCAGAGGGAAAGGGATTATGTTCTTCTGTCAGAGTCAGAAACTTGAATCATGCAAAAATTAATTGGATTAAAGTCCCCCCTCCCCAAACAAACATTAGTAATGTAACAATTTTCATTGGGGACATTTGAAGAGTGTTATGTTGAAACTTTATAACTATTTTATGATCAAAAGATTGCAAAAACATGAAAAAGTGCAAACTATTTTTGTAAATATATAAATAAACCTTGTGATCTGTCATAAAATAAAGAAGACAAGACACTAACCCCTGTCCATTGGGTTACTTGGACCAGACGTGTTTAAATGTGAACTCAAGCTGGATACTAAGGTCTGGATCTCTGCAACCTTCTTTTCTAGATCACCACCTACCAAAAACAGATGTTAATTAGAAGTCCATTACCAGAATGATCTGAGATGATGATGAAGCTCTCACCTGTGATCTGAAAATCAGATTTGACTGAGGTTAGATCTGAAGTATGGCTGTTCATCCAACTCTCCAGCATTGAGAACTTTCGTTCTTGATATGAAACTTCGAGCCAAAATAAACAGACAAGCAAACAGTCATATTTCCCAGCTTCTCTACATGTGGTAATGCAAATGTAAACTTGGTTCAGATAAGAACAAGATTCATATCACAGTTAGTGGTTAGTTAGTTAATGGAGTAGTTTTTAGCACATTGTGACATTATACACTTCACGACACGGCATCTAAAACTATCTGCTTTCTGCTCATCAGGGCTGCGTATATTTGATTTAAAACTCTGGAAAAAACGGTAATATTTTGAAATATTATTGCAATTTAAAATAGTGGTTTTCTATTTTGATATACTGTAAAATATAATTTATTCCTGTGATGCAAAGCTAAATTTTCAGCATCATTACTGTAGTCTTTAGTGTCACATGATCCTTCAAAAATCATTCTAATCTGCTGATTTATTATCAGTGCTGGAAACAGTTGTGGTGCTTAATATTTTTTAGGAACCTGTGTGTCACACCACTGTGAACTGTTTGTGTTGGTTTTTCACTCATGTGCCCATATTTGGTCCTTCCTGTTCCTGTCCTCATTATATGTCATTATTAGTTAATCACTTAACCAGAAATTGGAAATTGATTGTTTACTGTTGTTTTGCATTGACACATATTGTCTTATTTGATACTGTAAAGTTGCTTGACACCTGTCAATCTGTCATTAGCATCCCTTTATTCAGTTCATTGTTTCTTGGTCTGGTATTAAGGTTATGTATGTGTGTTCCTGCTCTTCGTCTGTGTATTTGCCTGTGTTGGATTATAATTAAAGACTTTGCATTGAACTTCATCTTCATCTTGCGCTCTTTTCCTCACGTACCGTGACAGAATACGAGAACTTAAACAGTTAAGTGGTGTGCTACTCCACGTTTTTGTTTTTCGTTTCTGCCAGTGTTTTTTTTTTCTGTTATGAATGACCCAGCCATCCTCGTCCTCCTGTTGGACTTAACACACTACTCAGACAGCTGCCTCTGCTCGTTTTATCAAGCTGGTCTGAACACCGCCACACAAGCGCAGCTGTCCGGGGAGGGTCTTCGAGAGAGTCTCGTAGACATCGTAGACGACCACACTAGCCCTACTCCTGACACAGAGCCCAGCCCACCATCACCCGATATGCGGAGCTGCCTGATATGTATAAAAAAGTAAATCTTTTTTTTGACATTTTCCTATCTGTGTCTCAAAATACCTTGAATCATCCCATTTCCTAAATTATTGTTCTTCAGAATGTGGAAGTGAATGTACATTTACATTTTACATTTACATTTAGGCATTTGGCAGACGCTTTTGTCCAAAGCGACATACAGTTGGGAGAACATAGAGCGATTCTTCTTAAGGAGACAAACAGACACAGGCAGTGCTATAATACCAGATTTCAAGTGGTGCTTCAGACAAGTACAAGCTAGAAAGGGAAGGAATAAAGAGATTAATTTTTTTTTTTTTTTATTTTTTTTTTTATGGTAACAGCAAATAGAGTTGAAAGAGATGAGTTTTAAGCTGTCGCTTGAAGCTTGTCAGGGAATCAGCATTCCGGATAGGGGTAGGAAGATCGTTCCACCAGCCAGGAACAGTAAAAGAGAATGTTCTGGATAGTGATTTAGCACCTCTCTGTGATGGTACCACAAGGCGTCGCTCACTAGCAGATCTCAGAGTTCTGGAGGGGGTGTAGATTTGCAATAGCGAGTGCAGATAAGCAGGTGCAGTAGCTGTGGTTGTCCTATATGCAAGCATCAGAGTCTTGAACTTGATACGAGCTGCAATTGGGAGCCAGTGCAAGGAGATAAAGAGAGGTGTAACATGGGCTCTTTTGGGCTCGTTGAAGACCAGCCGTGCTGCTGCATTCTGAATCATTTGTAGAGGTTTGATTGTGCATGATGGAAGACCAGTCAAAAGAGCATTGCAGTAGTCCAGTCTGGAGATGACAAGGGCCTGGACAAGAAGTTGTGTAGCCTGCACTGTTAGAAAGGGCCTGATCTTTCTGATGTTGTGCAAAGCAAACCTGCAAGATCGAGTAGTCTTTGCAATATGGTCTTTGAAAGACAGCTGGTCATCAAAGATGACACCCAGATTCCTGATTGAGTTTGAAGAAGTGATTGTGGAAGAGCCCAGCTGGATGGTGAACCCATGCTGTAAGTTTGGAGTGCAAGGAAAAACAAGAAGCTCAGTTTTTGCCAAGTTAAGCTGGAGGTGATGTTCTTTCATCCACGTTGAGATGTCCGCCAAGCAGCCTGAGATCCGTGCAGGTACTGTTGGATCATCTGGTTGAAATGAAAGATGGAGTTGTGTGTCGTCAGCATAGCAATGGTAGGAGAAGCCATGTGACTCTATGATGGGACCCAGTGATGTTGTGTATATGGAGAAGAGGAGAGGACCAAGAACTGATCCCTGAGGAACCCCAGTGATCAGTTGATGTGTTTTGGATACCTCTCCTCCCCAGGTTACCGTGAATGACCTACCGGTGAGATAGGATTCAAACCAGCGAAGCGGAGTTCCTGTGATGCCCAGCGATGAGAGGGTGGACAGGAGGATCTGATGGTTGACGGTGTCAAAAGCAGCGGATAAATCGAGCAGAATTAGAACTGATGATTTAGAATCAGCTTTTGCTGTCCGCAAGGCTTCAGTAACTGACAGTAGCGCAGTCTCAGTTGAGTGGCCCCTCTTGAAACCTGACTGGTTAGGATCCAGTAAGTTGTTCTGTGAAAAGAACAATGATACCTGGTTGAAAACAACTCGTTCGAGGGTTTTTGCAATGAATGGAAGCAGAGAGACCGGTCTGTAGCTGTCAAGAAGTGAGGTGTTCAGTGTTGGTTTCTTAAGCAGTGGGGTTACCCGAGCCTGCTTAAAAGAAGTTGGAAAAGTGCCTGTGAGGAGTGATGTATTTATGATGTGTGTGAGTGCTGTAACTTTTTTTTAACTTAAGGAACCCAAGATCACAGGACTTAATGACTACAGACCTGTGGCTTTAACATCTGTCATCATGAAGTCATTTGAAAACTGGTTCTGGCTTATCTGAAGGACATCACTGGATCCTTACTGGACCCCCTGCAGTTTGCTTACTGAGCAAACTGGTCTGTGGATGATGCAATCAACATGCGATTACATTATGTCCTGCAACATCTGGACAGACCAGGGACTTATGTGAGGATCCTGTTTGTGGACTTCTGTTCGGCCTTCAACACCATCATTCCTACACTCCTCCAAACCAAACTAATCCAGTTCTCTGTTCCTAGCCCTATCTGTCAATGGATCACCAGCTTTCTGACAGATGCTGTGAGATTCTGGTGAGACTGGGGAAATTCATGTCAAACAGCCGCACCGCCAACACTGGCACGCCTCAGGGTTGTGTTCTCTCTCCACTGCTCTTCTCCCTCTACACCATGATTGCACCTCTAAAGACCCCTCTGTCAAGCTCCTGAAGTTTGCAGATGACACCACACTCATCGGCCTCATTCAGGACGGTGACGAGTCTGCCTAGAGAGGAGGTTAAAGAGCTGGCTGTCTGGTGTAGTCATAGCAACCTGGAGCTCAACATGCTCAAAACTGTAGAGATGATAGTGGATTTCAGGTGGAAACCCCCTACACTTTCCCCACTCACCATCATGGACAGCACCGTGGCTGCAGTGGAGACATTTAAATTCCTGGGATCTTTCATCTCCCAGGACCTGAAATGACAGCTGAGGAAGTTCTGCTTACCACAGGAGTTGCTAAAACAGTTCTACTCAGCTGTCATCGAGTCTGTTCTGTGCATATCAATAACTGTCTGGTTTAGCTCAGCTACTTAATCGTCCCTCCAGCTCCACCTTGGTCAGGCTTAGACCTGCCATCGCCTCAGGAGCCCACCGGCTCCGTTGGGCTCATCCCTCCCTCCAGCTCCACCTCAGTCCTCAGCCATCTGCTCCGCCTTGGCCCTCTGGATCCTCTGCATTGCCCTGACTCGTCGGCACTCAGTCTCCACCTTGGACTCCACCTCAACCTGCTCCGCCACCGTCTGCTGGCCCCCTGAAGTCATCAGCCCTTCCTTCACCATGGCTCCTTCCTCTGTCGGCTCCACGTGGGTTATCATTATGGCTGCGGCCTGGGTCTGCTCCGGGTCCCTTCTGTCTCCTCCATGGCTCCTCCCCGTCTGATCCAGCCTGGATTCATCTGTCTCCACCCTGGACTCTGTTGGTTGTCCTCCTCCCTGGTATCCATACTCCACCAACATTAACTTCCTCTTTCCATCCCACATCCACTCTTTGTCCACCTCCTAAGTCCCCTCCGTCCATCCCTTTTTTATTTCTGTGGTGCGAGGTCGCGCCTTTCGGGAGGGGGGCAAAATGTCACACCCTGTGAACTGTTTGTGTTGGTTTTTCCCTCATGTGCGTATAAAAAAATAATAAGCAGCATATCTGTTTCCAACACTAATAATAAATTAACATATTAGAATTATTTCTGAAGGTGACACACCTTCATGTGACACAAGACTGGAGTAAAGGTTGATGAAAATTCAGCTATGACAGAAATAAATTCTGCTTCAAAGTACATTAAGTATACTCTTATTTTAAATTGCAATAATATTTCATAATATTTTTTTCTGTATTTTTGATCAAATAAATGGAACTTGACTTCTTAAAAAAAAAAAAAAAAAAAATCTGACTGATCCCAAACTTTTAAATAGCAGTGTATTTATTTAAACACTGTTTTATAATATCATATTAGTAGAAAATACGTGTAATAAATTATAATATTTAAAAAAATAAAATATATGAACAATTTGGAAAAAACCTAGGACAGAATATTAATATGAAAGTTTCCTTTATACATTTACATTTATACATTTAACCTAAAGCTTGAACTTGAAGACAAAAAAGTTCACATCCACTTAGTCACACTAAAAGCACAAAGCTGTTGCAATCCATACCAGTGCTAAACTAAAGCAGTCTAGTAGCAGTACAGTAAAAACTGTCATTTAATCCACTCACAGATGACAAAAGTCATGACCATGAAAATAATCATGCAGACTGTTCCTAGAAGCACAAGAATGCCAGTTTGTCTGCTACATGACCGACCTGCAGAAAACATAAACATACCCTTGATTTATTTATATTTTTTATTTCCTCCTCATCCATGTTTAACACTAAGCAATAATACTAATGATACACGTATCAGGAAAAAAAAAAAAAATATATATATATATATATATATACATATTTATACTTTTTTATACTACATTTAAATAAATGTAATTGCAGGATTTAATGGAACATTTTCCATTTCCTCTGAACTGCAAAAGACAAATTACGGTAATTTAAAGTTTCAAGTTCTCAAATGGTTTCTTTTTGTATCCAATGTAAAGTAATTTTGTAAGTCTTTCAAACCTCTCCAAAAGGATTTCTTTGGTTCACATTCCATCTCCATTCTAGTGTATTCTTGTGAGCAATCCATTCTTTGTATTTTCTGAAACGGTAAAATGGAGGTGACTTGCTTCTTATTATGAAAATTCAAAACACCTCCCTTATATATTAACAAGTTATGCAACCATGTTCCTTAAGTTAAAAAAAAGTTAGATTCACTTCCACATTCAGAAGAGCTCAAATTTAGGAAATGGGATGATTTAAGGTGTTTTGAGACGCAGATAGGAAAATGTAATATATATATATATATAAAATAAAATTATAATGAAACTTTTTTGCATGTTCATTTTCTTCATAAGCGAGAAGTATAATGATGGTTGTGTCTACTTTACATCATGTGTTAGCTAAAGATTATCCCTAAATTATTACACAGCACTCTGGAAAGAGTTCGTACATGTATGGATAGTTTAATATGCTTTTATCTTATATTACATTTAATGTCCTCGACTTTATTTAAATGGTGAAAATTAAATTATGCCTTAAATGACCGTCTTGTCTGAAGTTTTTTGAATAATTGATTTTCCTTTGTTGAAGCATTGTGTTTAAAGAGATAATAAAATATTTATGTGTATTAAGTGGCCTTAACTATTGTGTACTTTATCAAAAAATAAATACAATGGGTCTCATTCACTAATATTTATGTAGATTATTTGTATTTATACGCACATTTGAACTTCTCACGAAAACTTTCCGCCTAATTCACAAGTGCGTACGCACATGGATTTTATCTTAAAATCCTCATCATGCATCTGCACCAGGTTATTAATTTGCATAATACATGCCCAAAGCTATATATATACACATACAGTGGGTACGGAAAGTATTCAGACCCCCTTCAATTTTTCACTCTTTGTTATATTGCAGCCATTTGCTACAATCATTTAATCATTTAGTTTTTTTTCCTCATTAATGTACACACAGCACCCCATATTGACAGAAAAACACAGAATTGTTTACATTTTTGCAGATTTATTAAAAAAGAAAAACTGAAATATCACATGGTCCAAAGTATTCAGACCCTTTGCTGTGATACTCAGGTGCTGTCCATTTCTTCTGATCACCCTTGAGATGGTTCTACACCTTCATTTGAGTCCAGCTGTGTTTGATTATACTGATTGGACTTGATTAGGAAAGCCACACACCTGTCTATATAAGACCTTACAGCTCACAGTGCATGTCAGAGCAAATGAGAATCATGAGGTCAAAGGAACTGCCTGAAGAGCTCAGAGACAGAATTGTGGCAAGGCACAGATCTGGTCAAGGTTGCAAAAAAATTTCTGCTGCACTTAAGGTTCCTAAGAGCACAGTGGTCTCCGTAATTCTTAAATGGAAGACGTTCGTGACGACCAGAGCTGGCTGTCCGGCCAAACTGAGCTATCGGGGGAGAAGAGCCTTGGTGAGAAAGGTAAAGAAGAACCCAAAGATCACTGTGGCTGAGCTCCAGAGATGCAGTCGGGAGATGGGAGAAAGTTGTAGAAAGTCAACCATCACTGCAGCCCTCCACCAGCCGGGGCTTTATGGCAGAGTGGCCCGACGGAAGCATCTCCTCAGTGCAAGACACATGAAAGCTTGCATGGAGTTCGCTAAAAAACACCTGAACGACTCCAAGATGGTGAGAAATAAGATTCTCTGGCCTGATGAGACCAAGATAGAACTTTTTGGCCTTAATTCTAAGCGGTATGTGTGGAGAAAACCAGGCACTGCTCATCACCTGTCTAATACAGTCTCAACAGTGAAGCATGGTGGTGGCAGCATCATGCTGTGGGGGTGTTTTTCAGCTGCAGGGACAAGACGACTGGTTGCAGTTGAGGGAAAGATGAATGCAGCCAAGTACAGGGATATTTTGCTGTCCTTGCGGACAGCAAAAGCTGATTCTAAATCATCAGTTCTAATTCTGCTTGATTTATCCGCTGCTTTTGACACCGTCAACCATCAGATCCTCCTGTCCACCCTCTCATCGCTGGGCATCACAGGAACTCCGCTTCGCTGGTTTGAATCCTATCTCACCGGTAGGTCATTCACGGTAACCTGGGAAGGAGAGGTATCCAAAACACATCAACTGATCACTGGGGTTTCTCAGGGATCAGTTCTTGGTCCTCTCCTCTTCTCCATATACACAACATCACTGGGTCCCATCATAGAGTCACATGGCTTCTCCTACCATTGCTATGCTGACGACACACAACTCCATCTTTCATTTCAACCAGATGATCCAACAGTACCTGCACGGATCTCAGGCTGCTTGGCGGACATCTCAACGTGGATGAAAGAACATCACCTCCAGCTTAACTTGGCAAAAACTGAGCTTCTTGTTTTTCCTTGCACTCCAAACTTACAGCATGGGTTCACCATCCAGCTGGGCTCTTCCACAATCACTTCTTCAAACTCAATCAGGAATCTGGGTGTCATCTTTGATGACCAGCTGTCTTTCAAAGATCATATTGCAAAGACTACTCGATCTTGCAGGTTTGCTTTGCACAACATCAGAAAGATCAGGCCCTTTCTAACAGTGCAGGCTACACAACTTCTTGTCCAGGCCCTTGTCATCTCCAGACTGGACTACTGCAATGCTCTTTTGACTGGTCTTCCATCATGCACAATCAAACCTCTACAAATGATTCAGAATGCAGCAGCACGGCTGGTCTTCAACGAGCCCAAAAGAGCCCATGTTACACCTCTCTTTATCTCCTTGCACTGGCTCCCAATTGCAGCTCGTATCAAGTTCAAGACTCTGATGCTTGCATATAGGACAACCACAGCTACTGCACCTGCTTATCTGCATTCGCTATTGCAAATCTACACCCCCTCCAGAACTCTGAGATCTGCTAGTGAGCGACGCCTTGTGGTACCATCACAGAGAGGTGCTAAATCACTATCCAGAACATTCTCTTTTACTGTTCCTGGCTGGTGGAACAACCTTCCTACCTCTATCCGGAATGCTGATTCCCTGACAAGCTTCAAGCGACAGCTTAAAACTCATCTCTTTCAACTCTATTTGCTGTTACCATAAAAAAAAAAAAAAAAAATTAATCTCTTTATTCCTTCCCTTTCTAGCTTGTACTTGTCTGAAGCACCACTTGAAATCTGGTATTATAGCACTGCCTGTGTCTGTTTGTCTCCTTAAGAAGAATCGCTCTATGTTCTCCCAACTGTATGTCGCTTTGGACAAAAGCGTCTGCCAAATGCCTAAATGTAAATGTAAATGTAAATGTATCCTTCTCCAGAGTGCTCAGGACCTCAGACTGGGCTGAAGGTTCACCTTCCAACAAGACAATGACCCTAAGCACACAGCTAAAATAACGAAGGAGTGGCTTCACAACAACTCTGTGACTGTTCTTGAATGGCCCAGCCAGAGCCTTGACTTAAACCCAATTGAGCATCTCTGGAGAGACCTGAAAATGGCTGTCCACCAACGTTTACGTTGGTGGACAACGTTTACCTAAATCCAGGTGTGAAAAACTTGTTGCATCTTTCCTAAAAAGACTCATGGCTGTATTAGATCAAAAGGGTGCTTCTACTAAAGACTGGTCTGACTGGCAAAGGGTCTGAATACTTAGGACCATGTGATATTTCAGTTTTTCTTTTTTAATAAATCTGCAAAAATGTCAACAATTCTATGTTTTTCTGTCAATATGGGGTGCCGTGTGTACATTAATGAGGAAAAAAAATGAACTTAAATGATTTTAGCAAATGGCTGCAATATAACAAAGAGTGAAAAATTTAAGGGGGTCTGAATACAGTATATATGTCATTTTATAAGTATTTCAATGTTCAAACCCCTTGAGATTAGTGCGTATGTGTTGTTTCTGCAGTTCTTATATTTTTCTGTACATTTAGAATATATTTCACTACAAATGTTTTTGGAGAATCATAATTTTTTCGTAAATTCATTCCTACGCACATTTCACGCACAAATTTGTGTGTACGCATGCTTAGTGAATGAGACCCAATGTTCTTACTGTGTTCATATTGTATTGCAAATTACTTTTGCGAACTACTTTGACAACAAAAATGTTACTAATATTAAAAGTAAATTTGTTTCAAAAAGTTATTAGTGTTTTATGCACATTTTCATCGGCATATCAGAATGATTTTTGAAGGATCATGTGACACTGAAGATTGGAGTAATGATGCTGAAAACAGCTTTGCATCAAAGGAATAAATTACATTTTAAAATGCATTTAAATAGAAAATAGTTATTTCAGAGTATAATAATACTTCACAATATTTCTGTTTTAGCTTTATTCTTGATCAAATAAATGCAGCTTTGGTGAGCAGGAGACTGACTGAACTCCCCCTAGAATAGTGACACAACTCATTTCACTGTTTCTGTCCAACAATACAAATCATACAATAAACATTTCAATTTATTACACATTTTAAAATAATTATTTGTTTCATCACAACATTCAGGATGCATTCAGACCCTTTCTGCTGCATGACAGGAAGACATTTTAGTTTACATTTTAGAAGACAAGTTATTTCAGTAGTTTATTAATTAGTGCGATTCTTGTTGATTTGCTGTTTCCATTTAAACGAGAAAGGTTCATTTGGTAAGACAGATATTCATTTTGTCATGTTAGTAACTACGCTACAACATTAATAAACATCTTTAATGTGATTTTAAGCCTGTTTTCACTGTGCTTTCAGAATTGTATTTATTCAGTTTCGCATTTCTTCGCATATGTACTTCATTTTGGCAGAGCAGTGGGCATCATTAAGCATCCCATCAAATGCAATTTGCCCACAGTCCTCTCCTCCTTCTCCCAGGTTGTGTTCAGTCCAGTCATCTGGCTGCCCAGGACGCCAGTGTCTGCAAAAATAAAAACCGTTACATATTCATTTATAGTTTATTTATTATTCTAGCAGTGAGTGCAACAGGATTCTGTGAGACTACCCTGGGAGGATCGTGATTTCTAAATAAAAGTTTAAACCCCGGCTCTGCTGTAAAGTAAAACATCACCTGGCCTTTTTGCGCCCTCTGCAGGTATTTGTTATAATGCATAATGTACTTAAGTTGTTAATGTTCATTTTGTGTATAGACATATTTTATGTATTTGAAACAGTGTTGTTAAAAAAAACAACAACATGGTTTTAATACTTTATTTAAACCTATTTTATTGACTCATCGTTAGTGTATAGGTAAATATAGTCATAATAAAGCCTTTTTATAAAAATATTCATTGATTTCCAAAACAATCGTTAGTTATAGCCCTAGTTAAAACATTTAAAAATACAAACGCATTGGTTTGCTTTTTGTGCTTAAAAGACAAATATTGTGTCATTTAAAAGTTCTTAAAAATAGTAATAGTAATAGTTCTAGTGAATCAAGTGTCTGTATTATTTTGTTTCATCTCGTAAACTAAGCGTATTGTCATTGCATGCTTTGCATGTGCTGCACTTTTTTAATACCATTTTCTTTTATTAGTTGATATACTTGATTTTGAAAGATAATAGTGATATTGTTTGATAAGTGAGATTCTCTGATTTTAGTTCTTGAAAACCTAAAAAGTAGTACTTGAAAAGTCCTGTACGAACCTTTATCCCTTTGAAAAGTAATATGTATTAGTAAAATAAATGTAATGTAAAATACAGGTAAATTAAAAATGAGTATTTTATAATACCATATTGACCCGAATATAAGCCAACCCTGGTTATAAGACGGCCCCCCTTTTTCAAGATGTACCTTTTGGAAAAATGCTTTTTGAAAACCAAATCTTGTGTTTTATTAAGAAAAAAAAATCGTAAATTATTTTCATATTGCATATTTTTCCTTTTGTAGTTTTTGTTTTGAAAGTATGGTAAATACTGCAAAATGCACCAACAATCACATTAAAAATATATACTTTTTGATATACCGTAAAAATAACAGGTAACCCATCTAAATTATATTACAATTAGGCTATCCATCTCATAGTAGCCTACCAACATTTCATTAACAGTAAAAGTGAAATCTAATTGTAGTCTTCAAATCTGGGTACTGTAAACAATAAAATAGCCAAAAGCCTGTGAAAGAAACTTCCTCGGACGAAACATTCACCACACATTCCATAGATCGATTCAAATTACATGCACAAATAAAAGCGTAACAGGGTGTGTGTGTTTGTTGAAACTTTTTTCCATCCAGTTAATTACTTCAACGACAATAATTGTTGTTTCAGTTGCTGTGACAATCATTTTTCTATTAGCAAAATAGCAAAATAATAGGTGTTAATAATTGTCATTTTAGATGACCTTTCAGATGTATTTAATTATAAAACCCTTTATAATCTATAATAACATTTATTAACAACTTATTTCCATTTTTCTTACCTTCTTGTATATTAAGCCAAATTAAAGATGCAGTGGTATGCCAAAGTTTGGGCACCCCTGTAAATTTTCATGATTTTCCTTTATAAATCATTGGTTGTCTGGATAAGAAATTTCAGTAAAATATATCATATAGGAGACAAACACAGTGATATTTGAGAAGTGAAATAAAGTTTATATGATTTATGGAAAGTGTGCAAGAATTATTTAAACAAAATTAGGCATGTGCATAAATTTAGGCACCCTTGTCATTTTATTGATTTCAATACCTTTAGCACTAATTATTAGAACTCAAAATTGGTTTGGTAACCTCAGTGACCCTTGACCTCCATACACAGGTGAATCCAATCATGAGAAAGTATTTAAAGGAGGCCAATTGTAAGTGTTTCTCCTCTTTGCATCTTCTCTAAAGAGTGGCAACATGGGAGCCTCAAAACAACTCTCAGATGACCTGAAAACAATGATTGTTGAACATCATGGTTTAGGGGAAGGATACAGAAAGCTGTCTCAGAGATTTAAGCTCTCAGTTTCAACTGTGAGGAACATTGTGAGGAATTGGAAGACCAGAGACACAGTTCTAGTTAAGGCCTGAAGTGGCAGACCAAGAAAAACTCAGATAAGCAGAGGCGCAGGATGGTGAGAACAGTCACAGTCAACCCCAGACCAGCTCCAAAGACCTACAACATCATCTTGCTGCAGATGGTGTCACTGTGCATCGTTCAACTATTCAGCGCACTTTACACAAGGAGATGCTGTATGGACGAGTAATGCGGAAAAAGCCTTTTCTCTGCACACGCCACAAACGGTGTCGCTTGAGATATGCTAAAGCACATTTGGACAAGCCAGCTTCATTTTGGAATAAGGTGCTGTGGACTGATGAAACTAAAATAGAGTTATTTTGGTAAAACAAGGGGCGTTATGCATGGCGGAAAAAACAACACAGCATTCCAAGAAAAACACTTGCTACCTACAGTAAAATTTGGTGGCGGTTCCATCATGCTGTGGGGCTGTGCAGGGACTGGGTCGCATGGATTCCGCTCAATATCAGCAGATTCTGGAGAACAATGTCCAGGAATCAGTGACAAAGTTGAAGTTGTGCCGGGGCTGGATCTTTCAACAAGACAACGACCCTAAACACTGCTCAAAATCTACTAAGGCATTCATGCAGAGGAACAAGTACAACGTTCTGGAATGGCCATCTCAGTCCCCAGACCTGAATATTATTGAACATTTGTGGTGTGATTTAAAGCGGGCTGTCCATGCTCGGAAACCATCAAACCTGACTGAACTGGACATGTTTTGTAAAGAAGAATGGTCCAAAATACCTTCTGCCAGAATCCAGACTCTAATTGGAAGCTATAGAAAGCGTTTAGAGGCTGTTATTTCTGCAAAAGGAAGATGCACAAAATATTGAGTTAATTTTTCTTTTTGTGGTGCCTAAATTTATGCACATGCCTAATTTTGTTTAAATAATTCTTGCACACTTTCCATAAATCATATAAACTTTATTTCACTTCTCAAATATCACTGTGTTTGTCTTCTATATGATATATTTTACTCAAATTTCTTATCCAGACAACCAATGATTTATAAAGGAAAATCATGAAAATTTACAGGGGTGCCCAAACTTTGGCATACCACTGTAAGTTGTGTGTGAATTTGCATGTGAGCATCGTTAATGACCCCCTGTGTTTAATAAAAAAAGTCTCAAAAAATGTCCCTAATTGGCCTGTTTAGCTAAGCCCTCAAAACACTTCTCATTTACTGCTACAGTGTTGCATGATTTGTAGATTATATGTAATAGTTTACACTTTGCAAAAATGTTTGCACATAGTTTTTTAAAGGTAACATTAGTCTTAAGGACTCTAGACTTACATTTCTTTTCATGAGCACTAGTGCCCCTACTTAAAAAAAAAAAACTTTCCTATTACAAGGTGATATTTGATTCCGTAAAGATTTTTTTTTTTTACCTTTGTAATGCCATTTTTCTAACTTTATTAAATACATGTCATCTTTTGTACCGAATTTTTTTTTATAAACTTTCATAAAAAAAAAAATTAAAATTAAACAATAAATTCAATTAACATAATAAGATACAACCAGGCTGAATAAGTTACCAATCAAATGAAATCAGTATCAACAATTCATCTTTTCATGGCACAGAAGAGCTCAAATGTGACATCATGGAATATTTACAGAATTTTTGATATGACTCAAAGGTGGAATTAATGCATTTAAGAATGTTATGGGTTGTTTTAAATGTAAAGTTTTGAATATAGAAATTTTAATAATTTAAATGACTTGAAAAAAATGAAACCGCCTGTAGGTGGCAGTAAGTCAAAGTCTTGGTGACTGAATAATTCATTAAATCAATTCGTTCAAAAGCGCAGTTTTATTCACTCAACTCTGGCTTTGTTGGAGCTATTTTAGTTGAAGATATAGAGCAGAATCAGACAACAGTGTTCCTAAAATGTAAGTCACTTAAGATTAACTTTGGTATAAAATCAAAAATGTATAAAACTGTTGTATAAATTCAATTTCACATTCGCAAACTTCCTTTTATAATCATTAAAAACTGTCTAAAAAGTCTTAGTTTATCGTGATCTCACAAACTTGCATTTTAATGAATAAAGCTCTCTACACTGCACACTGAATAGTTGCATCGTCTCTACACTTTGTTTTATAATGAATGGCAAAATCTGCAGTCTGCTTTCAAGATCTGTGCTGACACAAATATCTAAATGTAACTTTTATTTTCATTGTATGCAGAACTGGGATCGCTTTCGTAGTCTTTTGAATGGGTACATATAGAAATCACTTTAATTTCCAAAAAAGCCTAACCAGATGGAAGTGAAATGCCGCCCCCCCTCGAAATTCACTCCCCAAACTCCAGCCCTGCATATATTGACAGGCAGGTAGGAAAGTCGGACCTAAGATTTTAATTGGAATGTTTCTGAAGACAGTCACTTATTGCAGCTTTAAAATAATATGGTTTGCAATATCAAGTGGCAAAACAAGTTGTTTTGAATAGATGGATGTGGATGAGACCAGAAGCCATTGAAAAATAAGGTGGATATTTAACTCACTCTTCATTAATGGTGTACGGAGTGTCATCCGTCCATCGCCACTGCCCTGTGTTCTGGTCCGTAAGACCAATCCAGTAGTCATGGGGTTTGGCAAAATTGGAAACAAATTTCTAGGAAGGGAGATAAAGGTAATTAAGAATCTCAAATGGAAGGTATTAAGAAAAAAGGTGTGTGCCTGTTACACACCCACTCCTCCTCTGAGCCATCTTCTATTTTTAGAAGCATCGCGCCCTTTTCTTCGCAGTAATCCTTTGCGTTGGTCCAGTTCATTGTATTTTGTGAAAACAGGTAACAGCTGTTTCTGAATGGGATCCAATCAGGTTCAGAACAGCCCGGTGTAAGTAAGTCTATGTAAGCAAGAAAAAGAAAGAGAGTGCATAACAGTGTAGCACAAAAGACATACACTATTGTGTGTGTGTGTGTGTGTGTGTGTGTGTGTGTGTGTGTGTTTTTTTAACAGTTGTTAGAACAGAAGCCACCTCGGATTTAGAATTAGAATTTACTCACTTGTAAATGATAGCTTGTAAGAAAGAGTTTGAATAGATGATCTTATTTGTCCTACTGAGTGCTTCAGTTCCGACAGTGAGCTTGACATGTCCACTTAAGTTGAAGAAAAAAAAAAATTCACTTTTAAAAATAAAGGTGCTTTAAAAGGTTCTTCATAGCAATGTCATAGAAGAACCATTCAGTCAAAGGTTCTTTAAAGAACCATCTCTTTCTTACCTGTTTCTAATCTAAAGAACCTTCTTTCACCACAAAGAACCTTTTATAAAACAAAGTTTTTTCAGATGTTAAAGGTTCTTTTTTGGAACCATTTAGACAAAAAGACTTCTTCTATGGCATCGTGAAGCACTTTGTATATTCTGTATAATATTTAACATTTTTAAATTAATATTTTTGTTCATTTCAATTCATATCATTTTAGGTCTTACTCAAGATCCGTTGTGTGCGTGGAATGGACTGTAGAAAAACAATAGATGTCATCAGACTGTCTGTTGTTAGTTTATCCCTAAGGGCCGATAATGCAAAACCCAAACTGTCCATCAAACTCTTGACTTCAGTGTGTGACACATCCTGCTGATGCTCTGTTAGAAAACAAAGAAAGGAGTTTCATCATTAGACCAATTAATAAACAACTTGAAATGTTATTTTAAAGACTGAAAAATACATCCAGTGCTCACCCAGCTTTTGTAGGTTTTCTTCTTGTTTGGATGCGAATGAACTCAGTGATGAGCCAAGACCGGTCATAAGGGTCTCAATATTGGACAACTTCTTTATTTGCATTTCTAATGCATATAGAGTCAGAGAGACAGTAAGTTAATAACCAATGCTTTTTATGCAGATGTCATATATTAGACTATTTTCAGGGTCAAAAGTCAAAGAGGAAAGGGATCGTTAGCCATCATGTTTTGCGGAGATCACGCAAAAATTAATTTCTTAAATATTTTTTTTCCCAAACAAGCATTAGCAATGTGACATTTTTCATGTAGGACATTTGAAAAGTTTATGATGAATTTATGATCAAAATATTTGTAAAAAATCATGATACTTAGGTGCAAATAATTTTTAGTTGAGTTAAATAAAAATAAATAATATATAAAAATACACATTTCCAGTAAGAGTCAAGTAACAAAATAAAGTGGCATTAATTATAAAGATGTATGAAAGATAAAGTGACTTATCTTTATCTTCATAAGTCACTTTATCTTTCATACATCTTTATAATTAATGCCACTTTATTTTGTTACTTGACTCTTACTGGAAATGTGTATTTTTATATATTATTTATTTTTGTACGTAATTGTATTTTACTTCTTGTTATTGTTAATGTTACCTGTATGTATCTAGGGTTTGAGAGTAACGCAATTTCAATTCTCTGTATGTATGTACTGTATATATAGCAGAATTGACAATAAAGCAGACTTTGACTTGACTTTTTGACTTTGACTAAATGATGTTGTGATCTGTCACAAAATAAAGAAGACAAGACACTAACCCCTGCTCATTGCGTTACTTTCAGACGTGTTCAAATGTGAACTCAAGCTGGATACTAAGGTCTGCAGGTCTGCAACCTTCTTTTCTAGGTCATCACCTACCAAAAATAATCATTCATTAAAAATCCATTACCAAAAACGAATCTGTGACAGTGATGATGAAGTTCTCACCTGTGATCTGAAAATCAGATTTGACTGAGGTTAGATCAGAAGTATGGCTGTTCATCCAACTCTGAAGCGTTGAGAAGTTTCGTTCTTGATGTGAATCTTTAAACCAAAATAAACAGATAGACAAGCAAACAGTCACATTTCCCAGCTTCTCTCCGTGTGGTAATGTAAATCTCTGATTTTCATTAGAGACTATGTTAACTCGGTTCATAGATTCATGTCAGTTACTGGTTGGTTAGTTAGTTAGTTAATTAATTTTAAACAGTTTTTTGAATATTGTGACATTCTACACTTTATCTAAAACTATTTTAAAACAAAACCATATATATATATATTTTTTGTATTTTTTGTATAGAATTAAACAGCTTAATAGCATTAATAGAGGGAATACATGTAATATTTTTAGTATTTTAAAAATTAATTGACACTACAGGACAACTATGTAAAAAATCCAAATATAAACTTTTCTTAAAGTAATAGTAATATTTTACTATCATAAGTGTTTTACACTCACAGATGACAAAAGTCATGACCATGAAAATAATCGTGTAGACTGTTCCTATAATCATAAGGATGCCAGTTTGTTTCCTGCATGGAAGACCTGCAAAAAAAATAAAATAAAAAATAATAATAATTTATATTCCTCCTTTGACTTTTAATACTTTAAAAGAGTTTAAGCAAAAAGTACTAATGATACATGTATCAGCACAAAACAATAACCATATTTAGCACATAAATGTAATCAATAAAATTTGGCATTCTCGATTCCAATTACATTCCAAATATAAAAGTTGCTTTTGTAGTGCTAATTTAAAAAAAGGTGTCAAAACTGCAGGACTTAATGAAACATTTTCCATTTCACCTGAGCTGTAAAAGTCATAGTTTAATGCCTTAAGATTAAAGTTTGTTTCTCTATTTCTCAAAAAGTTTTTTTTTCCGTATCAAATAGAATGTGATTTTCTAAATCTTTCAAACCTCTCCGAAATGATTTCTTTGGGTCACATTCCATCTCCATTTTAATGTATTCTTCAGAGCAATCCATTCCTATTTTCTGAGACCGTACAATGGAAGTAAAATTCTTTTAATGAATGATCAAAAGAACGTCTCTGTTATATAATAATCAATTATGCAACAATGTTTCTTAAATTAAACTAAAGATACATTCACTTCCACATTCTGATATTTAGGGAAATTTAGAGACTGGGAGGATTCTAGGTATTCTTAAACACACACTCACACACACACTTTTTTTTATTTGCATGTAAGTTTTCTTCAAGAGAGATAGAGTTGAGATCAAAAGTTTACACTTTGCAGAATTGGCAAAATGTTCATTGTTTAACCAAAATCAGAGGGATCATACAAAATGCCTGTTATTTAAATAATGCATATGTTATTATTGACCTGAATAAAATATTTGACATAAAAGATGTTTACATGTAGTCCACAAGAGAAAATAATAGTTACATTTATAAACATGACCCCGTTCAATGATAGTTGTTTATGAGTCCCTTACTTGTCCTGAACAGTTAAACTGAAAAATCCTTCAGGTCCCACAAATTCTTTGGTTTTTCAGCATTTTTGTGTATTTGACCCTTTCCAACAATGACTCTATGATTTTGAGATTCATTTTTTTTACACCGAGGGACTCAAATGCAACTATCACAGTAGGTTCACTCTCACTGATGCTCCAGAAGGAAAAAAACTTTTGAACAGAATGAAGATTTTTTTTTTTTTCATTTAATTTATTTTTTCATCAACTGACACTTAAAACGGGAAGCATCGCCATTCATATCAGCAGAAAGAGTCAAAGCTAGTCTAAAGTTGACTAAACTCTGGCAACATCTTCAAGTTATTGTTGACTGTGCTATATTGACTGCTTTGATGTGTTGTAATACAGTTTAATGCTTACAGTCATGAAAGATTTCTCTTCTGCTTTTCTTTTCTTGTCCCCATCATATAGACTGTACTGTGCATTGATTTAATGTTTGTGTACCATTTGAAGTATCACTGCTAGTGAAAGATTAAAATAATTTGGCTGAATTAACAAAATACTGCTGTTGTGCTGATCTTGGACTTTTAAACATGCAAAAATAGCAACTGAACTAGGGAAGTGAAAATAATTCATATGAAAATGAAGCATGAAGTGTGTCATTAGAAAATCCAGTACTTTTCTTTTAGCATAACCTGCATGCAAACACCAGTGGCCAGACCTTTTTTGTAGCTCAAACATACTGATAAGTGGACGTTAAACAAATGCATCTAATATTTTCAGCTGCATATGAGATTGATGACATGATGACAGTTACCACAAAAGTAGTTTACCTTGTACCCAGAGATCAAATTTAAAAAGTCATGCAATAAACATCCAAACATTTACACTTTAGCCAAAAGACTAACCTTTAAGTTTTCACAAATCAATTATTTTATTAGTTTATTAGTGTGATTCTTGTTGACTGTTGAATTTTTAAGACTTAAACTTCATTATTAAACCGATTGTCACCATTTTTTTCCCTTTTCTTCAAAAACAAATGATCGTATCTGCACAATCCATCATCACTGGAAATTCCACAGTGCATTAAAAAGCATCAACTTGAAGAAGTCATTAACTGGATTTTACAAAAATTAAGGCCTTAAATGGCATTCAAAGTAATTCAGTTTTATTCCTTCAGGCATTGCAATTTTTAGGTGGTTCTGAACCAGGCTGGGACAGGAGTAAAACTAAGAGCAGAGAATGTACATTTTGTAAAGTCAGAAAGAAATGGAGTAGTCCAGTTGAGCAATTTTGGAAAAAACCTTCTGATTTCATTACATTCGGTGTAAATGACAGTTAATAATGAATAATGTAATATGGTCGCACCAGTTGATGCTCACACTTATCTTATATAGATTAAATGCATTAAATCCTACCCAAATATGAATGTCTGTGCGCTAAATATTAATTTTGTTAATCATTTATTTTGACCAGCATCAAATACCATGAGTAAAGCTATTTCTCGAATTTGAAAGCTGAATAAATAAGGTTTGTTAGGATAAGACAATTTTTGGTCAGGATACAACTACTTCTGGAAAATCTGGAATCCAAGCGTGCCAAAAAAAAAAAAAAAAAAAAGTTGAAGTTCTTAGCAAAGTTCTTTTTTGGCATAAAAAAAAAAAAAAAAATCTATAATTTTGACCCATACAGTGTATTGTTGGCTATTGCTACAAATATATACTTCTGACTGGTTTTGTGGTCCAGGGTCACATTTAATAAGTGTTCTCTTGAAAGTTCAGGTTTATGATCAAAATTACAATATAATAAGAAAGTGCACCCCTGATTTACACAGAACAAACTCCACTCACAGTAATCTAACCACCTAGTAAAGGACCATTTATCTCAAAAAGATCCATTTAAATAAAGATATGGATCATATTTTTATTTTATAAATCATTGTAATTTATCATTAAAATTACAAAAAGTAAATTGAATTTAAATAAATTATAAAGCAAATTATTAAAAAAAAAACAGCACAAACAGCATCCAAATCAAAGCTTTATTGGAAGAAAAAAAAAAAATGGCCACAAGCTCATTATGTATAACAGTAAGCACGCAATGACATTTAACATAAAAGGACATGCGTTCAGGTGAAGCACTACTGTAATACATGAGTGAACAGAAGGAGACAGTGGAGGGCAGCTTCTGGAATGAATGCAAACAATCGTAAAAAAGAAAAAAAAAAAAGGTTTAAAATGGAGAGAATAAAACTGGAGCTCTAAAAGAAGTCCACATCATCTGGAGCGTCTAAATCACGATATTCAATGATATTGCGAGGATCTCCACGCATCATTCTGGAAAAAAAAAAGCAACATTTTATTATATTGTCGTCCAGTAACATCCTAAAAAAGCTTCTAAAACAATATTCCTAACTTATCCCTAACTGCAGTGAAGGTGAGACACTGCAGGTGAATAGTGGGAAAAAAATTAATTACACTGATAATTGCAAACATTTCTGTGTATTACAAGTAAATGTGTATTACATTCCTAAAATATTAGGTTTAAATATACAAATGAAATATGCTGTAATTTGCTTTTCAAAATTCTTGTTTAATTTGATATATTACAGTCAAATGTTTTTATAGAGGGAATTTTGAGTCTCATTTTTGTACCTTCATAATTCAGAAAATACTAGAGCAGACAGAAAACAATATATTTTCACAATTTGGGGGGAAATAAAATGTTGTATATAAATAAAACAAATTATATATGAACAAATCCCTCTAAACCTTCAGGATATAGACAGGAATAATAAATGTAACATTTGGTGTGTGTTACTGAAGCAGAGATTTGTGGCTCAGTGTAGGAGGAAAAAACTCTTTGTGAGAAAACCTTAAAAATATTTAACTGATGTCCATTGACAAATAGATAAAGTCCTCTAAAAGAAACACTTAATTGTGTCTTTTGGATGTTCTTTCATCTAGTCTGAACAAACACTATGAAAAACTAAAAAGCCCAAAATCTCAAACTTGACAGGTGCATGAAAACAGTGCTTTTGAAACAGACTCACCGGTTGTTTCTAGGTTTTCCAGGGTAACCACCTTGTCCACGGAAATTGTCATAGTTGCCCCTGCCACCTCCACCGTACTGGTTAGGTGGGTAAGGAGGACCACCTTTTAAGACAAAAATGTGTTTTACAGATGCACCACAATAATTTGATTGCATAAATGAACAAATTCAATCAATGCACAACAACAAAAAAATAATTTCAATGACTAGAAAAAAAAAAAAAACTAGAATATAATGATCCTCAATATTTTTATGGATGTATCTAAATGGTTTTGCAATTACATATTTGCAATTTTCACTCAGACTCTACTATTTTAATAAAAAAAAACATACCACCATAACCCATAACTGGAGGTCTGGGCTGGCCAAAACCCATGAGACCTTGAGGAGCCTGAGGTGGGAATGGAAGACCTCCTGGTGAAAGCACTCCTAAAAAGAAAGAAAATTTAAAAAATGTTTGTCACATGTTTCACATCTCCAACTTCTGATTATGCGATTTTTCTTTCAATATAAAAATCAAAGATTGATGTGTGCTTTTTACCCTGTCCTGGGCCTGGAGGAGGTGGAGGTTTCATCTCTGGGATGGAGGGTCTTTTTGCATCCATCAGGAAGTTGTTGAAAAAGATGACCTCTTTCTTTACTTCCTCAATCTTGTCACCATGCTTGTTTAGAATGTGCTTCCTCACAAACTCTGGGCCCTGGAGAGAGATTCATATTTTTATTGATTTTGTCAAAAATGAACCACCTGGTGTATGATTTACAATGTTTGTGTCAAAACGCAAAACAAAGCAAATAATAGACTACCTAAAAGACTACCAGATTAACAAAGGAGCATGTTATATCTCACACACCTTAAACTTTTTGCCACTTAGAGGACAAAGCCACTTGTCTTTGCCCAGTTCTTGTGTGTTGGCCTGCACAAACTTTTCCACTTCCTGTTCTGGATCTTTGCGGCCCATCTTAGCTGCCTCATCTTCAGACAGGGATTCCTTCACGCTGAACAAGGGTCCCAGCTTCTCTTCAAATGTCTTCTGCCAGTCAGCCACTACAAGTCAAATAAAATCATTTCATTACTTTAGTGTAATTTCTTTGAAATCTGTTGTACCAAACATTTAATCTGATCCTAAACTTTTGGCCATTGGTTGAGTCAGAACTTAAAACTGCTCGAACAAACAAGAAATACTTAGAGCTACAGTATTTACACCCTACAGGATGTCAACCAATCAGCTTACATTAGACTTACATTAGAATTATTGTGGTGCATCTGTAAAACACATTTTTGTCTTAAAAGGCAACCAATCAGCTTACATTAGACTACAGTAATCAACATTAGAAGTGGATCAATACTCGTTACCCGATTTTAAGCACTACTTTTTTGATTTAAGGACTTCAATGAGAGATCTCACTCCTGTCTTCCATTTCAAAATTCTATTAAAAAAAAAAAAAAAAAAAAAAAAAAAAAGCACATGCGAAGTATTACTACTAAAGTGTTACAAAGTTTACTACACTTTAAGGGATTTTTATGCATGTATACTTTTTTTCTGTTTTGTGTTTATAACTTTACCTTAATGGTTTGATGTTTTCTACTGTTTAAGAAAATAAAAATGAGAAAATGATCAAATGATTCGCGATCCGCGCTCTGAAGTCCTGATCCGAATTATTCGTGAACCATTTCAGACCAGGACTCGGAATGCGAATCATTTGACTTTGATTGGAACTTTGTGTATTGCAAATCATTTGATTTAGATAGGGAATTCAAATCATGCATCACAAATCAATTGATTTGAATCATTCAATTCACAAAATGATTCATGAACCCACTCTGAAATGATTCGTATGATTATTTATTTTTTTCTTTTTCACGATTTATTTTTGGCCTTTTGGCTTTATTATTATAGGACAGATCACTAAGGACAGGAAGCGAAGTGGGAGAGAGAGAAGGGGGTAGGGTCGGAAAAGGTCCTCGAGCTGGGAATCGAACTCGGGACGCCCGTTGCGCAACAGCGCTGTATGTCGGCGCACTAGGCTATCAGCGCCGACATGATTCGTATGATTTAAAGTCCTGATCTGAAACTAAACAAACTTGATACAAATCCAAGTGAATTATTTAGTGACGCAATGGTTTAACTGATTTGGAATGTCGAAAACATTTGTTTTACACAACACGATTTTTTTTTTTTTTTAAATTGTTACAAGCGATGTTGACATTCGAAAAAATTTTAAGTTAAACACTTATTTCATAGAAACATTATCTTTCAATAATTCAAGCACTTTTCAAGTTCAGGAATATTGCTCAAGGGTTTTCCAGGCCTTTCAAAAAGTCAAATTCAAGTACTTAGTATGTACCCTGATCTTAGGACAAATTTGATGAACTTTTTTTGACCGACTCCAAATGTTGACTACTGTAGTACACAAGAAAGTATTTTAACAAAAATTTCATCACACTTCAAGTAGTACAGCGACTTGTTAGCAGTAATGGCAGCGCTTACCCTCTCTGTGAGTAATGCGGTTGGGAGGAATGGGCCCTCGCACATGGATAATGCCACAGCGGTTTGGCATCTCATCTTCGCTTGGGTACTCGCAGGAGTTGTAATAATCAATAGAGTGTACGATACGCAGATAGAAGAGAAGGCGATCCAACACCTGGGAGGAGACAAACACATTACACTCCTGAAGTGGGCCGCCACACTTTTCTAAATGGAATCAATGCAGCACCAAACTGAAATTCTCATTCACACTCAATCACAATCAATTTCACTCACACTACTGAACAAACAAAATATATCAGAGTTTCTAAAACAACAAATACGATGAGGCTGTGTTATGGATTACATCTCCTGATTTTGGGGTGAAAACACTTTTTCTGACCTTGACAAGTTTTTCATCTCTCTCCACAGTTATCTCAGTGGGGTTTCCCTCTTTGGATCCCTCCTCAGAGTCGGCTCCTGCACTTCCCAGAAGCTCTTCCTCCTCTGCACTCACTTCCTCAATAAGGTAATCAGTGATGTTCTTCAAAATGGGGTTCTGAGCAGGGAGCTTCAAGGAAAAAAAAAAAAAAGGGAAGAAATAAGCCAAGTAATCACATTTAAAACTGTTAAAATAAATATATACATTTGATCAGCCTGAGGTGAGAATACCTCCAGAGTAAGAGTCTCCTCTCTGGGTTTGTGGCTCCAGAGCCTCTCCCTGTCGTCCAGTGCATGGATCAGTTTAGCAGCAAGCTTGATGTCATTACGGAGAACCTGCTTGTGCTGTGTGATTCCATTTACGTTCCGCACACGACGTGCCAGATCACGATTGACTCCGGGAGCCAACTCACAGTCCCGCAGCTGCTCAAAGAGGAACAGGAGAAGAGAATAAGCAAGACGTTTGCTATATATACACATTGTGGTTCTTCAGACAGATGATTCAAGAACTCACCCTGATGTTCTGCAGGTTCCAGCAGATCTCTTTGATGTTCACACCTCTGTCAAAGGTGACCCAACAACGCCTGAAAAACCTGAGTCACAGAGATGGAAAATGCAGCTTTTTAAAAGAGTCCCCATGTCTCCTTTCATGTATTAAAATGATTTACTGAAGCATTTTATATTGGCGCAAATACAGATAACTTAAGTAACCTAAGATTTAACTTTATCAAACTTTTAGACCTTTAAGACTTGCACAAATACTGAAAACTTAATTTGACACATTAACCATCTGGTGCTCCTTGTGTGCATTTTTAAATAAAATTAATATGCTATATTTTAGTTCAAAAATGTTTATTTTTCATATTTTGTATGTCTAGAGGAATTTATGCTACTACTTACATTTATGCACTTTGAGCATTAACTGAAAATTAAATTTACAACTCAAATCATGAATCTCAAATGTTTTCACACACATTAAAGGATTAAAGAAAATAATTATTAGTAATAGCATCGCTAAGAACTTTATTTGGACAACTTTAAAGGAGAGTTGCATCTTGGCCAAATATTATCCTATCCTAACAAACTATACATCAATGGAAACGTATTTTCAGACGATAACTAAATCTCAATTTAGAAAATAAATAAATCTAAAGTTGTTCTAAATTTGAGGTTGACATCTCAAAAAACTGAGCTTTCAGTCATATTTTGTTTGGGTGCAGTAACAAACGATTCTACTAGATTAAATACATTTTTTCATTCATTTCCAATGTGTGTACAAGTGAGACTTTTTTCCCTAGACCACTTTAACCTTTTTTAAAATCATGTCCATGATTTTGCATTTACATAGCAAGTGCCAAATCTTGGCCAAGGTTTGTACCATTCTCATTAAGTAAAAAATAAATAAATAAATAAATAAATAAAATAACATTTTAAAAAAGATTAAGTTTTTGGTCAAAAATGACCAAAGAGAATCAGAGTGTCTCCAACTTACCTGCGCTCTGGCTGCGGTTCTGACAAACAAACACGCATAAATCCTGGATAACGTCGACACAGCTGCCAAAAAAATAAAATAAAAGTTGCAGCCTTTAGATAAAACTTAATGGACAACAACAACAAAAATCTGCATTGTTTTGCATCCACACTTACAGCGACAATCTCCGCCTTGGATATGGTTGGAGCGATGCTCCTCATGAAGAGAGAGCACGTCCTGTGAAGAGGTCGAGGTCGTGGAGGCTGATCGTCCTTTGGTTTCTTCTCCTTTTCTTTGTCCCTTTCTTTCTGCTCCTCCGTTCGCTCTTTTACATCAGCAGCTTTAAAAGACCAGAAGCACAATGGTCACAACAATGACACTTCTGATTCTGACACTTTGACACAGATGAATCATTGTCAGAAGCCTTGACACTGACCTTCTCCCTCCTCTTCTTCCTCTTCCTCCTTATCCTCTCCCTCATCAGGTTCTCTCTCTCTTTCTGAGGGTTTTTCAGAGCAGTGAGAGTTTGAGTCGGAGTCAGAATCAGATTCGCTGTCAGATGCGCTGGCTTCATCTTCACTGTCTCCGCTGTGCTTCCTCTTCCTCTTCTTACTTAGCTAAAGAGAGAAAATGTCACTGGATTGCAGTTAACGTAAACGATGTAAATGTTTGACCCAACATATAGCAGCTTGGCTAACTAACCTTCTTGGGTTCTGGGATTGGTTCGACAGGTGTTTCTTTCTCAGTCTTCTCCTCTCCTTCACTTCCACCTGCAGAAGCTGCTGCATCCTTCTCAGTGCTCTCATCACCCTCACCCTACAGACAAAATTATCCATCATTGTTACAAAGCTCCTCAAAATACTGCATACTCCTGATCCTTTGCTAAGTTATACATTATTCACTTACCATCTTGTCTTTTTCAGTCGAAGGTTTGCGCTCAACATCCGCAGGCCTGGGCTCGTCCCGTTTGGGAGGTTCAGAACCAGGTCCACCAGATGACAGTCTCTCTCGCTCCTCCTCTTCCTCGTTGGGCTGTTCCAGGATGCGAAGGTCATTTTCCGTTCCTCCTTCCATCTTTATTACAGCTAACAAAAACAAACGAAGCACATACTTTGAGAAAAGGGCACGTGTGTAATTTATCATCATTACCAGAGGACAATTTCTCACTTTTTAGACAATTAAAACTAGCAAACAATAAGCACTTCTCTATACCTGCATCTAAAATCTTGGTGATTTGTGGAGCATGCTCAATATCCAAAGTGACAGATTCAAATGAGTTATTGTCCATCAGATACATGTAGACGTTCAGCCGGTTCTGTAGTGCACTGTGAGCTTCTGCTTTACGCCTCCCAGCCTCATCCGGGTGGTACTTTGAACGAAACCTAACAGGCAGACAGAAAGGAGAAAGAGGGACAAATGGGGTGTTTGGGGGAGGAAAAAAACAGCATGTTAGCAAATATTTTTGAGGTCAACCTCACACTATTCACCTACCTTCTACATATCTAGAAGTGCTTTGATAAATCTAAATGAATCAAACAACCCATTATCCCACATAACTGGCCCACTTTGTCATGATTTTGTGGCTCTATTCTAAAACTAGTGAGCTGCCTAGACAGGCAGCATAAGCATGCTCCCAACATGAAGGCTGTTCCAAAAAGAAAAGCAGCATAATTTTGTTGCCTTCTAAGATGCCTTCTTATAGCTAGATTAAAAACGGCATTGTATATATCCTTCCAAAATGAAGCAAGATAAATGATATCTTTCCTTGATATACCCCTTTCACATTTCCGGGGTTTTTAGAAGCAGAAGTCCCACAGTTTGGTAAATTTCTAGAACGGTGCATGGAAACTATAAATAAAAAAAAAAAAAATAAAAAAATAACTTTGCATTTTCATTTACTCCAATAGAAAAAGGAGAAAAATATGAAACAATAGCATTTGTGACTTTTGCTTCTTCAATGTATTTTGTGTATATCTGTGTGTTTAAGTAAAATATTAGATAAGCATGTTAACATCAAATTGCATTAAACTGTGCAGCAATTTTGTATTCACATTTGTATTGTAGTGCATTCCAAATCATTCAAGTTTCATTTCTGTTAAGTTCAGTTTAGTCTCGACTAAAATGCGGTTTAGTTTGTCATATTTTAGTAATCTAAATTTATCCGTACGCCTTCTCTTTTCTTACTCCCAGATATTGTAATTTTTTTAATGTTTTATGAGACATTCACAAAATGTATACTAGCTTATGTCCCAACAGACAGATCAATAGGCTATGAACCTCCTCTCTTCCCAAACTGTCCCTCCCTAACATGTCTCATTGTTATTCATTGACAAATGTCAATAGATTTATAATCATAGCTTTTGTCATTCAGAACAAATTTGTTTCGTTATCGTCTTTTCGTCTGTAAAAATAATACACAAATTAAACATTGATTAAGATACGATCTTAGAAGGCAGCTGCACATTTAGGCAGTATTCAGGCAAGACAGCACACTAGGTTTTGAAGAGCTTATGACAACAATTTGTCAGCTAAATTTAAGAGCACTTCTTACAGTCTTACTACAGATGCTATAAAGAAAACTTGTGGTTGAACGTGTGTTATACAGCAAGTTAGACTCACCACCAAAGAAGTAGAAACAAAAAATAAGAAGTGAAACAACAATAGAAACTGATGCATTATTAAGAAACGAAAGTCAAAACAGTTGGGTGAAACATTTTCCATTGTGTGCACGAAATTTACCTGATGTACTCCCCGCATTACAACACATTTACACTGAGAGAGGTCTTCTCAGAGGTGTGTGTGTGCATACACACCATTTCTGCGTTTTTGGGGAGGGGGGAGTTTGATTGATCCAAATATCAAAAATGAAAAACAAAAAGGAAGAAAGGCATCACACACTAAAGAAAAAAAAAAAAAAAAAAAAAAAACTATTTCCGTGAACGCGACGGTAGGTTTGGATTGTGTGTTCGACTGTCTAGCTAAAAGCCCTGATACTTGGATTCTAATGGCAGCTGCATTGTGCGCAGTGCAAACCCTGACTAACTAACAGCGACTCCTGCGATGGGTCCAAGAGCTTTTTTCATCTTCCAATACCTTGTGGTGATGAAGGGAAGAAGGATTTTTGTTAATTTGTAAAACAAACAAGATGCAAAAACCTGAAATAAAATGAACGTTAAAAACACAGGCAACAAGTCAATGATGAAACCAATTCAGTCGCTGTGGAGACAAACTGATGAGATAGTAGACAATTAGAAATCATGCTTTCAGGAGAAAATAAAGCACAAGATTTAAAGGAATAGTTCATGCAAAAAAGAAAAACAAATTTTCCATTTTGGATGAACTACAACTTTAAAACTGCACCTCACCCTCAAAACACAACTGACTGTAGTAATTAAAATAAACTTCTCTCGATAACTAGCTTAATGCACTAAAGCACCACTAAAGCAAAAATAGCAACTGTTATCGTACCACTCTTCATCTTTATGGGCCAGGAAGAAGTCTTGCATCTGCTGACGCCTGAAATCTATCTTGTACTCATTGTAGCGTTTGACCGACTCTGTCTCGTCCACAGAGTCGTCTAGAGACAGCAGGAACTCCTTAAAGGTTTTCATCACAGGAAGAGGAGGACCAAGATCCATATCGTGGATATTTCCCAGCCTGAAGGAAGACCAAAGAGAAGGTGGTGTTAGCACAAGTTGAATATAAGGGAATGGTGGACTGTAGAGCTGCTCGTTTCCTTCCTGCTCACCTGGCCTGGATGGGGATTCCATGGTGGGGCTGCATCAGATGCATGTCAGGGTGACCCCATGGCTGAGGAGGGGCGTAGCTGGGTCCTCCACCGCCTCCATAACCCATGTCATAGCCACCATGGTAAGGGTCACCTCCATGGTCATCCCTGAAAAAGAGTATGGAAGAGTTTTATATAGGCATATGATCTCTTAGGCTTTGTTTTATATGCTAGTGAGCTGCTACATAGAAAGTACACTACCAGTCAAAAGACTTAAAGTTTTTTTTTTTTTTTTTTTAAATGTCTCTTCTGCTCACCAAGCCTGCATTTATTTGATCCAAAGTACAGTAAGAACAGTAAAATGTTGAAATATTTTCTCTATTTAAAAGTAACTTTTCTATTTAAATAGATTTTAAAACGCAATTTATTCCTGTGATTTCAAAGCTGAATTTTTAGCATCATTACTCCAGTCACATGATCCTTCAGAAATCATTCTAAAATTCTGATTTGCTGTTCAAAAAACATTTATTATTATTATTATTATTATAATATTGTTAAAAGCAGCTAAGTAACTTTTTTTCAGGTTACTTTGATCAATAGAAAGTTCAGAAGAACAGCATTTATCTGAAATAGAAATCTTTTGTAACATTATAAAATGTTATCACTTGATCAAATTTAAAGCATCCTTGCTAAATAAAAGTATTAATTTCTATAATGAGGACCAGAGTAATGATGCTGAAAATTTAGCTTTGATCACAGGAATAAATTACATTTTAAAATATATTCAAAAAGAAAACTTACTGGTAGTGTACAGACAATCCTCACTATGTGTGCATGCTTTTTATTTTTATACTTGTAGTAAATCATTTTATTTTCCCCTAAATTCTGTTTTTTTCCCCGTTTTAAATTCTCGATTCCATTTTAATGGTCAAAATAAAAACCAAAAAAAACATGTCTAATTATCAACACATCTACTGTTAATAAATACATGTATAATTTAAATTCTCAAAACATTAATAATTTATTAAAATACTGTGAATAATATGGCCCTTTCATTTTATTCAGAAAATCTGTCTCATCTGCTTTAATTTTTCGATAAATATATATTTTTTTAATATGCGATGGTAATCAACATAAGGTATAACGGTAGCAATTCACTTGTTCTTTTAATTGTAAAATACAATTAAAAATGTAACAATTTTATTTTGGTCACTTGTGAGGTCACATTTTAATTGGGGTGCTGCCTATGTAGGCAGCAGACAGCAAGCCAGCCTGCTAGGTTTCAAAACAGAAGTTTATAAGTGACCTCTTCCAGTAAAAAGTTCTTACCAGTCTCTCCTCATGCGCTTCTGCTGGGGGCTCATGTCGTGACGCGGAGGGGAAAATCTCTCTCGTCTGCCCCTCTCGTAGTCGCGGTATTCCCCTCGGCTGCGTCGCTCGCGGCCTCTGTCCCACTCTCTAGCCGAGGGCCGCCAGTAAACGACAACCACAAAGAATATACGTAAAAATATGCAAACACAAGTCTCTTGACAAGAGCCGTAACCATCTTAACATTAAAGAGGATAATAATTAGTTAGTTTATTTGGTAAAAGCGTTTCCATCATAGTTTATACATGTTATCTTATGGGGTGTTTACATGACATACTGGCATTTACATAGCATTACTGGCAAAAACACTTTACTTTGTCCCCCAATGTTCAAGAGGTTTGATATTAAAATTTAACCATGATAATAAAAAAAAAAAAAAAAAAAAAAAACACAATTTAACTACACAACATGCCTTAATATTAAATAAAGAACATGGTCTTCTTTTCAATGAAATGCCAATGGTTATATGGGCTAATTATGCATTATTTATAGTAGCTTGTTTACCATATTCTTCATTCTTACAAACAGACATTATTCTTTCTATAAATGAATTTAGATGAATCTTTAGGGCTATGTAAGTGATTTAGTTAAGAGAAGTGTGTGGTATTCTATCCTTTTGTTGCTTAATAAATATTAGTGACTCAGACAATAGCAACTAAATGTGGCTGCTATCCCTTTCATACCGAATGCAATGAATGCAACGTACTGATACACTTTCTCTCTGTGTTTACATTCATTTAAGATGTAATACGCACACATTAATACAACAGAAAAAAAATTTGTTGGTCCCCCAATGTTCAAGACGTGGTTATGGCATTGCTCTTGAAGAATATCTCACCCCAAGTGGACAATAAATCTCTGCTCCACTTTTCAATTTGTGCAGGCATAATAATTGTTTGAACTGTGGTTCCTTTAGCAGGTTAATTCCCTCTTTCTCACCTGTCATTCCAGTCATCTCTGCGGCGGTCCTCTCTCTCCCTGGACCGGTCATAGTCGCTCCTCTCCCTGCGGAACTTGTCTCTTCGTCTGCGGTCGTACTCGTCATCGCTGTCGGCCATGGTGTTTTAGTACGACGAGTATCAGAAAAGCTTTCCTGTGAAACAGTGGAGATAAACGTTTCTGATTTATTGCAGAATCAGATTGTATGCCGATTTCACAACGAACAAACCATAATGCGTCAGGCGAGCGTATTCAAATCACACGTTTCTCCCATAACACCCATTTTTATTAATAGTCCGTGAAAGAATATTGTGTATATGAAATTTAATAATTCAACAATTAAAACACATGCCTTAACTATAATAAAGTAATACGCAGTGACGTTACGTAAAACACAATAGCATAGCAACACGCATCGAGTTGCTAAGCGTATCTCCAGATGAATCAACAAATTAACTAGCAAAACCAGTGTAATGTAAACGATCATGCATTCTAGGTCTCTAAAGGACATGTAATGCAATTCATATTCAGAAAATAATGAAGAACACAAAGCGTGTAACGTTGTTCATACGGGTTCCGTCGAAGGAAAAGCCGCTAACCGCAACAAAGAGACACGCGTTCATACAACCTTGGGTTTTTATAACGTTTAACTTTCAGCAGATGTTAAAATTTCGTGGTAAAACATAAAATAAAAGCTTTATGACCATTACTAACCAATTACTAGGTTTAAAAAGCTTTTATCCGGTGAACTCCCGCCACGGCACGACCGTCCTGAAAGACAGCAACGGAAGTGACGATCATATACAGAAGAACTGCTGCTGCGCCACTGTGTGACCGGATGACCGCAATACCGATCACTGACAGAAATGTCTTCTTTTTGAACCAGAGATTTTCATTTAATTTCCCTTACCTTTCTTTCCCCCATTTTAAAAAAAGAAAACAAACAAATTAATTAATTAATTAAATTCTCTTTATTAAACCAGTTTCTTACAAAAAGACAAAAAAATAGGGCTGTCAAACGATTAATTGTGATGAATCAGATGCAAAATAAATGTTTGTGTTGTATACTGTATAGTAATTATATATATATATATATACACACACACACACACATACATATATATATATAAATAAGACAAGTATAAACACTTTTTGTAAAATTTCTTCTGAAACTATTAATCATTTATTTTAAGAATGTCCTAAATCACAAGTATTTTGAAAATAACTCAAAAATTATATATTTTTGTGTTAATTTTGTTTGAAGATGATATTATGTTAAAATGTCTTTCATTTAATGATGATAAGACTTTTATATTTATGTTTGATTTGATTATTATAATTGCCTGTTAAATTGAATGATAAAATTACCAAATTTTGAACAATTTAAAGTTGTTATTAACATATATTTTAAGGCAACAGAAAAAAGTACAAATTTAAAAGTAAAAAAAAAAAAAAAAAAAAACACTTTGCATTTTTTCCCCTGTTGTATCTGTTGTACTGATTTCATATGCATTTCCCCTGACATGTAAGGATATATGTACTCTTGTTTGTATAATGTTTTGTTCCTATTAATGTTCAAAAAAGAAAACAGAAAATAAATTTTATATATATATATATATATATATAACTTTTTTATTAAATAGTACATTTACAAACTGTTTGCCAGGCAGGTATTTAAATTGTATTCAAAGTATTAAAAATCTTATTGAATGTTGATAATTGATAAAAAATAAATACATAAATTAACGAATTATTCAGTGGTGCGTGACTGATTATTCTAATAGTGGCAAATAAATGAGTCGAAATGTTGTGCTGAAGCGGAAAGCCAGATCTCTATATCATACACATCGCCGCCAGACCCGCTCAATAGAATGCAGCTTCCGTCGATCCAATCATCATACAGATCAGTGACGTCTGTGCGCGGCAGCAGAAGGAGGAATAATAATCAAACTAAGAGAGACGTGCTTCCTGCAAGACTCAGCAATGGATGTCAGTCGCTACATTAAAACGCCCCGAGAGTTGCTCGGCGTGGTTTGCGCACTGCTTTTACTCACCGAATCGGTTGTGTGTGACGGTGCAGACGGGAAGAAGGAGCAGGAGTGTTATAATTACGCCAGCGGACACGTTTATCCCGGAGAGGCTTTCCGCGTCCCCGTCTCTGATCATTCCCTACACCTGAGCAAAGCCAAAAGTGCGTTTCGCGCTTTTATGCATATGCAAATCACGTGCATACTGGTCTTAAATATACATATTTTAAATATCTATTCATTGTAAAGGAATGCTATTGTGCATATGTCTCTAACAGCTGTCAACGCGTACTACTATTAGCCTGTTAGCATTGTCTCTTAAATACGTTGACGGATTTGAATTGAACATCTGATAAATGGCTTTAAAAAGTTATTTTTAAGATAATGAATATCGCATAAATTGTTTTAGATGGACTGTCAGTCTGCGTGACAGTTTGTCTGATCCATGATCATAATAGTTAATTCACATCAGTGTTGCAATATTATAATTTGTGCAGATTAGGTGTGCAAAACTGTGTTTGGTCTAAAGTGCATAGCTTTTAAGGACACGTCATGATTTAAGACTTGGATCCAAGACCATTTTTTTTTCAGCATGCCGTTGAATCTCTTAAAGAGACAGTAGTTCACATAGATACCTATACACTAAAATGTCTGCATCAATAACAGATGATGTGATATGTTTCTGTCTTTTCAGTCTCAAAACCAGCGCCACACTGGGAAGGAACAGCTGTGATCAATGGCGAGTTTAAGGAGCTGAAACTGTCAGATTACAAAGGAAAATACCTGGTTTTCTTCTTCTACCCTCTGGACTTGTGAGCATTCTTTGACTACATAAATCTTAGTTACTCTTAAAATTACAGAAGTTTGGAGTCATTAAGATATGTAATGTTTTGAAAGAAGTGGAGTTTTTTTTTTTTGACAAAAATACAGTATATTCAATAAAATTGTAAAATATTATTACAATCTAAAATAATAGTTTTCTATGTGAATATATTGTAAAATATAATTTATTCCTGTAATGCAAAGCTGAATTTTAAGCATCATTCAGAGTCACATGAACCTTCAGAAATCATTCTAATCTGCTGATTTGCTGCTCAGGAGACATTTCTGATTATTATCAGTTTGTGCTGCTTTGTATTTTTGTGCAAATGGTGATGCATTTTTTTCTGAATTATTTGATTAATAGAAAGTTCAACAGCATTTATTTGAAATGTAAATCTTTTGTATTTATTTATTATAAATGTCTGTACTGTTGCTTTCAATTAATTGCATCACTGACTGAGTAAAAGTTAAAAAAAAATCCACAAACACAAAGCATCACAACTGTTTTCAACATTGATAATAATCAGAAATGTTTCTTGAGCAGCAACTCAGCATATTAGAATAATTTCAGAAGGATCATGTGACACCGACGACTAGAATAATGATGCTGAAAATTCAGATTTGCATCACAGGAATAAATCGCATTTTATGCAACTCAACTTCTTTTAAATTGTAATAATATTTACAATATTACTGCTTTTACAATATTTGTATCAAAAAAATGCAGCCTTAGTGAACATCAAGAGACTTTTTTTAAAAACATTAGAAAATGAATTATTCTGAACTTTTGATCCTCAGCACGTTTGTGTGTCCTACTGAGATCATCGCCTTCAGCGATCGTGTGCACGAGTTTCAGGCCATCAACGCAGAAGTGGTCGCCTGCTCGGTGGACTCTCAGTTTACTCACCTGGCCTGGTGAGAACACACTTCGTCCACATACACATTTAAACATAGACTTTGAGATTATTAATTGTGATTTCTTATATAAGGTAGGGCTATGACTAAGTGTTGGTTTCTTTTTATCAGGATCAACACACCCAGAAAACAAGGAGGTCTCGGACCAATGAAAATCCCTCTTCTTTCTGACCTCACACATCAGATATCCAAAGACTACGGTGTCTTTCTTGAGGATCAAGGGCACACGCTTCGGTACTGAAACTAGGGCTTTTATTTATGGGTCCTAAATGGATTTCACAGTGTATTTTTGAAAATAATCCCAACCAATACGGAAAAGTCATAGATGTTGAGTGCAAAGTCAGAACCCTGATTTTGAAAGGTTAGTTCACCCACAAATAAAAAGTAGCCCATTATTTACTCACCCTTCAGGAAAACTAGTTGTATAAGAAAAATGTTATATACACCTAGGATGGCTTGAGGGTGAGTAAGTAATGGGCTAACTTTCATTTTTGGGTGAACTAACTAAAGTTTATATTCTTATATTACATCAGTGAATATCCTGATGAAATAAGTGGTAATGTTTTTAATCTCTGCTGTTTTTTAGAGGTCTCTTCATCATCGATAATAAAGGTGTTCTCAGGCAGATCACCATGAATGACTTGCCAGTGGGACGCTCGGTTGACGAGACCCTCAGACTGGTGCAGGCTTTTCAGTACACTGATAAACACGGTGAAGGTACGGCATTTATTAACCATCTTTGCATTGATGTCTTTTTAAATCCCTAATCTGACACACTAGTGACACATTTTTTACATTTATAAAAAGTTATGATCTTTCATAACTTTAAAGTTTACTAGGGCTGCCAGCGTTAACACATTAATTTATGAGATTAAATGTTTAATCACTTTAACTAAAAAAAAAAAATCTTGACCATGCAAAACTGTAGACAGTCGGTTTTACTTTCACTTTTTCATTCAAAACAGTGTTGTTATTGTTAACTAGAACTATAAAAAAAAATACATTTTGGTAACTAAAATAAATACAAATACAATACAAATATTTGAGAATAATGTAAAAATTTCAGGGGAAGTTAGAAATGCTGCTTCGGCAAGTAAATTTAAGCTAAAACTGAAATAAATTGAGCTATAAAGAAATAGAAATTATATCTATAAATACAACAACACAAAACAAGGATTTACTTTAAAAATTAAAAAAACTTATAATTATAAAGTAATATAAAAAATATTATTATAAAAATGACAAAAGCACAGCAAAATTACTAAAACTTAAATACAGAAAGAATATAACAATAAAAGCTAATTTAAAATATTAATAAATACTATAATAGTGTATATAAAAGAAAAAAACACTGCTTCAGGAGTATAATTATTATTTAAAAAAAACATCTAGATAATCTATGCATTTATTTCCAGTAATTACATATAGTAGCCTGTCTAATATAGCCAAGAAATGGGGAAAAAATTAAGACTTGTTTGAGAACTAATGCATGCAAATGTTTATGTAAGCAATAAGGTACAAGAGGCCGTGATTTATTCACGATACAGCACGGCCTCGAGTACCTTATTGCTTTTATAAAACGGTTACCACACAATGCAGATATTAAAAATATGTATTTATGTTTTCATTAAGTAAAATCATTAAGCCTTCCGCTGTAAAAAATAGTCTCTAACTGCAACCGAATGTTCTTATACGTCATTTCATGGAACTCAAATTAAAACAGGCTAGGAACAGTTCGAAAACATTTGACTAACACTGTAAGTAAAAAACAAGCACAAATTATAGTGGCGTTCACTATAAACATTTATTATAAACACCCAGCCTAATAATTTAAAAGCGAAACTGAACGTTCCTGGTAAATGCGCAATGCAAACTCACTTGCCTTTCATATTCGTCACCAATCTGTTTTGCACTTGTCCAACAAATGAACACTTTCACATTTTTAAAAACAGCAACTTTTTACAAATGTGCCAGTTTTACACAGGGTGTATATTTTGATTTTTATTTTGTATCTGAGCTGTGCGGTTTGGATGCCGTCAAAAATGACTAGGCGCTTATGTTTAACGAAGCTTAAAAAAGCAAAAGCCGCTATATACCACACTAAATGCGACATCTATTGGATTTTACTGATATTGCATCAAATTAGCCAGTTTATTCCAATTGCCTCACGGGCCGGATGAAAACGCCTGGCGGGACGTAGTTTGCCCACCTCTGGTTTAAGGTATTGTTTTCGTTATTATAAAATGATTGAAATCAGTAATCAATAATAATTAGGCTAGTACTTTTTCCACTCGCTTGCCTTCCCTGGCATGCTCTCGCGTATGAACAGCAGCATCCCAGATGCGGGACACAGAGCGGGCGCATCAGCCGCAATCATCAAAAATATTTCAAAGACAGTCATGATTTTGGCTAATGCAGGACACTGAATGATGCACATCGGAGGGTATTAGAAGTGGATATAGTTAAAGCTCATTGTGCCATACTTGAGACCATTTTCTTCGGTTAAAATGTTGAATGAGTCTGGCATGAGTTCTCGGTTCCACCTCTTTTTCTCTAAGTCCGAAATGTAACTGCACATCAAACCAGACTTTTACGAGTACTTCAGGTGTGTTGGATTAAGCGCGTCAGTTTAATGGTGCTAAATTCCTTAGCAGAAATCGGTGTGTATTTCGAAATTGTTAATCAAACCACTCATCTAACGTCATATAAATCTAAATTTACTTGAAACATTTTAGCCTGTTAGCTCTTATTGCTTTCTTCAAATAAGAACTAATATATGTTTATGTTGCTAAGGGTGGTTGCTAAGGGTGCTGCGCAGTGATACTAAGAACAATTGGGTGGAACGGTCATAGCCGTGCTGTATCGTGAATAAAACACAGCTGCTGACCAATCAGAATCCAGGAATGGAACTAACCATTTTATAAGCACAACTAACAGTATAAATCTATTTTTAAAATTATTTAGCACTTATCTAGAGTAGCAAAAAATGCATGTCAGTCTTTTTGATAAAATTACTCTAATTACTTATTTATTGGAATGTGCATGACTGTTTAAAATAAATAAAATAAAAATATATATATGTAGAAATGTGTGGTAGGAGTTCAGACAAAGTGACATGTGAATCAGTATTAGTTAATCACCACAATGTTGTAATACAAGTATCTTATAGCACCCATATTGAAATATGTGTATGGATGACATAATTGTAAGGGTTTGTTTTTGGTGTTATTGTCTCTCTGATGTCAGTGTGTCCAGCTGGATGGAAGCCCGGCAGTGATACGGTAAGATTTCAGTCTATTTGTTTGTGTGTCTGTGTGTCTGTGTGTGTCTGTGTGTGTCTGTGTGTGTCTGTGTGTCTGTGTGTCTGTGTGTCTGTGTGTCTGTGTGTGTGTGTGTGTGTGTGTGTGTGTGTGTGTGTGTGTTTCTGTGTCTGATCAGAGTTAACCATATCTCCTCTTTCCACACAGATTATTCCAGACCCTGCAGGCAAGCTCAAGTATTTTGATAAACTCAACTGAGCTTAATTTTTCACTACAAGTGTTTGTTCTGAAGACTGTTTCTGAAGCACAGAATAAAAGGAGAGTTTTGATAAACTTGTAGTCTCGTTTCGTCCTTGCATTGTGTTTGATTTTTTTTGTGTGTGTGTGTGTGACCCTGAAACAAAACCAGTTATAAAGATCAATTTTTTTTAAATATAAAATCTCTTCATGGAACATGATCTTTACTTATCCTAATGATTTTTGTCATAAAAGAAAAAAAGATAATTTTATTACTACAAAATATACCTGTGCTACTTAAGACTGGTTTTGTGGTCCAGGGTTACAAATGTTAAAAGCAGTAGAAAGTTCTATTGAGAATGTCTAGAAAGCTGCACTTAAAAAAATGACTTTCCTCCTTAGTATTTGTGCCTTGTTTTCCAGTACAAATATCTTAATATTCTTCAAATAAATCAAAATGACATATGTCATAATTTTTCAAAATTAATAGAATTTTTGCTTAAAACAAGAAAAAAAAATCCCAGTAGGGTAAGAAAAATAATGTAGTTTTCCCTTTAAATTAACTTCATCCTTCCAACCACATGGCTGATTTTCTTGTACTACTTTTACTTGTTTTAAACATAAACTCATTGTAATACATTTTTTTTTTTTTTTTAAATAAGAAATGTTGCTTCTCATATTATGGTTATTTAAGAATGTTTAGATATTCATGCTGTAAAATGAGACACAATTTTCAAGTAAGAAATCAGCGTGTATCAGCGTTATTACAGTAAACTGTACAGTAAAACCATAATAATTTGTTACTTGAAATAAACATTAACTGAAATAATGTAAGCTTGTTTTCCTAATATTTTATTGTAGTTGCTGAGGAAATGTCACATTTTAATTTACATAAGTTTATGTACTAAATAAAATTAAATGAATACAACTAATAAAACTGTATTGAAATATTAAAGGGTTACTCCACCCCAAAATTAATTTTTTTGTCATTAATCACTTACCTTCATGTCCTTGCAAACCCGTAAAAGCTTTGTTCGTCTTCGGAGCACAATTTAAGATATTTTGGATGAAAATCTGGAGCTTTGTGGTTGTCCTATTGACTGCCAAGTAAATAACTCTGTCAAGGCTCAGAAATGTACGAAAGACATTGTCAAAACAGTCCATCTGCCATCAGTGGTTCAACCATAATTTTAGAAAGCCACGAGAATACTTTTAGAAGCAAAGAAAACAAAAATAGCGACTTTATTTAACAACACCGTAGCACGATTTTGGAGAATATCCACTGGACGCTGGATACGCTGTTTTGGTTCCAATCAAAGCGTAAATAAACGTAGAAAACGTATCCGTGTCGGATATTCTATAGTCTTTGTCCGTGTGCTGCGGCTGACAGAGAACTGCCTACGCTGTTTGCGTCCATTGGATACTCTCCCTAAATGGCGCTACATTGACGCAGAGGAGATGAATTGTTTAACGAAGTCCTTATTTTTGTTTTCTTTGCGTACAAAAAGTATTCTCGTAGCTTAGTAAAATTATGGTTGAACCACTGATGCCATATGGACTACTGTGACGACGTCTTTCTTTAGCCTTGACAGCGTTTACTCGGTAGTCAATGAAACAGTCACAAAGCTCTCGAATTTTCATCCAAAATATCTTAAACAGTGTTCCGAAAACGAACGGGTTTGGAAGGACATGGGGGTAAGTGATTAATGATAACAACTTTGGGGTGGAGTAACCCTTTAAATAATGACAAAACAACAAATGTACTAACGTTAAAGTTGTAAAATGAAAATGGAAATGTTAAATAATTAAAACTACTAACAAAAACTATAATCGTTTCAAAATGATAATAAGACAACTGATTTGTAAAATGGTTTTAAATCTATTAACCCTATTAGATATTTGAAACGTAAATGTTAATCTGTCCCAACTATTTGTTTAGTTTTAATTTATAAACCATAGAAAATGTCTTTGGTCAAATGCATGGGAACCCTGAATCTACAAACAAGCATATATGAACCACTAGAGGGCGGTGTGGTAGCAGTTTTTACCGCACAGCCCCAACAAAAACAAAGGTGTTTTTCAGAAATAAAATATGTGGAAAATCAGCAGTGTGATGCGTTGCAGCTGCTGTCATTGCAATACATTAGAACAGCACTGAGACTAAATTACAAGCATCGAAATAGACTCTGAACAGGAAACACTGGACTGTTTTTAAGAAAATGCCTGCGTTACTGCAAACATGCGCAGCTGCAATAATAGTGTCACGCTGTTAAAGACTAGATAAGGCTGCTTCTTGACCTCGTCCCAGACAGATGTTAAGGCCAAAGTGCAAACGTATGAACTGCCAGACAATAAAGTTATACATGTGGGAAGGGACTATTGTACAACTCTTGATTTAGACTGATCCAGTTCTTCTAAATATGTACTTCAACGTGTATTCATGTAACAGCAGGGTTTCCATAGTCATAACATCTGGAAATTACAAAAAAAAATTATATATTCATGTAAGAATATAATTTTTTCTAGAGGTAGTAGTATTTTTCTATATAATATTTTACTTAAATTGCATGTTTTAAAATACTTAAGTAAATAAATGGCGTGTTTAACATTCTAAAATGTCACATTACTGGAAAAGTCAATGAAATCCATTGGTCATAAGGTGCAGGAACCCTGTAACACTCATAATCGTTTTTATAATACAGAAAAAAAGACAAAATCCTCTTTGTGTACTTAAATGGTATTTCAGATCCTTTTGCATTCTAGAAGGAGGCCGATTGATAATAGATGTAAACAAACTGCTAAATTTGCATCCCAAAAGTAGGCTGTGCAAATGTTTGCTCCCCAGAGCTGATTTTACTGTAATAGGCTGTGTTTTTGTATGTGCAGCAAAGGTCAGTCTCATGTTTGGGTCAAAGGTGTGGTGCGAAAACTCTGGAAATTTTTCTACGAATAGACTGTCAGTGTCATGTGTCAAGAAAAAATGGTCGAATCAGCATTCAAAGCCACTCAGTGCAGGACATTCTGTTTTAATATTAGCTGTTTTAATACATTAATATGTCATCCAGCTGCACACGCAAGCATTTTTGCATCATCCGCTTCTGTTTAATAGTTATTTTTTACTTTTATGTATAGCATTTAAGAAAAAACATTTCCAGATGATTAGTAGTAGAACTGTGATACCACTGAAGTTGACATCACTAATAACAGTTTCAGAGAAATATCTAGACTCTGTGAGTCTTTACTTAGAATTTTGTCCTGCATTTTTGCCTTAACTGTAGTTTTCATCAAGCCAACTGTAAGTTGAGTTGTGTTGACGGTACACAAGAGCATGTCATGGCAAAATACAACACATAGAAACTCATGGCAAAACAGTCCACACAGTCAACCTCCTCAAGCAATTCATGAAAGTTGATGTATAGAATCACATGCAGACTTCCCTCATACTCAGGAATGTATTCATATTCATGATGCATTTGCTGTTATAAAATCATGACATTTAAACCTCTGTTTCATAATTTTTTTGAAAAACGTATTCAGTGACTTTTAAGGTTTTCATTAATTTATATTAGTGTTATTAGTGTTTTGTTATTTAATTATTTATTCATTTTATATTTATTTTAAATGTGCATTATTATTTATACTATTATTTATTTATTTATTTATTTATAATTATATGTATATGATTTGATATTGGTACTTTTATTGCTATTATTCATATTATGTAACATTTATAATTTCTTTAATTATTTTAATGACTGATATTTAACTAATTTGTGATTTTTATTTATTTTTATTAGATTCACTAGTTTAAAACAATACAATAAAAATATGCATTGACTTTCTAGGTTTGGTCTTTCTTTTTTTACTTCTATTATTTAACATTTATTTATAATGTTCATTTATAGTAGAATTATGTATTGTTTAGTATTTGATTATTTATTCATTTTATATTTATTATTTAAAATTTGTAGTACTTATTATATTGTTATTTTATTTAAACTATTATTTATTGATTTATTTTTATAATTATATTTTAAGTATTTATATTGATAATTTTATTGCTATTATTTATATTATGCAATATTTATAATTTAATTATTTATAATGTTCATTTATAGTAGTATTATTTATTTTTTAGTTTTTGATTAATTGTTCATTTTACATTTATATTAGGCCTATTTAAAATTTGTAGTAATTTGTTATTTTATTTATACTATATTTATTTATAATTATATTTATATTATTTATATTGTTACTTTTTTGCAATTATTTATATTATGTAATATTTATAATTTATTTATTTTATTGACTGATATTTGACTGTTTAGTGAATGTAATTTTTTTTAATAAAAAAAACAATACAATACAAATATGCATTGACTTGCTAAGTTTGGTCTTTCTTTTTTAATTACTTCAATTACTGTTTATTTATACTGTTCATTTATATTAGTATTATCTATTATTATTTGCTTATTATTAATAATAATATAATAATTAATTATTATACTATTTTGTATTTATATTATTTTAAATTCACATTATTTATCATGTATTATTGTTTTTTATTTATACTATTTATTTATAATTATATTTATATTATGTAATGTTTGTAATTTATTTACTTCATTTCTTTTATTGACAGATATTTGACTATTTTGTAATTTTTTCGATTCACTTTTTTAAAACAATACAAAACAAATATGCATTGACTTTCTAGGTTTGGTCTTTTATTATTACTTTTTACTACTTCATTTGTATAATTATTATTTTAGATTTTTTTTATCATTATTTATTATATTTTAGGGCTGTCAAACGATTAATCGCGATTAATCGCATCCAAAATAAAAGTTTATGTTTAGATACTAGATGTGTGTTTACTTTGTATATTTATTATGTAGATATAAATACTCACACATACATGTATATTTTAAAACAAAATATTTATATGTATATATATTTATACCTGTATACAATTCAGATTATAAATAAATATAAATATTTTAGATATAAATCTAAAATATTTTTCCTTAATATATACATGCATGTGTGTGTATTCATATATACATAATAAATACACACAGTACACAATTATATAGTATGTAAACATAAACTTTTATTTTTGATGCGATTAATCGCGATTAATCGTTTGACAGCACTAATTTTATTTTATTATTCATTTTACATTTCGGTATTTATATTATTACTTTAAATGCTATTATTTGTGTGCACAATTGAACTTTTCTGTCATTAATGTGTATTATCATGTAAATATTGGCATTATATCAGCCATCAGCCAATCTCCTTTCTAGATATGCATATAGGCCTATATGCATTATAGAAATAATATAATGTCAAATATTACATCTGTTTGTGCAATTGTAATTGCATTGTCCACAATGAGTTAGATTGCATAAGCAAATTCAAAGGTCTGCTTTATTTGGAAAATCAGGATGCTTATGTATACAGTACATGACCTTTGCATGATCTTTCCAGAATGATGAACATTAACCCATGCTGCTTTGACTGAACAAACAGGAAGGACCTGATGCACAACAGTTTTTATGGGAGTGGCCTAAAGGTTTCTGCCCCTCATGAGCATCAATAAAAGGAGGAAACGTCTCAGATGTGAACACAGCGGATGCTTCATCACAGCAGCCACTGGATGCCTTTCCAAACAGCAGAAAGCTGATCTTAGGCCTGTAGCTGAGGGTGAACCTCGGATAAGCGGATGAAGAAACAAATCTTACTACTTTTCACATACAGAGGACTAGTGCGCAAAGGAAAAAAGAGCAAAAGAAGAAAATGGCCAATTTTATATTACGGAAAGCCGAGCCCAAGGACGTGTCTGACATACTGCGACTCATAAAGGTATGAAATTCAATATTTCAGTTTTGTCTTACTTGCTGGTTCAGTTTAAATTTAGGAATGCAATTTGTTTCTACACCAGTGTTATATATATATAACATGCATGTCTCATGTTAGGAACTGGCCAAATTTGAGGAAATGGAAGATCAAGTTATTCTCACTGAGAAAGGTATGTACATGTAGAGGTGAATTGAATGACATTTTCACAGTTCACAGCTGTTTCACTCCTCTAATGGTATTTTTGCTCCTGTAGATCTGCTGGAGGATGGGTTTGGAGATCATCCGTTCTATCACTGTATAGTTGCTGAAGTCCCCAAACAGCACCAGAGCGCCGACGGTAAGACTAAACCTGTGCTTCAGCTCTGATTCAGTACACAGTGTTGTGTTGTTCTGCTGTTGTTTCCATATCAGGTTGAAGCGAGCGCATCAGGAGTGTGTACATTCCCCCAGACACTTCATTTACCAAGAGTGTTTGTGTGTATAATGATGCAACGCTGTGTTTGGAAACACTTTGCATTGCAGTGTGAAAGTTACACATGCTGTAAACAGGAAGTGTATGTAGTTCAGTAGTATTGGTTCACCCAAATATAAGATTTAAGGAATAGTTTTATAAATGTATGCATTTTTTAAATTTAGGAATATATGATTTTTTTTTTCTTAAAGCAAGATACTTTTACTTGAGAAACTTGTTTACTGAAAAATTAATGGGAAAAAAAAAATTACAGGATTTTTTTTAACTCACTTAAAACTGGTTTGACACATTTAAATAAAAAAAAAACTATTAAAAATTGTTTGTTAATATTATATTAAGTGACTTTCCGTTACGTTTTTTAAAATTAAATATAAATTCTATTGATTAACTAAATACTATTTATAAGCCTGTCAGCAGATTCTAATAAACAACTGGATAATCTGATCACAAAATTGTCCAATATCATTCAATAATGGCAATAAAAGTAATATAAATATTATGAATTAATAAAAATAGCACAAAAAGAATTAAACAATGGTAGTATAATAAGTTACGCATACAATATACATGAAGCGCATGTAGTTTGTTAATATTAGTTCAGCCCAAAAATAAATTTAAGGAATAGTTTTACAAATTCATAGGAATATATGACTAGGGATTTTTTCCCCCTCAGTATTTTTCTTTCTTTCTTTCTTTTTTTTTTTAATTAAGATACTTTTACTTGAGAAGTTTGTTTTCTGAAAAATATGAAAAATAATATGAAAAAAAAAAACTTTGTTGACCTCACTTACTGAAATTTTTCTTGTTTAAAACTTGTTTGGCACAGAAAAAAACAATAAATAAATGAAAATAATAATTAAAATGAATAATAATAAAAAAACATTATACATATATATATATATATATATATATATATATTTTTTTTTTTTTTTTTTTTTTTTTTTTTAAATGTCCCAAAAATTAAGTGACTTTAAAAAAAAATAATAAAAAAATTATTAAATATAAATTCTGTTGATTAACTAAATACTATTTATAAGCCTGTCAGCAGATTTTACTAATGATACTTTTGCTATTTAACAAGTGGATAATCTGATCACAAAATATTAGTCAATAAAAGTAATACAAATTATAAATAAAATAATAAAATGATTAACATAAGTAATAATGGCAATAAAAGTAATATAAATATTATAAATAAAAATAACATAAATATATAGCATGAATAACATAAAATATAGCTTAACATCATTAATAACATAGATAAAAAATAATAGTATATATAAATTATAAGTAATAGTAGTAATAATAATAATAATTTGTACTGAAACACAAGACTCAATACTGAGTTAGAAAATATTTTTTGCCACACAACAATTTAAATTTGCATCCAAAAACATGGATTATATTGCATATATAGTTGATGTTTTGTAGCTTTAGAGAAGTGAGATGTCAAATTTACTTTAGAGAAGTCTAATTTTAGTTGCAGATATTCATGTTTGGGTAAACTATTTTTTTTTAAATAGTGCTGTAACATGAACACTGGAATGTAAAGTATCTTTTTTTGTGAATCTGAACATTCAACACACAGAATTTGAGTTGTTTGACATTTGCCAAGAACGCTCACCCAATCCCCCTCTGTAATTTATTGTCTTCAGGCTACAGTCTCTTGCTTCGCCATGTACATTGCCCGTGGCGTGTACATGGATGGGCGGGGAGGTAACTGAAAGATCGCTTACAATAGCGTAACATATACAATAACCCAGAGGTAAGGCCACAACAGCTGGGACGCCACCAGCCTTACACCACACTACCATACGCCCCAAACTAACAGCTGTCTGCCAGACGCACCAAAGGGTTTTGTCATCATACTCACAACTAGGGATGGGAATCGCAAGGAACGAACGATTCCGTCAATGAATCTCTTAGAATTTTGAACAAAAACAATTCTAATTGCCATGACAACGGCAACGTTTATTTCACAACCACATTCCATCCACATCTTTGAAAGTCTTTCAAGTATGCTTTGATTCCCAACCCTACTCTGCTGCACTGCTAAAAGATTTTTTACTTAGTATTTTTGGCTTTGTTTCCAGTACAAATGTCTAAACATCTTAACATATTAAGAAAATGTATTCAAATTACGTGTGTTTGCTTAAATAATAATAAAAAAATCAGCCAATGGATTCAGTGTAATATTTAGTAATATTTTTTCTATTTTCGTCTGCCTTTTTGCATAAAACAGGAAAAAAAATTGCAAATTGAGTCAGAAAAGTAATTTTTTCTGACCCTTAAATCTCATATCCAGATAAGATGACTTGACTTGAGAAGAAAAGTGACATTAAGAAAATGCATCAAAGTTAAGTGTTGTTTGCATAAAACAACAAAAAAAATTGCTAATTGAAAAGCTGTTTGCCCGAAAAGTTATATTTTTTTTTCTATTTTTATGACTTTTTATGACCCTTAAATCATTGCATCAAAGTTAAGTATTTTTGCTTAAAACAAGAAAGAAAAATTCTGCCAATGGAGTCAGAAAAGTAATCTTTTTTTATTTGTTCTGACCCCTAAATCTTAAATTAAGACATGATGACTTGAGAAGCAAAGCAACATTTTAAGAAAATGCATCAAAAAGTTAGGTGTTTTTGCTTAAAACAAGAGGGAAAAAAATCTGCCAATGGAGTTGGAAAATTAATGATCTTTTTGCAAATCTTTTTTAAATCAAGATAAGGTGACTTGATTTGACTTGAGAAGCAAAGCAACATATTAAGCAAATGCATCAAAATTAACATGAACAAATCTGCCAATGGAGTCAGAAAAGTAATATTTTTTCTTTTTTTTATGACTTTTTCTGACCCTTAAATCTTAAATCAAAATATGAAGACTTGACTTAAGAAGCAAAATATTAAGAAAATGCATCAAAGTTAAGTGTTTTTGCTTAAAACAAGAATATAAATATACCAGTGGAGTCAGAAAAGTAATAATTTTTCTATTTTTCTGACTTTTTCTGACCCTTAAATCACGATATGATGACTTGACTTGACTTGACTTGACTTGACTTGACTTGAGAAGCATATTAATAAAATGCATCAAAATGAAGTGTTTTTGCTTAAAATGAAAAAAAAAAAAGTCTGCCAGTGGAGACAAATAATATTTTTTCTCTTTTTTTTCTGACCCAATTTAAAGATTTTTTTCTTCTTCATTCATTAAAAAATATTACTTAAATATAAATTTTCCCCCTTGATTTATGCTTAAAATAATATTTTAATAACATACCAAAATTAATTAATATATTAATATTAATTATATACTATTTATTTTAATATAATCATATTATATTATATTTATTATATTATTACAATTGTTATTATTTAAAACGTATATATTGTTTATATATTCTATAAATTAATATTATGTTTAATATGGAAATATTATCTATAAAATACTCTTTTTTATATTTTCATATAATATTTTGCTTCTCAAGTAAATGCATATTGATTGGATATTTGTACTGGAAAACAAGACAAAGTTGTTAAGTAAGAACATCATTTTTGCAGTGTGGTATAAATGTTCAAATCAACATAATAAAAAAGAAAAAAGAAAGTGAAATGATGGACTAATCAAAAATGTGACTCCTAGAATGACGTAACTGTGGTGTATGCCAGGGTTGTGATGCCAAATAATCCCACCTGAAATGAAATTCAACAAACATAAGCAAATCGCAAACCAACAGCGTTTGTTTCTATGCAAACTCTGACTTATCTCTGATTTAGAAATGCTTTTCCTCATGCTTGAAGCAATAGAATAATTGAACTGTGTTTCCAGGTCATATGATCATTGGCTTTGCCATGTATTATTTCACCTATGACCCCTGGATCGGGAAACTGCTCTACTTGGAGGACTTCTACGTCATGAAGGAGTTTCGGGGTATGAATGTGACCTTAAATGTTTGTGATATCAGATTGTCAGATTTATGAGACTCCGTCATGTAACACACTTTTCCTTCGGTTAAAATTAGGTTTTGGAATTGGCTCTGAAATCCTGAAGAAACTGAGTCAGGTATATTTGAACTTCCTTTATATAACAGTAAAAAGATCAATAACATCTGTTTTTACGGCTCATGAGGAAACTGTTTATCTGTGTTTTTCGGGTCACATAGTTACCCTTGTAAAAAAGAAGTGTGCTTAATTGTATTGAATGCGCACTTGTAAGGTACCAAAGCTCAAAGTATATAGTACTAGTTAATAATTAGTCCCGGGTTAATGATCTAACATTATACAGCACCTCTAATTCTCTTCCTGGCAGTATATCGTGTACTCAATCAGTTTTCTCTAATCATTTACTGGTTTCTGCAGACGGCCGTCAGGACTCGGTGCAGCAGCATGCACTTTATCGTGGCCGAGTGGAACAAGCCCTCCATCGAGTTCTACAAGCGGCGCGGAGCGTCTGATCTCTCGCTGGAGGAAGGGTGGAGGCTCTTCAAGATCGACAAGCAGAACCTGCTCAAGATGACCAACGAGGAGTGAACCGAATGTCAGGAGACTGTGTTGTAGTCTATGATTGACCATCTGGTTCTGGTGTCCACTAAAGTCATTTTCAAGCATTCACCATGTGATGTTACATCCAAAACCTTTGATTCCCACCCATAATATTTAGAACCACAAGAAGTTTAAAATGGATGACAGGAGTTGATAGTTTACTACTATCTTCAGATTTCTCTAAATACATCATTAGATTCTTGTTTTGAAGTAAGAAGACACATTAAAGATATTTTCATTTCATTTGTGATTTAATAAATCATGCTTCAGGGACTTTCTGCTTCGATGCGTTATACTGATGTTTATATAGACAAGGCATATTTACTTACTTCTCTGTATACTTCATCTTAAATTCTACTGAAAAAATACAAATGTAAAAAGCTTAAATGAAAAAATATTTGTACTCTTATTTCCTCATCTTCTTCATGTTTGATATGACATCTGATGTTATCTCATTTTATATAAATTTTATATAAATAATAAAGTTGTTGTTTTTGCGATTTTGGTCTATTTTGCTAAAAACATCCAAAACACACATTTAACCTACACCAAACTTAGCAGTTTTATTTCTATCTATATTCTGAAGGTTCTTACAGAGGGGTTTGTTTATATATTATTCATTCATTTATATAAGATTTTATTCCTAAAAACGATGTGAAACTTTATTTTTCTGGCTGCTGTTTATGCAGTGATAAAAAGAGATATCAGAAATCCGTTCCTTAAAAACTTTTAACTCTAATATGCTAAAATGTTCAGATGGAAATTACAAGACAAGACAGGTCAAAGTGTTTTATGCAGAGTTCACACAAGGTGCTTGAAGTGAATTTGACTTTTGAAATTTAAGGCCTAGAATACACTTGAAAATAGATGTAGATGTCTAGATGAACATTAAATAAAGTATGTATGTCAAATTTAGAAAACACAAATGAATTAAGTTCTATTTTCTTATATTCTCTGTTGAGTAGTCAAACAATCCAAAGAAAACATTTTAAAACAAAACATAGAAGGTTGACAGAATTGGTTGTTTGTGATGTAGGAAATGGGTGGTTTCAAGTCTTGTTTTGACACTGTTCAGCAAAGTGTTGACCGATGAATTTGCACATGGTTTTAAGCATAAAAACACTGACATGTTTGTGTTATTTACAGTATAGTTTTGTTCCTGTCTGTTTTATTAGAAATGCTTAATCATACTTAAGATTTAAACAAACCTCTATCGGTAAGTGTTAAAGTTGTCCTGCAAGCATTGCTCAGTCCAGCTGTCTGTTGGCTGGCATGTGAAGTGGGAGTGCAGTGCTATCTGAGAGATTCCTAGGACATTCCTGGGAACAGAGCCAAACTGAATGAGAGCTGCATGATTATTTGCAAAGGCCCGTCCATTATTGCATGTGGTGCTCCTTATTGAACACTGTTAAACTCAGAGATGGTTCATTTTAGACACTCATCAATGTGCAATGAGGTTCTTTCTTGAATGTCTCAGTTGTGCATTGGTCTGAAAAGGAAACAGAGTTGTGAAAAAAACAATGCCTTCCTGCCTGGTGACATTTGAGACATCCGTACGCCTTAAGATGTTTATTAAAACGTTCAATAGGTCTATACCTTATTTTCCAGATATACGAAAAATGCATAAGTGCTTTTGTCGGGTCAAGGGTGCTGGAAATGACTCAATGTCTATGTCGTCATAGGAAAACTCCTATAAGTCTCTCAGACAAGAATTCCGGCTGAGAGCGGATGCGAATGAGTCAGTGCTGATTATATCCCATTCACAAATACAGTCCGGCTCATGGGCTGAAACTAAAACCGGATAAACGATAATGCTTGGTTTGATGATCAAAACAAATAATGCACTACAATACAATGATGACTGAGAGATGAACATTCCTTAAAAACCCTAATGACCATATTTGATACTCAGCACCTTTGTTGAAATGCAAGTGATAAATATGGGAATATTATTTTAATATATCCTGTTTTCACCCCACAATGCATTAGCCTTTGAAGTCCCGCTCTATTCCTGTGAATGAACCAACAGCGTTTGATCTCTGTGGTTGTTTTTGCAGATGATATAAACACATGTCAGTTTGCACAATTAATTATGTGAGTAAATAGCAGAACTTTTACTTTGGAGTCAACTATTCATTTTAATGTTTCACAATTTAGCTTAGCTGCCAATTCACACACAATCACATGCAATTGAAAATGAACTTGGTGTGAAAAGGGTGTGATTTTAGTTTTCTAGACTACAAGCAGAGCTAACCTTCTGTCATTAACTGTAAAGAGCAAAGCCTGAAAACGTCATAACTAACAAAACGCATGCAGGCAATTACACAGACCACTGCATTCACAAGTAGAAGCTAGCAGTTGTGTTTGGCAACAGGCTTTTGCAAACTGTGAAATATGTTGTTCCTGTCTTGGCTTGATATTATTACACCCAAAGAATGAGCTGTAATTTTGTTTTTTAAAGTAACTTCCAGCATTCAGGTCCCTGTAAAAAAGTATTACAGTGGTATAATGATACTAGTTGTGTCCCAAAAAAAAAAAAAAAATTAAAAAGCATTTAAATAGATCTTAGATGTTTACTAAGATCCCTTACATTGAAAGCCACAGTAACATTTAAAATACTAGTAAGCTTAATATATATAAAAACATCATTAATATTTACTTGCTATTGAGAGACTGTTCCAAACTCTAACTGCTAAATTTCAGCTTCTGAAAATATTATATAATTTTAATATAAACAATATAATATAATATAATATAATTTTTTTTTCGTTGTAAATTATGAAACTTCATGTAAAAAAACGTGAACCGCATTTTCATGTCAAAATCGCAGTGTATGTTTTACTAAAACATGGAATATGGAAAAAAATGGAATATGGAACAGTCTCAGCCAATGGACTAAAACAGTTTTAGTCCACTGGCTGAGACTGTTCCATATTCCATAACATTTAGTTTTTATATGTGTACAACTGTTCAGAACTGTGCTAGATAAACATGTGCTGATTAGTAAGTGTCTAAAATTGTCACTGCCAAAACAGTCACGACCAAAATATGTCATCATTGTTTTGGTAGTGACAAAAGGGAACACATAATCCTTTATTTGAGGCAAATAAACCATTTTTAGTAATGTTTTTGTATGCGAGTTAAAATTCTGAAATGTGATGTGGTCGCTCTCAAAGAAATACTGTCACTACTGAAACATTGGATGTTTTGGCAAAAATAAGCTATGCTGAATTATCAAGATGTCATGATAGTGTTTGGTTCAGTGTATATTCAGATTTATGAATCCTTAAGTTTGAAATCAGTATGCCTTTTACAAAGAAAAATTGGATTCAAAATACAACAGATGTCAAAAATCACACATGAAATATTGTTAAAAGGGTCATTGTTATTGATTTACCTTATTGAAAATGTTTTAATAAAACTGAAAAAAAAAAATCTTAAGCAAAATCTTAGGTCAATATAACCCATAAATTATATATTACTGTGTTTTTTGGTAGTGACAAATTTGAGGAGAGGACAGATATTTTGAAACTTTCTGAAAATACAATATAAAAATTAACTGCACAATTACTAAAAACATATCTACCTTGGATATTATAGAATTTGCATACATACAAAATTTGTCAGACGATTCCAACTCTGACGTTGGACCATTTCTGTAGAATGGCCCATATAAAGTTTTTTTTGGCATCCAATATCAGAATCTGATAGCTTTTTCCAGTTATTTAAGTGCATAATCCAGGTATTTGCATCCTCTAGGCAATGTAAACACACTAATACACTATTTATACTAAAACAACAGGATAGAATAGTGCATAAGTATGCAAATTGGAACCCACCTAGTATGTGACAATGCTATTGTTCTTAGAAATGGTTCTTAAGTAGCACTAGCCCAAAATACATTCTATGGGTCAAAATTATCGCTAAAATTCACTAGGAAATTAAGTAAAGATCATGTTCCATGAAGATATGTTTGTAAAATTCCTACTTGGAATACATGATCGGAAAACATAAAACAAAAAGACTCATACGATAAAAAAGTATTTTACTTAAAATAATAAAATAAAACAAAAAAATATATATTTCCTACTGTAAATATATAAAAACTGAATTTTTGATTAGTAATATGCATTGCTAAGAACTTCATTCGGACAACTTTAAAGGCGATTTTCTCAATATTTAATTTTTTTGCACCCTCAGCTTCCAGATTTTCAAACAGATGTATTTCAGCCAAGTAAAAAAAAAAAAAAACATACATCAATGAAATCTTATTAATTTACCTTTCATACTATGTATAAATCTTTAAGCCTCCTTACTGGTTTTGTGGTCCAGAGTCACATATAGCTACTGTAAAAATATTTAGTATGCTGGTCTTATTATCAACAATTAATTAATCAATTCTAATATTTTGTTAGCAGTAGTTTGTGTTCTTTTAAGGGCCAAAAAAAAAAGCTAAACTAAAACCACCTGTAGACTAAGTCTAAAAAATGTATAAAAGGATAGAATCCGTGTCTCGTATTTCATTGGTTGCAGCCTTGACACAATATCCGACAACCCTCATTTGTTCTGGGTCGTACTGGTTATTTTTGCTGTATGTGAGTCAGATCGACTTAAGCGTAACTCAGTACTTCCGGTTGCTGACGTCAGCGCCACCTCTATATAAATAGCGCTGGAACTCAGCGTTCAGACAAAGCGCGTCCAGCGACTTTAGACTTCATGTAATTCCTCACTGACAGGGTGAGAAACCCAGACTTTCTGCTGAGGGTAGCCCCCTTAGAACCGAATGAAGAAACAAATCTTACTACTTTTCACATACCGAGGACTAGTAAGAAAAGGGAAGAAGAGTAAAAGAAGAAAATGGCCAATTTTATATTACGGAAAGCCGAGCCCAAGGACGTGTCAGACATACTGCGACTCATAAAGGTAAAAACAACATTGTCTACGAATAATTATTTTAATAACAATGTTTACGTATTGTTGTAAAAGTATTCTTTTTAACGCTGTTTAATTAAATGTAGGAACTTGCAAAGTTTGAGGAAATGGAGGAACAGGTCGTCCTGACCGAGAAAGGTACAGACCGTTATTCGCACTTTAAAGACCTTATAATTTCCGTGTGTAGTATATGAATATATGATGATTTGTTTATTTTTTCAGAGCTGCTCGAGGACGGCTTCGGAGATCATCCGTTTTATCACTGCGTCGTCGCTGAAGTGTCGAAAGATAAACAGTCCATTGAGGGCAAGTTAAAAAACGATGCTGATTTTGTCATTAAAACATCTATTTATTACGGATACAGTATTGTTACAGTTAATGGTCCATTTGTGATGGAAATGTTACCGTTTATCTTTCTGCGTCACGCGGTGACGTCAAAGCCGCTGAATCAGAGTCCCGTAACTTTCCTCTTTCTCTTCTCTTTAACCCCTTTAATCCGGGTGTACTAACCATCCTCATTTATGATTTCCACATCAGGTTATACAGTAGTTGGCTTTGCCATGTACTACTTCACCTATGACCCCTGGATTGGGAAGCTGCTTTATCTGGAGGACTTCTATGTGATGAAGGAGTTCAGAGGTATAAGAAGATGCCACCGAAATTAATAATAATAATAATAATAATGAATATTTTTTATATATATATATATATATATATATATATATATATATATATATATATATATATATATATATATATATATATATATATACATATACATATACATACATACATACATACATACATATATATACATATACATATATATATATATATATATATACATATATATATATATATATATATATATATATATATATATATATATATATATATATATACATACAATTTATGAAAATAATACTTGTAATTTATATTATTTATTAATAATTAAAGTATTATTATATATTTATAATTATTTCTTAATAATAATGTTTTAATAATTATCAATATAATAATAATAATAATAATAATAATAATTATTATTATTATTATTATTATTATTATTATATTAATAATTCTTCAAAACAATATTATTACCATTATCATTTAATAAGAATTATAAATATAATTTTTATAAATAAAACATTATTACTATTAGTAAGTATTATATTGTTATTTAATTATTTAATTATAATAATAATTATTATTATTATTATTATTATTATTATTATTATACAATTAGTTAAATTAATAATAATAATAATAATAATAATTATTATTATTATTATTATTATTATTATAAAATTAGTAGTAATAACAATATAATACTTACTAATAGTGATAATGTTTTATTTAAAAAAATGCTATTTATAATTCTTATTAAATGATAATGGTAATAATATTGTTTTGAAGAATTATTAATATAAATAATAATAATAATAATAACAACAACAACAATATAATTCTTAATAATAATAATGGTAATGTTTTGAATAATAATAATAATAATAACATAAATACAATTGATGATGATGATGATGATGATGATGATGATGATAATAATGTTTTATTTATTTAAAAACATTTATAATTCTTATTAAAGAATAATGATAATTATAATGTTTTTTTTAAAGATTCGAAAATAAAGAATTGAATAATAATAATAATAATGTCAGTATTATATTATATTGCTGTTATAGATAATTATATAAACAACATTGTAATATATTTTGCAGTTATTTTTAATTCTTTAAAAATAATTTATGTAGAATTATTCTTTAAATTAAAAATAAAGGAAATAATAACAACATTGTTATTATTATTATTATTATTATTATTATTATTATTAAGTAAATATCATTTTTATTTTTATAATTATATAAATAAATAATTTCTAAATTCTATAAAAATAATTTTATTTGACTGAATGACTTATTGCTTGCTGTCTTTCAGGTTATGGGATTGGCTCTGAAATCCTGAAGATGCTGAGTGAGGTATATATAATTCATTACAACCTAAATTACAAACTTGACATGAAACAAAAATGATTCAAACATGAGACTGGCCAGAAATGAACCAGACAAAATGTGCTAAATGCTAAATTTGAAAAAGTTGAATCCGTTACATGATAGTATTCTATTCTTAGCCCACCTTGCTGTGTGGCTTCGGGAAAATATTAGCAAAAAAGTTAAACATTTTCTTTCTCAAAACCAACAAAGTTTCTTGATTGTTTTTTTCTTTTCTCTGCAGACGGCAGTGAAGACTCGATGCAGCGGCATGCACTTCATCGTGGCCGAGTGGAACACGACGTCCATCGAGTTCTACAAGCGGCGTGGAGCGTCTGATCTCTCGCACGAGGAGGGATGGCGTCTGTACGAGATTGACAAGTGCAATCTACTCAAGATGTCAAGTAGACGCTAGTGCAGGAGGAAATGTTCAATAAAGGAGGATTACGACTACAACTGTTGTTGTCTATCTAGTCTATAACACATACATTGTATCAGTCAATAAATACACCTCATACTCTGAAAAATCTCATGTTTTAGTTTGTTACCTCAGGATTTTCTCTTTAAAATATTTAAAAATCCATAAGCATGTAATATTAATATTATCAGACTTCTCTTTAGTTGGCAAAATTGTACTTTCTGCTAACAGAGAAGATAAAAACCAGTAAATGAGACAATGACGTCATCCTTTAGGAAGTGTTTTAATCGCGTGCTGCTGTTTGGAAACAAGCAGGCGTCTAAATCTAGACTAAACTAGTTCAGAGGTTGTTTAACTGCTGCAGCTGCAGTTTTTTTTGTGTGTGTTTGCACAGAAAGAGGAAGTCTGACAAACCGTGCTGACAAACTAACCCCAAATTAGGTGAAATGTTTCCTCCCAACTTTTTAGACTATACAGTACATACATATATGCAATCATTTCAGTCAGAAACCACAACTCCACAACATTTGTTTTGGTACACCAATGTATTTTTAGTACAATCCCAGTAGTTTGTTTTCAAGTTCAGAACCTTCGATTCAGACCACTAACTCCTGTCTGATGACTGACAGATGAAAGAGGAAGTGGCTAGTGCAAAAGCAGGTCATGAAAGTGAGCGAAGGAAGGAGATCCCGCATTGCAACCGTCAGAGAAACAACCTGAGAAGCGATGATGCACCTGTAAACAAACAGCACAGCAAACCACACTCATGACTTCTGAGAAAAAGAAGCCTTCTGAGAAAATACACACATGTCTGAATGGCATTGCATTAGACGGCTAATATTAAACCAAGTAGCATTTTAAATAAAATATATTTTTCAATTAAATATGTGACCCTGGACCACAAAACAAGTCAAATTGAGATTTATACATCATCTGAAAACTGAATAAATAAGCTTTCCTTTGTATATTTTGTATATTTAGCTGAAATACAACCATTTAAAAATCTGGAATCTGGGTGCAAAAAAATAAAATATTTTTTAAAGCTTTCCAAATTAAGTTCTTAGCTATGCATATTACTTTTCAAAAATGAAATTTGGATATATTTGCGGTAGGAAATTTACTAAATATCTACATGGAACATGATCTTTATTTAATATCCTGATGATTTTTGGCATAAAAGAAAAATCTATAATTTTGACCCATACAATGTATTGGCTATTGCTACAAATATACCCAGCAAATTATGACTGGTTTTGTGGTCCAGGGTCACATATGAATATACTTAATATATAATGTAAAATATATTTTAAGATTTTTTTTAACAATCTAATGCAAATAGTAAAACAAAATAATGAAAGCCAAATCAAGTTATGCATTGGCAGTAAAATATTTTATTTTAATTACTTTCTGCTTAAAAGTGTATTGCTTTTCAGTTAATGCATGATAAAAAGATGTCTGAATGTCACTGCATTAGATACTAATTAATGTGATTCTCTACAGCTGTGGTTCATCTGCTGGATCAAAAATGGCTCAGAAAAGTGTGTTTTAGTGTGCCGCACTCACAGGAAAAGGTAAACTGGCAATTTTATTGAAATTTACCAGGTATTATCTAAGAAAAACATCTTAGAGCAATTCAGATAGAGTTGAGAAATGGTTTTGTTATGATTATATTAATGTTGTTTCTGCATTGTATGCACCAGGGTTTGTGTTTCTGTCCTGTTTGCTATGTTTGACATGTTGTACCTAAGCTTTGGTCTCCCCACTGGAACTCTTTTCCGCTTGATCCTATTCAAACACAAAACAAAAAGTGCTTAGGCTGTTTCCAAACTCAATATTTGCAGTGTTCAAATGCTATCTGTAGGTCAAACAGTAGAGGTTTTGGATTTGATGCTTAGGAAATGCAAAACTGCTTTGGATAAAAGTGTCTGACAAATGCATGAATGTAAAGCTTGCTGGAGAAGAGCCAAACTCACTTTCTTTGAGGCAGGTTTGTCTTTGATGAGTTTCTCCACAGCAACATAAGTCTGAAGCGCCCAGTCGTATACAGCGTCTCCTGTGTTCTGTCGTGGGAAGATTTGAAAAGGTCACTTCAGTGTAATGAAACATTCACACACATCTACAGAGATTGATTTGTTTATAGTTGTGTATTTTGGCTCCTGAATGCCCACTTATTATTGGCAAGCTACACAACCGCTCTTAGCATTTGGAAATCTCGTCTTAAATGGTGTTTTCACGACACATCAACAATAAGCCGTATTGGCAGCACTGAACGTAAATAATACCGCTGAACCAAATGAAACTTGCATATTTTGCTGATTATTGCTGCTGAAAATGGTTAATTGTTGTCATGTTTTGGGTTGTACTAATCAGTCAGACCAGGGAAAACATCTGGAGTACTATAGACAAATCAAGGAGAAGAGTGCAAAAAACTGTCTAAGGAACAAAAGGCATTTGTGGTTGGTCAAACTGAACCGGGTTTGTTCTTATCATTTAGGGTCAGGTAAGTAAAATAGACTAATATCTTAATTAATACTCCTTGTACGTATCGTTACCACCTATTAACATTAGTCTGTCAAAATATTGCACCCTTTATTATTTACTTCTCTATATGATTTATCAGCTTCCACACGTTTTTTCCGGAGTTTAGACAGCATAAATTGGCAGAACCACATATTCAGTAGTACATTAACCTACTGCAATCAATGCTGTCGTTTACATCTGAGTATCGCCAATATGGCCGCACATCCGGGTAACTGACCAAACCCTCTATCGACCTTATTTTTCCCATAAGAGCTTACTTCCTCATGGAAAAATAAGGTGGATACATGCTATTTTTTTAAAATACAGATGTATATGGTTAAAAAAAAAACAGTACAAATATTTTTAAATATATTCAAATGGTGTTTTTCATGCATTATTTTATTTTGTACATAATAAATGTATATTAGTTTTATGCAGACGTTTGTGAACCCCTTGCAGAATCTGTGAAAATGTGAAGAATTGTAACAAAATAAGAGAGATGCATGTTATCATTTTTTTTTTTTTTCTCAGTACTGTCCTAAGATATTTTACATAAAAAGATGTTCACATATAGTCCACAAGACACAAAAATAGCTGAAATTATTAAAATAACCCTTGCAAAAGTTTGGGAACCCTTGCTTCATAATACTGTGTGTTGTTACCTGGATGATCTACAATCTGTTTTTTAGTTTTGTGATGGTTGTTCATGAGTCCCTTGTTTGTTCTGAACGGTAAAACTGAGCAATGTTCTTCAGAAAAAAATCCTCCAGGTCCTGCAGATTCTTTAGTTTTCCAGCATCTTTTGCATATTTGAACCCTTTCCAGCAGTGACTATGATTTTGAGATCCATCTTTTCACACGGAGGACAACTCAAACAACTATTAAAATTGGCGCAAACATTCACTAATGCTCCAGAAGGAAACACGATGCAATAAGTTTTTGAATTTGAAGATCAAAGTAAAGTGTACTTAATTTGTCTTCCAGGAAACATGCAGGCATCTTCTGTTGCTTCCGAAGGGCAGTAATAAATGGAAAAACATGATATTTCAACAAAATAAGAAAAATTTGAACATCTTCATTCTGTTCAAAAGTTTAATTGTTTCAAAGTTCATTGTGTTTTCTTCTTGAGCATCAGTGAGTGGTTGAACCTTTTTTAATAGTTGTGTTTGAGTCCCTCAGTGTGAAAAGATGGATCTCAAAATCATACAGTCACTGCTGGAAAGGGTTCAAATATGCAAAAGATGCTGGAAAACTGAAGAATATGCAGGACTTGGGGGATTTTTTCTGAAGAACATTGCTCAGTTTAACACTTCAGAACAAACAAGGGACTCATGGACAACCATCACAAAATAATAATAAAAAAAAACAGTTGTAGATCATCCAGGTAACCACACACAGTTTTAAGAACCAAGGGTTCCCAACCTTTTGAAGGGGGTTATTTTAATAATTTCAGCTATTTTTGTCTTGTGGACTAAATGTAAACCCCTTTTATGGAAAATGTCTTATTTAGGACAGTACTAAATATAAAAATTGAGTATGATCTCTCTTATTTTGTTAAAACTATTCACATTTTCAGAGATTCTATATATATATATATATATATATATATATATATATAGTTGAAAAAAATGTAAAACTCAAACTAATTATTTAAAAAAAAAAATTCTGAAACTGTATCGTAATTAAGTGCATTCATGATTAAACAAACAAACCATAGATGAATTAAAACATGCATAATCTGTCACTGAGTAAATAAACTTTCCCATTTTAATTTAGTTAGCTAAATATTTTTTTCTGAATTATCTTTTTAAGCATAAACTTATAATTTTGATACATTTTTCAGAAAAAAAGGACTTTACTTATTAGGCACCAGCCCAGCCTGAAGCAACAAAGTGGTTTGGATGAATGGATGGATATATGCTATTTTACTTAAGTAAATAGAAAGTAGAAAGTGATGTTGTTATTTCACTGTTACATGAGATATGTCTCTGCCTATAATATAAAACACCCATATGTGACCCTGGACCACAAAACCAGTCTTAAGTAGCACTGGTATATTAGTAGCAATAGCCAAAAATGGGTCAAAATTATCTTTTTTTTTCTTTATGCCAAAAATCATTAGGAAATTAAATAAAGATCATGTTCCATGAAGATATTTAGTAAATTTCCTAGCGTAAATGTATCACAACTTAATTTTTGATTAGTAATATGTATTGCTAAGAACTAGAAGATCCTAACAATCCATACATCAAAGGAAAGCGTTCATCTATTAATCTTAATAATAATAATAATAATAAAAAAAAAATCTGCCCTTATGACTTTTTTGGTCCAGGGTCACATATAGCATTGCTATTTTTATGATAATTTACACTTTGAGTCGGTTTGATTATCAAGTTTGGTTCATTTTTGCAATGCATTTTGGGGCTGGATGGTGCAGTTACCTGTGTTTACCAGTAGGGGCAATACTAGGAGCCTAACCTTGACACCTTGAATTTGAACTTGGGTTCAAACCAAGTGTGAAAACAACCTAATTTTGGTCTGTTTTGCTTTTTAATCAGTGCCCCTGCTGGCCTCTCAGGACATTTCCATCAGCATATCTGACAGGATGAGGACATGCAGTGCTGAAACAGCCCTTCAGAGAGATTTTGATCTGAAATCGCACGCTTGTGGGATGATGTCCGTTGACAGCGCTTCAGCAGGACGCGTGTGACGCTGAAAGATAGCGAGAGATTCAGACTGCTTTCCACTGCAAGGTCTATAATGGTTCTAATCAAAATAGACAAATGGCTGATAATAGATGCAGTGTTGATGCAGCTTTGCTTGGTGTCCTTGGGAGTTGTTAGGAATGTGTTTCATCTGCTGTTTTTAACTGCTGGAAAGTTACAGGTTGTAACCTTGCCTCGCCTTTTCCTCATTTCGAGGCCCATCTCAGCAGGGTTCTAACAGATGATAACATGTCACAATCTTACAGCCAATAAACATGCAACACACACAGACACACCTACCTTTGCAACGGTCACTGCCTCTTGAGGATAATACATGGATGCAGCTACAGCCATTAGAGTAGTCGGGTAGATCAGTTTCTTCAGCCTTGAGCCTTAAAATGACAAATTGACACTATAATGTACACTAATGTTCAAAATGAGGTCAGTGAGATTTTATTTTCAATAGGACACATTAATTTAATTTAAAAATGAAGATGTTTATAAGTAAGCTTTGATCACAGGAATAAATTACACTTTTAAATGTATTCACATCGAAAATGGCTATTGAAAACGGTAATATTTTTTCACAATTTTACTGTATTTTTGATCAAATAAATGCAGCCCTGCTGAGCAGAAATTCTTCTTTCAGGAACATTAAAAAATCTTACTGACCCCAAATTTTTAATGGTAGTGTATCTGAAATGTCAGTGCGTGCAATGACTAGTATTCAAGTTTTGGGGAGAGTCTTATTATTGAAACATTCTTAAATCAAGATACATTTACTTTAGAGGGAAAATGTTCTTGTTTTTTGAAAAAAAAAAAAAAAAAATCGAATGAATTTTTGCTTGAAACAAGAAAAATTATCAGCCAATGTGGTCTGAAAAATAATCTTTTCATTTTGAATTTATTTTTAGACCATACTGAAAGACTTTTTTTTTTCTTATTATTTTAAGCAAAATTTGGTTCAGAAAACAAGGCTTAATATCTTAAGTCATTATGCATCTCAAGTAAAAATCTTTTATTTCTAAAATAATTCTACTGGAAAACAAGACAAAAATAGGGGTAGACAATCTTTTTTTTTTTTTTGTAAACACAGGCTCCAAAGGTACCCTAGTGAAAAATAAATATACTAACATGTATTTAAAGTACATTTATTTTATGTTAATAATACATGTACATATGTACTTAATAAAAATACTTTTAGTACACTAAACTGGTAAAGTCTGCTAATTTGGAAGAACTAACTTTGTACTTGCAACTTTTAATTGTACGGAAGTAGTGCTGAAGTCCAACTAAAGATAAACTTTAAAAAGTATATTTGGAAGTATATTTTGCATTTTAAAGACCGATATTATTTAAAGATTATACAATCCTCATTAAAACTTATTTTAGGCTTAATATTAAGAAATGTGCATTGTGCACAAGTAGTACTCCAAATAAAGTTTAATTACAATTTTTATATCAGTGTGACCTCGAGTGATATTTCAGTAAATGTTTATAGACTTGAACTATACTTGGTACAAAATAAAGGCATTTTAAATCTAGTACATTTTTTTTACTGGGGTATCATTAAAACTTTCACTACCTCTTCCAAGAAAAAGGCCCAGGATCCCAGCAACTCCAATGACTCCAGCTCTGGGGTAAAACTCTGGCGGAGGGTTCTTCAAGTAGGCATAAGTGTCTAGATTACAGTGCAAAAACTCAATTTATAGCATTTTTATTGAAAAAGTCCAGTAAGAAAGCATTTTTTGTGTTTCAGCAAGTGTTTGCTTACTCTGTCCGAACTGTACAGTGCTGTCAACCTTGGGTCTCACCGCCCCATAGATGCCCTGAGATACAATACAAAAGACTAAATGTTACTCTTTACAATGTTACTTTCAGAATTTAGAAATAAGTTTTAACAGTTTAACTTTATAGTATCACTGTCAAATGTTAAATAGCGAGCAAAGGCCTAGATTCTGTGTAGAATGTGCGACGGTGGAAAAACGCAATGCTTTCTCATGACCAAAGCAGCAAGTTGCATTTCTTTAAAGACGTAAAAGTAATGTTTTTATTGCATGGATACGACCAGACCATATATATGAGTATACATTTCCAGAGTGAAAGACATGAGTGAAAGAAAATCTAATTTTTAGTCGAACTCTTTCTTTGACCCATTGCAATATTTCTGCACAGTTCAAAGGTTTATTAGTGTACTTCTGGGTTATATTTTGATATTTGATAAATGCACCTCCTTGGCAAATCATTATCAGCACCAATAAACCCATAATGCATGAGAGACAGAGATAGAACAGTCTATATTGTGGCAATCAGATCAGCTATATGTGACCTGAGATAGAATAAACTATATCTGATATAAAAAATATGAAGCATATGCAAAAGTAGGAAACTAAGGAAAACTAGTAAATACAAATTATGTAAAATTATAATATTATACAAAATGGGGTAAAATATGAATCTCCACGTGCAAAACTCCACAGAAATATTTTCCACAGAATTCACGTGTGTACCTGTTCTTATTGTTTACTAAAATATTAATTGTTTTAGTTCATTCAAATAAAGCTGAAATGTATAAATAGAAAATTGGATAACTTAAATGTTGCCTTAACTGAAATTGGCACTAAAATTACTTAAATTGAAAGATAAATAAATAAATAAATAAATTATAGAATATAATATAAAACGGAACATATATTAAAATGTACTTTTACAAATGGAAATTTGAAAATTTAAATAATTGAAACACAAATGACAAAATGCAAACTAAAATTAAAACATGAACAAATATAAAAATAAAATCAAATTTTAAAATAATAAAATGTGATAATACTAAAATAACATTAAATTGTGCTTATTTATTGAATATTGTCTAACTGCATTATGTTCTGAGTTAATAACATGAATGTAGCACCTGCATTGCTCAAGCTTTACCATGTTTAAAGGTTAAATGTGTGATTTCTGTGGCTTTAGCATCACCAAATGGGATTGCAAAAAATGACTCTTTTCAAACAGGTCATTTTACATACTTCTCTGTGCAATTGTTTGACCAGAGACAAAGTTCCATCTCAAAAATCACACCATGTAGTGGTCAGAGGTTAACAGCTTGACGTATTTCATGAAATTCTACAGAATTTCGCTTCTTGGTTTCTATTGTGAAGGCTGTTCTGCTTTTAGATGTGGGTCAGTGAGTCTTGCCTGCTCTCATAGCACCGTAGGACAGAGAGACTGGCTGTGTGTTAAACGCTTTATCAGCTACTGTAAAGTGTTGTGTCTGCAGCGCTTCATCATCATGATATTGCATGAGATCATTTTTCCACTTTGTGTTGTTGTTGTTGGACGCTCTCTTTGTTCAGACACATTGTACCATCAGAGGTCATTCTAAACTGATTCACGCTGTGTTAAAAGCAGAACCTCTTGAACATTATGATAGCAGCAATTTCCATCAACAAATAGAGTAAAACATTTTAGTCAACAATAACAACTAAAACTACAAAAAATTATATTTATAAAAATTTGTATGAAATATAAATATTAGATAAACTTACTCAGAATAAATTCTAAATGGAATAAAAATACAAAAAAAAAAAAAACAACAAATAAAAACAAATTCAATGTTTAAAACACAAATTCAAATGAAAATGCATTAATGTAAAACTAAAATAAAAAAAATATATATTAAAAAAAGAAATCATGTTTTTATGATGTCAAAAACATCAGTGGTTCTTATTTCAGAACTTTAAAAAATCTTTATGAAATATAAATATTAGATGCATAAAAAAATAAAATGAATAATAAATATAGAATATATAAAAAACGTTGAAGAACTTAAATTACCAAAACTTAAACTGAAATAAGAATTTATTTACAGCTAAATAGAAATATTGAAATGAACTAATGAAATTACTAAAAAAAGAAAAACAACCTAAAACGAATTGATAATATTATAATATTGCATAATACTAAAATAGAGTAAGATCTAAAAATAAAAAGATCTAGAAAACACAATGAAACTCTGAAATCTTTACCTCAATGGTTCTTATTTCAGACCCAGATTATACATTGCATATATCTTGACAACGCTATTGTACAAAATCAAACAAAAATGCCCCTAAAAATCAACATTGAAATTGTTAATACTAAACTAAAACATACTAATAAATTAATATATACTAACTAAATATACTTTTGTAAATGCGTGATTTTAAAATGATCCTGACACAGCAGCACTGACTGGAACGAGAATTTGTCTGACCAATGGCAAATGCAAAAACATTTGACAAACCTGTTTGAATAGTCATGGTTGCAATTCTAGTTAGTAATGCAAAAGTGTAATAATGACATACTTTACTTCTTAAAGACAAATGTAAGGCATCTGGGCCACACATAGCAGAAATCTGTTCTATACACAAGCAAACTAAATGACCACTGTATGTTCGGAACGTAATACTAGCATACTACACAGTAAGCTGAATATAGACAGTTGTTTTAAATATAGTTTGTAAAACAGTACAGTATGCATTATGCCTTAACATTTCAATCAGTATTATGCTTCATTCTTGTCACATGACCTCATCACATGGCATGATGAGTTGTTTTGTATGCAGTATGTTATTCCGAACATTGACAGAGGTGCAAGAGCAGCAGAGAGCAGCGTGGGTAATGATGATGCGTGAATGTGCTCATGGGTACCTGCGCTGTCTGTTTGGCCGAGCTGGCCGTTTGCTGGACCGGATCAGACCACCAGCAACCAGGACCAGACGGCACATTTAAGATGAAGAGGAACCAGATCATCACAACATCATCAGTGATAGTCAAATGATTAGAAATCACAATAAAAAGAGTCACAGATTTTCAGAAAGAGCTGCATTCCATAAACATTTCAATAATGTTTTGCTTTAAACATTTAGAAACTAGTGTAACAAATAATCCATGGCTTTAAAAAGAGAATTTTCTCAACTTACAGTCATGGCCAGAAATATCGGCACCCTTGCAATTCTGTCAGAAAATGCAATCCTTCTCTCAGGAAATTGTTGCAGTTGCAAATGTTTTGGTACTCGCATGATTTTTTTTATTTATTTATTTTTATTTGCATTGGAACAACATACACACAAAAAAGCAGAAAAGTCAAATCTGATACAACACAGAACCCCAAAAATGCACTGGACAAAATTATTGGCACCCTTAACAATATTTGGTAGTACTCCCTTTGGAAAAAAATAACCGAAATCAATCGCTTCCTATGAATGAGTTTCTTACACCTCTCTACTGGAATTTTGGACAACTCTTCTTTTGCAAAACTGCTCCAGGTCATTCAGATTTGAAGAATGCCTTCTCCTACCTGCTGTTTTACGTTCTCTCCACAGGTGTTTCATGGGATTCAGATCTGGACTCATTGATGGCCATTTCAGAACTCTCCAGCGCTTTGTTTGTAACCATTTCTGAGTGCTTTTTGAAGTTTCGGGTCATTGTCCTGCTGGAAGACCCATGACCTCTGCTTTCTGACACTGGCCACTAAGTTGTGCCCTAAAATTCTTTGGTAATCATCAGATTTCATGATACCGTTCACACAGTCAAGGCATCCAGTGCCAGAAGCAGCAAAGCAACCCCAAAACATCTTTGAACCTCCACCATGTTTGACTGTAGGGACTGTTCTTTTCTTTGAAGGCCTCATTTCTTTTTCTGTAAACAGCGCCATGATGTCCTTTACCAAAAAGCACTACTTTTGTCTCATCTGTCCACAGTACGCTTTCCCAGAAGGATTGTGGTTTTGTCACATATCCGTCCCTTTTCATTCAGATGGCGACAGCTAGTGTGAGCTGACACTGTTGTACCCTGTGTCTGCAGATCAGCTTGAATTTGTTTGTAAGTTAATCTGGGTTCTTTATCCACCATTCGAACAATCCTTCATTGTAATTTTCCTTCATTTTGCTCTTCCGTCCACGTCCAGGGAGGTTAGCTACAGTGCCATGGGCTGTAAACCTCTTGATGATATTGTGCACAGTGGACACAGGAACATTAAGATCTCTGGAGATGGACTTGTAGCCTTGAGATTGTCCTTTTTTTTTTCTCTCTCAAATCCACAGACAACTCTTTACACTCCTTTCTTTTCTTCATGCTCAGTGTGACACACAGCACAAAGGTTGAGTCAACTTTTCTCCATTTTAACTGGTTTCAAGTGTGATATATAGCCCACAGGTGTCTAAATACAAATTACAGGAGCATCATATGTTTGCAAGGCAATAATTTCTTACAATTTTGACAAGGTGCCAATAATTTTGTCCAGTCCATTTTTGAGTTCTGTGTGAAATTTGATCAATTTGTGTGTGTGTGTGTGGTGTTCCAATGCAATGTGAGTACCAAAACATGTGCAACTGCAACAATTTTCTAAGAGAAGTGTTACATTTTTCTGACAGAATTGCAACAGTGCCAATACCTATTGACAACATCTGCGACATGCAGATTAGCAGAGAAAATCATTTTTAATTTGTAAAAACAAACAAAAATCATGTTTACAGTAATGCACTTAAAACAAAAAAACTTCTAAAGCTTCCAAACTGTCCTTTTCTTGTACCCTTGTACTGTGTGTACCATGAGAATGTTACTGGATTCATTGTAAGTGCATTACTGCACACATGATTTCTGTTTGTTTTTACAAATGGAGAGATTATTTATTATTCTTTGCTGTGGTAATCGACAGCATGTCACAGATGTGTACGTGCTGTACAGATTCTGGCGTTCCTTTTTTTTTTCATTGTTTAAGGTCTGTTTGTCTGTAAAAAAAATGGCTTTCAAAGAGAAATGCAAAAAGAAGAGAATGATAAATGCCTGATAAACGAAAGGTTTCAAATCAGACCTTATAGAATGCAGCTCTAATTCAGTCACCAAAAAAAAAAAAAATTTAAAAAATGAGAAATTTTGAATGGAAATATGATAGTAGTAGGCTGGAGAGTATTTTTAGTCAATTCGATTAAATTATAATGTCTTTTTAACTAATAATATAATCCAGTGTTCTTTTAGATGGGTTAATTTCACAAAACGTCAGCATCACATTTAATCCAAAAAACAAAAGAGGAAATAATACAGTAACTGTATAGAAATAAAACACAAATTACTAAAACAAATATATATACATAAATGTAAAAATAATTAAATATTTTATTAAATACTATAATAGTACATAATCATAAAATGGCTCAATTAAAAAAAAAATCTTCATGGAAAAATTGTTTTGATATTTCAGAGCTTAAAAATCCTATTATATTTGAAAAATAAATGAATAAAATGAGCTCTAAGATTTAAACAAATCATTCTTTACACCAGTGTTTTTTATTTCAGAAATAAAGTATCTAATCTAAAAAGCAAAAGAATAAATACTGTAGTAATTGTATAGAAAAATAAAGTAATTTTTAGGACTATTAAGATTTTTTTGCATTGTGCAAGTACATATACTTTATAAAATAGGCTGCTTTTTCTGTATGAAAAGAAAATGTTATAATAAAAATAAAAGCATTTTTTTTTATTTGTGATGAAACATGATTTGTAAGAGATCCTGGTTTCCAGCTGTTGTAAATGATTTAATTTGTTCCAGTAAACGCAAGTGAATTGTACATGATTGAAGAGTGTAAATAATAAGATCATATCTGTCCTAAACTGAAGAGATGGATAAAAAAAAAGAAAAGCCATGCAGAGCAAATAAGCCAACAAGCTGCATCTACTGCATGCTCATGCTGCTGATAAATGAGTTTAGTACTTTAGTTCAATGCATTTTAATAACATTTTTGGCCAGTTTGGTTCCCAATTCAACAAAAGTTCAATACCCTCTGTTTTCTTTTAAGAATTAGGACAAATGCTGTGTGAGTGAGCTTGTTAAAAGTGAATCAGTGCACAAACCAGCTCTGTGTTTGACACAAGGTGTTGCATGATTGAATTAAAGTGTCTTTACCTGGCACCAGGTGGTATATGGCTCTGCCAGTTTTCTCATTGTGGCCACGCTCTCTTCCACCTGTCCTCTCTCAGGCTCCACATACTGGAACTTCTGCTGCGGTGTTGTGTAGAGAGACAGCTGCAAAACCAATGGTGTTATGAAGTCAAAGTAAAGTGACCATCTTTTCTTTAATGCTAAACTCTTCATCCAGGTTCTGTTTTGAGTCAAATTCTCCTGAAAGTTGAGTTAAGTCAAACTCTTGCTTGTAAACAGATTAAAGTGACAGATAATTTAGGCTCAGTTAAACACATTTCACCAAGTCCAAAGATAAAATATGAAAATATATTTTGCATGAAAGAAAAAAATACACCTAACTTGAGGACTACTATGGTTTGTTGCATTTTTACATCTTTTTCTGTTCACTGTAATGCATCTGGATATTTTACGTTTCATTTTATTTTTTGCAATTTAAAATTAAGCTTTTACATTTAATGTTAAACTCTCATTGTAATACATATCTGTTTGGCTCGACAGAAATTATTAGTCAGTTCATTTTTCTTTCTTTCTTTTTTTTAATCTATTCCAATAATACGAGCGTTTATAAAATATGAATCTCATCAAATGGTTTTCTGGTTTAAAAAAAAAAAATAAAAAATCTGAAAAATACGGGGGTAGGGGCAATCCAATGCTGAAAGAACCAAGTATAAACCTCTCTCTTAGTAGATCAGAAGGAAAACAAATTTTAGAATCCTGCAATAGGAAATGGCAGACAGGTTGGGATTCAGAAAAACGACAAAGAAAAGCTAAATAAGTCACAACTTAAGTAGAAGAGAACAAGTTATTTTCACACGTTTACGAACAGGACATTCAAATTTAAATCATACTTTACACATTATAGGAAAGCATAACACAGGTTTATGTGATGTATGTTTAGTAGAGGAGACGGTAGAACATGTTTTGCAGAAATGTAAGGTGAACCGTCAACAAGCTAAAAAAACCCAGATCTACGTTTTTATAAGCTGTCGACCCAAAAAATGAGCGTTTAAGGACACAAAAGTAGAGCGCAACGTGTCATACTACTAGAGAACTACGCTCACTGGCGGGAAACCTAATTAAACATTCATTATTTTTAACCATGTCAAAGGATTATTTCACCACCCCGAGACGAGGAGATATATTGAGAAACTACATTTTATTAGTCTATGCCAGTCCTTCTTTTCCTTACCTTCCTTTTGCTGGAGAAATGATCCAACTGAATGGCCCAACGTGAAATACCCTGACATCTACAAATTCTGTGCCCTTAAACACTTGTTTTTTGGGGGTTGACGGCTTATATTGTAGTTCTGTGTTTTTTTTTTGGCTTGTTTACTGTACACCTTGTCACATAACCGCTTTTAGACATTGTTCTGTTTTTTGTTAAAAGTCAAAGCAATACAAAGTCAATGGAGAGCGTTGGATTGTCCCCGTGTGGGCGTGGCCTAAATGCGCTCTGTCTCTATGACGTCTTTGAAGCGTGGAACTCCTTGTATGGGCGTTTCTGCCGGAAGAGCGCGCCCGCGCACACATTAACAAGAGCGAGCGCAAAAGCGCGCCCATCAACGTGCTTTGTTCGGCTGCACTGCTGCGCGGCACTCAACTCGGGAAGAATGTCTCTAAAGAAGTTTGGTTTTGGTTGTAAGGCAAATATAACCTTCATAACCTTCAGCTTCCCGAAGAACCCTGCGTTACGTGAACAGTGGATAAAGTTTGTTTTTCCGGGGCAGAAACTGAGTTTTGCAAATGTGTTCGTTGATGAACGTTTTATAAACGCGGCCCAGTTCTACGCTGGATTTACACATCGTTTGATACTTAAATCAAACGATGATTCACAACTGCAGATAGGAAGTGAAACCGCATCAAATGTATGTGCTTTTATTGGCGATCGCCGGGCCGCGTCAATCTTTAGTGTCTCCGGGAGCTCGGTTGTTTTCGGAGAGACTCGTAAAGCTGTATCTTTCTTTTGTAAATATGATAAAACTAAAGACAGTACTACTCTATTGGTACTCAAGTTTAACATTAGATTGGGTGAAAATGTGTGTGTTATGCCCCCTTTAACATCTTGACAAGGAGGTAAGTAAATTATCTGTATTTTTTGTTCTGAAGTGAACTTCTCCTGGTGTATTTTTGGCGTGGGATTACCTCATCTACACTCAGAGTTGTGTTGGGTTTGTCATCTTCAGCGGAGGCGGTGGCCGCCAGCACAGAGGCTGAAATCAATCCCAGAGTGCCAGAGACTCCTGCAACCCCTCCAACCTATCAGAGCAGCCGCAGCGTCGTCGCCATGGAAAGAAAGAGCATGAATGAACCGGTCAGACGGAATCTCCTGACCTACAAACCCCAATGTTTATTCAAGCACAAAACACTGCCTCACTATCTGAAGACGACAGTCTGGTTTGTTCTCACTGTCAACACATGCTGCATGTTTCTGGTTTATGCAAGAATAACAGTTACTCAAACTGCCCACACACAGATGTTTTGAGGACATTCAAGGTGTCTCCGTTTCTCTTTACAGAGGGATTTAATGAGTAACAGTGACACAGTATCAGAAACCTGAGGTCAAAATCATTTTGAATACGGTCAATGTTGAGTTCAAGGGCTGAAGACAATAAATGGGTTACGTAACTGTTCTGATCCTCTTTCTGCTTTCCTTTGCTTTTCTATTGATTTATATCCTTTGCAAACATTATGCATATGAGAAATTGATAACATTGCAACTTGTATATTTTAAGTATTTAAGTTAAGGTAATCAATTCTGTTAGATGCAGTCATGTGACAATTAGTGTCTATTAAAATAGTCTTTCCTGCTCACAAAGCCTGCATTTATTTGATTCAAAGTACAGCAAAACAGTTAAGTTTTTATTATTTCAACTAAAGTAACTGTTTTCTATTTAAATATATATTATAATGTAATTTATTCCTGTGATTTTAAAGCTGATTTTTTAGCATCATTACTCCAGTCCTTCAAAAATCATTGTAATATTCTTATTTGCTGTTTAAAAAGATTTTATTATTATTATTATTATTATTAGGTTAAAAACTTGTTTTCCCAGGTTTCTTTGATGTGTATAAATTTTAGAAGAACAGCATTTATCTAAAAATCTTTTGTAACATTATAAATGTCTTTATCATCACTATTATTGAGCAAGAATGCTTTAAATTTTTGCAATCGTTTGAATGGTATAGTGTATTATAAATGCACTGATCTTTTGATTGTTTTTATGTTTTAAAGAATCCTTAAAAATGTGCTCTGTTTTAAATATTGATAATAATAATAACAATAATAATAAAATGTTTCTTGAACAGCAACTGAGCATACTATAATGATTTCTGAAGTATCGTGTGACACTGAAGACTGAAGTAATGATGCTGAAAATTTAGCTTTGATCACAGGAATAAATTACTTTTTAAAATATATTCAAATAGAAAGCAGTTATTGTAAATAGTAAAAATATTTCAGAATGTAACTGTTTTTGCTGTACTTTAGACCAAATAAATGCAGGCTTGCTGAGCAGAAAGGCTTCTTTAGAAAACAAAACAAAATCTTACTGTTCAAAAACTTTTGACTGGTACTACTACTACTACAAAAAAAAAAAAAAATTTAAAAGCTAATTTTTTTTTTATTAATAATTGTAAAATGACAAAAGTTTATAAAATGTCTAAAACTAGTATATAAATACTAAAAGAGCACAAAGTGTAATAAAATAGTTTGTCTTTGTTCTCTGCTGTAACATTTTCAGTATTCTAATCAGCATATATATATTTATATTTTATATTTGAGCTTATATTTGTATTTTTCTATTGCTGCACAAGTGATGCCACCCGGAAAATGTTATTTATAACAAAGAAGATATTATTTTAGGTTCATATTATCTCAGAAAAAATGACCAAATTTTTAAGTATTTATGACTTTATGTATTACATTTTTTATGTGTTTTATAATAGCGTTAAATCAGCATTAAAACAAAACCTTGTTTTCAGTTTCTCTTTACGATTTAACGGCGTTTTATCGCCATCTAGTGGCAAAATGTGAAAACGTGCCGCAGCTCACTGTTACACAGGATGATATATTTTAATAATAATCATTAAAAAATCACCAACCTAATCTAAAATGTAAGGTTGGTAGCAGTCGTTTTATAAACTTTAATTTCATCTTATACTTTCAGCATAGATAGTGGCAAAGTCAATAAAAGCCAAAGGAGACTTTGACTTGGTACCGGTTTAATGATCTAACATTACAAACCGCGCTGACATATTTACATTTTTATACAATACACTCAGTCTAAAGAATTAGGCCAACCTAAAACAGTAAATAGAATACAGGTATTAAGTTTATTTAAGCAAGTAAATGGTTGTGTTTTATATCTTCTGCAGTGTCCTTGTATTTCCTGCCCTCAAATGCCTCTTTAAAACTCAAAAACATATAATAACCTTTATAATAAAATCAACTGAACTGAAATCCTTGTACATGTGTATGTAATACTGCATAGCGCGTGATTGTATGCGTTATCAGTGTGTTAGCAGGACAAGAACACAGTCAAGAACACGAACCAAGCGACTCAACTGAAGTTTTTAATTCTCACCTTGTACATGGTCCGGTCTTCTTCTTCTTCTTCTTTCCTGTTGCGCAGACTTTCATCCAATAAGCGCCATCTAGAGTTCATCAAGGTCACAACACGCACTTGAAATTTAGTAATTTTACAGGTTATTATTTTTACTAACCCTAACCCTAACCATAGTACATAAAATTTACAAGAAATAAATTGTAAATTAATTTCGCATAATAATTTAGCAATAGGATAGACGTGATATTTAATTAATTCATTTGTTTAATTTTTATTTTAAATTTTTATGCAGTTTTTATGCTATGTGTATTGTGATTGATAGTGATTTATTCTGTTCAGAGCAGGGTTATTATATTATAATAAAATTAAATAATAATAAAAAAGTTACTTGAAATAAATATGTTAAAAAAAGAATATATATAATATATATTATTTATATATTAGGGCTGTCAAACGATTAATCGCGATTAATCGCATCCAAAATAAAAGTTTATGTTTAGATACTAGATGTGTGTTTACTTTGTATATTTATTATGTAGATATAAATACTCACACATACATGTATATATTAAAACAAAATATTTATGTGTATATATATTTATACCTGTATACAATTCAGATTATAAATACATATAAATATTTTAGATATAAATCTAAAATATTTTTCCTTAATATATACATGCATGTGTGTGTATTCATATATACATAATAAATACACACAGTACACAATTATATAGTATGTAAACATGTATATAAATAATTATATAAATATATACATATAATTAATTAATATTTATTTTTATTATTTTAATGTTCATTTCAGCTAGTGGCCTGGACAAAATTTATCATTTTAATTTATTTGAATTTTTGAAATAGTAAAATGACTCAAATAAACTGAAATATAAGTTAATAAAAACTAAATAGACAGAAATTTAGTGCTGCACAATGATTAATCACATCCAAAATATAAGTTTTTGTGTACATTATATATGTGTGTACTATTTGTTTATTTTCTATATGTAAACACACACACACGCACACGCATGTATATATTTAATAAATGTTATTTATTACATATTTATATATAATATAAATTATATTATTATTAATATATACCTGTAAATACATGTAATTACAGTAAAATATATACTGTATGTATGTGTCTTGATATATATATATATATATATATATATACATAATAAATATACACAGTGATATTAAAATATTACTACTAATAAAATGACATATAAGCTTGTCCTAAAGTGGTTAAAGCATGTTTTGTCTAAAAAATAAAATAAAAAAATACATAAAAATTAAATAAATACATCCCAAGCAGTCTCACTCAAAAGTAGTATGTAAATATAATGCAATCAAACGTGTTTTAGTGTTTTTAAGCCATCTAATGTTCATGAAGCATACAACTTTTTTTTTGACATTTAAAAACATTAACATTTACATTTTTATGCAATCTTTGTGTATTCAGTGATTTATTCTGTTCAGAGCTGGGTTATTATATTATAATAAAATTAGATAATAATAAAAAAAGTTATTATAAGTTGTACTGTTTTATATTTTTGTATATATAAATACACATGCATGCATGTATATATTTTATAAAAATATGTTTATTTATTAAATATATGTATATATAATATAAATTATAATATTAATATATACTTGTAAATATGTATTATTATTATTAAAATATATACTGTATGTGTGTCTTTATATATACATATTAAATATACACAGTACACTCTCAATGTACAAACAATTATATAAACGAAATGAATTATCTAAATGAAAAAATCCAAGCAATACTTAAATATTACTAATAATAAAATATGAAATATAAGCTCGTCCTAAAGTGGCTAACGCACGTTTTGTCTAATAATAATAATAATAATTAAATTAAATAATTATTAAATAAACAAATGCATAAATACATAAACTCAAGTCAATATCGCAAAAGTAGTACATAAATATAATGCGATCAAACGTGTTTTAGTCATTCGCAGTGTTTCTCCGCCATCTAGTGTTCATGAAGCGTATTGCAATCGACACTTTTTTTTGGAGTAAATCGATTGTTTTCAATCGCATACACACATTATTCACGCTGTATTTGTTATATGTCACTTCGTTTATAAGAAGCAAAGCTTTACTGGAAATTTCGATTTTATGATCTTCTCTTGGCTGGAACACTTTCACTGGTTTCCTAGCAACCACTACAGAAATGCACTGGTCTGACAACAAACATCAGAGTTTAAGTTGTTTTTGAAGCACTATATCAGTCAGCATATCTATGTGATTGTTATGGAGGAGAGGTGAGTGCCATCTGATACTTTATGAACGTTGCAAATACCTATTAAAGTTAGAGAATAACATTTATAATGTGTGTGTGTTTTGTTTTGTTTGTTTCTGATGTAGAATGGAGAACTATGAGGACTGTGCCAGAAGAATTCAGGCATATTGGAGATCTTTTAGGGACAGACGGCTCTTCAGTCTCCTGATGAACACTGTACGCTCAGCTGTAAGTTCCTATAGCAATGTGTCTCATTGGAATTATACACTACCAGATTTTTTATGATTTTTTTTTTAAAGAAGTCTCTTCTGCTCACCAAGCCTGCATTTATTTGACCCAAAGTACAGCAAAGGCAGTAATAAAGTGAAATATTTTTACTATTTAAAAAAAACGGCTTTCTATTTGAATATATTTTAAAATGTAATTTATTCCTGAGATCAAATCTACATTTTCAGCATCATTACTCCAATCTGCAGTGTCACATGATCCTTCAGAAACCATCAAAAACATTTATAATAATAATAATAATTATTATTATTATTAATATTTAAAGCAGTTGAGTTTTTTTTTTCAGGGTTCTTTGATGAAAAGAAAGATCCAAAGACCAGCATTTATCTGAAATAAAAAAGTTTTTGTAACATTATGTACTATACCATTTAAAAGTGTCAAAGAAGTAGAAGTTGAAGAAGAAAATCAAAGAAGCAGAAGCTATAGAGATCGAAGAAGTAGAAGTCAAAGAAAAAGTCAAAGAAGTAGAAGCCATAGAAGTTGAGAAAGTAGAAGTCGAAGAAAAAAAAAACGAAGAAGCAGAAGCCATAGAAGAAGTCAAAGAAGAAGAAGTCAGTATCATGTATAATAGAGTAATATAAGACATTAATGATTTTATTTAGCAAGGATGCTTTAAATTTTCTGTTTCAGATAAATGTTGTTCTCTGAACGATTTTATAATAATAATGATAATAATAAATGTTTTTGCAGCAAATCAGAATATTAGAATGATTTCTGAAGGATCATGCGATTTGAGTAATGATGCTAAAAATTCAGCTTTGAAATCTCAGGAGTAAATTACATTTTCAAATATATTCAAATAGAAAACAGTTATTTTGAATAGTAAAAATATTCCAAAATGTTACTGTTTTTGCTGTATTTTGATGCAGGCTTGGTGAGCAGAAGAGACTTCTTTAAAAAACATTAAAAGTCTCGCTGTTCAAAAACAATTTTGAAGTAGAAAAACTGAAATGGTAGTTTCTTGTAAAATGTACTTCAACCTATAATTTATAAATACAATTAGTATTATATTATATTATATTTTAAATTTTAAAAATATATTTAATTGAAATTCACAGTTTACAACATATATTTAGCAAATGTTTAGCAAAATATATTTTGGCCATATATATATATATATATATATATGGGAGTAATCTCTGTTTTATTTACATCTTCGCAACCTCTCAGTGTTGCTCATTTTCACTAGAAAGCACTACTCACCACACTCTTAAAAATAAAGGTTCCAAAATGGTGTTTTTGCAGTGATGCCACAGAAGAACCATTTTTGGTTCCCCAAAGAACCTTTCATAAAAGAACCATTTTGAAGAGCAAAATAACCTTTTTCTACTATAAAGAACCTTTTCTGCATTTGAAAGGTTCCATGGATGTTCAAGGTTCTTCATGGAACCATTGATCCCAATAAAGAACCTTTTCTTTTTAAGAGTGCAGTTACTCAGAGCCCAAATTCATCTGTTATGAGATTGATTGTTCTGTAACATTCCTGTCAGCACTTTTATTGCACTAAATTTGATGTGTATGTGACAGGAACAGTGTCTGGCATCAGCAGTTCTGCGTCAGCTCAGTCCCAGAGAAGCTGAACTGCTGAAAGACCCCAGTCTGAAGTGCAAGATCAGATTCAGGTAAATTAACTTTATACAAAAGCCCTTCAAGCAGCATTAGAAGGTGGTTCAGAAGATGTAGAAGATAAATGATGTGATAACAGCCCTGCTCCTTAACCCAGCATGAAAAGTATTTACTACAACAAAACTTGTGACGACTAGCCCCAGTCTCCCTGATATATTTAGTGTCTGTTCAGGTTTGCAGGTCCTCGGTTTCCACCTTCAGTAGTCTTCAAGATTTTCCACACTGGAGGAGGAGGACGCTATCTGTCTGGCAAAAAAGTCTTTTCTCCCTCCAACCAGGTCATGAATGCTGGTCCAGTGTAATTTTTTGTATCACATTACTATTATACTTTTATAGTTACAGATTTATTACTATACATATTTATATTTTCCATTTTAATTGTAGTTACATTTTCAGACATTTTGTATTGAGTGTTTGTCATTTTTAGTAGGTATCTCTATAGTTTTGATTAAGTTTTTTTAATTTTAGTTACATTTTCAGACATTTTGTATGGTGTTTTTGTAATTTTATGTAGGTATCTCTATAGCTTTGATTATTTATTTATTTTTATTTTAGTTACATTTTCAGACATTTTGTATTGTGTTTTTGTCATTGTTAGTAGGTATCTCTATAGTTTTAATTATTTTTTTTATTTTAGTTACATTTTCAGACATTTTGTATTGTGTTTGTCATTTTTAGTAGGTATCTCTATAGCTTTGATTATTTATTTTTTTTATTTTAGTTACTTGTCTAGAAAATCCTACTTGATTTTAGAATTTTAAGATATTTTGACTGGAAACAAGACAAAAATTCTAAGTAAAAAAAAGCAGTTTTTGCAGTGTAGTACATCAAAGTTAAACTAAATTAAAAATAAATGCTGCATTGGCGAGTAGTTGCATTTAGTTAACATTTGTTTTTTTGTTTTTTTAAGTAGCTTTTTTTATGTTTTTAGTTTTGGTTGTTTTTGTTTTTTTTTGTTTTTTTAATCAAAAGGGAAAAAATGCATGCATTTTATTTATTGCATGTATGTCTGCATCAACAGGCCACTGCAGACACCTGCAGAATGATGGGACACAGAGCATTTATGGATCTCATTTCAATAGATGAGTTTCACAAAGCCGCTGTTGAACCACAAGATGTGATTTGCATGAGAGACTATATGCAGGTGGATGAAAAACGCACATCAGATTATATTCACAGGCCAATTCTGTGATGCAATCATGCTTTTGTGTTGCTTGTTCATCCTTTTCTCCCACTCAGTATTCCAGCCACCTGGATGAGCTTCCAGCAAGTGTCGGAGGAAGGGAAAATGGATGGCGGTTCCTGTCTCTAAAGGTGCTGTCCCGGGACGTCATGCTCAGAGAGGGTGAAAAGCCAGGAACAAGATTGAAAATGGTACTGCCGTTCAGACATCTGATCCAATCTCATTTTGCTGGACAGAATCTCTCACACAGGTATTCAGTTTCATCTTGCATTAGTCTCTCTAACAAAAGTCTCACTCTTAGACCCTAGAAACAAACCAAATGTCAAAGTTAAAGATCAATATAAATAAAAAATGTGCTTAAAGAAATAAGGAGATGAGATTTTTTCATCATCAGATGGAGAAATGTAGCATTGCATCACTTGCTCACCAATGGATCCTCTGCAGTTAATGGGTGCCGTCAGAATGAGAGTCCAAACAGCAGAAAAATACATCACAATAATCCACAAGTAATCCACACCACTGTGAAAAGACGTCTTTAAGATCAAATCATTGCTTCTGCCTAAAAGATGAGTGCTCTGTCCATAATATTGCTTTCTCCAGTAAAAAAGTCATCAGGAGAGAAATCTGCATGGATTAAGCACCACTCAAAACCATTGTAAACGAATATATCTGTAAATTTGGTGGAACTTTTCCATTGGAGGAAGCTTCATCATGGATTATAGACTCATATTTTGGCCAGAAGTGACAGTTTGAAGTTAAAAATGTATTAATGATGAATTTGTTTCGTACAAATATGTAGCTTTTGGCTTCTCAGGATGTTAACTGATGGACTGAAGTGGTGTGGATTACTTGTAGACTATTGTGATGTTTTTATCAGCTGTTTGGACTCTCATTCTGACGGCACCCATTCACTGCACAAGATCCATGAAGAAACAAACTCGTCTATATCTTGGATGGCCTGAGGGTAAGGACATTTTTGGCAGAATTATTCCTTTAATGTTATTCTGATGTTTATTTCTCACATTACAGAGGTTCTCGGGCCTCTTCACGACGATCTGCCCATGCTCAAAACACTGCGGCTCGCAAAAGACGCCTCTATGGCCTGAGTGAGGCTGAAAGAGTATGTTTCATTTTTATAATTCCTTCAAGATGTAGTTTTTGCATCTGTCTAAACATGCATTCTGTAGTTTCTCATCATGTTTAATGCCAGCTGTAGAAGAAGATTTCCAATGCAACACTTTATTAAGATGTTGATTTATTTGAATTTGCTGACCAAAACCAGTTTGCTATCCATTTCCAGGTAGATGAACAGAAGTATATGGACAGCATTAACACCCATGACATGAAGAAACTGAACGGGACGAAACGGGATATCAAGATCGTCCTGCCATCAGTCGAGATTGAAGACTATAATGACAACTCATCCCAGTCTGAATGGGAGGAAGAGGCTGAGGAATTGTGCAACTGGTCCAAACAACTGAACATAGATGCTGTTGAAACACCTGCGTTCATGTAGATGGAGAAATAGCATTTTACACCAGATACACTGATTTAGGTTTGTTTTTTAGTAAATACTACAAGGGATTTTAATCAAACCTATGCAACTGGTCAAAACAACTAGATATAGATGCTGTTGAAACACCTGAGTTAAATGTTTTACACTAGTAGAGGCCTTCATTTAAGTTTGCTTTTCAGTAAATACTACAATCTAGTAGTGCATTATTCTGAGAACTTTAATTGTTAATTAAAGTGTGAATTGTCTGCAGACTGAATTTACCTTTGGTCTGTGTTAGAATTCTGGATTAATGGCTTCTTATGACTATGACGATGGTGTCTTTAAACATCCGGGCTCTTCTGCATGATTTCAGCTTGCATACTTAATGCATCCACCCCGCTAACATAAAATATGTTCTAAGAACATGTTGTTAAGTTATGAAATCCTTCATTCTAAATGTTCTCTAAACATTCTTTCTTGGTCATATGTGACCCTGGACCACAAAACCAGTCATAAGGGTACATTTTTTTTAAAAAAGCTGAATAAATAAGCTTTCCATTAATGTATTGTTTATTAGGACAGGACAATATTTGGCCGAGATACAGCTATTTGAAAATTGCCTTTGAAGTTGTCTAAATTAAGGTCTTAGCAATGCATATTACTAATCAAAAATTACGTTTTGATATATTTCCAGTAGGAAATGTACAAAATATCTTCATAGAACATGATCAAACATACAATGTATTTTTGACTATTGCTACAAATATCACATATGGTCACATATGAGCATTACAAACATTATTGGAATGTTCTGACGTTCTGAAACAAGTAACATTTAGAAAATGATTTACAAACATTTAAGAAAAAAAAAACATTCCATGAGTGATGTATAAATAATATTTTGTGCTGGCATTTTGAAAACATTATTAAAGATCATATAACTTTGAATGAACATTCTAAGTGCTATACTACACAGCAATCTAGCAATTTTTTTTGTAATTTTAGTTGCATACAAACATGCATGATCAGAAAACTCCTAAACATGAAACAAAAAGCCTTATGCAAATGATGAAACACCTGATATTTCAAAATAAATGGCCAATTATGATAAACCATCGGATATCTTCAAAATTTGTGAGCTTAATCATTTGTCTAATATATTAAGACATCTGATATGGGGATTAAAATGCAGAACTAGTGGGCAATTTAAGGCCAAAACAATAAAAACATGCAACAAAAAAAAGAGTCCTTTATTTAAAATTTAATATATATATATATATATATATATATTTTTTTTTTTTCTCCGCATAAAATGTGGGTTAAAATGGTTAAAAAATAATATTTTGATTTGGGATTTAACAATGTAAAAAAATGTCTGGGAAAAAAAACTGGGATATTTCATAATAAATTGCCTTTTTTTTGTGATGAATGAAACTGATATGATTTGCATTTTAGATGCGATGTGGACATAAAAATGCAGTGCATGGAATGACCCAGTAAGTGGGAACTTTTAAGCACCAAAACAATGAAAACACATCTTTAATGCTAATATTTCAGTCAGTAAAGTTGAAGCAGTGAGTTTAGAAAGATGCTTATGCAGCTGAAATTAAAAATTTGTATAACTTGCTCATTTTGAAATCCTAATGAGAAAATACATGCATACATGATCGGAAAACAAGTAAACATAAAACAAAAAGACTCATACAATAAAAAAGTATTTTATTTAAAATAACAAAATAAAATTAAAATAAGATGTCTGAAAAAATATTTCATAATAAATTGCCAGTTTGTCGTTTGCAAATTTGTGGGAAATGAACTGATATGTGACCCTGGACCACAAAACCAGTCTTAAGTAGCACAGGTATATTTGTAGCAATAGCCAAAAATACATAGTATGGGTCAAAAGGGTCGATTTTTCTTTTTTAATGCCAAAATCATTAGGATATTAAGCAAGAACCATGTTCCATGAAGATATTTTGTAAAATTCCAACCATAAATAAATCAAAATTACTTATTTTTTGATTAGTAATAAGCATTGCTAAGAAAGCTGAATCATTTGGACAACTTTAAAGGTACATTTTCTCTATATTTTGATTTTTTTGCACCCTCAGATTTCAGATTTTCAAATGGTTGTCTCAGCCAAATATTGTTACATCCAGCTCTCAGATGATGTATAAATGTCATTTTAAAAAAAATACCCTACTGACTGGTTTTGTGGTGCAGGGTCACATATGATGTGCATTTTTAAAAGTGTGAGCTTAATATTTTATCTAATACATCAAGACATGTGATATGGGCATGAAAAATGCTGTGCATGGGGTGACCCAATCAGTGGGCGCTTTTAAGGGCCATAACAATGAAAACATACATCTTTGATATTAATGCTTCGGCCACTGATGTTTAAACGGTGAGTTAAAAACATGCTTATGCATTTAGCACGATCATTTTCATATCATCTCGTTGTTAGCTTCGCTTTCGCCGGGTAAATGTTGTTCGTCGGCCTTCCGCATTTTCCTGCGGCTCTGCGCAGTGACGTGTCGCGCTGACGGCGGGTCGCGCTGTGGCGGAGCTGCGGGCTGCAGCGCGTCTGTCTGTGGAGCTCCGCCCTCCCTGCGCACTCCGCGGCCCGCCCAGCGCCCGCTAACTCCCGATCCAGCCCTGCCCGAGTCTGGGGGAATCCGACGGCCTGCCTGCCCGGGGAAAATCTGGAGGCCGCCCCGCGCGTTGATCTATGGTAAGCGCACCGATACCGACGAATCGCACCTGGCCGAGGTGGTTGCACACGCACGCCAGTTTTATGTGCTGTTATTGCACGTTTTGTTGCATTATGTTGCGCGTTGCGGCTGGAGACGCGAGGCCTCGGATTGGCCGCCGGGCCCCGGGCCTTGCGCAGGCCGCACTCGGGCCTGAAGCACTGGGGGTGGGTTATTGTTTATAAATGCCCCTGCATGCACGCACAGGCGCGCAACACCAAACGCCCCTTTGTTTTTCAAGCAAAGCTCGCGCGTATGTATGCGTGGGAACATAACGCGCGAGGTATAATGGCTCAAAATGGCGCGCGCAGGCTGGTTTTGTTTTCGGTGGAAGGGGGAAAATTATGGTCACAAGGCGCCATGTTTATGTCCGGTTTCAGGTACTGAAATACGAGGAAACCTTCGGCGCTTTCATCCGCGCTCGGGGGGTGGGAAGCGTCGACGCGCACTGCTACACACATTCTTCTCAAATGCATGAAGCTTTGCTGTTTCCTGCCATGCACGAAGCATTTAATGCATTTTGCGTTGCGTTTAAAGGCGCGTTGCATCGTTTTATCAAGTGTACAGCCGTTTATTGGTGCTCATGTTTAATTTCCAGTCGCTCATCTTGTCGCAGTCATTTGCAAATTAAAGAGACACGCACGTCCGTCAATAATCTGTTTATTAGTGTCATATTCTGTCTGTTTGCATGCATACACGCCTGTCTGTCTGTCTGTCTATTCAAACCTATTGCATGTTTACACTGACAACTAGTTCTTGAAGCCTGTCACATTGTTATGATGCCTCTTGTCCTGATGCTATAAAGGCTTTATTCTGTATTTACCTTTTATGAGAGGGTAGTTCAGTTATAAATGATTAACTCTTTTATTCTTATATCATTTCTATTTTGTCATGAATTGTTTGTAGTAGGTTTTCTGTATGAATTGCATGTGTTGTTGTGCTAGGTGTGCCGTGGCCAATGAAGAATAAAGACGATGGATGAGGAGGTGACAAGGCTTGCTCTCCGTTCCCAAGAGCCAAAGATTATACTGCATGGCTCAGGTAATAAAGAAACCATGACGCTTACTCACTCGTTTGTCTGTCTGATTGGAAAAAAAACAGATGAGAAAGAATGTAAAGTTAGAATTTCTATTTTTATAATCGAACATTTGATGAATAAATCATATTTTTGTATACATATGAATAACTAATAATTTCAATTATAGAATTATAATGAATTAAAAATAAAAGTATTGTTATATAATTAAATGAAATATAAATGTGTATATGCATCTATGTAATTATGAATAATAGGCTAATTATTAATGATGAATAATAATTCTTAAAATTTCCTTGCATTATTATTATTATTTTTAACCATTATTATTAAAATTAATATTTTAAATGGCAAAAAAGATCTAGAAATATTACGTAGTATACATAAGAATTAAAATAAGTTTGTATTTATTCATATGTGTGTGTATGTGTATGTATAAATGAATATATATAAAATGGCACGATGCACAACAAAAATATATTGAAATAATTGTTATTATTAAAATTACAAATATATTAAATGTCAACAAAAATATATAAAAATATAGTTCCATATGACTATGGCATAATTATATTTCTAATATATTTATATATGGTTTTATTTATATATTCTGTATTTTATTCTCATTTCTATTTCCTGATTAAACACATCATCAAAAATTATTATTATTATAATTCATAATAAAAAATAAACACACATTTATATGTATTACTTATATAACAATTACATAATTTGTTATTATAAATATATACATTTTAAAATCATTTGTAATTCATTATGGTTATATATTCTGAAAACATTGTTTTAATGTAATATTTTTAAGTCAATTCTGCTGTCCATTGAGACTGTTAAAATATTTTAATATTTAATAATAATGTAATATTACTTATAATAGAATATATAAAAAATATAAATAATACATAGATTATTTTAAATTTAGAATTGAGTTAAATTAGAAAGGATAAGTGTATGGGACCCGTTAAAAATACCAACATTTGTTTTCCTGGGGTTGATTTTACATGCACAAAAAGCAGCAATTATTAAGTGGAAAAATTAAGTGAACCAGACATTTCCTCAGAAGGGAAAAAAACAAGTAATTGAACCGGCGCCACACGCTTGCACATAGTTAAGCATTGCTAACTTGAAAATTCAGCCTTTTCATTTTCATAATAAAATACAGAGCTCAATACAAATGAGCTCTGTATTTTATTATATAGAGTATTTTATTATAGAGCTCAATACAAATACAAATGCGAGTAAAGTAGCCTACAAAACCAGGTTTGCATAATAAATAATATTTTGGCATTCAAATACATCTCAAAAACAGAAACATTTGGATTTGTGTCGAACGAGAGACCCAATGTCATAGTTTCAGTTTCACTTTAGCCTAAATGAATTCATTTTGGCTTGTCATTTATATAGCCTAGCTTCCAATATTTTTCATTCTTGTTCTTTTCTGAATACTGTTAAATTGAAAGGATTTGTTGTGGAGTGAGGGGAACTAAAATATACTAACATGTTTATAGTGTTTGTAAACATTTTGCAACTGTATTAGGCCTATTTCTGAATGTAATAATAAAATGCAACTTTTAGGCCTAAGCAATCTTTTTTTTCTTTCTCTCAAAACCCCTATTTTATTTTAACCATGCAGCAGATGCTTAAAATATTTTGATAAATTACTGAAAAAACCTTTTAAAACGTTTAACTGATTGTATTAATCATCAAAAGTCTTTCTATCGGTTAACGGTTTAACCAGCTAAAATGAGCATGCCTAAAAAACTGCATACTTTTTATTTAAAATATATACATTTTAAAAGGTAATGATATTAAAAATGATTAATAATTCATTAGTTATAAAAACGTTTTGTCGATGTAATTATTTATATATGTGACTCTGGACTACAAAATAAGTCTTAAGTAGCACAGGTATATTTGTAGCAATAGCCAAAAATACATTGTAAGGGTCAAAATGATCGATTTTATTCCAAAAATCATTAAGATATTAAGTAAAGATCATGTTCCATGAAGATGTTTTGTCAATTTCCTACCACAGATATATTAAAAAGTAATTTTTGATTAGTAATATGCATTAAGAACTTAATTTGGACAACTTTAAAGGCAATTTTTCTCAATATTTTCAAATAGTTGTATCTCTAAATATTGTCCTATCCTAACAAACCGTACAACAATGGAAAGCTTATTTATTTTTTATCAGCTTTCAGATGATGTATAAATCCCAATTACCCGTTGGGGATAAAAAACATCCCATGAACCCGCTCCAAAGACATGATCTAAATCAAATGATTCAAGAAACGCGCTTTAAATTCCTGTTCAGAATCAAATTATTTGCGATACATGCTCTGAATTCCTTTTCTGAATCAAATGATTCACGATACGCACTTTAAATTCCTGCTCTGAATCAAAATGATTCGCAATATGCGCTTTGAATTCCTGTTCTGAATCAAATTATTCGCTATATGCGCTTTGAACTCCTGTTCTGAATCAAATGATTCGCAATAAGCGCTTTGAATTCCTGCTCTGAATCAAATGATTTGCGATATGCGCTTTGAATTCCTGTTCTGAATCAAATGGTTCGCAATATGCGCTTTGAATTCCTGTTCTGAATCAAATGATTCGCAATATGCGCTTTGAATTCCTGTTCTGAATCAAATGATTCGCAATAAGCGCTTTGAATTCCTGCTCTGAATCAAATGATTTGCAATATGCGCTTTGAATTCCTGTTCTGAATCAAATGATTCGCAATAAGCACTTCGAAACAGTGAATGATTTTGCAACGCAGTGGTAACTGATTCAGAGTTTCAAAAAGCTTTGTTGATTTGTTCGTTGTTTGAATAACAGTAGAAATGAAATCATTACAATGTTAGTAATGATTTAAGCCCAACTTACAATGCTTTTATTAAATTGTGATCACGTTAGACGCAGTTACCATTGTATTAATATGTGTATATATAGAGAGGTGTGTGTGTGTATTTTATTGAATTAAATTGTATATATAAAACAGTACATATTTATATATAGTTGAACTCTAGTCAGCAGTGCTTAAGTGTGTTGGATTGGTCATTATGAAGTGTAGACGAGTGATCAAACAGTTTGTTGTGTTGTTACAGATGAGGGAGGCACAGGGGAGGAGGAGGAGGAGTATGTGGTGGAGCTGCAGGAGACAGTGCTGGTGTCTGAGGTGGAGGGCGAGGCGGCGTCCGTCCAGGGCTTCTCCTCCGACGAGCTCGTCATCCAGGATGCAGTGGAGGACGTGGTTGCCGAGTACGTGCACTGCGATGACGACGAGGGCGTTGCCGTGGAGACCTGTGTGATGTCACTGGAGGGTGAGGAGGAAGAGGAGGACGGCGTTGCCATGGCAGAGATGACAGAGGATGTTTTGGTGGCCGAGGGGAGGGAGCAGGACGGGCTGGACCCTGAACACGACTCGGACGGCTGCGGAGATTACCTCATGATCTCCTGTAATTCACTTACTCATTCAGTCATTTACTCTGTCGGTTAATTCGTTTACTCATTTCTTTCTTTCTGTTTATTTTTTCAGTTTCAGACATTTGTGAACCTGGACCACAAAACCAGTCATAAGGGTCCATTTTTTACGAAATTTAGATTTATGTCATTTTATGTCAGTTTGTTTCATTTAAAGTTGTAACTTTTTTTTTTACTTATTCAGTCTTTCATTTTTCATAAATAACAAATAATTTGTATTAGTTTTTACAGTATTATGCAATATAATATTTTGTATTATTTTGTATTTTTTTTTTAGTTCCTTAATTTTTTTTTTGTTGGATGCCAACAAAAAATTTTTGTTTTTTATCTAGTGCTTGTTTTTTGTTAATTATTTATATCTTTCAATTTTTTTTTAATTCAATTGCCATTGTTATTAGTTTTTAATTAACTATATAATATAATATTACATATTATGTTTTATATTTCTCTTTAGCTTCAAATTATTTCTTTTTAATTTTAGAAATTTTTTTTTTATATATTTTTATAATGTGTTTATGTAATGTGTGTGTGTGTGTGTGTGTGTGTGTATATATATATATATATATATATATATATATATATATATGATATAAAATTCACTATTTTCACAATTTTTAGATTTAATTTCAGTTTTATTTAATTTCATTTTAGTTTTTAAAATTTGTTTCTTCAGTTTATAAGTTTTCAAAAAAGAATACATTTTAGTTTCGTCATGTGCTTTTGTCATTTTTATTGTTTGTTCATTCGCTCACTTATTTGCTAGTTCATTTAAGTTGTTCATTTATTCAGTCAGTTGTTTATTCATTCATTTTTTGTTCTTTTGTTTTGTACTGAATGGTTTAGAGAAGATGTTCAAATAGGACTGAATTATTTATGATTATTTAATAAACAATATTTAATAATAGGTAGCATTTTATTTTATTTAATATATAATATTTTAAGTATTTTTAAAAGTAAATTTCCAAAGTTTTGTCTTCATTTTTGTTTTATCATCATTTTAAATCGGTTTATAATAATGCAGCATTTCTTTTTCTCTGTAGTGGACGACGCGGGTAAGATGGTATCTGGAGACGGAGAGGAGGTGACAGTGGAGGGGGCGATAGATGATCAGGAGGTGGAAAAAGATGAGGACGGACAGGAAGTCATTAAGGTTTACATCTTTAAAGCTGACTCTGGAGAGGACGACCTTGGTGAGTGACGAGATTTGAGCCAGTGCTATTTTAGTATTATTTATATAACCGTATAGTATTTAAAGTTGGAGTATTTTGATTTGCTTTTTGTTTTTGTAGTTTGTTTAATTTTTTTTTTTCTTTAATTTTTACATTTTCGGGGGGATTTTTTCCTCTAATGTTTGTTTTATTTTATATTTCAGTTTTTTATATTTTTATTTATTTTTTAATTAATTAAATCGAGCTTAATATTATGTAGTATTATTAATCAAAAATACTTAATTAGTTTAAATATATTATTAGTTTTAATATGAGTAATTTCAGTACTTCAATTTAAATGTATTTTAGTTAGTTGACAAGCCTACATTCCCTAAGTGATTATTCATCTGTTTTTTGTATTTTGTTGTTTTATTTTTTCAATCTTCAGTTTAAAAATGTTAAATTATTACATTTATTTCAGTTATGTGCTTTTGTGATTATTAGTTTTTATAATATTATATAATTTAACAATTTATAATATTATTCCTTAATATCTATTTAGTTTTTTTATTTCAGTTTTAGTAATTTTAGTAATTGTGGTACTTTATTTAGTTTCCAAAGCTACATAAGTTTTAACCTAATATTGTAATAATTTTTAATCTTATTGTAAAGCTGTTTAATTATGTGCTTATTATAGTTTTTTATGTGCAAATTTCAGATTTAGTTTGAGTAATTTTAGCACTTAAACTAATTTCACTTATTTTCATTTAAATATATTTTTCATATTATTTAAAATAGTTATAGTTAACAATAACAGCACTGGTTTGTGGCCTTTGACGAAACCTTTAGTTTAGTAATGAAGCAGCAGAAATGATGAGACAATGTTTTCTGGAGGTCAAAGCTGCTTTTATGAGAGAAATTAAAACTCAGACTGCAGATTCACTTTGTCTGGCAATCATTCTTGGGCGTTTGCCACAACTTCATTTGTGATCCAGTTATGATGCATCATTATTGTGAAGATTTGTATTCCAATGTGTATCATATATAGAGATAATTGTTGGTATCTTTGCCTCAGTGTGAGTGAAGATTGTTGCCAGGGCAAGTTAAATAATCTGTAAAAATCTTATTTTTACAGTTGATGCTATCTGTCATTGTAATAACATCAGACAGGGATGTAGTCCTGTAAAAGGACTGGTTGTTTAACGCTTTATCTGTGTGTAGGTGAGACGGTGGATCTTGGTGAGAACGAGGCAGTCGCTCTGGCTGAACCTGTGGTTCGGCCGCTGAGAGAGAAGATGGTCTACATGTCTGTGGGAGATGCTCATCACACACAGACTGATGGTGAGAAAACCCTTCAAAATAACAAGCGGAACTGTATTTAAAGTATTTTGATTTGCTTTGATTTGCTTTTTGGTTTTATAGTTTTAGTTTTACTTTTTTTTTTTTCTTTCTTTCATTTTTACATTTTATATTTTATGTTTAGCATTCTCTTCTTGATTTTAGTTTCTGTCCAAGTGATGTGCTTTTTTTATCAGTTATTAGTTTTTTATAATATTATATAATATAATATTTTATATTTTTTTTCAGGGGGAGTTTTTCATCTAATGTTTGTGTTTTATTTTATATTTCAGTTTGTTTCCAGTTTTTATTAATGAATTAAATTGAGTTTAGTTATTTGCTTTTGTTACTGTTATTAGTTTTTGAAACTTATAATATTATTAATAAAAATATTTGGTAACACTTTATTTTACAGTCTCTTAATTAGTTGCTTATTAGCATGCATATTACTAGAATATTAGCCATTTATTAGTACTAATTAAGCACATATTAATGCCTTATTCTACACAACCTTATTCTACATCCCTAATCCTAACCAATACCTAAACTTAACATATACCTTACTAACTATTAATAAGCAGCAAATTAGAAATTTATTGAGGGAAAAGTTGTAGTTAATAGTGAATAAGCGTTCCCTATTCTAAAGTGTTACCAAATATTTTATAATATATTATTAGTTTTAATGAGTAATATTAGTACTTCAATTTAAATTTTAGTATTTTAGTTGACAAGCCTACATTCCCTAAGCTCATTTAAGTGATTATTCATCTAATGTTTTTTGTATTTCGTTGTTTTATTTTTTTTTAAATCTTCAGTTTAAAAATGTTAAATAATTACATTTAATTCAGTTATGTGATTGATTCGCGGCTTTTGAGAATCGCTATCTAATCAACGTCATTTTAAAAAACGATTAAATGAAAAGTCATTTTTATTGCCCAGCCCTAAAACTAATATTAGAAAACAACAGTCTAAAATACTAAAATTGAAATAAAAACAAATAAGAACTAAATAGACATATTAAAAACTATTACAAACAATGAAGGCGTACAACAAAATTTCTAAAACTATACCTAAAATTAATACAGAGAATTTTAAATTACAAAGCAAAAAGTTAATAAATACAATACCAGTATAATGATGATAATAAAATGGTGTCAGTCATTTGTTATATTTATGTGATCTTTTGCTTTGTGCCTAATAAGCTCTAAGATAAAATAAGATAAACCTTTAATTAGAAAAGTATTTATAGAAATTATTTAATATATAATTGTTCCATAAATGATTATTTAATTTGTAATATTAATATTAAATACATTTATTTGATATAAATGCAATATTCTAATTAAATACTGTTTTATTTGATTTAATTCAATATTTTGTTAAATACCATTTTATTTTTTTCAGTTAAATTTCCATCATAAATATCTATATTATGATGTATAGTATTAATGTGATTTTAAAGTGATTCACACAGGTATAGCACATGGTTATTTAATATATCATTTTATATGAAATACTTTATTTTTTTAGTATATAATGTTTTTGTTAAATGTCCATCTATATTATGATGTATAGAATTAATGTGATTCACACTGATATAGCACAACTTTTAATATATAGTTGCTTAATATATGATTATTTAAAAAGTGTATATATAATATTCTATATTAAATACATATTTTGTTTATTTAATAGGCCTATAATATTTTAAGCATTTTTACATTTCCCATTAGCAATAACTATATTGTGAATTGCTAATGTGATATGAAGTGTTTGACGCTGATATAACAGTGCATGTTTGCTTGACATTGGCTGAAAAAGCTTAAATAGACATTTCGTTTTGTTCTTTCTGTGGCACAAATGTCAGATTATGTAACCTTTGGGGAACATGTTGAACCAGCGGCATAACCACTGCAGACATCGAGTAGGATGTGTTTCTGAATGTCTGATACCTTTGGTTCCAGTTTTGAAAGTGTAGTTATTATTGTCCCAAATGTATTGCTGTTTAAATTCCTAAGTTGCAAAATGCAATGACATGTGTTCAAAGATGAAACTCTGGGATTTGAAGCACTGATGAGAGTGAGACATACTACTTGTGTGGATGATGTCATTGCCAGTGTTGGGGGTGACGCATTACAAGTAACTTTTAGATTTAAAAAGTAACGCAAAAGTAATGTAATGCATTTATTTTCCTAAAATGTAAATAAGTAACAGGGAGTAACTCAGTATTGTAATGCATTACTTTTAAAAGTAACTTTCCCCAACACTGGTCATTGCTAACCTCATGATGTAATTTTAGACGCTGTTGTTTATGTGTCGCATCAGTTTCTGGTGTTTTGTGTGCAGGCGGGTCTAAGCTCTCGGATGAGGTGTACATGGAGGTGGTGGTTGGGGGAGAGGAGCCGGTTCCTCACGACAGGCCTTATGACAGCACTGCCCTCAGCAAGGACTTCATGCCTGTTGCGTGGGCCGCCGCATACGGTCAGGAATCCACATTTCACTGACACTAAATGTCCAGATCATGTACAGTCACGGCACCCTTGCAATTCTGTCAGAAAATGCAACACTTCTGTCAGAAAATTGTTCCAATTGCAAATTGGTATTCACGTTCTTACTGTTTTTGTTATGAAAAACTTGTGACAAAACCACAATCCTTTTGGGAGAACGTACTGTGGACAGATGAGACAAAAGTAGAGCCGAAACACACTTCAGAAAGCACTCAGAAATGGTTACAAACAAAGCGTTAGAGAGTATTGAAATGGCCAGCAATGAGTCCAGATCTGAATCCCATAGAACACCTATGGAGAGAACTTAAAACAGCAGGAGAAGGCATCCTTCAAATCTGAATGACCTGGAGCAATTTGCAAAAGAAGAGTGGTCCAAAATTCCAGTAGAGAGGTGTATGAAACTCATTCATAGTTACAGGAAGTGATTGATTTCAGTTATTTTTTCTAAAGGGGGTGCTACCAAATATTAAGTTAATGGTGCCAATAATTTTGTCCAGTGCAGTTTTTGGGTTCTGTGTGGAATTGTATCAGATATGACTTTTCTGTTTTTTTTTTTGTGTGTGGTGTTCCAATGCAAAATAAAACAAAACATGTGAGAACCAAAACATTTGCAACTGCAGCAATTTTCTGAGAGAAGGGTTGCATTTTCTGACAAAATTGCAAGGGTGCCGATATGTTTGGCCAAGACTGTAGTATAACAGTAACCTAAATAGAGTTTATTAACTATGAACAACACACTGCATGCATATGAACGAAAATAAACCATTTTGAACATGCTCGTGTGTTTTATTTGCAGGTGCGGATGAAGGCTGTGAGAACCGTAACGGAGCGGCAAGCGCATTACTGCACATTGACGAGTCGGATGCACTGGATAAACTCAACCGGCAACACGGCAAAAACAAGAGACGAGCTGAACCCAGACAGGTCCAAACAGGTACCAGCACACTCACCTCTCACTAACTGATAAATAAATCTTTGGTTTTTGTAAAACTGCTTCGAAAATGCGAAAATGCTGTTCTTTTGAACTTTCTATTCATCAAAGAAACCTGAAAAAATTATACTCGGTTTTCAACGTAATAATAAAAATGTTTTTTGAGCAGCAAATCAGAATATTAGAATTATTTTTAAAGGATCATATGACTGGACTAATGATGCTAAAAATTCAGCTTTGAAATCATAGGAATAAATTACATTTTAAAATGTATTCAAATAGAAAAGAATTATTTTAAATAGTAAATATATTTCAAAGTATTACTGTTTTTGCTGTACTTTGGATCAAATACAGTGGATATAAAAAGTCTACACACCCCTGTTAAAATGCCAGGTTTATGTGATTTAAAAAAATTAGACCATGATAAATAATTTCAGAATTTTTTCCACCTTTTATGGGACCTATAACCTGTACAACTCAATTGAAAAACAATCTGAAATCTTTATTCAGTGGGAAATAAAAATAAAAAGCTAAAATAATGTGGTTGCATTAGGTTTGTTGAACAGAAAAAAAACCCATTACAAATCATACTGTTTAAAAACTTTTGACTGGTAGTACATGTTTATTTTTATATGATATATGATTTTGTTTTAGTTTTTAGTTTTCATTTATTTATTTTTCCAGATAATTTCCAGATTTCCAGTAATTTTAGTGATCTATTTATTTTTTACGTTAAATGTTTCAACTTAAATTCAATGAAAGTTAAATTTGTTCCCAACTAACTAAAGCTTTTAATCTATTTTATTTTATTTTATTTTAATTATCAATTTTTTTAATAGTTATTTAACACATATGCATTATATTGGCTATTGGCTACAAAACTGATTCTCGTTTATCCTCTCACTGTCCTTTCCCCGTCTTGTCTCATTTCTCCCCAGCGATCATCATCGGTCCATATGGACAGCCTCTGACCGTCTACCCTTGCATGCTGTGCGGTAAGAAATTCAAATCCCGTGGCTTCCTCAAGCGCCACACTCGCAACCACCACCAGGACGTGCTGAGCCGCAAAAAGTACCAGTGCACGGACTGCGACTTCACCACCAACAAAAAAGCCAGTCTCCACAACCACATGGAGGTGCATGCGCTCAGCAACAAAGCGCCGTTCGAGTGCGAAACCTGCGGTAAGGAGTTCCACCAGCAGGCGGCGCTGTTCTCGCATCGTCTCCAACACCATCACCAGGAACAAAAATCGCCCACGGCCATCGCGTCGCCGCTTCCTCCGGCCGCCGCGACCAAGACGCACAAATGCAAGTTTTGCGATTACGAGACTGCCGAGCAAGGGCTGCTCAATCGCCACCTGCTGGCTGTGCACAGTAAGAGCTTCCCGCACATTTGCGTGGAATGCGGCAAAGGCTTCCGCCATCCGTCTGAGCTAAAGAAACACATGCGCACGCATACGGGCGAGAAGCCGTACTCGTGCATGTACTGCGATTACAAATCGGCCGACTCGTCCAACCTGAAGACGCACGTGAAAACGAAGCACAGCCGCGAGCTGCCGTTCCGCTGCGAGCGATGCGGCCAGACCTTCGGCGAGGAGGACGAGCTGACGCAGCACGCTGCCACGCACGAGGACGCGCGGGGACACCAGTGCAGCCACTGCGACCATCGCAGCTCCAACTCGAGCGACCTTAAGCGGCACGTGATTTCCGTGCACACTAAAGACTACCCGCATAAGTGCGCCGTCTGCGGGAAAGGCTTCCACCGGCCGTCCGAGCTTAAGAAACACTCGACCTCGCATAAAGCCAAGAAACTGCACCAGTGTCGCCACTGCAACTTCAAGATCGCAGACCCGTTCGTTCTCAGTCGCCATATCTTGTCGGTTCACACTAAGGAACAGCAGCAGCCGGCGCAGTCGCCGACTCCGTCCACACAGGCGTCGCCACCGCAATCCCCGCCCACAGAAAAGCCCGCCCCCAAGAGGACTATAGGTGCGGCTCAGTTAGCGGCGCCCGCTGTAAAGAAAGCCGGTGGCGCGAAGGGTCCTCGAGAACGGAGGGTGTATCAGTGTCAGTATTGCGATTACAGCACAGGAGATGCATCTGGCTTCAAAAGACACGTTATTTCCATCCATACTAAGGACTATCCGCACCGCTGTCAGTACTGTTCGAAGGGCTTCCGGAGACCTTCAGAGAAAAACCAGCACATTATGAGGCACCATAAAGATATGGTGCCAGCAGAATGAGCACCTCACCTTTCTCCACTCACTTCCGTAAACACACTAAACAGCCAGTGATTTCGAAATCACCATCCCTCATGTTGGCAACCTCTGTATTGGGCTTCTTACCAAGACCCCTCATGCATAGCATTGTGTGTGTGTGTGTGTGTGTGTGTGTGTGTGTGTGTGTGTGTGTGTGTGTGTTTGTTTGTCTGTATGTATGCGAGAGAGATGTTTAGTGACAGGCTGGAAGTGCTTGCTTATTATCACATGGTTTACAGGTCTTAAAGGAACAGTTCAGTCAGCATTTATTCACCCTCATGTCGTTTTCTAATCTGTATGCATTTCTTTCTTCTGCTGAAGAAAGTTGGCGCAACCAATCTGATTTGGTACCTGTTGACTTTTATTGGAACACAAAAGAAGATATTTTGAAGAATGTTGGTAACTGAACAGTTTTGGTTCCCATTGACTTCTATTGTAACATAAAAGAAAGTATTTTGTAGAATAATGGGAAATTAACATATTTGGTTCCCACTGATTTCCGAAACTCTGGCTTTCTTCTGTGGAACACAGAATATGCTGTTTAGAATGTTGGGAACTAAACTGGTTTTGGTTCCCATTGACATCTATTGACATCCATTTCCTTTGTAACATAAAAGAAGATATTTTATAGAATGCTAGCATTCCATTGAACTGACAAAAAATACAATGGAAATTGTAAATAATGGCTTTCTTCTATAGAACACAAAAAAATATTTTGAAGAATGTTGGGAACTAAATGGGTTTTGGTTGACTTCTATTGTAACAAAAAATTCTGGTTCCCATTGACTTCCATTGGAAGAAACAAAACAGTTTCGGTACCCATTGACTTCAGCTGTAACGCAAAAGAAGATATTTTGAAGAATGTTGGTAACTGGGCATGTTGGTTTGGGTTCCCATTGACTTCCATCAAATAGACAAAAATACAATGGAAATCCAAGGGAACGGAAACTGTATGACGTTCTTTCTTGTGTGGAACACAAAAGAATGTTTTTTTTAGAATGTTGGGAACTATAGAATGCTAAATGGAAATCAGTGGGAATTTAAATAATGGCTTTCTTCTATAGAACGCAAAAGAAAATATTTTGAAGAATGTTGGGAACTAAATGTCTTTGGTTTCCACTGACTTCTACTGTAACAAAAAAGATTTTTTGAAAAATGTTGGTTCCAATTGACTTCTATTGGAAGAAACAAAACTCTTTCGGTACCCATTGACTTCAGTTGTAACACAAAAGAAGATATTAATAGACCACTTTAGAAATTAATAACAGCATACAACATGAGGGTGAGTAAATAATGTTTTTCATTTTGGCTGAACTGTTCCTTTTAACTTATGTTTTTTCAGTGCATTTAATTTTGGCTTTATACCTTAACACAGTGGTTTTCAATCCTGGTCCTGGGGACCCACTGCTCTGCACATATTGTATGTCTCCCTTATCTGACACTTAGTTCAGTTCATGGATCTCTCTCCTAACGAGCTGATGATCTGAATCAGGTGTGTTAAATAAGGGAGACACACAAAATGTGCAGAGCAGTGGGTCCCCAGGACCAGGATTGAAAACCACTGCCTTAACAGATGAAAGCAATTCATTGGCCTCTGGGATCAGGTGTATATTTTTGAAGCGTTTCAGAATATTGCATTCAGTCTGTCATCGAGTAGCTAACGTAACCTCTTTGAAATGCTTTATGAATATAGGACAACGTGATGGATATCTCACTCAGTCTTGCACTTTACTAGCATGTCTGTCTGATTGAGAACTGTTTATAAATGATGGACACCAGGAAATGTTTTTAATGTTCAGAAAGTAAGTTATCAGGCTGTTTTCCATTGCCACTGAGGACATTTGCAACATCCGTGTGATCAGGATGGGGTTTTAGGGAATATCTGGTCTTTCAAACCTTTGATGAATGCAGAAAGTGCATATGATCTGAGATGATGAGGGAAAAACAGATGCAGTGTCTTCTTTAATGACCAATATGTTTGAAAGGAATAGTTCACCATGAAAGTTAAAAAGCCATTTACTCACCACTGAGGCCAAATGAAATCAGTTTTTGCTTAAAAAAAAAAAAATCAAGCTTTCATGTGAATTAACTTTTGCTCGGCTCCTCAGAAGTCTAAAAACTTGAAATATATAATGTAAAAAAGTTATATAGACTACTTTTATGGTGCTTTAACAAATACTATATGCTTTCACTATATGAAAAACAGACTCTTGGACATTCAACATATCTTTTTGTGTCCCATAGAAGAGAAAAAATTACAAACTACATGAAGGTGAAAAACTGCTAACAGATTTTTTTAAGGTTTATGCAGAACTAAATGTCTTCTGCATTTTTAGATGGTTTTTACTTGCTGCATCTCATGAACAAAGTTGTCTTATAGTAGCTTTGGCACCTCGATTCTCTGTCATTTTGGTTTGTGAGACCAGATAAGCCCTTTAGTCTATATCATTTTAAGAAAGCTTGAATTCTGTGCTAATAGGACCCATTTGAATCATGCAAAGGTAAATGTTGTAAGTTGACTTGGATGTATGGGACCACAGAGATGTGAACTAATGAGGTAAATCTCATGCAAAGATCATGTCTGGGTCAAATCTAATCCCAAAATCAAGAGAAAATTAGTAATATAATAGCATTTTTTGTTCTACTTTTAAATACAAAACATTGTATTGCAGTAAATATCTTTTAAGATTTTTTTTTACATTACAGTATTGTAAATAACCATCAGAAAATGAATAGGATTTATTAGAAATAAAAAACTGGTGTAGAAACAATTCTCACTCATTAAATTTTACAATTAAATGTGCATTTTTTTTTTTTAAGTATTTTTGTAAAGCATACTCTATTCATTGCTTTATTTACGTCTTTGAAAAATATTTTTACAGTGTATTTTCATCTTTTTTTAGTAATTTCATAGTATTAAAAAATTAAATCCAAATATTTATTGCAATACCGTGATTTGTATTTAAGTTTTTACTACTGTTGTATAAAATAAATGTAAATACAAAAGTCAAAATAGAATTATTTTTATTTCTTTAGTTTTTGGGGTGAAATTTGACCTGAGCATGTTTCTTTTTTTTTTTTGAGATTCAGCCATATGAACTCTTTATGTACACTATATTAGATTTAGTATGCCAATCGAAATCCTTTTCAATGATATTATTGAACATCAAGCCAATTTTGTGTCATCAGTATCCACAAAAATGCAGTATGAGTTTCATTTAAAAAGGACATCAACGAGGAGATTACAAATGATCTGTATGCGTGTGTATGTATGATTATGGTTGATGATTTTCCCGGTTTATATTCAAAGCAATGCATCAGATATGTTTGCTGTTGCCAATAACCTTTTCACCAGGTGACTCTCGTCTTGCCGACTTCATGGTGATGGTACTGTATGGCTGTGTTCACATACGGCCAATGCAAATACACACTAATACCCACTAATTGTCTTAACAGTCGCCGTCAGACCTCACTTAAAGCGTGTACTAGGCTGGCATCCTTTACTAGTTACCAAAACGTGACAAAAAGCTGGAATCAACAGGGCGAGTCGTGTTGGAAATGCGCTGTTTTGTGTTTGTACGTAACGTAAATCGAATCAAATACTGCTTAATCGGGTCACAATTCCACTAACCTGTGATGGATGATGTCATATCCAGCTTTGCATGTGATTGGCCAGAGGTTTCCAGAGGAACTTGACCTCAAAGCACTGAAACAGCCTCTCTTTGTGTCCGAACAGCACCATTAGCAGTGATTAGCAAAAACGATGCCATCGGTCGGGAAGGGAACCACTTCCTCCTGACTCCCCCGGGCCTTCCTCTCTCTCTCTCTCTTTCTCTCTCTCTCTCTCCCTGTGATCATTTTTATACTGCAGATATTTATTTGGTCACTGTTTAAACTTTGTTGTATAGTTAAATGTAAGTAGGAATCTATGGGACTATAACTTATTGTTTTGTACACAGATCTGTAAAGAGAGAGTGTAGATGTAAACATTTCAGAAAGAGGAGTTCAGAACTTTGTGTTGTCATGGATGTATCTTCACATTTGTTTAAAAAATGATAAAAAAGGAAATAAAAGGCAAAGTATTTTCCTGCATCCTCGGTTCTTCATTATGGGAATGCAATTGTCTGTACTCAACTTTTTAGAGCTCTTTTTATTTGGGTGAACTTTTCCATTTACATTCATTTGGCAGATAATTTTATCGATTTACGGTGAATTCAAGGTATACGATTAATCAGAGTTTATCAGATTTATTTTTCATATGCATACACAACTGACCTAAATGGTTTCTCAATATCCTAAAAAGTTGTTTACATACAGTGTTATTTCTGTTATTTTGTTTTTTTAATATTTAGATTTTATTTTTACTTTTTATTTTATTTTAAAGTTTTAGTTATTGTCATGTTTTTATTATTAGTTTGTCTGTATAACATTATTTTAGTACATCATGGTAAACTAAAATGAGAAATGAAATGGTTTGTGTTTTAAATTAAAATGAAATGTTTGTTTTATGTATCATTTTATATATAAAATATATTTTATTTTTTAATATATTTTTTTATAAACTATAGTTTTTATACTTCGTTTTTATTTTAAATTATGACATTAAAATCAGAATGAAAAGTCAAAGATAAAAAAAACATTCTGACTGAAAAAGTTGAAATGAGAAAAAGTCAAAATTATGATTTATGAATTTGAAATTTAGATAAGTCAAAATTGTAATTTATAATGTCAAAATTATGAAATAAAAAGTTTAAATTATGACAAGTCAAAATTGAGAGATACAAAGGCGAAACTATGATGTCATAATTACGAGATTGATAAAGTTGAAATTCTAAGATAAGTTAAAATTGTGATTACAAAATTAAAATCATAATTATGTTTAAATTATGACAAAGTTTAAATTCTGACAAAATGTCAAATTATGATACAACAAAAGATAAAACAAAATTATGACTTAAAAAGTCTAAATTGAGTTAAAAAGTCAAAATTATGATTTAAATTGAAATTATGAGATTAAAAAGTCAAAATTATGACATGAGATATATGAAATTATGAATATGAGATAAATTGAAATTGACAAAGTCAAAATTATGACTTAAAAAGTAAATTCAGATAAAAAGTCGAAATTATGATTTAAATCTAAATTATAAGATAATCACAATTATGACTTTTAAAGTCGAAATTTTGATAAAAAGTCAAAATTGACAAATCGAAATTGTGAGATTAAAAGGCTGAATTATGACTTGTCATAAAGTTGAAATTCTGAGATAAAAGTTAAAATTGAGAAATTGAAATTATGAAATAAATTGAGATGACTTAAAAGTCATGACTTAAGTCATAATTACGAGATAAAAAGTCAAAATTATGACTTGCTGGCTTACTGATCTTACACAACATGACACGTTACAGGATAGTGGTCTAATGAAGTAAACGTATTAAGGAATATTTTATATGGAATTTTTTATGAAGACAATTATTTTTTTTTTTTTTTTTTTTTTATAAACGTACAATTCCATTTCCGTTCAGTGTTTACAACAATTTACTGTAAGTTGTAAATGTGATTTTCAGGTCTATGCTCACAAAGTGGAATGGACAGTAAACAGGACAAATGCATGAAAATCACAACACAAATGCTTCATAACAGATATTCACAAAAGATTTTATTGGTCCAAACTCATGAAGAAATGATAGAAAATGATGGAAAGAACTTGAAGAGGGTTAAAGGACTGATAGTGAGAGCGTAAAACACTAGAGGCACTGTAAATGATTCACTACAGTCATAATAAATCAGTCAGTCAGTCAGGATTGAGAGAGGAGCTTCACATCAGCACATCAAGGGCACTCGTCTAGAGAGAAAAGATGCTTACGTCAGGCCTGGATGCACTCATATTTACTGTTTACAACAGTGTTTTTAAGTGATTTACCATTTTTAGGCAGGATGGCGATATTCTCAGGCAGAATGCCTTGCTCCAGAGAAAACTCTGTGAACTTGTCCAGGACGTCCTGGCTCAGGTCTGGAGTTCGGCCTACAATAATGACACAAAGAGAAATGTCACAAGAACAATTCAGAATCAACGCAAACTCATGTACATATTTTCATTTTACGTTTATATAATGACATTTCAGAGTGAAAGAAGTAAAAAATTGTGGTGAAGCACTTCATTTTACCCATCAGAAACTGACTGGATTGTAGAAAAGTGGGCAGTTTATATTCAAATTTAATAGAAAATTAAAATTAACAGTTTCTATGGCATTTATTAATCAATTAATTGTTAATTTCTACATTTACGCGCACATTACACATTATTCATCTATTCAATCTATTAATACTTAATGAACCTGAGCAGCAATACAGCAAGAATTTTTTTTTTTTTTCTGGCCAAAATATGTTTTAAATATATGTTAAACAGTGAAGGTTAAACAAATATATTTTTCAAATGTAAAAAATATTTAGTTTCAACCTGCATATACCAAATTTCTAAATCTGTTTCAGGGGCAAGAAATATATATATATATATATACACACTAAGTTTGGGGTCAGTAAGACTTGCAATTTTTTTTAATGAAGTCAAGGCTGCATTTATTTGATCAAAAATACAGAAAATAAACTGTAATATTACAAAATGTTATTACAATAGAAAATAATGGTTTTTATTTTCATATACTTTAAAATATAATTTATTCCTGTGATGCAATGCTGATTTTTCATCAGCTGTTACTCAGTTTCCCAGGCTTAAGTGTCACATGATCTCTCAGAAATCATTCTGATATTCCGAATTATTAGTAGAATTATCAGTTTTGGAAACAGTTGTGCCGCCAATGTTTTTTTTTTTTGTTTGTTTTTTTTAAACCTTTTTTCTTTCAAGAACAACATTTATTCAAACTATAAATAAACTTTTAAACTTTTCTAGCAATGTAAATCTATTATGTCACTTTTTATTAATGTAACAATTTATTCATTTCTTTCTTTCTTTCAAAAAAAAAAAAAAAAGAGTGAATAAACATTTATTGACCCCAAACTTTTGAACGGTACTGTATATATGTATATATATATAAACAAAGAAGAATAACAATATATATTTTTTGAATATACATTTTGAATATATTTAAAGAAATACAAAAATGTCACAAACTCTTTTTGCTAAAATATGTTTCAAAATATTATTTCAGATTTCAGATTTTTGGCATTTTTTGTAAATCTTTGAAAATATATTTAAAAATATAACAAGCATTTAAAAATTACAATTATAATATAAAATTCTGCCCTGCATATATTTTTAATCATTATTAATCTAGACTATTCAATCCACATTAGTTTGCATTTAGCTAAATGTAGGCTACTGTAAGATTGGAAATGTGTTTTCTTGTTTTTTTTTGTACTTTTGTTTTTCTTAAAATAAATTATAAAATATATTTTGAAACTAAATATAATTTCAATTTTTTAGCAATATTTTTAACAATATTAATCGTTAATCTACTTTAATTTAATTTAGTATAAAATACATTTTGTATTCTTTTTTGCTTAAAAAATTGTGTGTATTCCTCATAGCCTCATTTTCATCAGTTAAATTCAGTATGGCATCAAATCTGACTAAGGCCTATAGTTGTCTTTTGTTTTTATGTGAACAGGCCTAAATTCAAAGTGTAAATAAATTTAAAGTGGAGTCGGTACCGCAGTGTTTTTGTTTTCTTGGTTAAACATTCCTAATTATTATTATTTTTTTTTTACCATAGAGTTTGTTGAGCAGCGTAGTGGAGTCAGCTTTGGTCTTGATGGTGTGGATCAAAGCATATTCATCATACTTCACATCAGCAACACGCATGTCATTTTCAGTCTCCCAGCCTGAGGAAAAACATAATTTCTCATTTGAATCCTGTATAAATCATTGTATTTCACATGTAGACGAATGGTATCTTCCTTACGTTCACTGCGGAAGCTGAATTTCCCTGGAACGTCGGTCTTTTGAGCCAGATGGTTCATTCTCCAGCATGTGCCATCAGGACTGGAATGACAAGATCATACTACATGAGAAGATTTTATTAATCCTTCTTTTTTTATACCCTTACCAAAAAGAAGCATACTTCAAGTTAATATTATTAAGTACACTTAAGTAAAGTTTAAGTATATTTTTAGGTATACTTTATGTAGTAAGTATACAAATGTCAGTGTACTAGTAATATAATTTTAATACTCACTGGGACTAAATTGGCCCACTTTCTAGTTTACAAATTTTAAATTTAGTATTAAATACTTTTTTATGCTTTTTTAGTACACTTTGAAGTATAGTCTCAGTAAACTACTAGTTTAGTAGTTTTATACTGCAAGTATACTTGTAAATTTTCTTTAAATGAACTTACACCATACTACTATGTATAAATGTCCCTATTTAGGTATTAAATTGTTTATATTTTGTTAGATGAATATCTGAACATACAAAACATATTTTTGTACAGAAGATGTGCAATAGCGCCCCTAGTGTATAACAATAAAAAGTAAAAACAACATAAAGTATGTCAAGTATACTTAAATGTGATTTTAGGTATTTTTCTTAGAAGTATATAAAGCACATTTCTGAGAAGTACACAAAAATATACTGAAAGTATACTTTCCCATTTTTAGTTTAAATGAAAAAACACTTGAAAAAACTTGTTTTACTACCATAAGGGTAGTAATCAGTGTCTCTTACTTAAGACTGGAATATGCCATCTCCAGATCTCCTTCATCAGTCGGTGTCAGCATGGCGACGCCCATCTTCATGCTCGCCTTACGGGCGATGAACCACTCGGCATTGGTGGCAAAACCAATCAGGTACCATTTCCCAGCCACCTGTGAGAAGGACACGCATCAAAATAAATGAACTGGGTAGCTGCAAAAACACTAAGCATCCAAAGTGTACACTTCCTGTTGAACCTAAAATCTAGTTTAAAAATACATATAGTTTCCCTGATACCAAAAAATATAGTACAGTCATTCATTGTTTGTTCATGTTAGTTCACAGTGCATTAACTAATGTTAACAAACACAACTTTTGATTTTAATAATGCTTTAGTAAATGCTGACATTAACAAATGAAGATTAATAAATGCTGTATTGTTCATTCTTCATTCATGTTAAATAAAGTGGTTAACTAATATTAACTAATGAATCTTATAGTGAAGTGTTACCACACTTTCTGTTAATACAATAAAAAGTTCACAGTTTTTGATAGTTTCTAAATCATAAATGTGTTGTTTAATACAAGTTTTGTAATATTAAAAGGAATGCAAAAAAAAAAAAAAATGTAGATTTTGTTCATTTTTGCATGAAATAACTGGGTAGCTATATATATATATTTATTTATTTATTTTTTAAACATTGCTAAATTATAAATTTAATGTTTGATGCAAGTTTTGCGATATATATAAAATCATGCTAAAAAATAAATTAATTATATACATATTAATTTATTTGCTAAACCTATAATCCAGAAGTGTAAAATTTGTATTTTTTAATTTATTATTTCGCATAAAATAAATGGGGAACTGCTTTGACACTAAATCACCTAAAGCATCTAAAATATGTGCCTTCTGTTAAACCTAAAATTTAGGAGTCAAAAAAAAAAAATTGTAACTACCCAAATTCATATATATATATATATATATATATATATATATATATATATATATATATATAGTTCAAAGGTATATAATTTTGGAACATTTGTAAATGATAAATGTAATGTTTGATTCATTTTTTATTAATCAATGTATATGAACACATGCAAATAAATACATACAAATATTTATTTGATCATCCATTTTTAACAGAACTTTTATCATTACCTTTTTTTTCTTTTTTTTTTTATAAAATAACTGGGTAGTTGCCATAATGCTAAAAAACTAAAACTTGTTAAAAACATTTTACTACTCAAACAGACCCAGAAAATATAGTTTGTAATTTGTACACATGTATAAATCATAAATGTAATGCTTATATATATACAATATATATATATATATATATATACACATACATATATACATATACACACCTAAAATATATGTTCTATTAAACTCTAGAAGTGTGTGTGTGTAATATACATATATATATATATAGACAAAGATGTTTTATTCATTTCTAAATTATAAATGTAATGTTTGATACAAGTAAAAATAAAATGTTTTTATTTATTTAGCATAAAATAGCTAAATGGGTAGCTGCTATGACACTAAAGCACCTAAAATACATGCTTTACTGTTGAAAAAAAAAAAAAAAAGTATTGTAACTACCCAAATTGATATAAAACATAGTTCAAAAATAATTTTTTTTGACCATTTGTAAATGATAAATGTAATGTTTGATTCGTTTTTTTATGAATCAATGTAATTATGCAAATCAATTATGAGCTCATGCAAATAAATAAACAAACATAGTTAGATGTTATTTTATTATCATTACTTTTTTTGGTTGAAAATTTTTCAAAAAAATTTGTTTTACTACCCAAACACAAATAAAACAGTTGCAAAACTGTAATTTTTGTCATCAACTTCTAAAAGCTAAATGTAATGTTTGATATAACTTTGTTTCTTGCAGTCTTACCCCCTTGACGTCGAAGTCGGCCTGTGGCAGGACCTCAGAACTAACGGCAAGGGCACAGATAAAAACTCCCAGCAATCCCAGCAGGGCGGTTGCCATGGCTACTGCAGAGCTCGTTCTGGACTGTGTGGGAATCTGGGCCTCGAGAGCTGAATTCTGAGCACAGAGTCCCGCTGCAGGAGCTTATATAGAGCCGAACACCGTTACATAAACACACGCCCCCTACACACACACACACACACACACACACACACACACATATACATGAGCACATACCAGCAGTTCATTACAATCATTAAAACTAACACAAACCCTGCAAGAAAACATATTTTCAGTTTTGCAATAATTCATCATTTTATACTTTTTTCAGTTTTTTTTTCTTTAGTTTGCAGGGCCAGTTTTGTCTCCAAACTACATCTAATGTATGTAAACCCACACACATACACAAAAACACACACTTACACACGCACACACACACACACACACACACACACACACACACACACCAAAGCTCCAATACACTTGTATGTCTGTGCCAAATACTCTACACACATCTAAATCTCAATGTCATCCATTCAGTTCTCACTTTTCATTGCGTGCAATCACACACACACACACACACACACACACACACACACACACACACACACACACACACACACACACAGGGGCATAAATAATGTTGGGTTTTGGGCCCCTCTCATTTAACAGCTTTGTTATACAACAGTTGGCACAGAGGTTCTTGAGGGAGTGTGTTTCCTTCCTAACCAGAGGCTACACACACACACACACACACACACACACACGCCCCCATCCCCTAAAACTACATGTTAAGACAGGATCAGTTTATCTGGGTCAAAGGGGTTTCATATACATACAAAAAAGTATGTATATGGTCCAAAAGTTAGAGATCACTACTAGAGACCACATCTTTTGCATTTCACACCTCGACATGAACAAAACCTCCAGCATGATTTGAAATGTTTAAAACAGTATATTAAGATTCAGTAGAAAAACATTTGACCGTCTGCACAATGAGAATTTATATTCTTAATTTATGTTAGCTTTTTTTAAAACATGGTTTAAAAAACAGTTCTAAAGCTTTAATAAAATGCAATGCAATGCAATGCAATGCAATGCAATGCAAAAATAAAATAAAATAAAATAAAATAAAATAAAATAAAATAAAATAAAATAAAATAAAATAAAATATTTTTATACCCCACTGTATTTTTTATGCTGTTTCCTTAATTTAATTTATGTATTTGTTTTTTGGCTGTAATTATTGATGGCTCTTTTCCAACCTTAAAGCACACATGAAACACATTTAAAGGCACATACACAGACATATACTACCATTCAAAAGTTTGGGATCACTGTCATTTATTTATTTATGTTTTATTCAGAAAGGATGCTTTAAAGTGATCAAAAGTGACAGTAAAGACGTTTACTGAATTTAATATAAGATTTTATTTAAAGAAAATACTCTAATTTTGAATAAAGTCTTACAGCAATACAAGATTAAACTTGTATTCATCAAATTTATGAGAAAAAAGTTAGAATATCAGAAGTATCAATAAAAAACTGTTAGACTACTAGACTACTGTTTTAAAGTTTGTGTTCAGTATAATTTTAAATAACTTTAAAAGCCATTTAAATACATTAATTGTGAAATATTATTATAATTTAAAATAACTGTTTTCTATTTGAATATATAGTAAAATGTAATTTATTCCTGCAATCAAATCTACATTTTCAGCATCATTACTCTAGTCTTCAGTGATTTCTGAAGGATCATGTGACATTCTAATATGCCGATTTGCTGCTCGAGAAACATTTCTGATTATTATCAGTGTTGGAAACAGTTGTCCTGCCCAATATTTTTGTGGAAACTATCAGGATTTCCCAATTATTTGGTGAATAGAATGCAAATTAAATTTTAAATAGAAAATAAAAAATGTAAAACTAAAAAAAAATTACTTTTGATCACTTTAAAGCATCCTTGCTGAATAAAACGTAACTAAAACAAAATAAATAATTAAAAATATGACATTGATTCCAAGCGTTTGAATGGTCACATATGTCTGTGTACATGTCTTTAAATGTGTTCCATCTGTGGTTTAAGGTTGGAAAAGAGCCAACAAATAATTACAGCCAAAAAAACAAAAAAAAAAAAAGAAATCACAGCAAACACACAAACAGGATGATAAAGCACAAAGAGCTGCTGTATCTGTCTCTCTCTCTCGTGCTCTGGGCCGTTCTGGAACCTGGAACAGAGAACAATGTCAGCATTTTTGAAAAAAACAATGTTTACAGTTAAAACCCTGGAGTCACTCACATGCATAACAAACACACAGTAAAACACACACTATATCAGCTGCAAATGAATTCAGACTGTAAGACTGTAGATTTGTACAGTAATTATAAAGTTTATAGAGCAATTACAGAGAGTTTTAAATTAATGGCATTTTCATCCATACCTATGAAAATCACAGCAGGACATGTTTATAGTTTTACCCCATTTAAAGCTACCTGAGGAATTTGCTCTTTACAGCTGTTTTCTATTACAGATGTGAGATACGCCTGTAAGTTTAGCCTATAAGAGACGTAAACGCCTACAAACAATCTTCTAAGAAACTGCTTTTCTCAGAACAAATCCAAGTGCGTGTCTCTGTCCAATTGTTTGTGTCTCTCACATACTGACAAATTTACTATGATACAGGTAAACCAGGTATTTATGGATGCTTTCACAAGTGTAAAATCTGAGCCGATTCACAAATACCTGAATGGTTTCAACAGGAACAAAAGGACAGAGCTCTACTTAAGCCATGATCAGATTTACATGCTGGAATTATCTAAATAATTAATTCATTAATTCATTAAGTGCAATGTACTTAGTAACAGCAAACAACATATAAATTAAGTAGAAAAATTAATAAAATTACATTAAAAATAATTTTATTCATAAGTACGCTGCAAAACATAACATTTCTTTCTTGGATTTTTTTGTCTTGTTTCCTTCCAAAATATCTAAAAATTCTTAAATCAAGGATTTTCTAGACAGGGAAAATTTACCTTGTTTTCAGAAAAAGTGAGTCTTTGCTTGAAATAAATAATCTGGCAATGGGGTAAGCAAAATAATCTTGTTTTCATTTTGAAATAAGATTATTTTGCTTACCCCATTGGCAGATTATTTAGCTTATTTTAAGCAAAAACTCACTTAATTTTGACTTCTTTTTTCTGAAAACAAGAAAATACTTCTTGATTTAAGGATTTTTAGCTACAAAAAAAGTAAGAAAAGCATTTTTTTGCAGTGTACGACAGCATTTATTATTTATTGTTGACTCCAAAAGGGATTTAGTGGCTTGTAAAAAAAAAACAAAAAGAAAAAAAAAAGTATTATAATGAGGAAAAAATCATACTATTTTGACAAAAAAATTCTAGAGTTTTTATATAAAAATATTAAGGTTGATCATACGTTATTCTCAAAAGATTGCAACTTTTATCTCACTATGCTACAACTTTATTCTCATAAATTTGACTTTATTCTCAGATTATTACAAATTTAATCTTGTATTGACTTTAGTCTTGTACTAATACATTGTCATAATTTTTTACTTTATTAACGAAATATTGCTTTTTAATTCAAATTTCTGACTTTATATAAGTTTAATTTGTATAAGACCTGTAAAAGACTATTCTTGTATTACTTCAACTTGTTTTCATAATTTTGACCTTATTATCAAAATATAAAGATGGTAATCTCACATTGCTGACTTGTTTCTTGTTATTTTGACTTAATTCTCAAAATATTATGACTTTAATATTTTACAATTTTATAATTCTGACTTTATTCACAAAATATTACAAGATTGCTAGATAGCTTCATTCTAATAATTTTGACTTTACTCTCAAAATATTACAACTTCATTCTCGTGATATTCGATTTTTATTTAGTCTTTTTTTTTACGTGCCACTAAAATGCCGTCATATGAGGACCACAAGAGATCTGCTGTTATAATCAACAAAACCTCATCTGAGTTGTATGGCCGCTTATTTCTGCTTGAGTGGACTAGAGTCTTTTGCTTTGTCCTGTTGCCTCCAGATTACTAAAGGGAAGGTCAGACAAAAGCTTTAGTAGGAAGTTTACATGAGACTGGCCTCTGGCTGCATACACATACATATATCACAGTCAAGACACACAATAAAAGCCACAGCGCTCACTTCCCACAACCCCAGGACTATTACAACGGTAGCGGTACATGTTTGTTAGTGGTCTCCATATTTCTTGTATAACATATTAGAATTATGATGATCATAAAAAATCATACATCTATTTGTGATTTATGTGTGGATAGGATAATTCATAAGTAGCACTTCAGAGCAAAATATTCATTGTCTAAAGAAAATAGAGTGACAGATTCAGCACAGTATTGTCGAAGACCAGTTATGTGCTCAGTTTTCCTGTAGGGGTCATTCCTGCTCTTCAGGATTTTTTGAACCCTCTGTAAATTTGAACTGTATTTATGAGTATAAAATGGTATAGCAGACTTTCACAAATGTACTCTGGTCAAATTCACACATTTCATTCATTCATTTGATTATTTACACTGTACAAAAATTAACAGAATGGGAAAAACTGAAGTTATTTATTTGCTTATATGAGGAAATCAACTTGATGCTAATGTTGTTTTTAAGCAGCTATTGTCATATTGTCATACCAGTGTTTGTAAATAATCAAACACCTCAAAACCAATCAGATCTAATCAATTGAAAATACTCGCTGATGTTTGTGCTGTTGTTTTCCCTCCAAACTGATGTCACTTCCTGGATGATAATGTCATTTGTGACCCTGAACCACAAAACCAGTCATAATGGTCAATTTTTTGAAATTGAGATTTAAACTTATAAAAGCTGAATAAGTAAGCTTTCCATTGATGTATGTTTTTTTTTTTTTTTTTAGGATAGGACAATATTTATTTGAAATACAACTATTTGAAAATCTGGAATCTGAGGGTGCAAAAAAATTGAAATATTGAGAAATTGCCTTTAAACGTTTCCAAAAGTTCTTAGAAATGCATATTACTAATAAAAAAAAATGAGTTGATATATTTACAGTAGGAATTTTTCTAACATGATCTTTACCTAATCCTAATGATTTTTGGCATTAAAGAAAAATCTATAATTTTGACCCACACAATGTATTTTTGGCTATTGCTACTTGTTTTGTGGTCCAGGGTCACATTTAGGAATTTATTTTTTTGTTAAAGAGATTTTACAGGGTGGAAAGTGACATTTGGGGCACAGGAAAACCTCTATGCTGATGATCAATTAAAATAATATTCTCAAGAAAACAATGTTAATGTTTAAAGCATTTTCAAATACATGTACTGCATAGTTAGATTACAATATAACTAAACAAAAATAACTACATTTAAAGGGTTTATTTCACCCCAAAATGGAAATGCAAACAGTCTTTAATCACTTACCCCAAAGTCGTTCCAAACCCCGTAAAAGCTTTGTTCATCTTCAGAATACAATTTAAGATATTTTGGATGAAAATCTGGAGCTTTGTGGCTATCCCATTGACAGTGTTGGGGGTAACGCATTACAAGTAATGCAAGTTACGTAATAATATTACTTTTTTCAAGTAACTAGTAAAGTAACGCATTACTTTTTCATTTCCAAGAAAATATCTGAGTTACTTTTTCAAAAAAAAAGTTAAATTTAATCCCATTTTATTAACCAATGACTTTGCTGCTGACCTTTGTTGATCCAACTGCTAATACTTTTCTTACTTAGATTTTTTGTCTTGTTTCCAGCCAAAATATAAACAAATAATAAATAATTATTTGCTTGTTTTCATAAAAAACATGTAAAAATTAAGTGTTTTTGCTTAGAACAAGCAAAACAATCTGCCAATGTGGTAAGAATTTTTTTTTTTTTTATTTCAAACAGAAAACAAAATTATTTTGCTTACCCCACTGGGAGATTATTTTGCTTGTTTCAAGCAAAAGCACACTTAATTTTGAATTGTTTTTTTTTTTTTTTTTTAAAAACAAGACTAATTTTTTACTTGTCTAGAAAATCCTTCTTGATTTAAGAATTGTTAGATATTTTGGCTGGAAACAAAACAAAAAAATCTAAGTAAGAAAAGCATTTTTTGCAGTGTACTACTAAGCAAAACTACTCTGAAATGGTGCTACAGTGACGCAGAGGAGACAAATTGTTTTCTTTGCGTACAACAGTGTTAATTTTGACAGCAAATTTTGATTTAGTTTTAGTCATAGTCTTTTTTAGTCCAATTTTAGTCATCTGAATTGTTTTTAGTTGTAGTCTATTTTTAGTTGACGAAATCTGCAATAAATTTAGTCGGCTAAAATTAAATGGGTTTAATTACAGTGCAATGCATTTATTAAGAATTTCTCTAAAATGTATAACTCATCATATAGGTTTGATATTAAGGTTTTATCACGATAAGCACACAATTTAACGGCAGTGATACACAACATCCCTTAATATTAAAATGAAATAAAACCAATTTTCATAAAGAACATGGTCTTCTTTTCAATGAAATACCAATGTTATATAGGCTAATTATGCATTCTCTATAGTAGCCTAACTTAACCATATTCTTCAGTCTTTCGAACAGACATACTTATTTCTATAAATGAATTTAGATGAATCTTTAGGGCTACGTAAGTGATTGAGTTAAGAGCAGTGTGTGGTTTTCTGTCTTTCTTTTGTTGCTTGATTAACATCAGTGACTCGGACAATAGCAACTAAATGTGGCTGCTATAACCGAATGCACGAATGCAATGAATGCAATGTACTGATACACTTTCTCCCTACTGTTTGCGTTTATTTAAGACCTAATCGGCTGTGTTTACGTGAATACTCGTCAAAACGGACAATGCGAGATCAGTTTGTGTGTATTTCTCAGTTCATGCAAAGCGAAAGAGTGTGAGACGTGCTTTGTGTGTGTATGCTTCGGTGTCTGCGCTCAGAAAACAAGACGGAATTGAGTTCTCTCTTGCGTCGTCAAATCATACCTGTCAACATTCGAGTTCCAAAATACGGGAAAAGGGTTGTTATTATTATACATATAAATATATCTTAGTGTATGCTATTAATTCTCTGCCAGCGGGTGTCGCTTTTCGCCATGAATATAGCCGTTTCCTCGGTAACCGCAGAAAACAAAGCAGAGCACCTGACTTCGAAATGTGCCGCGCTGATATTTAAATCAATTAAACAATATTCAACCTTGAAATATGATAACGTGATTATTCATATAATGAGGTTTGGGCCATACAAATTACGGGAGTTTTACCAAAGGCGAATGTAGGAAAATATAGGCTACATAAAATACCCAGTGGGATTTTTTAGGAAGATTAAAAATACGGGAGAAATACGGGAAAACATTTAAACGGGATGATAAAATGGTAAAATACGGGAGAATCCCGGAAAAAACGGGAGGGTTGACAGGTATGCGTCAAATGTATCCATATGTCTGCACTTCTCCCACATACTGACATTTCTGAACGTTTTATAAGACGTGCAACAAGTGTATTTTAGCTTGTGTCTCGCCGTTTTGTACGCATTTAACCTCCCACTACACAACAGATTTTTCTGAAGGAATCTCTTTCCAAATCGTCCCTCCCTAACTTTGTTGTCTCGTTTTTATTCGGTGACGAAAATGTCGGTAGATTTTTGTCATAGTTTTTGTCATTCAAGAAGAATTTTAGTTCGTTTTCGTCTGTGAAAAAAATGTCGTTGACGTTGTGAAAAAAATGTCGTTATTATTTGAGACGAAAATTATTCTGACGAAAATTATTCTCAACGAAATTAACACTGGTGTACAAGAAAGTATTCTCGTAGCTTCGTAAAATTATGGTTGAACCACTGATGGCAGATGGACTATTTTGACGACGTCTTTCATACTTTTCTGGGCCTTGACAGTGTTATTTACTTGGCAGTCAATAGGACAGCCACAAAGCTCCCGATTTTCATCCAAAAAATCTTAAATTGTGTTCCGAAGACAAACAAAGCTTTTATGGATTTGGAACGATATGGGGGTAAGTGATTAATGACAAATTTTTCATTTTGGGGTGGAGTAACACTTTAACATAGGCTACATGCATATTATTTTTCTAAAAAACCTTGTACAGACAATATATCTGAGAACCTTGACTGCAGCAGAATGTATAAAAAATATCTCAATATTTCCATACTTTTATAATTTTAGTATGTTAAATAGTTTCAAGTCTGATTATTCAGGTTTCTTTTAGACAAAAGGTGGCTCCTGTGATAATGTTCCTTTTTTTTTATCCTTAATAAGCATTTTATGTTTTTTAGCTGCATGCCAGCTTTTGATATTTTCTCTCACAGTTTGAACAGCTATCATGCAAATAAATGTATGCAAAGATTTGAAAAAATATGCATAAGCTGAGACATTTACAAAAGTAATGTTTTCTTAGTTTAGGCAAACTGTGCAAGTGTGGCAGGCTTATTCTTAATCCAAATTATTTTTGTATAGCCGTTCAAAGTGTTAATATTCATTTAATAATTACTAAAAATAATACTATATAATAATATTATAATTAACTAAAACCATAAAAAGGCATTACTTGAAATAAAATGAACATGAACAAAAATAAAATAAAATATAAATTTAAACCTTAGCTATTTAACTTTAACCTGAAGTGCTAAAAATAGATTAAAAAAAAAACTAAATAAACTAAAAAGTCTTAATAAAAACTATATACAGACATAACATAATAATAATGAAAATAAAACATACTACAGTTAAAGTTAGTTAACAAAAACTATAATAATATTTGTATGTGTTTTTAAAGTAATGCTGGTTTTCACAGATGTAGTTGTGGTGTAGTGTGATGTGTGACTAAGTAGTAATGCTTCTCGTGCCATGAATCACGCTTCATTTAGACATGACTCTCCCGTGATAATGTTCCTGTCTCTTTTAGGATTAATAAGCATTTATGGTTTCCATAGCTGAATGCAAACTCTATATGCAGTGTTCTCACTCAACTGCACTGTAATGCAAATGTTGCTATGCAAAGCTGTTGAGCATGTTCACTAATATTTAGCTGATATTGTTTCAGAAGAACATTGATGTGACATATAGAGTTCTTCAGCTTCAAAGCTGTGCAAAGAAATGTTGTTGTATTATACTATACAACTATTATCACACAATTGTGTTCTCTATTAGAGTTTATGCAAAGATTTTCAAGGTGATTATTATTTGAGACCAATATTCCAGCTTATATTAAAGACATACAAAACTATCTGTCTGTTTGCTGTAGAGCAGGGATCTCTAACCCTGCTCCTGGAGAGCTACCATCCTGCAGATTTCAGCTCTAACCTCAGTCAAACACACCTGAACCAGCTAATCAAGCTGTTCAGGGTTACTTGATACTTACAGGCAGGTGTGTCGGAGCAGGTTTGGACGTGAAGTTTGCAGGATGGTAGCTTTCCAGGAACAGGGTTGGAGGTCCCTGCTGTAGACACTCAAGGAAAGATCAGTTAAATGTATTATTTATAAATGAACTCTGTGTCTGAATTTCTAGACTGACAATTTTGTCTTGAGGCCACTACAAACAAAAGTGTGTTTATATCAAATAGTTTGCATGTAATGCAATAGCGAATTTGGTTGAGAAAGATTTGTGGTTTTGTGGGTTAAACTGTCATGACTTACTCAAAACCTCCTCTGTCTGAAACACAGTCCTGTATTTTTCCATTGTCTTCTCTTTGGTTGCTACCTTCTGTAAGCAGAAAAACATCACAAGACTTTGTTTGTCATGCATATTTAGGAGTATATATCTACCATTTGAACATTTTACATGTTTTAGATTAATCTTTGTTCATTATTATTATTATTTTTCACATGTTAGAATAACAAAGTTTCATAAGGACACCATATGGAAGTAATGTAGTGACCAAAAAGAGTTAAATCAGCACTGTCTTACTTTTTTCTACCTATATTAAATCTTATAATTGAGTATTTTCTTATTACATTAACCCCAAGTACTAATCCTTTCTTTGCAGATGCAGGATTATTTAGTTAAACTTTAGAAAAACTAAAGTCATTAAAAAATGCATTACTGGTAATAATAATTTTATATGCTACCAAAGATTTGTAATGTTTTTAAAGAATTCTCTGTTACTGTTTGTTTTTTGCAAAAACAGTAACATTTTGAAATATTTTTACTATTTAAAATTCTTTTTTTTTTTTTTTTTTTTTTTTTTTTTATTATTGTAAAATGCAATTTATTCCAGGGATCAGAAATAGTTCTAATATGCGGATTTACTCAATAATTTTTTTTTAAATTATTATTATCAATATTAATCAATCAGTAATCAATAATCAATACAGTTGAGTACATTTTTTTTTCGGAATTCTTGATGAACAAAGATCCAAAGATCAGTTTTTTTAAAAAATATAAACTTTTGTAACATTATACACTATACCATTCAAAAGCTTTTATTTATATTATTTATATTATATAGCTTTATATTGATCAAAAGTGATGATAAAGACATTTATAATGTTACAAAAACTGCTGTTCTTCTGAACTTTCTATTTATCAAAGAAACCTGAAAAAAAAAAAACTACTCAGCTGTTTTCAACATAATAATAATAAATGTTTTTGAGCAGCCAGTCAGAACATTAGAATGATTTCTAAAGAGTCATGTGACTGGAGTAATGATGTTAAAAATTCAACTTCGATCACAGGAATAAAGTACATTTGATTATTTTGAAATAGTAAAAATGTTACTGTTTTTGCTGTACTTCAGATCAAATAAATGCAGGCTTGGTGAGCAGAAGAGGCTTCTATTAAAAAACATTAAAATGATTCAAACTAAGACGAAAAATCAATGAAATGAAATACTTTAATTTGATGAATATTCTCTCACTGATACTAAAATAAAACTGGTTTGAGTTGATGGACAATGCTGAAAATGTAAAAAAAAAAAAAAAAAAAAAAAAAAATGTAAGAAACAGTATTTTATTATTTGTATTAATACAAAAAAAAGCAAAACGCCCTGTGCTCCATTATTTCTTTCTTTTTTTTCCTCAGCTCATTCAAGCTAAAAGGCTTATGATTCAGCTGCCTGTTTTCATCATTTTGTTGAGTGTATTAAAATGCACTGTACTTTTTTTTGACAAACATCTGTATGAAATATTTTCCTGTCAACATCCTTTTAGAAAAAACAAACAAACAAACAGACTTGCAGTTTGAAATATGAAATTTATTTCCCTTTATTTCAGAATTTCCATTATATTATAAAACAGATTTGGAACGAGGATTCATAACCATGTGCAATTATTTCACCACAATACAATGTTTGTAAATGTAAATGAAGATGTGCTGGTCTTCTAAAACTCCTCTACATACAGTAGGCACTGTACTGAAGATCATTTAATGGTGTAGAATTGAATAAAGCTTTTGTAACAGCATTATTTAAGTATATACTGGTATATCAGCATGACATTTTATCATCTGTGTGCATGTATTAAAAGTATCCAATAAGATCCTGCTGAGTTTTAGATGTCTGGATCCCATGCAGCTGGAGTTTTTCTCCACTGTGAGGAAGCGTCTTGTGAACCCTCAGATGAACGAATTGATTACTTCCTACATTTACCTGAAGAAAGAAACATGGAGCATGAAAATACTCAGTTTACGCACACTTTGAACTGTTAGAAAGTAGAAATTGATTCAATATGCAAGTTGCAACATGGCAGATAAAAACAATAGTTCACAAGTAATCCACTTCAGTCCATCAGTTAACATCTTGTGATAATAAAAGTTGCATGCATGCAAGAAAGAAATCCATTTTTATGATATTATGGACTGTAATTTGGCTAGAAGCAACTGTTAAAAAGTTAAACATGTCTAAAAACGCACAGCTTTTGGCTTCACAAGATGTTAAACCAATGGACTGGAGTGGTGTGGATTACTTGTGGATTATTGTGGTGTTTTTATCAGCTGTTTGGACTCTCATTCTGACAACACCCATTCACTGCAGAGGATCCATTGGTGAGCAAGTGATGGAATGACACATTTCTTTAAATCTGATGAACTCATCTGCACCTTGGCCTGAGGGTAAATACATTTTTAGCAAATTTTCGTTTTCTTGAGCAATCTTCAGAGTTTACCTTAATAAAGTAGTTGGTTCCGGCCACGACCTGAGTGGTGAAAGATGTGGCTTTGAAAACGTCAAACTTCTTCCCTGCCTTCTCTTCTGCTTGATGTTTGACCTGATGCAAAAGACACAGATTCAATATTTAATGCAACGAAGTTTAAAATAAAGTCCTAAAACATGCTTCTTTTCTTGTGTTTTCCCCTTTGACCTAGACTGAAAAGGCCTGTTTTGCAGAAAGTATGTGATTTGTCAAGTTTGACAAATTACTACGACACACCCGAACACTTACTCAACATCGTGTGAAGATTTGTGTTTTGTATAAGCATTTATTTATTATTTTTTATGGGCGTAGACTATGACATTTAAAGTAAAACATGCATTTTGATAACATTGCACTTGCTTTCACTGTAGTAAATCTGAGCATTCTGGAAAGCAACACATTCTTCCATAATGCAGTATGTCACGCAATGTAAGTTAATTTAACAAAACGTTGAACAATAAAAAGATTTTTTTTTTTTTTTTTTTTTTTGAAAATTGCTTCTTTGTAACTTTTTGAGCTTGCATAAATACTATTTATTTCCTGCTATCTCTGTTGCATGCTATTGTTGTACATTTGACAGTAATTCTGATTTTCAATAATTTAGAAAGCTGAACTTTAGTGGTTCTACAGCAATATTTTTATTTTTTAATTTTATTTACATTAGCAAATTTATTCTATATTTATATTTATTATTTATTATATTTATTAGCATAGTACCTTCTAAACAGTAATAAATAGCTTATAACAACTACTCAATACACATCACGTGCATCATCATATCAGCTGACCTACAGCATCTAAACAAAACAGCTCCAGTCTCACCTCATCGCAGATCTTCTGCACATCAGGTGTGGCTTGCTTCACCTCGGATGTACCTCCAACCGTTTTAGACATGGTTGCAATGTGCCGTTGATCGGTGTCGAGATGTAGAAAAATATTTTCAGGCAGTCCAATACACAGAAATGTCACTGCAACAGTATTTATGTTGTCTCCAGATCATATGACTGTGAGCCATCAATGGAATGTACCATGTGTTCAGAAGAGACGGGGGTTGATAAAACAACTTCACAACAATTTCATAAAGTTATGGCTGTAATAGCAATGATAAATAATTAAATCATATATACACCTATTAAGTATTTTAATCGTAAAATACATTTATGTATAATAATATGTAATATATTATGGTTCTATCCTCGTATATTTTGGTTTAGTCTAAGGCGGAACAACACAAAAAAGGAGTAAAAAGACAATAGTGGGTGTGGCTTAGGAGACCAACCGTTCTCTCTGATTGGTGAAGTCCGATTGTATAAATAATAACATTTATTATATTAAATGCACACAGCATATTTTCATTTTAATGACTTTTTTAATTACTAAGTGTCATTATTCAAGAGAAATTTATTATCGAGACAGCTGCAGAAGTAGAAAGGTAAGCGAAGGAGTCACGTGGTCCATGTTACTATTCTCAGCGCTAATGTAAACGCACCAATCACGATCCTTTGTGATTACTAGACAATGTTTTGTTTGAATTACATTTAAAAGAATGATTGTAAACCGAACGTATGTCTATATCATATATTGCTGATTTAAATTAATAGGTTTAAACGATTATAGTGAAACATCTGCAACAAAACATTCAACGCCCACGCATATACAAGCCGACGAATAGCGTAAATGGCTTTTGAGCCTCTGAGCGCCACCTGGAGGAAAACTGATTCATGTTTCATGATAAACACTACACTATTGGCTACACTCGGATCTGTGTAATCGCCTCAGTCATACGCTGCATTAGATCAGTCATAGCTGTACTTTTTAGACTGAATCTTGTCTGTACTTAAAAGCGCACGTATCTTACCTTGAATTCGATAGCGATGAATACAATGATGCACCTGAGTTCAGGTGTGTGCGCTCTAGTGGCGCTCCTGCTTCTGTCTGCCTCAGTGGACAGTACGAATCAGTGTGAGAATGGAGCTGACAACTGCAATAAATGGACCGAAACATCTGAAAATCGACCTCTAAATACAGGTAAACTGTTTAGCTTTCAGAGTCTACTTTAATATAGGATAGGCTATATTTGTGTTTAACTAAACAAAGCGAAACAAAATAGTTGTATGCATTTGATGAACGTGAGAAAAGTAGCACCTGTCTACATAGTAGCCTAAACATGCGAGTTTGCACGTATGGTCAGTGACTCATGGGTCAGTTAAGTTTAATGTTGCATCATATTATGAACGAGTTGGTTTTGCCATAGCCTGCTGATTTCTAATAAAGCAATTTTCTGTCACATAACAAGATTTGGTAAATTGTAATTATGACATGGAAAGTCGAAATGATGAGATACCTTAGATAAAAAAAGAAGAAATGATGACATAAACGCAAAAAATAATTGCAAAAATAAATAAAAAAAATAAAATTAAGATACTGAAAATTATGTTGTAATTATGAGGAAAAATAGTCATAAATGTCACATGAAAAGTAAAAAATATGAGATACTCTCATGATCATGAGACAAAAAGTAAATATAAATTATGACAAAAATGATCAGATGAAAAGTCAAGTATGGCATAGAAAGTCAAAATGATGAGATAACGTAGATAAAAAGTAGAAATTATGACATAAATGCAAAAAATAATAATTAATAAATAATAATTGTATATACAATAATAATTTATTGTATATACATAAAACTGTAGATAAAATTAAGACACTGAAAATTCTGTCCTAATTATGAGGAAAACATAGTCATAAATGACATAAAGACAAAGACAAAAAAAAGACAAAGTAGAAATTATGACAAAAATGATCAGATGAAAAGTCTGGCAAAGTATGGCATAGAAAGTCAAAATGATGAGATAACGTAGATAAAAAGTAGAAACTATGACATAAATGAAAAATATTATGACATAAAGAGTCATGGTGGGATAAAAAATTACAATTTTCAGATAGAAAATAGAAATTATGACATAAAAGTAAAAATTGACAAGATTAAAATTCTAAAACATGACAAGAAGTCAAAATGATCAGATAAAAGACAATCATAACATTAAAAAATATATATTTTTCATGTCAAAATGAGATTTTATCTCACAATTATGACTTTGTATGTGATAATTTGAACTCTGTAGCTCATAATTATTATGTCATAATTATGATTTTACATTATATTTTTGTGTGGCTGACATGGGTTTCTATAGACATTGTAAGGTTAATAATGATATTGTTTTGAAATAAATATTATACAGAGAGTTGCATTACCAGGTTTTGGCATCTTAACATTGTCCTAAACTGTTCTTAATTTCTTAAATTTTTATAAAAATACTTTTTTTTCATTCATACATTTGACTGGCTTGTAATTCAGCACTTTCTTATGCTGCATAAATTATTTTGCGTAAAAACTTACACACGTAGTAAATTGGATTAGTTTGATGAATTACTATGACAAACCCTTATAATTATTGATTCATTCATGTTATTGAAACCACATTTTGCTGTGTTTGGGTGGGAGTCTACATTCCCACGAGAAACTACACTATGACACATTAAGTAATGCACACTTTTTTTTTTTGTTTTTTTTGATGATGATGCACTTTTTTCACTGTTAATCAGTTTTGGAGGGCAAAATAAAGAATTTTCTAACAAAAAATAAATTTAAGAAATGTAATAAAATATATGAATTAAACAAAATACATTTAAAATGAACATTTCTATTAGGTGGCACAACCCTGTTATTTATGTTTTTATATACATATCATTTTATCTTGTTATTCTTTTCTGAAAGATCATGTGACACTGAAGACTGGAGTAATGATGCCAAAAATTCAGCTTTGCATCACAAGAATAAATTACATTTTAAAATATATTTACATAGGCAAGAGTTATTTTAAATGTTAGTAATATTACTGTTTTTACTGTATTTTATTATTTCAAAAACATACACAAATTAGCAGCAGTTTGTTGTCAGTACTCAGATATGTTCTCACCTGTCGTGTGTTTCAGATGATGTTGTGACGTACGAGCAGCTGAAGGAAATGATGTCCACTGGAAACATCCAGCTCTTCGATGTTCGTGAACCATATGAGCTGGAAGCAGGATTTATTCCAGGAGCCACCAACATTCCCTGTAAGTCACCAACACACAAAGATCTGCACAAACACACACAGACATGATGAGCTGCAGTGTTTTTGCTCATGCAGTGGGAGACGTGGAGCAGGCCCTCAAACTGAACCCAGATCAGTTTAGAGAGCGATATGGCGTCCCAAAGCCTGGTTTAGAGGACACAGACTTTGTGCTGTACTGCCAGAGGGGCGTCCGCAGCCTCACCGCGCTGGGGATCGCAAGAGATCTAGGATACAGCAAGTATGAACACACACACACACACACACACACACACACACACACACACACACACACACACACACACACACACAGATATTCCTATATATGGGGCATTTCCATAGATGTAATTGAATACATAACTGATTGAATAATTTAACTGAACACAAATTATTATAAATTAAACGCACAAATAAATAAATAAAAAAATAAAAAAGATACTGAAAATTATGTTGTAATTATGAGGAAAAATAGTCATAAATGTCACATGAAAAGTAAAAAATATGAGATACTCTCATGATTATGAGACAAAAAGTAGAAATTATGACAAAAATGATCAGATGAAAAGTCTGGCAAAGTATGGCATAGTCACTAACACACAAAGATATGCACAAACACACACAGACATGATGAGCGGTTTTTCTACACAGGTTTATTTTTTTACTGTATTTTCTATCCTCCTACCCAAACGTTTTAATCTAATTAATTACATGATGTTTCGATTAATTAATCTAATTAATGGCTAACTAAATTTGACTTAAAAATTTTAATTTTGCAATTAAATGTGTGTATGTGTTTTTTAAAACCTGCATCTGGAAATCACAAAAATGTCATCATAATTCATTTAATTTATGCTCACTCACAAACAACAGAACTCATCATCAGTGTGTGTTTTTGTTTCTCAGGGCCCGTCATTATGCTGGTGGATACAACGAATGGATTCAGCTGGAACCCCAGTAAACAAAGCTTATTTCCGCTCTGTGAAGGATTGTGAAGATAATGACTGAAATGTAACACTTGACTGTTAAAATGACAACACAGACCAAAAATGTATTATTCATAATATCTCAGATGTGTCTATATATTTTTGGTAAAAAAATAATAATAAATAATGAATATTGCATTGCAAATGTTTGGTTGTTTTTATGACATAATCATTAGTCAGTCATTAGTCAGGTGGCACTGGCGACACAGCATTTGACCACTGGATTTACAAAAATCATTTCAGGTTTAAGAAGTTTTTCAACATTGCATCAACTACTGATAAAAAAACGTACATTTTTATTTGAATTATTACTCTGTAGGTATTATTATGTCTTTGGAAGACTTTTGTCTTTCAAACTCATTCAAATGCACATATTACATGTAATGCAGGCATTCCAAAACGTTTTGTAACCAAATATACTGTAAGTAATACTCTTAGTACCCCTTTTAAAAGAAATATTTCAATAATTAAGTATCACATTTGAGTTTGAGTTTGTGGCTCAAGGTCTGCATTTAAAGACAAACCAGAGGTGTTCAGCTGGGATTAGGACTTGGCTTTATGCAGACCAGTCAAGTTCTTCCACATTGACTGAATCAAACATTTCTCTATGAACCTTGCCTTATACACAGAGGCATTGTCATGTTAGAATAAAAAAGGGTTCTTTCCAAACTTTTGCTATAAAATATAAAAGGACGCAATTCCCTAAAATATCATAATATTCTTAAACATTAATTGTTTGCAAACATACAGGCCTACAGGTGTAACGATTACTGAGTATTGAACGGTAAGATCCTCAGAGGGTCAAAACAACGAAAGAAAGGAAAGACGGTGTCAGTGAAGGTGGTTGTGAATGTGTGTAGATGTGTGTTAGTTACAGGATCAGAGAACGACACCGTTCCACTATCATAGTCCAGATCAACTCTCACACGCTCAAGCTGCTGTTTAACGCGAAAACCAATCCGCTCAGCCAGTCCGTACCTTATACTACAGACATCAGAGTTAAAGAAATCACGTCCCTTCCTTTGGTTTGATGCTGTAGTTACTCCAAGACTCCAACGTGAGCCCTCTTTAACCTCTACATCCCAGCAGTGTGTCCCCGAATTAAAACCCTCTGAACCCAGAACACAGGAATAGAGGTCAAATCTCTCTGGATTATCAGGAGGTGGTCGGGTGTTCTCGCACCATCTCACTCTGGTCAGATCATCGGACAAGACGAGACACGAATGAGCTGTGTTCGGATCCAGAATCACAGGAGCTGATGAGACAATCAACAGTTGCTTTTATTCTGATGTTCATATAATGCTCAAGTTCAAACTGAACACAAATTATTATAAATTAAACGCACAAGTCAAACCTATCCCAGCAACTCACAGCTCAATTTGGTGTAGTAGCTCATCTGGTTCTTCACACATATTGCTAAAATCTGTCAATATTCCCCCATGCTTAATTTCCAGTGTATTGTATGTGCAAGAGCACAAATCATCTTCAGACTCACTGTTTTGGACAATGTCCTGCATCTTCTTCCAGACTCTGAACGGCAGGTTGCCCAAGTAACGTGGCACATGAATCAAAGCTCCAGAAGGTGTCTGTGGATCCGGCTGTGAGATCTGGACTCTGGAAGAACATTTAGGAGTGAGAACTGCAGTGCCTTTGGTTTCAGAAGCAGAGAGACTAAAGGTGCTTCATGATGACATAGAATAAAAAAAATTGTCCATGGGGTTCCATTAAGAACTTTTAATATCTGAAGAACCTTTCGGTTTCACACCAGGTTCTTTGTGGCGAAAGATTATAAAAAGGTAAGAAAGAGATGGTTCTTTGTGGAACCAAAAATGGCTCTACTATGACATCGCTGTGAAAAACCTTTTAAAAGCACTTTAATTTTTAAGAGTGTAGAGACACCAGCAGATCACTCACCTTTCCATTGAGACTGGAAATTTCTGCAGAACAAACACATTTATCATCAACAACTCAATCATGAATCAATCAATCAATGGATGATATGAAATCATACCTTTAGAAAGCAGACGTCATTGGCTTTCATCATCTCCTCCATGTCTTTGATTATGTTTGAAAGAGCTGTGATGTGTCTGTTTATCTCGTCCAGCTTCTCCTTCATCATCTGCTTCTTCTGCTCCTCTTCCTCCCTCATCGCAGTGATCGTAGCTTTTTCTTCATCTCTGAGAAACTGATGAAGCTTCTCAAACTGCTGCTTAATCTGACGCTCTGTGCACTCAGCTTGAGACTGAAATTAAAACACATTCACTTCAATCGTCTCAAAGATGCAGCCTATTCTGGAGCATGAAGAGCGAGTGAGTAAAACACAAATCTATTCAGCCTCTTCACAAAACTACAGTTTTAAATTAAGTTTAATAAGATACAACATTTCTGTTGCATCTGCAACATTTCAAAGAGGCAAAATAAAAGTGGAAAGGTTAAAAATTAAACTGTTTTGAAACAGTTTACAGTAAGAAAGATGAATTGGTAATAGGTAAGGGGATCATGACTGTGCCAAATTTCACGAGAGAAGTGTCAAACAAATCATAAATTACATTTCTCAATGCAAAATCACAAAGAAATTGAGGTCTTTCTCCAACTACCATACACAATACTGTGGAATGATTTAAGTCAGGGGTGCCCAAGAAACGTCTTGGTTACGTATGGTAACCCTCGTTCCCTGATGGAGGGAACGGAGACGTTGTGTCGAAGTGACGACTAGGGGTCGCTCTTGAGAGCCCGAACACCTCTGACAGCTTTGAGAAAAGGCCAATGAAATTGGTACGCAGTATTTGCATAGCCCGCTCCGCCCCGGAGATCCGGGCATAAGAGGGGGGGGCTAGGCAACACTCATTGTTCTGATCTGAGGAGCCGAAGCACCCGGCTACACTCAGAGGCGGTCCGAGGTTGTGGCAAGGGGGACACAACGTCTCCGTTCCCTCCATCAGGGAACGAGGGTTACCATACGTAACCAAGACGTTCCCCGTCTGTCGTTCACGTTCGACGTTGTGTCGAAGTGACGACTAGGGGTCCCAGTTGAAAACGCCACAACCAGCGGACCGCGTCACGAGTGCATGGAGTGCAAATATTAACAGGTCTTGCGTGTTAGATAAATGTCACTCACCTCTACGTGACCTTCCAATGCCCAAGAGCTTCAGCCAGCCTTTCCTCACCTTTGGTTGAACATCTTGGAGAACATTGGGCCAGTGTCCGTCCTCCCCGGGGGGGGGATGGGCACTACGGAGACCACACCCTGCCCGGAGGGAGGTATTTGTGTGGAGAATACACTTGAGGGCTCGCACTAGGGGAGCACAACAAGGGGACGATCCTGAGGCAGGCTCCGCATGAGGAGAGACTGCTGAGCTCAGGGTCGGAGACAAGTTTTGTCTTAAGGGAAACACCGCATCTCTGGGAGTATAGGTGGAGATACACACATGGGGCCGCATTAGGAGCCACTACATGTGGGGCACCAACCTAATATGAGAGTTCACAAGAGGCAACCTAACCTCATATTAGATTCTGATAGCTAGTTCCTCCGCTGAACATAGCTACGTTGCGGGTGCAACATGATGGAAATTGTCGTTCAGGGTTCACGCCAGGAAACTTACTGAACTGGGGAAGCGTCATCACCCGTGGGGAACGACGCTTCAGCAAGCTTCTACACCGTGTCAGCTTCAGGAGTTACTGGGCTTGCGTTCAGGACTCCCGAAGAGACTGGTTCTACACGCAGATTGTAGAACCTGGCAAACGTGTTAGGTGTAGCCCAACCTGCAGCTCTGCAAATGTCTGTTAAAGAGATCCCGTTCGCCAGCGCAACCGACGCTGCGACGCCCCTGGTGGAGTGGGCGTGCACCCCCAGCGGGCAGGGCACCCCTGTGGCCTGGTAGGCCAAACGAATCGCATCCACAATCCAGTGGGAAATTCTTTGTTTGGAGACAGCTTTCCCCTTCTGCTGTCCTCCAAAACAGACAAAGAGCTGACTCGACCGTCTGAAGCTTTCAGTACGTTCCAAGTAAATGCTCAGGGCACGGACTGGGCATAACAAGGAGAGGTTGGGGTCGCCTTCCTGAGAAGGGATAGCTTGCAGAGTGACCACCTGGTCCCTGAAGGGAGTGGTGGGCACTTTGGGCACATAACCGGGCCGGGGTCTCAGGATAACGTGAGAGTTAGCCGGCCCGAATTCGAGGCACGAGTCACTGACGGAGAGGGCTTGGAGGTCTCCCACTCTTTTGATCGATGTGAGCGCAGTCAGGAGAGCCGTCTTTTGGGAGAGAGCACTGAGTTCGACTGACTGGAGCGGCTCAAAGGGATCTGACTGTAGGCCCCGGAGGACCACAGACAGATCCCAAGAGGGGACAAGGCGCGGTCTGACGGGGTTCAGCCTGCGTGCACCTTTAAGGAATCGTATAACCAAATTGTGCTTCCCAACCGATCTACCTTCCACCAGGTCGTGGTTAGCGGCAATAGCGGCTACCTGGACCTTAAGTGTTGAAGCAGAAAGGTGTCTATCCAGTCCTCCTTGGAGGAAGGAAAGCACCGTTCGGATGCCACATCTCCGTGGGTTCTCCCCCCGGGAGGAACACCAGTTTGTGAATTTGCGCCATCTGAGGTCGTACAGCCGCCTCGTGGAAGGAGCTCTCGACTGCAACAGAGTGTTTACCACTGCCAGTGGGAGATCTCTGAAATCCTCCTGGTCGCGTCCAGGGACCATACGTGGAGGTTCCAGAGATCTGGGCGCGGGTGCCATATCGTGCCCTTCCCCTGTGAAAGGAGGTCCTTCCTCAGGGGAATGCGCCAGGGAGGAACGGGGGAGAGGAGCACCAGCTCTGAGAACCAAACCCTGTTGGGCCAGTAGGGGGCCACCAGCAGGATCTGTTCTCTGTCCTCCCTGACTTTGCACAGGGTCTGTGCAATTAGGCTCACTGGTGGAAACGCATACTTGAGGAGGCCCTGAGGCCAGCTGTGTGCCAGTGCATCTGTGCCGAGGGGCGCCTTGGACAGACCGTACCACAACTGGCAGTGAGTGTTCTCTATCGAGGCAAACAGGTCGACCTGGGCCTGACCGAAAAGACTCCAGATCAGCTGAACCGTCTGAGGGTGAAGTCTCCACTCGCCCCGAAGCGAAGTCTGTCGGGAGAGCGCGTCCGCTACCCAATTGAGTTCGCCCGGTATGTGGGTGGCTCGTAGAGACTTGACATTGTTTCGACACCAAAGGAGGAGATGGCGGGCTAGCTGTGACATGCGAAAGGAGCGTACACCGCCCTGGTGATTGATGTAGGCTACAGTCGCAGTGCTGTCTGTGCGGACCAGCACGTGTTTGCCCTGAACCAAAGGTCGGAACCTCTTCAGGGCCAAAAACACTGTCAGCAGTTCGAGGCAATTGATATGCCAATGCAGCCGAGGGCCCGACCAGAGCCCTGCAGCTGCTTGCCCATTGCATACGGCGCCCCAGCTTGTGTTGGATGCATCTGTCGTAACCAAAATGCGCCTGGACACTTGTCCTAAGGGCACCCCGGCCCGTAGGAACGAAATGTCTTTCCAAGGACCGAGGGTTTTTAGACATACGGGTGTGACGAGCACCCGGTATGAACCCTGGCGCCATGGCCATCTCGGGACTCGGGAACGGAGCCAGTGTTGTAACGGTCTCATGTGCATCAGGCCCAGCGGCGTGACGGCGGCTGCGGATGCCATGTGACCCAGGAGCCTCTGAAATTGTTTGAGGGGGACCGTCGGGCTGCGTGAGAGCTTCTGGACGCAGCTCAGCACTGACTCTGCACGCTCCGGGGAGAGCCGTGCACTCATGGCAACCGAGTCTAGTTGTATACCGAGAAAAGAGATGCTCCGTACCGGGGCGAGCTTGCTCTTTTCCCAGTTGACCCGAAACCCCAGATGGGCCAGATGGTTGAGAACCACATCCCTGTGTTTGCATACCAACTCCTGAGAGTGTGCTATGACCAGCCAGTCGTCGAGGTAATTGAGAATGCGGATGCCCCTCTCCCGGAGAGGGGCAAGGGCTGCCTCTGCGACTTTCGTAAAGACGCGGGGAGACAGGGAGAGCCCAAATGGAAGGACTTTGTACTGAAATGCTCGACCTTCGAAGGCAAACCGCAGGAAGGGCCTGAGTCTTGGAAGAATCGAGACATGAAAGTACGCGTCTTTCAGGTCTATCGCCACAAACCAATCCTGGAATCTGATGCACGTGAGAATGCGTTTGAGCGTTAGCATTCTGAAGGGGAGCTTGTGAAGGGCCCGATTCAGAATCCTCAGATCCAGGATTGGTCTTAAACCGCCACCTTTCTTGGGTACAATGAAGTAGGGGCTGTAGAACCCTTTCTTCATGTCGGCCGAGGGGACCGGCTCTATCGCGTCCTTCGCCAGAAGGGTCGCGATCTCCGCCCGAAGAACCGCAGCATTCTCGTCCCGAACCTCGGTAGAGAAGATGCTGCTGAACTTGGGCGGATTGCGTGCGAATTGGATAGCATAGCCGAGTCGGATGGTTCTGAGAAGCCAGCGAGAGAGGTTGGGTATCTCGAGCCAAGCTGTAAAACTCTCTGCCAACGGTCTCAGGGGGACCACCGACGTACCTCGGGTGGGTACGGTGTGACTGAGTTGTGGTGAAAGCCCTTTGTTCGGGGGCGTGCTGTCCCGGAGGACACAAGGTGCTTTGATCGCCATAACCGACATACAAGGATCCGTGAGAAGATCGCCTGAGCTCAGGGGATCGACTGACGGATGCGCTTGTTTCTCTGTCAAAGTATGCAGAAGCGCAAGTTTTGCGGTTGAGCATGCTTTGGTGTGTTTTGGTGGCTGGGTACCCCGGAGGGACCCAGCCATGGAAGGATCGACCATCGGAACCGACAGACAAGGATCCATCAGAAGATCGCCTGAGCTCAGGGGATCGACTGATGGATGCACTTGATTCGTCAAAGCATGCCAAAGCGCAGGCCCTGCGGTTGAGCATGCTTTGATGTGTTCTGGTGGCTGGGTACCCCGGAGGGACCCAACCATGGTGGGTGTACCGATCATCGTAACCGACAAGGATCCAACGGAGGACCGCCTGAGTTCAGGGGGTCGACTGAAGGATGCACTTGGTTTGTCAAAGCATGCAGAAGCGCCTGAGATGCGGTCGAGCATGCTTTGACGTGCTTCAGTGGCTGGGTACCCCGGAGGGACGCAGTCGCACTGGTTTTTACGCCCAGAGAAGAAAGAAATTGCTCTTAAATTGACCATGTGGTGGCTGTCCGCCGTGAGGCAGACAGCCAGGATGGAGCCGAAGCCCACACTCGTCCCCTCGCCGAGTGTGGATCTAGACAGGTCAGCAGATCTCTCTCCCCTGGGCGGCTCACTTCAGGAGCGCTTCGAAGCCTGATGAGGGTTCCTAGCGGCCTGAAAATGAGCTAACGGCGCCACCTTCTTGTGAGAACTCGACGGCAAGGCTGGTTTGGGTGCAGGACCAGCCTGAGGCGGGCCCTGAACCAGTCTGGAGAAATGGGGGCGTCAAGAAAGCGAACTTTCTCAGTGTCCTTCATTTCCGCCAGATTTAGCCAAAGGTGGCGCTCCTGGACCACCGTAGTGGACATCGCTCTACCCAGAGCCTGCGTTGCGACATTTGATGCTCGGAAGCATACACAGAACTGAACGCAGTTCCTGCGACACTCTGAGGCGAGATCTCCCTCGTGCAGATCTTATAACACTTTGCCTGGCAGCCAGCAGGATGGCAAAAGTGTGCATGGTGGACACAGCCTGTCCAGAAGACGTGAACCCCTTCACGCTCTGGACGAGAGCCTATGTGGTCCCACCAGGGGGCAGGGCATCAGATATGCAGGTGCTGTACTGAAGCGCCCACCCGCCTGGAGAATCCACGAAGCCTCTCGTGCTGGACCGCCATCGAGGGAAATGAGGGAGGAGGATCTGATATATCGTGTTTCAGCCGAAAAAAAAAAGGCCTATCACGATATAGTCAATCTCGTACGTTACCGAAGCCATGAACACACAGGATGAGGCGGAGGGTTTTTTCTCACTCAAACCTGATGTGTTTCGGTTATCTTGTTCAAGCACGCCCACCACTTCAGCGTCTGCTCAAACTGAGACTCGCTCCCCAGCTTGCTCAGTCGAAGCATCAGCTTCCCATGGTTTAAGTCCTCCCTCCGATGCTGCAGCCAACCTCTCAACCAGCTTTTAAGGTTTTGAACAGAGTAAAGTTGTAAAAAGAACTAATAATCTGTCCAAAAACCTAAACGGGGGTCGCGAGGAACGAGCGATCCGCGGGGGGAAACCCGGCGGAACTAACTCATTTCCTATTGCTCGCCATCGACGCACATCGCAGCGGCCCTCGTACCCGGAAGTAGAAGGGCCGAACGGAAGCGGTCGCGGTGAGCCGCGGCTTCGCGGCTCGTGAGCAGCAACCCATAGTTATGTTCCCTTCCGCAAGCAGAACACAAACTATCAACGAAGCGATGTATCAGCGTGAGACTAGCTCAACCCTGAGCACAACGATCGTGCCGATTGTTATTGTTTACGAGGAAACCGCAACCAGGAAGACACGGACGGAAAGGCAAATGTAAACACAATCCATCCGTGTCGGCTCTTTCAGAGAAATTACTCCTTTTCAGGAGGAAAAGCTCTTTAGAGATCGTCGTCGAAGCACCCAGGGGTATTCTCGCTTACCAAGAGAAGGGTTAAAGGGAGAAACCGCTGCTCGTGCCATAGATCCAACGACGAAGAGGTGAGTAATGCTGTTTTCCCCTAAGAGAATACTGCATTCGGCTCCGAAGAAACAGAACAATGAGTGTTGCCTAGCCCCCCCCTCTTATGCCCGGATCTCCGGGGCGGAGCGGGCTATGCAAATACTGCGTACCAATTTCATTGGCCTTTTCTCAAAGCTGTCAGAGGTGTTCGGGCTCTCAAGAGCGACCCCTAGTCGTCACTTCGACACAACGTCGAACGTGAACGACAGACGGGGAACCCCAGGTGAATCTGTGACCTTTGAGCCCTGAAAAGGCATTGCATGAGAAACTCGGGAGTACTTCAGAAAACAGCTGTCACTTAACACAGTCTGCCGCTGCATTAAGAAATGCAACTTGAATCTGTTATTTTAGGGGTCATTCCAGCTGGAATCATCAAATTTTGGAAAAGTTCCCCACCTGACCTCCTCAGATTTGTCAGAAAAAAATCCATGTGATGGCTAATATGCCCAATAGATCATATACAAAATTTCAGATCTCTACTGTGCGTACTTTTTTCCCCAAAAATCTGTAAAAAAGTTTCCGTTTTGGCATCACAGTCTGAGTGACCATGTTCAGACTGAAATATCTCCAGAACTAGTTGTGCCAGGTCCATGAAATTTTCTGGGCTAAGAGTCCTAGTCCAGAACTGCATGAATTACAACTCACAGCATTGTTACTGAATTTACACCTGAATGCTGGCCCTCTACTTTTCTTTGAAACTATTACTTTAAGGGTTTTCAGATGTTCATAGAAACCTCAATTTTCAATGTATAAGCATCAAACTTGGTAAATGGTCTGATATGTACCATGTCTTTCACATCTTTTGATATCAGACAATAGAGTCTGATGGATGTTGAGATATTAAGGTCCAAAAATGGAAAAAAACTCATTTACACCAATGTTCAGAGCAATATTTCCAATGAATGACACTAGGTGTGAACATAAAACATGTTTTTTTTGAAAGAGCATATTGTTATTGATAAAATATAAAACAATAAGGATGGGGTTTTGCCTAATTTTTCTGTAATAATTAAAAAAAAAATCATTGTTGTGTGACATTCACAACTACTCTAGTACCAGCTATTTTGAACTCAAATTTTTTTTACATAAAAAAGTATGCACAGTAGAGATCTGAAATTTTGTATATGATCTATTGGGCATATTACCCATCACATAGATTTTTTTCAGACAAATCTGAAGGGGTCAGGTGGGGACCATTTGATGATTCCAGCTGGAATGACTCTTAGGAGAAAGCTATATGTCAATTCTGTGCAGTGATGCTGCAGGGTTCTCTGGGCCAGAGCTAATCTTAGATCGTTAAAAAGACAGTGGAAAATATGTGCTGTGGTCAGATGAGTCCACCGGGAAAAATGGACTTCAAGTTCTCAGTCCCAAAGAGTAAAGGGACATTGCTAATATTTATAAAATATAATTAAATAGTCTAGTAAAAACCTTGGAATTTTTACCAGTTGGCTGCAGGATGTCAACAATGTCATTTCCAGTCAAAACACTTTTAACACAGCAGGACTCTGGGTCACTGATTCATTGGTTGATTCATTAATTTGTTCTATTTATAAAGCATTTACAACTGCACCTGCAGACCAAAGTGCTGTACAATCAACATACAATACATAAAACACATCCTAGCCCACTTCCTTAAAGGCTAATGACAAGAAGTAATTTTTAAGCCCCAGATTTAAAGGCGTGTATCTCATACAGAAGGCTATTCCAAAGCCATGGAATCGCAACAGTAAAAGCCTGGTCCCCTTTAAGCTTTAAATGACTTTGAAGCAAGAAGCAATTTATTAGTTGATCTTAAAGACCTAGATGTTTGGCACTTTCAGACTGCATCTACACACGTGAACGAGCAGGTGTCAGCGATGCAGTGTGTGCCCATATTAGGTAGACGCAAATTGTCAACAGCTCATCAATATTAATCATGTTTTCTGCATTCACCTAATTCACCTAGAATTGTGAGCGCTAGCCAATAGGATTCTTGCTTGCATTTTTTTTGTCATTTTTTTTCTAGAATTGAAAATAGCCTATGTTAAAGGAATAGTTCACCCAAAAATGAAAATTTCCCCATAATTGACTTACCCTCAAGCCATCCTAAGTGTATATGCCTTTCACCTTCCAGACGAACACAAAATTTATCCTGGCTCTTCCAAGCTTTATAATGGTGGTGGATAGTAGCCGAGATTTTGAAGTTCCAAAAAGATCATATATCTGTCGTAAAACTAACCTATACGCCTTTGGGGGTTTAACACATGTCTTCTGAAACGGATCGATGGGTTTTTATAACAAAAAATATTGATATTTTTTAAAATTATAAATTCAAATCACTGACTTCCGCCAACGGCCATACCACCATTATAAAGCTTGGAAGAACCAGGATAAATTTTAAACTCCGACTGTGTTCGTCTGGAAGGAGAAAGTCATGTGCAACTAGGATGGCTTGAGGGTAAGTCAATTATGGGGAAATTAAATTGGGTGAACTATTCCTTTAAATGCCTATTTCTGAAAGTTAAATTCATAGACTTTGTGGAACTCTAAGGTAATTTAGTTTATAATGATTGCATACTCTTATACATAATACTAAATACATTCAGTACATAACATACATAAAAAATATGTATTTAACATTTCTATCTGACATTTCTGTGTTCCAGTCAATAAAGTAACATGTAATGTTCATGTCAGAGAAACCAATTAAGCATTGATAACACTAGAATCAGCTCTCACCCTGATGTATTGAACTGTTTTCTCAAACTGTCCCTTAATCTTTTCTTTGTGTTGAAGTTTCTCTTGTAAGGACTTCAGTGAGGTACTGAGCTCCTCCTGGAATTTAAAGTGAAAATCTATAAGACACCAGAGATTTATGTAATATGTTTATGTAAATAATACACAGTAAGAGGACAGTATGACATACAAGACATTTTAATGTTAAAACCCAGTATAAATCTCACCTTGAATGATGAAACCACTTCATTGATGGGTCTGAACTTGTGACTTTCATGTGTCTGTGAAGTAAAGCACACCAAACACGCAGGCTGTTTGTCCTCCAGACAGAAGAGTTTAAGTTTTTCACTGTGTAAACTGCAGATCTCCTCAGATTCTGATGTACGCTTCTCGTTTCTCTTCTTCAAAAATGACTCGCACAGGTTTTTTAACGCAAGATTATGTGGAGGATCATGTTTTGAGGATCTTCTGCATACAGGACACTCCTGAGTTTTCTTGGTTCTCCAGAACTGTTGAAGGCACTCTTTACAGACACTGTGGCTACATGATAAAACAACAGGGTTCTTGAAGATGTCATGGCACACGGGACAAGAAAAATCATCTTCAGATAATGAAGCCATGTGCACTGTTTGAGCTCTAACAATTCTCACGAGAATCACATGATCTGCTGTCTGTTCAGAAACAAACAAAACTCCCCTTTTAAAGCATTATCTTCATTTTCTACTGATTCCTGATTCGTTTTTGTAAAAAGTTATGAGGCATTCACTTCCTGGTGTGTTGTAATAGGGTGGAGTTACTGATCATGTGATCAGATTGAACCATCAGGACTTTTTCAAGTAATTTGAACAAAATACATTAACAAGTAACTTTCAATTAAACTCTGAAAAGTTGAATGCTATAAAACCTTCTATTAATGCTATAAACCAGGCATGAAAGAAAAATTATAGAATGAATGCATTAAAACATAAAGACACAATCCTTTATCCCCACAATCCATTTGATAATACCTAATACCTATAATATCAAAATGAACTGTGGGTGGCAGATCCAAAATGAACTGTGTCAGAAGGCAGGCACACTCATTTTAAATCTAGATTAAAGATCCATCTCTTTAACCTGGCTTGCACATAACACACTAACACATTTCAATAATTCAAATCCTTTAAAGGATAGTTAGACTGTATTAATTAGGTCAACTGGAACCGGAAATATTTCTGTAGAGCACTATGCAAATCAACTTGACAAATCTCCAGCAGCAGAAATTTGCAGATTAAAAATCAATGTAAAGCATGGTTCTTTGTGTTTTGAAAGCTCTATTTAAATATATACATTTTTAAAGATCATGTGAACTTGAACTTCAGTTCACTTCATAAACTGTTACAATTCCATTTTAAACACCTCAAATCTTAAGAAGTTAACTTTGAAATGACCATTATTGTGTTTAACGACCAGTGCAATAGCTCCATGTACTGTATTTTCTTTATTAATGATTACAATTATTTAGCAAGTTCCTGTTTCTATAGGTTTAACAGTATATAAGACTGAAGCAATGGCTGTTGAAATTTCAGCTTTGCATCTCAGGACTAAATTATATTTTAAAATATAATACAATAGTAATCAACAGTTTACGAATGGCATGTATGAAGCCTTTCTCGTTTGTGCAAAAACATTTTCGGAAGAGTCTGATACCTTCTGGCAAAATGTGCTATGGTCCGATGAGACCGAAATGTACCTTTTTGGACTGAACTCCAAGCACTACATTTGGTGAAAAGCAAACACAGCACACCACCCAAAACACACCATACCAAGTACATACGGAAGGAAAACCTGCATCCCTCTGCTGACAGCTGAAGATAAGCAGGTCATTCACATTCCAACATTCCAACATGACAATGACCCTAAACATACTGCCAAAACAACCACGAAATGGCTTAAGGATAAGAAGGTGAATGACCTTGAGTGGCCAAGACAGAGCCTTGTCTTGAATCCAAGCAAAAATCTGTGGATAGATTTGAAGCGAGCAGTCCATTGCTGCTCACCACAGAATTTGATTGAACTGAGCAATTCTACAAAAAAAAAAAAAAAAATAACAATAATAATATGGTTAGGGAGTCTGACTTGTAACCAAGAGGTTGCGAGCTCGAGTCCCAGGTCCGGCAGGGATTGACGGTGGGGGGAGTGAATATCCAGCGCTCTCTCCATCGTCAATACCACGACTGAGGTGAGACCCTTGAGCAAGGCACCGAACCCCCAACTGCTCCCCGGGCGCCGCAGCAATGCAATGGCTGCCCACTGCTCCGGGTGTATGTTCACGGTGTGTGTGTGTGTGTTCACTACAGTGTGTGTGCACTTGGATGGGTTAAATGCAGAGCACAAATTCCTAGTATGGGTCACCATACTTGGCCTCACGTCTCGTCACTTTCACTTTCACTTTCACTTATATATATATGTATGTATGAAGTAATGATCAAGCACTGACCAAGCTGGACAGAAAAACGCTAGGGATTTCCTAAATAAAATAAATTCACACTGTTTCACACTGTTTGCAGCAAGAACTTACATGAAGTACATAAATTCGGTCTCACCAGTCTGTAATTTCAGTAACACTATGGCCTGGTTTCACATTTAGTGATAACTGAGCCACAAGATGGTGCTATATTAAAGGAGTTTTCATACTGGTTATTCACATTCACTATTGACAACACACTTTAATTAAACTAGAGCAGTGGTTTCACAATTAAAAAAAAAAAAAAAAAAAAAACACGAAGACAAACTCACCATCTTAAAGCTTGATAAACAGAAAATGAAAAGCTACTGGAAAGAATAAAGATAATTGGTTAAAGGAAAGATCTGTATTTTCTGCTTTTGCTCACTTTATATTGAAATATTCCTATTTTCTTCTTTGGGATTTTCAATTTGAAAAAAGATCAAACATTAAAGTCATTACAATAATGCCACAATGTAAAAAACGTCTCGGTTACCTATGTAACCCTCGTTCCCTGAAGGAGGGAATGGAGACGTCACGTCGGCGAGACCTACTGATAAGGGAATATTAAATATAGAGGATCCACTTTGTGTCTAAGTACTATATGTACCAACATTTAAATTAGTTATTAGATACAAAGCACTTATTGTGTACATACCGTTTTTACATTGTACTTGTATTTTAATAAGCTGAAATCTAATTACATCTGTAATGAATTTTCACAGTTACTTCTATATTTACGCTTTTGACTCAAACATATCACCAAACCTGTTATTAACCGTAATCATATTCTACCTCAGCAGCAACAAAAGTGTTTTGCAATTCAACACAAACCATAAGAAGATTGTACCTAACAATTACCTTATGTCACCTTACATAAAGCAGGACCAAAATGCATGGGTTTAAAATATAATTGCCTATTTATTTCTATTCATTTTGGGGTAAGATTTGATGTGGGTTTGTTTTTGAGAGGTTTTGAGAGATTCACCCAATTTTAAAGACAATGTACACCATCTCACAATTTAAAAGAAGCAATTCTCACAGTTGTGAGATGGAAAATAAGTGTGGTAGGCTATCCTTTTGTGTTTACAGAGTGATTGTTATTAAAAATTGTCCTACTGATGTACAAGAAACACTTCAGACGAAAAACAAGTGTGACAAACCTCTTGCTTTTGTATAACATATGTCAATTTAAGTTCTTAAAAAAAACATTCAGTCAAAATGTGATAAAACGTGATTTAATTAGAAAAAATATTTTTGTAATAATGAGGAATATTTACATTTGGTTATTTCAGTGTAAAACATTTATGAATTGAGTTTGATATTGTTCACATCTACAGTAAACACACTGATGCTGGAGGGTTTGAATATGTAGTTTAATATTCAGTTGAATTAAATAATTTCAATAGCTCCTCCATACAGTATGGCAGCTCATTGTTTGTGTCTGTTATTAGACTATTTCTGTAAGTGTTTAGAAAGGGATCAGTGGGTCATAAAAGGTTTTAGGGAAGTGGGTTCCAGTAACACTCAGTTTTCCTTCATGACAGGGAAGAGCCTGATATATCTTTGCATGAACACACAGTCCATCCTCCTTTCCATCAAGCAACACCTGATAGAGAGAAATCAAATTTAATAGACAAACGCTAAATACAAATTGTCACAATACAGTGACAGCTGTTGACCACGTCAAGCTATAAAGTATCTACAAACTTAAGACATTTTTAATAAAAAGTTGGGAAAATCTTATACCAATGGAAGAAGTATGAATTGGTGAATTTTAACTTTCAGTAAGGTTGGACAAATTACCTGACACATCACACAGTTGGCTAGTTGATATTGGGTAGTGTGATTAAAATCTATAAAAAATAAACTCACTTACCTTGACCAAGTAGTTTTTTCCAGCCACAGTCTGAGAAGAATAGACCAAAGGAATGAAAATCTTCGAATCAGTTTTATTTTCAACCCTCTCCTCAATTGAATGCCTCACCTGAATAAACAGATAAGCATTATTATTTTGCTGAAATATTACATTAAATACCAACAATTAATGTAGTTAAGTTCATTACTAAACATGAACAAATGTTAACAAATGCTGTAAAGAAACTGTAAAAGTAAGAGCTCACAGCCATGTAACAATCCGTGTGTTTACTCTAGAAGTGATTTTCTGTCTCATACCTCAAGGCAAATCTTTATCACCTCTAGAGTGACAGGCATCACTGGGCTCCAGCCTCCACAAATACCATCTGAAAATTGTTCCGACATTATTGCAGTGTGCTGATGTTCAGTGTAGAGAAGTGGATTGTTAATCAGTCAGTCTGACCACCAGAATGACAGTACTGCACTTTTAAAGTTTAGATCACATGACCTGAAGAACTGTGGGAGGTGCTGGCACAAATGTGAACTATGGTTAGGTGTTTGTTTAAATCCCTTAACCACAATGTTTAGTAACAAAAACATTCACTTGTGAAGTGAAGATAAAATATATTTGTATATATAATACACATGGTTTCAGAGCAACTTTATATAAAACCATAATGTTATTTTCGTAACACTATTAACTAGTTGCTTATCAGCATGCAAATATGTACATTTTTAAGATAATATCTTCTCATCCTTCTGTAAGGATCATAGTGCAACTGGCATCATCTATTCCTACCTGACAAATAACAGGAGTTTTATGCTCTTTCTTTGATATCTTCAAACAGTTGTTTATTGTCTTATTGTGAAAACGACTGTGTTCAGTCTTCTCAGGAATTTCAGCTTTACACTTCCATGTTCCACGTTTATAATGCATTGGAGTTGATTTATTGTTTAACTGTCAAAATGATTGTGTTCGGGCTTATCAGGAGTTTTAGCTTCACATTTCCATGTAATTTTACAATGCATTGGAGTGCATGAACATGCTGACTTATGATTAACATCAGTTGGGTCATTGGTTTCATAAATTACAATACAATTTCAGTGGAAGCTGACCTCATCTTAAACTGTAAATATATTTTGCAAGCCAGATGGTGGCTTTACATGTTCTCTTCATAGTTGTGCAATAAACTGAAAGATAAAAGTGGACAAGACTTTGTTCTGACAGCCAAAAGTAAGAAAATTGTACTAATCATTTTCTGTTACATTTATATTTATATTAAAATAATAAAATTATTCCTACCTATCATTATGATAGCACAGTGTTTTATGCTCTTTCTTTGAAATCTTCGAGTGCATTGGAGTGGATGAACATGCTGACTTAGCTGGGTCATTCAGCTGAGCTCCAGACTGGATACTGATTTAAAAAATATATCCTTTAAAAACATTTTAACCACCAAACCACATGCAAATGGGATATCAGAAGTAGAAGGCTTTACTGCTTTCAAAAACCGATTAGATAATTATTTACAAAATTGCTAAAACAAATAAATAATTGTTTTCAACTTTTTTGATTACTTTTGACCTCGTTAATCACACTGAATTCAATGGGATCATCTTGTACCACACTGATATAAAAATACAAAGCGCAAGAAAATATATTAAATTCCATTTGTTGTTATTAACAACATGAAGTGCATTAAATAGTATGTCAAGGTTTCCCAAACCTAATGAAAAGTGATAATTAATTAAATCATAAAAATGTTTAAAATAACAACAACCAAAATAAAACACATTTTTTGACGTTTACCTGCATGTCATGTGACCATTGACCAATTTTGTGTAAACGTCCAAAAAAGCGCACAGCTTTATTTATCAAAGAAAATGTAAAATATAAAAAATGCAAAATTAATAATTCACTGCTATTGTATGAATAATATGTAGGGGTGTAACAATTCATTCGTCTTCTCGATGCATCGATTACAAAACCTAACAATGCATATGCATGATCGATCTTGAAACATGGATTTTTGAATCGTGAATCGTTGATTTCGGCCAGCAGGGGCGTAGCACCAAATGTTGGGCACCGGTCACACAACCAAGGAAAAAAAAAGAAAAAGAGGACTGCAGCTTTCTTTCCCTTTCTCTCCGGTCTTTTCTTTTTTGAAAACCTGATTCAGGTTTCATATTTTGCAGTGCAACATGTGTAAGACTCATTTTCTGTGCCACAAACTCAGTTTAATCAACAGTGCCAGACTAACAAGACCAAACCATTTTCCTTTTTGATAGGTGGACCTCTAACAATAGAGATCACATTTAACTTTTTTTTACAGTTGTAAAAATGAGTCTTGCTGCCTATATATATATATATATATATATATATATATATATATATATATATATGTAATGTTAATGTTATAGATTATTGGTAGGCTATATCATTATGCCACTGAAGTCCCACTTAAGTTGTTTAAAATAATCACTCAAAAGTTCTACTAATTGCATTTAATATGAATTTAATCTGTGATACATTTGAAATGAATTACAAATAAAATGCATTTAAACAGCGAAAATAACAGATTTAATTCATACTTACGTGTTTTATTTAAAAGTATATTATTTTGCAATAAGTACACTTATTATTTACTATAAAGGTATACTTAAGTGCACTTCTTTTTCACAAGGGGTTAAAGGCAAAAGCACTTTATTTTGTGGAGAACATTGTAGACCTGTTTTAAAACTTTCCATTCAGTCGACCTTGTACACATGGCTGAATGTACTAATCATTTCAAGGGCACAAACCTCCTTCATGTGTTCAAAATACACCCAACATGTCACATGTAAGCCATTTCTACTGAAAACTCTTTGAATAACAGATTTAGTCTTTTTTGTAAATAATGCGAAATACCTAAAATATAGTGCAAGTCACTTTTAGTCACTTCCAGTCACCATTTTCATTTACTGAATGGCAAACGCGAATACTGATTGATACTCAACTAGAAACCAGATACAATCAAAACCTTGCACAACACTTTGGTTACATGCATAGGTGGGATTGGGCTCATTGTCCCTCCTCTACAGAGGCATAGCAATGGGGCAGGCAAGGCAGGCAAATGCCTGGGGCCCCGCATCTTAAGAGGGCCCCCGATGGCCGACCATTTAAATCAAAAGGAAAGTTTATAGCACGCAGCGACATCTCTCCATCCCCCCTCCTTCATTACACTGGTTATGCTTTTGCCACCTCGGCCGCCCTTTTCAAACAGGTGCAGCGCATCGTTGCGGTGATATTAGAAAACAATGCATGATCTAGAGCGAAGCAGAACGCGTGACCTGAGCATTTTTAATCAATTCCTATGGAAACTGAGCTTGCACAGTTTAGGAATGAACTGTAAAGTTAAGCATAGGCATCAATTTATGTGTCTGCCCACACATTCCACTCCAAAACAAATATAACAAATAAAAAATGTTATTAATCGTTGTTGTTTCAATGAGCAATTAATTGATTAAAAATGAGAAATATATTTTTCTCCGTTTTATATTGTGCTTAAATTCATTAAGAGAAACGCACAGACTGCAAATACATTGCTAAACAAAACATTCTTTTCTTGAGCTTCGCCAAAACACTTGCTGATGTAACTTACATAAAATAATCCAATAAATACCTATGTAGAATTGGCACTTAATTCAAATAACTATTAGGCTAAATAATAAAATAAATAACGAGAATTCTGTGACGTTCTGTAATGAGAAGACCTGTGACGTCTTATCATATTTTTATTAATACTTTTTAAACACAAAAGTGACCGACAGTATCTTAATAGCACAATATTGACAAATATTTATATCTCTTACTAGAATCAAACTGACCGACATTTGAATCTTTTACTAGAATAGAAATGACCAATATTTAAATCGGCCCATAAAATAACAACAAAAACCTTTTTTCTAAGGTAAAACATAAAGGTTGGACTATTACAGTCATATCCTTATGACTTCATATAAAGCTGCATTGAAACCATGTGTATATAATATATTATATGTCTTTACATGACCTAACATTATTACTGATGCCACATTTGTGCCAGCACCTCCCACAATTCCTCAGGTCATGTGATCTTAACTTTAAAAGTGCAGTATGTCATTCTGGGAGTCAGACTGGTTGTTAACGCTAAAGCTTCTCTACATTGATCATCAGCACACTGCAGTAATGTCAGAAACTGGACTGGACAGAAACACATTTGGAGGCTGGAGCGCAGTAAAGCCTGTCACTCTAGAGGTGATAAGGATTTGCTTTGAGGTGTATGAAGCAAGCACTGATATAATAAACACACTGTTGTTATGGGGTAGTAAGCTGTTGTCTGTTTTGGTGCTGTAATATTCTTTGTTATAAAATTGTTTTTTTTAGTTTTCACCTATATTCGCAGTTTTTTTTATGTTCATGTTCCACTATATGAATGATATATAACTGCCTACTTTATGCAATTAATTCAGTTTGATCACTCTTTTGACTCTGAGCTCATCAAATGGAGGGCCAATAATCAAAACATGTCTAAAATTTAGTTTAGTTTAGTTTTTTTATAAAAGGAAAAAAAAAGTTTACTAATGTAGTTAACTACATTAACCCTTAACAAATGGTCTTTATTGTAATGTGTTACAATAACAGCAGCCTTTATCCATTTATTCAGGTGAAGCCATTGATTAAGGAGAGGGTTGATAATGATTCAGCAGTCTACATTCCGTTGCTCTATGCTTCTCAGATTGTGGAGGGAACCAACTATGTGGTCAAGGTAAGTGAGTGCTTTTGTTTGTTTGTGTTTTTATGCATTATGAGATTGTGCATGAGGATGCATCAAGTCAAGCTTCTTGCTTTTGAATAAGAATTTCTCAACTTTGAGAACCTTTTACTCAACATTTCTCAACTTTGTCTATAATAAAGTTGCTTGCTTTCTTTAGGTGTTGCTTAATCTGGATGGACTGTGTGTTCACGTGAAGATATATCAGCCTCTTGCCTGTGATGGAGAGCCACCCAAAGTGATGGAAATCCAGTTCCCTAAAACCTTTGATGACCCGCTGACCCCCTTCTGAACAGTTGAAGAAATATTCTGTCTTTATCTAATAACAGACACATTCAATGAGTCGCTATAGTCTAAAGAGGAACTGTTGTAATCATTTCATTCCTCAATATTAAACTCTGGATTCAAACCCTCCAGTGTCAGTGTGTTTACTGTAGATGTAAACAATATCAAACTGAATGAGTTTTTTTTTAATAACTTAAACTGAAATATGTTATACAAAAGTGAGAGGTTTGTGTTTGTCTTATTTGTTTTTCATCTGAAGGGTTCCTTACATGAATGGGACATTTTTTTTTATTACACATCACACTATAAATACAAGAGAAGTTACACCTTACAAACTTATTTTCCATTCTGTCTTTACATTTACATCACTGGGTACATCTCTTAAAAATATACCCATGGTTCTCTATGTCTTTTTTGTGTGTTTGTAGTTTGTTCGATTCAAAAGACACAAAACACTTTCATGGACATAAAATGGAAATGGTAAACCAGAGATGCTGACTGATATGCACATGTAAACGCATACATAAATTGGCAGTGCACAAAACCTGGAGCAACCCTTACATGGAATGTTGGTAAAATAATGCTTGGACACTTACAATAAACATCCATCAACTGCTACTGAATAAACAATCTAAGAAATATACAATCATAATATTGTTTATATTGCATCAACACACTCAGACAAACACTTATGCAATACTGATTGTAACAAACCATTAAAATCATTAGAAATGCATATAGTCATAGTCAAACAGCCTGATTTTTTTTTCCATCTTGGCATTAATCTTTAGCATACTACTGCTATTTTATTGAATTTTTTTCTTTTGGTGTTTTTCCTTTTAATACTCAGTATACTTTAAATTTCTTACTAGAAAATACTGAAACTTTTCCTTTAAAATTTTTGTTTTAAGGTAAAACATGAAGGCATTATTGACATACCATTGACTGTATAAGAAGCTGCTTTGAAACCATGTGTATTGTGCTATACTCGATTACACAATATATTTTGTATTAATGACATTATTACTTGTTATTTTATTACTTTATTGTGGTTAGGTGATTTAAACGAACATCTAACCATAGGTGTTAAACTTAAGGTCACTGCCACATGTGTGCCAGCACCTCCCACATTTCTTCTGTTCATGTGTGATCTTAACTTTAGAAGTGCAGACAGATTAATAACATGCCATACATACATACACACATATAAGAGAAGAAATACATTTTCACTTCCAAACTGTATAGAATTGAGAAAGAATTTTGAAATTTATGCCAAAAGCCTCCAGACCACAACTTGCACTAATAAAATAAAACTTACAGAGAATATTTCCCCTTAAATTAATCTAGTGCAACAACACATAAATAACTTTTATTTTCACCATTTACTGCTGGAGTCTGAAGCAAAACATTTATTTATTTATTTAGAACTATTACAAAAAATACAACTAAAAAATACATTAAAAATATCAAAATGAAATAACAATAAACTACTAAAACAAAACTAACATATATTCAGCCTGTTTGAGGAGAAGTGTAGGTAGAAGCCCTAGGCTTATGAGATCCTACCCTCAGTAATTACAAATATCAAATCACAAACAGCCATAATAAATCAGACACACCATTTTAATACAAAATATTACTTAATTTACTTTCTATTTTATCTGTCTATTAAGATAAGGAAAACAAACAATCAAAAACAAGCAGCATTAACAACAATGTTGATATTCTCACTCTCACCACTACTTCTGTATTTATCAAAAATAAATCTTCTATACCATCTTTTAAATTGCATCATATTTACACTTTCTTTGATATATTCATTGAATCTATTCTACAATATCACCTCACAAATCGAAATACACATACTTTTGAGTTTGTACATTTTGCTGTTTTATATTTAAACCCCCCCTCAAATTATGACACCCTTGTCTATCTGTGAATAATTGTTGTATATTTACAGGCAACTGTTTTATTTTTAGGTTTATAAACTATTTGTGCAGTCTTGAATTCAACCAGATCATTAAACTTTACAGTATATGATTTTAAAAACAATAATTTGGCATTCTCATAATATCCTACATTATTTACTATCCTAATTGCTCTTTATTGTACTGTACTTAATGTTTGTATGGTGGTTTTGTAGGTGTTGCCCCATACTTCAACACAATAATTGAAATATGGCAATACAAGTGAACATGTATATACACGTAACGTGGGGAGTCAGAACAACGGAGTTGGGGATCCAAATGTAAGGCTTTATTTACAGACATGGTCAAGACAGGCAGGGTCGAACACCAACAAACAGTATCAAAGAATAATCCAAAAGACTAATCCGAAAAACAGGCAAGGGTCAGGGCAGGCGGCGAAAGATCAAAAAAACAAGGACACAGTCCAAGGTCAAAACACAGGGAAACAAGAACTAGAAAAAGAGTATTCAGTAATCAGCCATCTAAATTTCTCTACAAACAGCTTTTATAGAGAACAAGGAGAACACATGACAAAACCAAACAATGGGGAACGAGACACATGGCAGCAAGGAACCAATCGGAGCATGACACACAAGGTGTGTTCGACTTAACGCAGCGCAGCTCGATCAAATTCTGACTTACAGCATTGAATGCTGGTTAGAAATTTTGTCCAACTTGAGACGGTGTCGACGGCACGTGACTGTCACGAGTGGCTAGGGATGCAGCGTAGATATTTCCTCAAAGGGAGGAAATACCACTAACATGCTAAAACATTTGCGCACACAGCATGCAATAACAATAAAAGAATGTTGCGTTTTCGATCCGCTCCGGACTAACAGTTCTCAACCCAGCAGCGGCAGCAGCAGCAACAACGTTAGCATGTCCTCGGCTAATGATGCTAATCAACAATTTGTTGTCCCTTTTCTTCCAAATGAGAATCGATAAAGAATCGAATCGTTAAGCAGAATCGAAAATGGAATTGGAATCGTAAAAATCTTATCAATTCCCATCCCTACGAGTGGCATCAAAGTACCACGATAGCTATTCAAGACCAGCCGGCTAACTCAGCCGCCGCAGTTTTTCAAGAGCGGCTGCATGGGCTTTGATGACATAATAATAATAATAATTAGCTGTTTCACGATTGGTCAGATTCACCGCATGACAGCAATCATGTGTGTTTTGTGTTTATTCTAACCTAAAATGTGACAGGCCACAGAATTCCTTTGCAAACAATGATGGACATTCCATTCGTATGAAACTGATTCCTGAGAAGTTCCTGAGACCTCCAGTTTCCTGCAAACCACACTCTTAAGAAAAATGGTTCTAACCAGTACTAGAAAAGGGTTCGTTCTTCAGCTTGTAACAATAGCAGAACCTTTTTTGGTGCTTAATAGAACCCTTTTTATAGGGTTCCATAAAGAACCATGTTTTGAAAATGCTATATAGGATTTTAATGGTGTTATAAATAACCTCTTTAATGATTTTATCATGTTTATTTTGATTAATATTAGTATATTAATATATTTATATGATTATTAATATTGTTTGTATATGTTATTTATTAATATTGTTTTTTTACCCCTCTATCTGCCTTGTATTACAATATTGTGTAGTGTCTATTAGGGTTTTAAACAACAACAACAACAACAACAACAACAACAACAACAACAACAACAACAAGTATCAATTAGGTATGTTTATTCTTTTAATGACGTATTAATTGTATGTGAACTTAATGACAGTTATTAGCAGAATGACAGTTGACATTGAACATAAATAAATACTTAAGTAAAACAAAATAATAAAAAAAAAGATTTACAATTGAAAAAGTTAAATAGACATTTTAAGAAAGAAATCATTTACCTGCTCAGAGTGTGTTGACAGTCTGTGTAGTTGGATAGCTGGACTCCAAAAGATCAGTAATGAGAGTGTAGAGTGTAGCCCCTGTTAGTAATAAATAAACAAGTAATAATTTAAAAAAAAAATATTTAACAATATTGATTATAAATTCAATATCTCTGTTACTTAGTGGAGAAGAGGAGTATCCTCAGCTTAACAGAGCTGCTCACACTTACAGTACATGTGATCAAAAAAGAAGACAAAAGAATGTTTGTTGGGAAACCAGATACAATTTTAAAGTGCATTTTGTGTTTAAATATAAGAATGAAATCAGTTACCTGTTGAGAGTGTGTTGACAGTCTGAGCTTCAGAAACTCAGTAATGAGATGCTTTGACAGATACAGATTTGAAAATTAAAAGAACCCTAAACTCTGACACAAAGAACCATTTCAGCATTAAAAGGGTTCTTCAGGATGCTATGGTTCTAAATAGAACTGTTACTAAATAACCTTTAAAGAACCATCTTTTTTTTTTTTTTTTTTTTTTTTGAGTGTGGAGGTGATAAAGATTTGCCTTGAGGTACGAGACAGAAATTCACTCCTAGTGTAAACACACTGTTTGCTATGAGATTGAGCTATTATTTACTAATACTTTTACATCATTTATTAAGATTTGTTTATGTTTACTAATGAAGTTAGAAATAAGTACATTAACTGTTGGTTTTTATTGTAATGTGTCACCATAATAATAATGTTTATCTGTTTATTCAGGTGAGGCAATCGATTGGGGAGGGCACTGATTTACATTAATTTGGTCTATTCTTTTCAGAATGTGGCTGGAAAAAAATCTTGGTCAAGGTAAGTGAGTGGTTTTGTTTGTATTTTGTTTGTAAGATTTTGATCATGCTTACCCAATAACAACTAGCCAACTGTGTGTCCTAACCAGACGTGATGTGTCAAGTAATTCAAGTGTCAAGAAATCCAATTCCCTAAAAACTTTTATGATCCACTGATCCTTTTCTGAAGACTTACAGACATAGTCTGTCTTTATCTAATTACAGACACATTCAATGAGCTGCCCTATCTTTTTTTTTTTTTCAAAGATTAAATGATCACATTTTAAGACTTTATTTACTTCAATGACTGAATGCTTTTTTGGGAACTTAAACTGAAATATGTTATACAAAAGCAAGAGGTTTGCCATATTTGTTTTTCTTCTGACGAGTTCCTTGTACATCAATGTGACAGTTTTTAATAACACAATCACTCTATAATTACGAAAGGATAACACTTACAACTGTGAGAACTGCTTCTTTTGAATTGTGAGATGATGTACATTAACTTTAAAATCCTGAACATTCAACAACACTGGGTGAATCTCACAAAAAAAAAAAAAAAAAAAAAAAAAAAAAAAAACGCAAGTCATCACACCTGTGCTATCTAATGGCCCGAGCTAAATGCTCCAGTTCAAACTATTCAATCACTTTTTCATTCTCAGAAAGATTTGCCAGGCCAAATGGATTATTTTAACAGTCTCAAAATTCTTATTAACTCAGGAGTCTTATTCTCTTTAAGTGGAAATACGCATTCTCTCTTTCATACGATAGATGGATAAAATAAATTATCTTGTGTTTAAAACTGAAAAAAAGGTCACTAAAAACATTTAACAAAACATAGAAGCTTTTGCTAAATCATATTAACACCATTGATCTGTCTCCTGAAAATGCAGAAGAGGATTAACTGTTTATTTTTTATATTATTATTATTTTAGACATTTGTTGAGCCAGGATATTTCCATAGAAATGGCCAGACAGGGGCCACCAGCCAGTCTGGGGTGGCACAGAAATATGCACAAGTAAACATTGAATGTTTAATATTCTATTGTACTCAGTACAAAGAAAAAAATGTTCCCTTTTTAATCCCCACGTATAAGAACGTGAATATGGCACAAGTGGAAATGGGCGACACATAAATGCCAGAATTCTTTTTTTTATGCATTTAATTTTGTTCTCCATCATTGCATTCTCATGAATGAGACATGTATCTAGTTCAAAGATTGGTCAACCTTCAACTGAATTGTGTTTAATCATTGATATCTTCAACAATTCTGAGTTAGACTGTCTATTTCAAAAACTTGCAAGTAAACATTGAATGTTTAATATTTCTTTGTACTGAGTACAATAGAAATTTTTTTCCCTTTTTAATCCCCACGTGTAAGAATGTGAATATGGCACAAGTGGAAATGGGCGACACATAAATGCCAGAATTAATTTTTTTTATGCATTTAATTTTGATCTATTTTTGTTTGTACTTTACCATCTAATGCAAAATTAAATTTATTGGCATTTATTTGTGCATTAAATTACAGCTTAAAAAAAATACAACTCGCATAGCAAACATTGGAGAGACAGCCTGAGAGAGAAACAGCAATTGTGAGTGGGGTGGCCAAGTTTAGGTCAATGGTGGCCACATCGACCCTAGTGCAGCCCCTGAATTCATGACATAAACCTATTGATACACATTTTGTATTAATGGCAAATAAAGAAATATTCTGTGGCATGAGTTAAGATCTGGGTTTGGGTTAGGCAAAGTGTGTAGTACTGATAAAGATTGTTTGAATGCAACCTGTCTGAACATGTCATCACACCAACATGTCCTCCAATTTATACGACCGACTAAAGTCGTTTTCACAAATCCTCAAATACGTCTCTGTAAAGCGTATTCAACATTTGCTCCCTTATCAGTAACAGGTATGTGACTCAACCTTAGCGTTATGTGTAGGTCAATTAGTAGCGCGTTGCACTGCGGAGTGCTATAATCATATGAACACAGGTTCGATTCCAGAGAACGTATATGTTTTCATTGTATGTTTTTTTTTTTTTTAAATATGCACTAGAAATCATGATTTTGCACTATTTCTGTAAGGGGTAGGTTTAGGGTAGGGTTAGGTGTGGTCATATATACGAATTACACCTAGTAAAACACGTTTAAATTACCCTGAAATCGTATAAAAACTCATACGTCATTCGATGACGTCAGATCCAACGCGACACTGTCATTATTTTTACGACCGCTAGAGGGCGCTTAACTTTAAAACGTAAGAATGGATCGTATTTGGTCGATTCAAAAACGTACAACTGGGACGTATTTTCTTTGAGGACAGTAGCTTTTCTCTTGAAGTTCGTGTGAGGAGTAAAATGAATAAAATTGTTTGAGAAAAAGATTAGTCAAGTATCGTTATTTAT